>CM060845.1:9490000-10090000 GCA_030762175.1 Metallyticus violacea | reverse complement strand
ATAGCTTTGTTTATCAGTGGTCATATATCTAATTCATAGTATATCATTAATTTTTGTGGTTTAATAATAATAATAATAATAATAATAATAATAATAATAATAATAATAATAATTGTTTTTTCTTTTGTGATAAGGTTGTAAAATTCTAACTTTGTTCCTCTAATGTCACACAATAAAACCATAACTTGATTTATTAAGTAATAAGGTCTAATTTAAATTTTATATTCATTTTTATTAAAAGTTGTTCAACTCAGGAATTCACTTAGTTTAGCAGCTCCAGCGCAACAACTTTGTATTTTAGTGAGAATCGCCCAACAAATTTAAGACCGCTTGGAGGTGGCTCAGTTTCTCCCATTGCCTTGCAACCCAAATCGTATTTCAGGACGTGTTAAATAATTCTATAGTAGCTTTTGAGCTCTTACAGTCTATGGAAGGAATTGTACCCCTCTTATAAGGCACTAAATAAACATTCAAGCTTCTCTGCATTGCGAATCACGCACCTCCCAATCGCATCATCCAAATTTAAGGTTCTAAAGCACAGCCTAGGTTACATAGCACAGTCACAGCTTTTAAATCTATGACATACGATCTGTCTAATGTTCGAATATCTTTGTGCTCAAAGCAAACTGTGCTAAAAGAGATAAACGTTGTTTGGGTAAAGGATCCGTGCAGAATTTTGGATTAAAGCCTTTATTAATTATTTGACAAGCGGGCCCACTGCCTTCTTTGATTCGGAACCATGCAAACATTTACTGCGCTGAGTAACAGATGTTGATTCAGTACATATTTTATTTATTTGAAACCCATGCGTAAAAATCTGCCCATACCTGTAATATACCACCTGCATTTGCTAAAATCCGAGATGCGTTCAGGCTGGAGCTTCTGCCGAAGTAAATGGAAAGCTTTGTCACTTTTATGTACACAGACGTAAACGTATTTTATTTATAAACAAACGCTCGATAAGTTTACCCAAAACCTCGCCAGAGCTGTAATGCTATTTTTTATGGAGGCTTATACGCACACTTCACGAGTTTAGATTGTTACGTTATAATGTTGTAGCGACGCATTTACGTTTTTAACTGTTCCCATAAAACACACCACGATACACATTTGCTCATTCTCACTAACCCTTTACACTTTAATTTCACCTTCACAGCGTGCAAATATGCTGCAATGGGGGGGGGGGGTCCACACTCATAAACTTGAGGGCTCAGATTTGGAGAGTAGGGTAGATGCGGTGAGACTCTGAAATCCAGAACGTTGATACTGCTTAGTTACCAGTTTGTAATTGTATATCCACACATTTACATCTTCAAGTAGTTAAAAGTTCCCGGATTTTACCTTCATTGACAAATTTTCGACATTTGGCATAAGAGAATGTGGCACCCAATGGGAACACCAAGTAATCAAAGCAGATGTTAAAGCATTTCATTTGTGCTACTGTTTACCTTTTTGTTTATCGCTCTCTATCTGAAAAAGCATGTAATGGGGATCTCTTTTTTCCTTTCCTTTCCTCCTGATTTTCAATGGCTGTGTAATTCTACCGCTTTTTTCAACGACTTTGAATTACAGTTGTAAAGTTAAATAGGATTTTATTGGAGATGGTTTCATCTTAACCAACATAGGTTTCAAAACCGGACTCTAAACAAGACCTGGAAAGCTTTGAAAGTGGTCATACAAAATTTTTTTCGGAAATAAGAAATAATAAAACTCCTAACTTTAAGCGTTTAATGCTAGCATACTATTGGGGGTCATCCAATTAATTGATGACCGATGCGGCGACTGGTGGAATTTACTTATACGTTGGCCATGATTTCCCCCATTCATTCAGTATCGTTTGAACAGTAGAAGAAACAATACGGTCTGATCTTAGAGCAAAGTCTGCTAAGGACACTAAATAGCAAGTACTAAACATAATTATTACATACCTATAGTGTTCATTTATACGTTGTGTGTCCATGCTCGTATTGTAAGAAAATCGAAAAGAATTGATCGATTAAGTGGTAATGGGATTTATAAATTAGTATGAAGACAGTTCAGTAAAGAATGAACCTTTTACAGACATAATTTCCCGCGCTAAAATATAACTATGCAGTTGTTTATTAGCTTAATCGTTATGTGATTTAGAGGTGTGCAAGTCAGACAGGTTTAGTTCCACTAACAGCAAAACCGAAGTAACCAAGACGAATAATTGATAATTTTGTCAAATGAATTCAGAGGATTTTGTTATCTAAATTTACCATGCATTTACTTCAAGAACTGGGAGAAAAAACCCCTCAGTGGCAATACTTGCCTGCATCTGCTTACGAAATTCCATATTTCATTTAACGTTTTTTCCGAAAGAAATTATGTTGGCGAGCAGTTTCTCTACTTGGAATATGACTGTCAAGATGTTTTCTTCCGAATTGCCCTAACACTTCTCAGCAAACATCCGTTGTTCAAGGGTATTATTTATGTCTTGGCATAGCACACATTTTAACACAATGAAAGCTCAGAGTAACACACTAACGCACAACCATTCACTGACAAAGCCTGCTTTAAACTAACTACAAGCTAATATCTGCACGTGCATTATACTGTCTTAACTGACCTCTTCCAATATGCAGATGCGCCGAGTTGTGCCAGTCCGTAACTCAAATTGTTTTCAATCAACTTGATATGTAGACTATTTGTTAATAATAATGGTGTCAAAGGTTACGAAGTGCAGTCATTGTTTTGTATGGTAAAGCGCCACTCTCGCGAAATATTGTCATTTAAAAAATTTATCGAATATACTTTAGAGATGTAAAATGCAATTTTAAAATTTTATTTTTATAGTTAGAAAATGTGTGGTAGGGGCTATCATGTTAAATTACACTTGCAGATTGGCGTGATACTTTTTAGACCTTATAGCACACAGAACGAGGGATTTTATGTTTTAGTTTCAAAATATCGAGGTTGACAACCAGAGGAAGCCTTTTCATCATGAAGGTGTATTGGTTCTTCGTAGTTGCAGAGGGGAAACTCAAAATGGCAATTATGACCAGCAAGGGCTTTGGAAGAGGTTGTGACGACAAAATTGTTATGGCGGTCATTTTAGCAGTAATGCACAGTTGAGTGAAAAGGTTACTGGCCTTAAGTGATTTGGGGGAGGGAAAGCAGAAGAGAGGGACCTGTCACGAGTAGCGCAGTAACCATGGGAGACAACCCGGAAGAAACTCCAAATGGAAAGGGGGGGGGGACTGTCCTACAGTAAAAAGCATGCGACTGAAAATCCATACAAAACGTATACACGTGCGTGTTTTATGAGATTTACTAACCAGAAGTTTATATTACACTTTTATCAATAGATACACAAATTAGACGGTGATAGTTTGAAAGAGACCGCTTCCTCGGTCTAGTGGTTAGCTTGTTGACTTCTGGCCGGAAAGACCCGGGTTCAACTCCCGGTACCAGCAATAGGGATTTTTCGAGGTCTACATCTCGTGAGGATAAATGCAGAGCTACCTGATGGAGTGGTGGCGTCCTTTGACCTTGAAAGTCACATAAATCACCTGCAAGGTGCCGGCATGCCCCCCTGCAACAATCTGTCAATGAAGTCGTAAAATGGAGGTACAGAAAGTAGAGGTCGCTGCGGCGGGCCATGGTCCGATCTTGGGCTGTAGCGCCATTGAGGAAGAGGAGGTGGTTTGATGATGATGGTGGTGATTTGGTTTATTTACGGACGCTCTTTAACATCTCAGGTCATCAGCGTCCCATTCAATTCAGGGCGTGAAACGGTCGGTAAATTTTTCTCAGAGGTTTCACCACATTACGACGCTCTCATATTCTGAAGACTCATAATGCTGTAGGATGGCATTTAATAACTCAGAGAGTACATGGTCACATTTCCTTATCGTATTTTTTGTGGCAGAACCTTCAACCCTCACAATGCTACACTTTTAATTCCCATATCAATTTTCAAGCTAAGAATACAAAATGTAATGCTGCGGAGATGACTGGGACCTATGTGTCGGGATTGCTGTAATGTACATCTTTTTCTTCATCACACGTGACAATTCTCCTGATAAATGTCTCATCCATGGGGTTTGCGAAGAGCTGACGATAGATATCCACTCTGCGTTTGGCTTGCTCATGTGGTACAGATCTACGGTTTCTGTATGATTTAAAAAGTGTCTCAATTTGACAATTAATCTTTTGATGCTTCAAGTTCTCTTTCAAATACTTCTTCCCCTGAATTTTCTTCCAAAAGTTCTGTGTTTATTCTCAATATTCTAACCTTAGGTCTTTCAGGTCTGGTACATTTTTAGTGTTTTCTTCTCCAATATTGAATCATCGTTGTACCACACTCACTCACTACCGACACCGTCTCCCTCCACTTCACGTGTTCTTCGAGCCGTGACAGCAGCTGTATAATCTTGTTTCTAGTATCTTTAGAAGTACTCCAACCTCAGACTTTACTTCCATTTTGTAACTGTCAACTGATGCTCCCAATAATAAACATGACATCCTGTAAATATAATTGACAAACAAATGAAAACTGTTAAAATTTTACAAAACACTACACATTGCTCATGAGACAATCTAATAGTAAGACCAAACATTTATGACCGAATAAATTAATGCTCTAATCTTTTAATAGTTTCCCTCATGTTTTCGCGAAGGTACTATTTTTTTTACACAACAATAATTGTTGTATCTGTTTTAAGACAGTGAAACGCTTGAGCCCCGGGAGGCGGCGGGGAAAAAAAAAAAAAAAAAAAAAAAAAGCACTTGCTCGCCTTATTTAATGAATACGCTTTGTAATTAATAATGCTAACTTCCTAAAATGCAGTTACTAATGCGCACTGCTTGTAACTTATTAACACTACGAAAAGAACAGAATTAAAAGACAAGGTAACATTTCCAAGCCTTTCGTACGTCACAATGAATGAGCTGGGTAAACTTGTCATTTGCACCCACTTGCTGCTGAGATATCAGGCTCGACTGAAGTTGATTGTTCCATGCAACTGGAAGCAACATTGTTACATTGTTCTCTCAAAGTGTTAGACCTACTTAGCAATTAGTGTGAGAGTCACAATTAAACGGAGTGCTTGCGTCATTAGTGTAGCTATCCCCCTCAGGACATTGTGCGGTTCCTTTTATCGCACTGCCAAATTAGGGACCTGTTTGATCCTGGCGCGATAAACCGAATTACCTCCATGGGCTAGAACTTCCTGTTTGCCAACGACCTTTATGATTCAATGAAGGAGTCAAGCCATTCACAGTCTGCACATATGGAATTGAAGATTTAAATGGGAGGAGACGCTGTTGGAACTCTTCGTGTTCAAAATTATTGCATTGTGCGTATCAGTAATGAGATTATTACATTTAATTCCATGCAATATTAAAAAGGAGTTCACTGTATATGAGCTCAATTCTCCATATGTACCTAAACTACTGTTGAAATTACTTTTTTGATGTTTCTTTGAGCTTTTTACTGTTCCTTGCTCTATAATCCTGATAAGATACAGTTGACAATTATGTAGAAATGGAGAGAAGGGTTACGAGGCACATTCAAAATGTTTTGCAACGAGCCTATCAATTGTTGGACAATAATGTATACAAAACGTAACTGACGCATCTGCCAACAATGATCCTTAAGCTATTAAAAATACTTAATGCAAATCACTATCGTGTGGAGTCAAAGGTGGCCGGAGCATGCTGGTACAGAGGAGTTGGCAGGAATGCTAGCAACTACGATAGTGAAGTATGCGCAGTCGCTACCAACCTACAAGTTTTATCCATCTCTACCAGCATAGCACAACTCTCAAGCTGCTATCTCCGCTCTGGAAACACACTGCCCTCATTGTCGTCTGGGTTCTGCATCTGCACATGGGTGTTCCTGGCAATGAAAAAACCGAAATTTGACAAAAGAGGGAGCAGCATCAGAACCGCCCGAAATCTGTGTCGGTCACTATCAACAACTCTGCTAAGAACACGCTACCGAAGAACATTAGAAAATCTACAGCCGTTGTTCTGTTCCGCATTATGATAGCACATCTGTGGCGAACTTCAAGGATGGAACATCTGCCCGATGATATTACCCTGCGCTACTGGGAGGCTCGGTGTCAAATGGCCGAACAGTCACGGACAGGCGTTGGCTAAATAAATAAATAAATAACTGTTGTGCAGATTGTCGAGTTCAGTCTTGTGTCAATAGTTGGTGAAAAATCATGAGCATTTCTTAAAGAAAACTTCAGAATCTGCATATTGAGACGATATAAGAGCAAAAAAAATCCATGATGGCTTGGTAGCTGTTTGTGGTAGTGTGCTCATTTGATACCATGGCGAGATAGATGCGATCATTTGAAGACTTTGAAAGACAACCCTCGCTCTAGTCCGCTTCGAAAGCTGTGAACAGAAAGAAATTCAAAGAGTGAGGAACTTGGTGGAGGAATAGTAGTAGTAATCGTAGTATGGTATTTATTATTTCAGTTACACTGGGTATACACATCACAGTCGCATTCATCCTCTTGTAAAATACTTCACTTCTGAAATTAATCCCAGGAACTCCTCATTGACTGAGGTTTTTTTCTAGATTTTACGTAGTCCTCATAGTCCTCCTTAGTTCTAGAACGCTTCTGTTAAAAAAAAAAAAAATCCAATTTATCATTTCATCCCATATATCTTCATGTCCTCCGCCTATGAAGGCTCATAAGGGGGGGGGGGGCGCGTAAACTCCTGGGTTTAGAAATCTCACATAATTAACGTATATCATTTGAGTTTTATTGCATTACCTATGCACACAGACTTACGTATTTTTTTACAAATAAGTAAATAAATGCATGAACAGAAACATTTATCTTCTAGAGTGAAAACATACAGAAATAAACACAAATTAATATCGGGTGTATGAACCCTCAGCATGCATAATTGTCATCAATCTTCGGCGTATAGATGATGTCAGATTACTACAGTAGTGTGGACGAGAAACTACAACATGCCAGGCTTCTTGAATTTGTCCATAAGTTATCCTTTGTCCTTCATGCATGTGCAAGGAATGCATGTGCAGCATTAGTGCATTTAGATAGAACAAATGCTGAAAGTAATATATAATATGCTAACGTTAAAGCTTGCTGTGTATGGGAAATAGTATTAGAAAGCAAATCTGTCATAATACGCTACAAAGGTTATTTAAAAAAAAGTATTTCATGTCGGGATACGAACCTGCGCTCTTAACCACAGCATCACTGCACACACTGCCACAGAGCTAATGAACTAGACAGCGTCTATATAATACAACTGCTGCAGTTACTACACAGCTTTGTTGGACACTTGTGAACAGCGCGCTGTAACAAGTATTCTTGTTCTTCTCTCTCTCTCTCTCTCTCTCTCCCTCCCTCTCCCTCTCCCTCTCTCCTCCTTCTTTTGGGGGGGGCGTCAAAGGATGATATGCATAAATGAACATGCAGTTCTGAGAAAATTGCGATAAAAATTATTAAAACTCAATCATAATTTCAACGCGGAACCTAATGCATGCTTGCGCCATAGTCAAAATATGTTCAGACTTTACGTCAGAAAGCCAACTGCAAAACCAAACTTTTCTTTAGGGAATGGTAAAAACCACATGCTTCCAGATTACGTCTGTTTGAAAACTGTATACTTTTGAATTGGATGGTGTCAAAATCAGAAGTTTTTCAAATGTATGCAGATGTGTTTTCAAATAAAAAATGCTCCTAAACTACATATCAAAATATAAATTGCATTGCATAATTCAGTAAAGTTGGAACTTTATTGTATTTATTTTTTTTTAAAAAATGCAAGACTTGTAAATCTTTGTTTTTTCTCTCTTTAAAACTGCAAGTACTATTGACGTTCAAGATACTAAACAATAATCTTACTCAGGGCAGATGAAACACCAACAATAGTGAAGGAAGGAAAGGGCAGATTAGATGGAAATTAAAAGAAGGCAAAAGGTAGACATGGAACTGAAGAAAGGAGAACAATGATAGAATGCTCTATCTTTAGCTGTCTGTTGTGTCAGGTGCAATAGAGGTCACCTCTGTCAACCATTTCGTGCGCACGTCCGGATGGGGACTGGTTAGGTTTGGTTTGTCAGCGCTCCGTCGTCCCACAGACGCCTGGAAAATAACAGCCCGACGCTCACAGAATACGAGAATAGTCCATTACTTTTCCTGCATACAAAACAGGCTGCCTGTCCGCTACATCCCCCGTACAGTCCGTCTTCATTTCCTTCTCCTCTCTGAGGTATAATATATTGTTTTAACCTCGCTATGTAACAGTACACTCGGTTGTGCAACAGGTGGCGGTTGTGCAAGAGGGGCGATAAGCAGGAAGAGAGAAATGAAAACGTAAGAGGAAAAGAATACACGTGTTTGTCTCGGTTGCCTTTATCATACGCCGCTTTGAACCAGCAACTTTCACGGAAAAGTCACCCTGCAGAACGCTCATTAGAGACGATTGTACTCAAGTAGATACAGTAAAACAGTTTACCTCTTTTATTTCAGATTTAGAGGCACGTTAAAATTTATATGCCACTTTGTATGTTAACAAAATCGTTTGAATGGTTTAAAACAGCATACATGAAAACCACATTTCATTAGTACGTGCATAGAGCTTTTTATAAGCATCTATATTGTTAAGTAGTTGATATTGATACTACTGAAATATATCCAAGTGTCAGTATTCAAATCATTTTTCCAGTAAAATACGTAACTAGTGGTAGATACTTTCTGATATAAACATCTTTTCTTCGAATATAAACGCAATTACTTCTGACACAAACCTTAAAAAGATGACACGCTCAGAAAAGGCGATTTGGTTTTGTTTAATTTAGTTAAAAGTCAGTTTTAAAGTTTTTCTAAGTATACAGCAATAGATGTATCTTTATCGTTATAAAATTCTATACAGTACAAATATGGAGTGATTTATATAGAACTAAAACGTCCTCCCTCCTGCACAAGCCCCCAGCTCTCTCTCTTTATGACACGCTACCACCGGATTTTCACGATAAAGGGATCATTCAATTCACTTTGAGGAGAAGAAAAATGACACAAGGTATAAATATGGACTATAGGGAGGATGAGGAACAGACTTCGCATTTATTTTTGTGAGGTATTCAGTAACAGCATTTGTGATGTGCAGCTATGCGTTATTGTGGTGCAGCATCCATCTTTTTGCACAAAAATGTGGCATTTTGTGTGTAATATGGCCTTGCAAAATTTTCAGGACATGTTTGTAGTATTGTCCGGTTATAGCCGAATGTCGAAAAATGAGGTGATAAATTTTCCAGCAGAAGTGTGCAACATGTTTGTGTCATCTATAGAAACTGCATAATTTCTGACGGTGTCTTAATGTTATTTGACAATTCTCTCTCACAGTGACTTAAGTTTTCTTCTGTTAGAGCAGAGACTGGAACGTCGGGTGCACCTTCCTCTGAAGTTGATTCCATCCCTCTTTAAATATTTTAAACTATCTTCGAGATGTGCTAAAGGGAAGAACGAACTGTCCATTAGCCTCACGTTATTTTTTTTATAGTGTTTAACGGCCGTTTTTATTGCTGAGACACCACAGGCGGTGTACACTGATGATACACGTGATGAAATATAAATAGGTAATTTTTTTGGGGGGGGAGGAAGCGTTCTAGGCTTAAGTTTAGGATACCTCCCCGGCATTTGCCATTTATGAGGACTGAGGAAAACGTGGAAAATACGGTCCTGGTGGGAATCGCTCACAAGTCTGCGCCTTAAGGATATCGGCCACCCATGGCGGCATAGGCCTCATGTAATAATTGCATAGGTTAGCTGCGACGAAAGCGCAATTTCAGAGCAGCGTATTGTTCCTTGCATGTCACCCCATTTTACTGTAGGCGGAACTGAACATGTCTCAACTTGCACGTGTACATTACGCATTTAGCCAAGAGAGTATTTTATTATAAAGCTAAATTTTAGCCTGAGAAATTACACCCGTAAAAAAATTATAACAATTCTTTTCTAATCGTATTTCTTTCCATATCCAGGGCGATGACGAGTAATGGGGTATGGTATGGTAAAACTGCTGTAAAGCGCGAAAAACACAATACATGCTTTTTACAGACTGTCATTTACAACAATTACAAAACAACCTAAGCTTGCCAGCTCCTAAATGTAATGTTTTGTATTTCGGTAAAATTTATAAACGTTACACTTCCTCAGATAAACATAAAGTAGAAATTTAGGAGAAAAATAACGTATAATAACAACAACAATAATAATAATAATAATAATAATAATAATAATAATAAACATGCCTAAATGTTTGACCATCATTCAAAAAGCACCAACCAACAAGAGAAGCTTAAAACCCAGTAAAAGACATTATTTACCCCTCTTAATGTCATTGTCTACATAATTACTTTTTATTTCAGTGCTAAAAATTGAAAATTCATGTCTAAAAAGGAAAAAGAAGAAAAAAAAAACTAATTTTCATTACGGTCAACGTTTCAAATAATCTTTATCTTCTACTTTTAACGAAAACAATTTTGTTAGCTGCAACGCCAGAAGCAGACTCAATTCGGAGCTGATTTTAATAGCAAGAACATCAAGGTTGCCGACACAAGTCATGCTTACTGCATATACTATGGTCTCAACTCACAATCGGGGGAGCTGCGTAAACTAAACGAATTCCTCAGCAAGTCACATTTGTGAAGGTTATTACAGAACAACAGAGCAGGGGAATTGGCGCCGCTTCAGCTCTTTTTAAATTTCAGTTTTCAGGAAATCCCCCCCCCCCACCCATTCCTAATGGCTCGATGTTCCTGATTTTCAGAAACTCTTTTAATAATTGATTTAAATGGTATATACTGAGTTTAGTTGCGAAACAATTGTTGGTGCTGCTAGAGATATTTTAAATTGTATGTTTCAGGTAACCCCCACTCCCTAATAGTCTGATTTTAATACGTTTTGGGAAACAATTTTTTTTAATTTTATTTCAATGGCATATACCGAGTTTCGCTGAAGAAAAAAATTGCAGCCGCTCGTGCGATTTTTATACTTTCCCTTTAGGTTATATCCTACTTTTTCAATGTCGGTTTTCAGGTATGTCTCGTCTCCTAATAATGCAATTTCCCTGATTTTCAGAAACTATTTTTTATTTTATTTAAATGATATATATATCGACTTTCGTTCCGAAAAAAAAAAACAATTATAGTGCCGCTAGCTATGTTTAAATTTTGAGTTTCAGGTAATCCCCCACTCCTAATAGACTGGTTTCACTGATTTTCGGAAAATATTTTTCTTGTTTTATTTCACTGCTATCTACCGAGTTTCGTTAAGAAAAACTAACGAAAAGTGTGGCCGCTAGAGCTATTTTTAAATTTTTGCTTTAGATTAGCCTCCACACCCAATGGTCCAATTTTGTTGGATTTGAACTCGATTAATCGTTTGTTAATTGATCGGTATATGCCAGACTTTCGTTGAGAAGTTACAGAACGCTGCCGCTAGAGCGTTAACACAAACATACTTTTTTATCGTTATTTGTAGTGCCTAATAAGCAGGATGGATTAAGATAAGAGGAACTTCTTGCAAAATATCTTTTAATGGCTACAACAGTAATATACGTATTCCTTCGGAATTAGCTAAAAAAATCTTTCATTAAAGCTGTTAGTAGTTATTATTGTCATCCAAAAGTACTATTTGTACAATAAAAATACAAAATAAATCCTATGATATTTTCTGCATATGCATACATGGAAAATAATGTATATTAATATCTATTTTTATTGTTGCAACGTATTTTCGCCATTTGTTGAGCTTATTTTCCTTATACAATATTGGAAATATCTTGCAATTGGGACAATTGAAAACCGTACTTTCGTTATTATTATTATTATTATTATTATTATTATTATTATTAGCAAATAATAAATAAGAGTGTACAAGTAAAGTCTGTAAAACATTGTAGCAGTTAATGTCCATAATGCAATTAAAAACAATTGTTTCCTTACTTGAAATAAATGCATTTAACTTATTCATTTTAAAAAAGCAAAAAGTATCTGTGCACATCTATCGTTTCCGTTGAGAAATGGGGGCAATTCCCTGACGGATATTAAGTTTGCTCGTTTATTGCGTATGTGAGTTCGTGTTATGCACGATTTATTTAAATTTACCCCAGAGATAAAACATTCTTTCAATTTGCTTTCGATTATGACGAGCCAACGTATAAGCATAGCTAAATAACTGATTGTGCAATAGATCTTATTAAAAACCAAAGGTTCAGATATTTCTTTAAGGTGGGAAAAGAGGCAACTAAAACACAAAAATACAAAGTATTTATAGGTCAAACTAACAGGTAAAGCACGGTATATACAGTTGGTACGGCTTGTGTCGGCTCCGTCGGTCATGGTGGTGTAGTGGTTACCATACTTGCCTCCTACACCCAAGATCGTGGGGTTCGAACCCGGCCAGGACCGATGGATTTTTTGGGCGGCGTAAAAATCCTAAGTATGGCTTCCTTCGGAAGGGAAGTAAAGCCGTGGGTCCCTTGTCGTACATTTACGGCATGATAAAGAACCTCAAGCCTGAAAGAAGAGGCCTCTGAGCAAAATTTGTCGGCCGTTTCACGCCCTGAGTTGAATGGGACGCTGATGACCTGAGATGTTAAAGAGCGTCCATAAATAAAAAAAAAAAAAAAATGTGTCGGCTCCTTTGATGTTATTGCTCTAAAATCTGGCTCCGAGTTGGATTTATTTCGCAATGAACCCCTCTTGATGCCGCATCTAACATATGTGTTTAATAGAAAGGTGTTAAATATAGAACAGGCACAATCATGATTTAAAATATTAACTGTAATGAAATTGTGCTTATTCTTTTCAAAATAGACATGCAAGTTGAGTATTTGTCACTGAAATAAAAATTATTTATATAGAACACCATATTACTTAAAATGGGTAAGCGTGTTTTTTTGTTTTTTTTTTAACTCTGGTTTTCGGCTTTGATTTTTATTGTCGTTTCTGAGTTTCGTTCAAGCATTTTTAGACATTTTTATTATTGCTATATTTGTTTTTACCCTAAATCCTTATTTTACGTATAGCTTGGAGAGCATATGTTTCTGCTATGAAAAGTTATTTTAAGGATTGCCTTATTACAGGTCTATGAAAACCATATACGATGTTTTCTGCACTTTACCATATGCTATCCTATAATCAAGTGGGGGAAGGAAAGAAGAATATCGAAGAGATATGAGCTGTGGTCTGAAAAATTATTATTATTATTATTATTATTATTATTATTATAATATTAGAAGCTAATTGCTAATTTTGTTACACAAATACCATCCAAATTGGTTGATTTTTCTATATTCATTTTCTTGACAGCATTTTATCACACATAAACAGCTAACATAATCTGAAATAATAATAATGACGAAGAAAGGATTACGCGCTTTGTGCAGTATCTCACTGGAATAATTTTTAGTGTTTTTAAGACTTTCCCTTAGTGAAAAAGTATGCCGTTTCAACTTCTAGGATCATTTGATCAGAATTATTTAGCACCTGCATTTTTATAATTGCCGTAACGTGTTCAAATGTGCAACCAGAAAATTATCGCAGGCGAATTGTAGGAGCGGGCAATGCCAGCCGCCTCCAACATACTTTAGCATGAATGGTAAATACTTCGGAATACTTGGCATAATAATAATAATAATAATAATAATAATAATTATTATTATAATCTTCATCATAAGTATTTGGATGGCATGCGCAAACCTGATAAATTGTTTATTATTATTATTATTATTATTATTGTTGTTGTTGTTGTTGTTGTTATCATCAGTAATTTGGATGGCATACACAAGCCTGATATTATTATTATTATTATTATTATTATTATTATTATTATTATTATAATTTTAAGGTAGCAATTGTGTTCTCCGTTTATATTCAATCATGTCTAATCTATATGCAGAGCCATCTGTAGGAGAGTACAGTTAGCACGGTCAAATTCGTGACATGCGCAATCAGATTTCGAACCTGAGAAATATCCAAGTCGTCCTTACTGTGATATTTAGGGTTCATTTTCCAAGGCAGTCCCAATCAACAAATTGAAAATAAAAATAATGTTCAGCTTTTATTGAAGTTAACAGTTTATCAAATGGGTTTAGGTGGATAATTGCTCGCTGCGGCTTTAGGTCAAAATAGCTCTTGTTGATATCTACCTTATTTGCCAATCAGAAGGGAACTTATTCCATAATTTTTAAACATGGTGCTCAAAAGCTAATAACAGATAGTTTTTTCTCCTAATTCATTTTTTTTATTATTGTAATCTCTGCTTCGAATCTACTAGGGATCTAGAAATAGTAGTAAATGATAATTGTTATAATAGTGTTCAGTTGTCTTTTATTTAATTTAGTCACCACGTGGTTCTGCTTGAAATAAAAGCGAATAAAATTAGTGTATGTTTTCAGAAAGATCTAACAAATAAGCCAAATTACTTCAATGATTATAATAATATAATCATTAGCAATGATTATAGAAATGTTCAATTTGCCTTTTATTTAACTAAGCATATCTTGGTATAGAATGTAGAAAACTATGTGCATACTATAGAGCATTTAGATATTATTGTGTGCGATTTAAACATTTGCTTTCTTTCAACTATTCAAATTCTGGTTCTCTCCTTGCTAGAAGTGAAGAAGTCAGCAGAATTGATAAATTCACTTGCTCCAACCTTAATTGAAATAGATAAACTTTTGATGAACTGTTAATTGATAATACCTACAACACTAGGCAAATTAAAGTTATTTTTATTTTCTATGTGTAACTTCAAAGTGTAAATCTATTTAAAGAACACAAGGGGCACTCAATCCAAATGTGTAACATTTCAGAAGTAAATAGAATTTATATCTGTCTTCCCCCCCCCCCCTCTCTCTCTCTCTCTCTCTCTCTCTCTCTATATATATATATATATATATGTGAACATTTTGCAGAACATATGTAATAGTAACACTTGTATAAGTAACTGTACACGCAGGACACTAGATTTTTCCTGATTATATCATCTAATTATAGAAAAATGTAACAATTAATGAAAGTGGAATTTGAATAAAGATCGTAGAAAAGGGCCCAATTAAAAAAAATTAAGTACTGAACCTAAGAAAGAAAGCCGTAACTTTGCTGATGGGTGAAGTCACTGCACTTTTTTGAGGGGGGGGGGAGGTCCCCACGTGTCACCAGAGCGGAAGGAAAAAATTATGATTAAAAATAAAAAGCCTTGACAGTGCTTTGTAACTTTGGCACGTGGTAAATGTGTAGTGAGAATGATTACACTAGAAGGTGTATGTGAGCAGAGCTGCGGATCTCAGCACATCCCGAAGTTAGGTTGGTGAACGACAATGGTTAGGAATGGAAGTCACGAACATGCATATGTGAAAGTTGGATTTCTCTGGGGCAGGAATGCACGAGAATGCCGCAGAGCTACGAGTAACTATCGAACAGTGTCGAGATGGACAGAGGCCTTCAAAGGGACGGAATGTCATGGCCAATATGCCGCGCAGTGGGCGTCCTGTGTCCACGGACAATGATGGAAGTGGAACAGTGCTTACGCGATAATAGGCGTTGGACACTTGCGGAATTAGAAAAGCAAAGACAAAATATGATACAGTATGATATATTTTTGAATAGTTCTTGGAGAAGGTAAATGTATTTGTAAATAAAGTGTACATGGTGTGATTTAAACCACCGAAGTTCTATCTCATATCTCCTACATTGCGGAGATATAAAAAGGTACGTTCATCGAGCTCCCCCCATGACGTTAAAATATTTTTTTGAAACAGTTGTTCACTTGACGCATCAGAAATAAGTTATTTTTGGTGAACATGATCAGGGCACGTTGTATATATAGCGAGGGCTAAAAGTCATTACCCACTGTGAACAGAAATTCATAAATTTGGTTGTGCTCTTATCGATTTAAATTACGTGTCTTATACGTGTTTTTGTTTGAATAGATTTAAATGACAAGTTTTTTTTTTATTGTAAAGCTATTGGTGGACGAGAGTCAACCACTTAGATCGCCAGGCCTGACACGAATGCAAGTTTTTCTTTTGGGGCAACGTTAAAGATAAAGTCTATGCTACAAAACCACAAGCACTTATAAGAAGATATTCAAAAATTTTTGAAGAAATCAGTGCAAATATGCCAAAGCATCCCAGATCGTTTGCAGAAATGTATCCACAAAGATGGAAAACACTTTGAGAAACATTTTTATAAATAATAATCACAAAGTGTTAAATCAATTGCACTGTATTTTTCATTAAAATTGATAGTGACTTTTGGCCAACTTTGTATAAGATTTGGTTCCTTTTGCAGTTTTATACCCAAATATGCATCTTTTAAGCTCGAAACTAAGGAACTCATTTATATGTAGTCTAATTTGGTGCTGAAAAACATAAATGTTCTCATTTTCTTCATTATATCTATTAAGGAAAATTTAGGTATTTCCGCCCAGCCTGGAAATAAACGGCACACAGCACAAAGGATTTTATAGCCAACAAACCCAAGCATTGTCTCTGTCAGTTATATTTCATGTTCATAGAGTTAATGGTGAGTAGCATATTGTGAAGTGGAAAAGTGTACAAGATTGCAAAATGAGTTGCATATCATTTGACGAATCATCAAAAAGAGCAGTGATTAGCGTTTGTATTCCATTTCCTCGTGAACCTTGTTTCGGTAGTGGGCTGACCTGTGACGAAGCGACCAAACTATTGACTGTCATTTGGACGTCCGCTTCCATAGCATGATTTTTCACCAAGCTTCCGGCAAGAATAATCCCTTATGAAAACCGAGTCAACGAAATTCTTCGTCAGAAGCAACATGACAGTCCCAATGTTGTGGGAAACTCTGGTGCATCCTCCGTACTCTCCAGACCTTTCACCAAAGGTGGCATTTACAAGCTGATTTTACGTGGAAACTATGCATAAGAGACTATTTTCTTGAGTAATAATTCTGTTTGTCTGTCTTTTGATCTATAAAGAATAAATCTCCAATAAATTGTTATAAAAGGGATGATATGTGTAAATCATAGATATAATTATTTTTTTAAGTCTACATTGTTAGATAATTATGATTATAATGGTATAATGGGCTCGGCCAAATTGAATAATTAAGTTTCAAAAACAAATAGCTTTGGATATTGGTATTTTGAAAATGTCCATTTTTTATTAATTATCTTTATATAATAGATTTCGGTAAATGGTCGATATAATGCATATCTACCTCAGTTCCTAAGTTCATGGCGTTAATAATTAATGCACAAGCTCTTGTTTGGTAAGTCGCATATTAATATTACGTATTGAGATAGTCTATTCACTGCCATGCAGGTTTGAATCAGGAAATATAACTCTATCCGATTATATAAACGGCTTTCATTGAATGTTTGAAAATGTTGAGCTTAACGAACTCCGTTCATTCATAGCTGACCATAAATTCAGGATAGTTAACAAGTTTGGGCATGATTTGCAGTTGTGCTGCATAGCTAAAACCTCTCTTTGAACAATTTAATTGACCGCCCCCTCAGTTGGCAGGCCTGTTTATTTATAACAGCCCTAGAGTTTTCGCCTACGGAAGTCTCGAATTCCCACAGCCTCCGGCCCTAGAGGATGGGGGATTTATTAGGGGAAGGGCAAATATCCTTCAAGATATAAGTACAATTTATCTGTCGTAGAGGTCCACAATTTTCCCGCCGGGCAGTTACCAATTTCCTGTAATCCCACAGTAGTTCTTTTAGTAGAGAAGCTCAGTTTATTGCACAAGTGGAATACATTAATCAGTGGATGTAAGCAATGGGAGGCCGGTAAATTTTCGACAAGCTAGCCAACCTTAACCAGTCATTTTCATTGGTGCGAGTTCTTCCTGCTTTGTATTGGCAGCAATTTTTACAATTGCATTAGCAGGAGTTTAATGCTCTCAAAAGGAAAGTATTTCAATTGCCTACTGTTGTATTCACAGTTACCTTACCAGCTTCTCAATTACTTAGCAACATTAGTTCTACAATATATGCACCAAATTACGACGGAGATTAAAAATAGAGGAACGAAGAATATTGTTATGAAAGTTCTGCTCTCTTTATTGAAATTCAGTTAAATATTTCAAAATGCTGTCCTTTTGATGTGATCATTGTTTTCGTTCATTTCATTTTTAAAATCACCCATAAAACACTTTTTTTTTGATACCCTAACCACATCCTAGACATTATTATTAAGTTGATTTTCTGACTAAAAATGCATCAATAAACGTGTTTTTTTCCACACATGTAATAGGGATTACAAGACCGTTAGAGGGAAATTAATTGATGATTGTGGGAATAATGCGACATGCGTAAATACTTGTACATTGTTGGGAATAGAATTACTCTTGTTTTCGTGCTTACCGATATCAAAACGATGAATATCAATTATTATAATTTTGTTATTATGTTCACCACAGTAATACACAGTTTTTCGGTGTGTTCTAAGCAATTATCACAGAATTATTCATCAGTTAGGTGTTTCTGCTTTACAATCCATGTAACCCATAATTATCTGCAGTGCGTCAAACGCGAATCTTCTCCGAACAATTATTATACAGGATGTTTCAGAAATACTTTACAAACTTTCGTGGTGGGATCCTGACAACAACACAAGAGAAAGTCTATATAAACAAACATATGTCCGAAAATTCTTATTTTTTGAGTTATTAATGACATTTTACCAAAACAAGAAACAAAACTCAAATAAACACAATGTCAACTCAGAGACTCTTAATAAATGTTGCTGCCTCACACGGTGTCGAACGGTTTCACAGGCTTCCATGACACATTATTGAAGTGTGTCTGCATTAGGAATGTCTACTGCAGAAACCAATTGTTTTCGATGGCACCATAGATAAAAATCCAAAGGACTGAGGTTGGGGGAACGCGCAGGCCATGAAACTGGTCCTTCCCTACCTATCCATCAGTCACGATAGATATCACTCAGTACATCTGGAACAATGCGACTAAAATGTGCCTGAATCACATCAGGCATAAACTACATGTTTATTCTTACATGCAAGGGTGGAATATTGTTTGAATGTGGTACCTTGTAGACAGCGCCTGTAAAAGTGCTGGGAGAACATAATTACCAACAAATCCAATCACACATTGATCTTAAACTGTAGTGTCTAGTCTGAATTGTATCACAGGACTTTCATCCGCCCACAAATGTTGGTTGTGAAATTTAGTTATTCCATCTGTTCCAAATGTTGCCTCATCTGTAAACGAGACAGAAGAGACAACTAATAGCATGTTGTCCAGCAAACCAGATGCAAAAGTTCTCCGTTGTGGCTAATCAGCGGGCGAAAGACACTGCACACGTGAGCTGGTACCGCCACGTTAAGGCACGGACTCGTGTGAGGGAGGTCTGGGGTTCGATTCCCACCAGGACCTCCTTCCAAGTTTTCCTCTAATAAATGGCAAATGCCGGGGAGATACCCTAAACTTATGCCTGGAACGTTTCCTTCCTCAAAAAAATCCTTTCCTAATATATCATTTCATTTCATGTATCATCAGTGTCCATCTCCTGTAGTGCCTCAGTAGTAAAAACAGACGTTAAACACCATTAAAAAAAAAGTGAGTTGCTCTTGAAGTACCCGCCATGCAGATGTAGCTCATGCTCGGGTCACTTGTCGCGTCTTCTGCAATAACATTTAATATGCTTACTTCCAGATTAGGCGCACGAACGACGATCCATTGTTTGTGGTGCTACGGACCCTGTCAGCAGCTGTTTTGGCTCTAAGTCTCGCGTCCGCTATAATTCGCGGGACCGTACATAAAATTATATCTGCCTGGTCACGAAATGGATATCCTGCCATGGTTAAACACAGTGTAAGTGAAACTAAGAAACTGATTAACTTCAAATGTACGCGAATGACAAATGTAAAGAAGTATCTTTGGCAACACCAAGTCATCTAGGATACAATGAGTGCATCAGCAGACTTGCATTCCATTACCCAATAAAGGGAATGTTATTTCCGGTTACAAACTTAAGTTGAAGTAAAGTTTCATTAATAACTCAAAAACTAAGGATTTCCGGTTATATGTTTATAAGGACTTTTTTAATCTTGTTTTGGTATTTATAGCAGGTGTGACGTGTCGCATTAATTGCTTGTGATATTGCATCCACTAGTTTTAAGGCTTCAGGCATCTGAAGATGTTGTCTCTAAAAGTTTAATTGTTTTAAAACATGTGATACTTTCATACAGTTTTTCTACTGCAAGAGTTCTACAGTGGTAAGGGCAGAAAATGCACTGTTTTCAAAGTTTTATTGTAATGTGATTGACTGGTCATTAAATATACATAAACACCAGTATCATAACGTTACTTACTCTTCTACAGACAGGCGCACTCTGAACCTCTGTCTGAACCTACAGTATTCTGTTGTCCCTGAAGATGATAAGCTAACAGTTAAGTTATTGAGAGGTCCATTGACAATATTGTCAGACCAAACACTAAGAAAATCAGATTCCAGACGCTGGAAACCTGTGTGTACCCTATATTACTATATGGGTGCCAGACTGGCCTTTGTCAACAGAAAAAACAAAAGAACAAAATTCAAATATGCCAAAGAAAAATGCAACACAAGATTCTGGAAATAACTTTGAAGGACAAAATACCTACAGTAATAATATACCGGATATATCGGACAACAGGCATCGCACAAATAGCTATCAGAAGCAAATGGCAATGGCGCGGTCACGTCGCAAGAATGCAGGACAATAGGTGGACTCATGGGGAAAAAGGACACAAGGCAGACCCAGAAGAAGACGGACAGGCCTCTTCAAGGAACTTGCAGGTCCAGATTGGTCAGGAGTAGCAAGAGGAAGAGATAAATGGAAATCTCTCTGGAAGCAACTAGTGCAAAGAGAAATGGAGTGACCAAAGAACAAAGCAGTCAGTGTCTTAAACAGCATACGAACAACTAGCGTGGAATAGCTCACCACGTTAGGAAAAAGCGAGCTTTCCCTTCTTGTTAGGAGGTCTTTGCCCTTAAGGGACACAATACGCTATCTTTATCAATATCTGCATTGAAATCACCGCATATGACGTGGTTATGCTTTCATATTTTATCATAAAGCTAGCATGTAATTTTAAAATCTTTTATTTTAAATATTCATAGCATGATACACTGTATATTTGTATCACACAGCTCCTAAAACAGAATACTGTAATTTAATGGTCTGTATGACCTCCTTTGGTTTTTATTCTTTTGAGCATGCTGTTCGCAAGATGTTGCTCCGGCCTGTAGATAGATACTCTTTTCTCGATCATGATCCAAAAGTTGACATTCGGACTTCTGCTTGCTCATTCCAAAAAGAGACACTTCGTCGGTCATTTCTGATGAGGCGCATTGTCCTGCTGGTACACAAAGTAGCGGTAAATTGACCTGTATCGTAGAGATGTCGTCTTTGGAATACCTGCAACCGCTCTGTGATTCCGGCCGGGGTAAGGTAACCAACCCTTGACCTACCCTTTCGCGCCAGGTGTGATACTTTTGCTACAGTTTGTTCCACACATGTTTTGCTTATCCCCAGTTGACTGCAATATTTCTGTACGTCTTAAGCATGTAACAATTCGTTTTCACAAACATACAAAATAGCAGATTCAATACAACTGAATGCTACGGTATTACTAGTGAGAAATATGGGGTGAGGGAAGTTCTGCACTGAGTGCGTCAGTGGCACCTGACCATCTTGTGGTACAGTCAGATATGAAGCACAAAGCAAACAATAAACCCGCTACGTACAGCGTATAAAATATACTCATAAATTATTACTAGGGGACTAAATACAATTAGCGAGTCCATATTAACTGAATTATGATTTTCCAGGCTTTCCTCAGTCTTCATATATGGTAAATTCAGGCGAGGTACCCTAAACTTGGGCTGGAACGTTTCCTTCCTTAAAAATAAAAATCCTTTCGGAATATATCATTTCATCTCATGTATCATCAGTGTCCATCGCCTGTTGTGTGTCTTAATAAAACGGACGTTACACTATTCATTCATTCCTGTATACTAAAACATTCTTTAACAATGTCACACTCTTCTAATGTGGCAATTCTGAATAAATATTTCATAATTCTTGTGATTATTTTTTCTTAGTAAAATATCTACCTAATTCTAGCTGTGCTATACCATTTGGGGATGATGTTGGTAAATCTAAAATCAATTTACAAAAATGTCTATTTATTTTATCAACATCTTTCCGCATCCTCTACACCCCAAATTTCTGATCCATGCAACATTTTGGCTTCTACTGTGGTTGTGTATTTTCTTTCCAGCTAATTCACTCTTATATCAGGAATTTTTCTTAAACGTGCTCTTATAACACTCATAGCTGCTTTTCCTTTTGCTATTGCTAGTTTTTTCTGCTCATTACAACTTCCATTAGAACATAAACTTATCCCTAGATAATTACTTTTCCTTACCACCTCTATTTCTCTCCCCTTTAACTGCCATTTTTCAACTTATAACCTCCTTTAAAAACCAAGGTCTTTGATTTCCTTGCATTAGTTTTCAATCCCCGTTATTTACAAAAAGTATTCACTACTTCAATTACTATTCTCATTTACTAAATCATTTGCAAAAAGCAACCCTGGTATTCCCTCATTATTTATTACTGGTAGATGTAACTTGTCTCTCTTAGTTTCTTCCAAAATGTCATCAATATAGAGAGTGAACAGTGTTGAAGTAAATTTACAATCTTGTCTTAACTCTGCATGTAATTCCTTACCTCATCACCTGCAAATTCGACACAAAACAGGTTCTCACATATCTTACATAAGTTAGGTTAGGATTATTTTATTTAAGCACCTCAATTGAAATTTTATCCATTTAGAATAAATTTCTTTGTCAATTTCTTTATGGAAATCGGATTCGACAAGCATTACTATTACAAAAATAGTAATTTATTATGATAAATATTTTCATTACGTACTACTTAAAATATATAACTATAAAAGAAAAAAATTGTTATAATTAAACTCTTATTTTTACCTTTTTTTTTAAAAACAGGGCATAGAACTGAACTGTTCCTTTCCCCGGGATGATACACTTTTTCCAACATATATTCATTAAATTAATTTCACTCAGTAATTTTAGCCAGTTATAATATTTGACATGCATCGTTTTGATGTCAATAGCCATGAGAACAAGAAAACAAAACTGTAGTAGTATTGACGCAAGTTGTTTTATTCCCAAAATCGATATCCAATCATAAATTTAGTTTCCTTCTAATGGTGTTGTAATTTCTATTAGCAGACATGAGTGCCTAAAGAGTGGCTTCTTACTGAAAAAAAATATTCAATTTTCTTTTTTCTTCTTTTATTTTAATAGTGTTTAACGCCCTTTTTTACTTATGAAGCACCATAGGCGGTATTCAGTCAATTTTCTTGAATCCAGTTATTTATTTTACACAGAGTTATTAAACACTTTACAACCGTGGTGGTCTTTTGGAAGAAACTGAACCATGTCTTTTAGATTTCGAATCAATAATGAGGCAGGCACCCGGAATAAATCTCATCTCCCAACCAAAGTGGGCGATGATAAGACGCTGTTCAACATCTTAGGTCTAAGAGGCAAGTATGGTTATCACTAAATACCAGTTCCCAAATACTTTCAAATATATGACATTTAACATTATTCCTCTGTTCTCCTTAAATTAACATGTACCCTGCTATGTCTTCCTATCAGTCTCCGAGTCAGTTAAGGTTTCTTCTGCTGCTCCGGTTCTGGATACGTCTCTATGTCAGAGCATTTGCTTAACAAAACACTCTTATTTTTATAATTTTTTAAATGTAGAAAGTCTCTCATTTTTCTAAGGGTTTCCTTGCTCCCAGATGAAAAAATCCTGAAGAAATTCAATAGAATTTGCAATGTTAGGATTTCTCTTTTAACCTCAAAACACTCCTGAAAGTTTCTTCGAGTCATGCACTTGTCCTCCACATCGTCGTATATATTCTTATTTGCAGACAGTTTACCAAACTTAAAAAGCAATCTATTTAGCTCATCCCGCTTTCTTCAACATGATTATACTTTCTTATTTTACATATATACTTTACCCAATACAAGTGATAGAATGTTCAGTGGCGTTTATAGCAGATATAGCCTTCAATCTTCTGTTCGTCACAAAAATTGATAACATAAATAATACTCAGAGCTTGCTCGGAAATAACCTTTGTTACCTTTGCGTTCCATCATTAATACAACTGTGAACACCACGCAAATCAACTAGTACAACTAAAAACCTGACTCTACTGTGTTTACTGATGTTTTCCTCTGTTGGTATTGCATCAATGGGCTAGTTCGCATTCCTTCTGGGGATTCACTCGCCTTGGTCTAGTAATAATGTAGCAACACACATTCGGTGGTTCAATTAGTTCGCATTATGCAATATAAACATCCAAGACCGACTAAATTTACCAGACCTCAATGTAGGTATCGATACTTCTTATTACAATGGTGGAAAATGTGGTCCGTGTTGTTAATTATATGTTTATTAGATTCGTTACAGTTACCTGGTTTATTACAGTGGTTTATAATTAGAAGTAGGTAAACAATGGCGTGTTATTTAGTTTTTTATTAAGTAAGTAATTTATTGATTTAGTGCATTAACACCAGGAACTTGTTTAATAGAAAATGTTTAGTACAACATGGATTGCTCTTGTTTGTCTTAATTATGGCAGGGTACTGTATAACACATTTATAGTTCCTAAATAACAATAATTAAAGGATAATGAGTATGTACCATGCGCATTTTGAAGTTAATGTTGAAACTGTAGTGTTTATTAAACATTTTTCGTATCAAAATTCGTGGTTAGGGAACGCATTTTTCTAATGGAATTTTTCCTAATCAACCATCATATGGGACAGTGAGGGTTAGCAATGAAAGCAAAAATTCGAAAGAATGTATGAAGCTGGGTATTGATCAAAATGATCAGAGTTTTAGTGAGCCTGATGTTATAACATGTTTCGACTCGTTTTTACAAGTTAGGTTATGCAGAGACAGGTACACTCGTAGTGAAATCGTTCTAGTTACTGCTATTAACACATGGCTTTTTATTTGGATCGTTGCAGTTAGGTGATTTATAGTTGGAAGTAGATAAAAGCAGCTTGTTAGTTCTTTAATAGGTTAATACTGATTTAGTGAAATCACATTAGTAGCTTGTTTAATAGAAAATGTTTAGTACAACATGGGTTGCGCTTGCATGCACTTAATTATATCAGTTCATCGCACAATACGAGGTATTCATTGTGCTTTTTGAAGTTAGGGATACATTTTTAGTGTTTATTAAACATTTTGTACTAAAGTTTGTGTTTAGTAAGGACATTTCCCTTATGCATTTTTCCTTAATTTACCATTTTATGTAACAGTGAGAGTTAGCAATGAAAGGAAAGAACGTATGAACCGGGTTTTGGAGCTACATGAACAAAGTTTTAATGAATGGTGTGAGCAGAATATTATGTTCCGACTCCTTTGCAAGTGAGGTTAAGACAAGGCAAGAACACCCATTTATAACTATTTCTAAGGAAGACTATGTCCTTTTCATAAATAAACAATGATAAATATGACGGTGTCCCATCTATGTCGATTAGTTTTAAAGTATTCAGTAATTTGGAAGTTAGTATGTTTTATAAACATGCGCGCTTACCTGTGAAAATTTTTATTATTTTTTACACATGAGAAATGTTATTTGTAAACAATTTCAGATTCTTAAAAACCATAAAATATTTTCTAATGATAAACAATGTCACTTTGTAAATGTAATTGTGCTAAAAAGTTTGGTATTTGCTATTGACA
Organism: Metallyticus violacea; assembly: GCA_030762175.1. NCBI lineage: Eukaryota > Metazoa > Arthropoda > Insecta > Mantodea > Metallyticidae > Metallyticus > Metallyticus violacea. Next base: position 10,064,175 of record CM060845.1, on the reverse strand, counting down.
GCAGTAGGACCATTAAGGACACCATTTTTTTCTCCACCCGTTTTGGGAAATGTAGTTCGTCTTGGTCTATTAAATGTATCTCCTGATAATCTAGAACCATATAAAATGGAACTGCTACGAGAATGGGATATATTAGCTTAAATATATTTGTGTTCTTAAACTTTTGTATGCTACCAATATTTTCAGGAAGCCACGGGATATTTTACATGTAAATGTAGCAGTTGGTAAATAAGATCTCTTTAGATCCCGCACTTTATAGCATAATATATTGGTCAAGGATATCACTCCGTCCGTTTATCTTTTTCTGTTACTGAAGTTACGAATCGGTTCTCCCAAGGACGCAATTTCCAACATTTTCAACGTGCAATCTCCCGTCAAAAGGATTCTGTTATGAGGGAAAGCGAACAGTAAAAGTTCAATTAAAGCGACCATGTTTACCCAACTGTCACAGGGATTCTCTCTCGTGATAGCTTCAGTCGATAACGCAGGTCACGTTCCCATGTTACGTGGGAGATCTGCAGTTGATGCGATGTAAACCTTGGCACACGACGTCTCCGCCTCAGGTGTCAGCGCCCGGAAATGGCACGGAAACTATTTCCCGTCATCTCCAAGGCTCCGGCTATAAGAAGCCCAGATATTCCATTTTCCGCTCACGTTGCGTAGAGATCTTGTCAAGACATGGCCCGTCGATTTCATTTTCAAGGGATTTAGATAAATTTATTTTCGGGACATGAAAATCTTTATTTTTTTGGCTCATATGCCACGGAAGGGAGGGGGGGGGGGTTGTATCGCACGCCGGTTGCGTCCATTGGGCAAGCTGCGTGTGACAATAAACTGAATCACTTTTCCTTATATCCATGACGACGTAGCGAGGTAGTAAAATTGTGTGCACGGAAATAACACAAGCGTCTCTGTATCGTGAGATCCAGGCAGAGATATTCTCTCCGCCATAGGTCATTGCCAGAGTCCGGGAGTTGTTGCATTTATTTTGATTAAAATAGGCTGGCAAAAGGGCACTTAATATACTGAAAATAGACAGTAATATAATTACAATAAGTATTTATTACAAGTGAAAACAGAGGGTAATAAGACTCATTATTAATGAAAATAGATATTTAATATAATTAACTATTTTCTTTATCAAATAATTAAAGTACTTAAAACTTACTTTTGTTGGTTACAAGCAATAACAAGATGTTTTTTTCAAGGTATCAACTGTCATAGCCAGCCGCTTGTCAGAGAGCACATTTTTCATCATAGAAAAAGAACTTTTCTACTTCCAATGACGTGATTGGAGCATATTTAAAACAAGCTATTTCGGAAGGACGCATACCAGTTACAACAGAACATTCATCTTTCAGAACCTCATGGAAATGTTGTTCAAGACAAAGTAAAGTAGTTTTGAATAGTCCTGGAGAATGAGCAAAAGATGCACAGTGGTTTGTGGTCGAGTGATTTTCTGTTTATAGGGGAATCAGGTTAGTATCTCTGTTACTTCCGTACTGAACACGTTGTAGGGACGGTTTATTGCTCGCTCTCATCTATTTTTGTAATTGTTTGTTACATTGATGTAGCTGAGAAGTTACCCCCACCACACATTTCCTAGAATTGTCTCTCGAAGGTCATTCGCCAGGACTGTTGAAAACTACAGTACTTCCCGCATCCTATATTTTTCTTGATATTCGTATGCCAAAGGTAACTGTGCGTTCATTTCACTAATGAAGGTTTCTGCTGCTATTTAAAGAGCTTAAATGAATTAGTTGAGGAAAAGGTTTTGATTGAAACGAAATAAAACGTAATAAATGTATAACAAGATTCTTAATAAATATTTTTATGAGAGGAAATGCCATTAAATATTTATTACTTTTTTCCTTTCGATATATTGAACTTCTTTATGTGTTTTTAAAATTTGTAAATTAGCGCAGAAAAAATCCATAACGATCCAAAACGGGCAAGAAAAGGTTTTATACCTTGAAATATGCAATAGAAGCCAAATTAGGGGAAAAGGCAAAATAAAGGCTAGCCCTACGTACCCCAAATGTACGGAAACATGTTCATTTCTATCTGACTCTTAAATATAGAACAGTCATTTTGCCTAACTTCCAGGTTCCGGTCATTGTACTTTAAATAACTGCACGCCTAACAGAAGAGGAATGTATTTGGGGTGCCCTGGCAAACGACTCGTACACAGTACTTTTTAGACATTTCATTGTCTAACGATTAGAACTAGGATTTTTAGGCCCTTGAAAACCAACTTTTAGGTACCTAAAATAGGCGCTAAAATTATCAAAATAGGCTTTAAGATATACAGGTGTCCAGAAATTAAGTATAGATTTTATTGAAATAGTCACTGAATTCTTAATGTACATAATGAGATATGTTTATCACATGTTACGTTCAAAATGACCACCATTCACATTGCGACACACCTCTCACCTACCAACTGTGGGAAGTTCACTGGTGTGAGTTCAGGAGTACGCGCCGCCCAGATAATGAGTCATGCGCGCCCAATCTATCTTCCAGAAAACACCGCATTCAAAAAGTACTATCATCTATGTCATAATGACATGGAATCCCGTCCTGCTGGAAGTAAAAGTGTTCACATGTTAATCCTTGACAGCCTTTGGTAACAGAAAATATCCCAGCATATCCAGGTACATTACCCCTTTAATGGGGTTTTCGGTGAAAAAGAATGGGCCGTAAATTTGATTATTGGCTATTCCCATCCACACATTAACTTCGAGAGAATCTCGCTGGAATTCCAAGTGCTCCATTGGCGGTATGTCAGTCCAGATGATCGCGATCTTCATTTGCTGCAAGCAAATCCACGCTCTGCCAAATTCTCGCCATGTAAATGGTGCAGATGGCAAGGTTTTTTCTTCAACGTGTAACGCAACACCTTATGCATCGTCGAGTGTGAAATGTTCATTTCCCCTGAAAAACTCACTACCGGTTATGGACTGAGTTCAATGGATGTTCTAATGACTCCAATTCTGTCATCAGAAGTTGATGAACAGCCCCAGTGGGCTTGAACTTGTTCACCGATAGCTGCAGATCTAAGCTTATGGAATCGGCGATCAAATTTCGTTGTAATCTCGCTGTAAGACGAACCTTGCAACCTGCACGTCACAATAGCTACCCTCTCTGGCACACTTAACATCATGCAGGCTGAGTTATCTCTAACAGCAGAACACGCGTTGAGCTGTAGTCGCGAACCGAGCAGGAACCATAACGTTTATATCTGCATTCAAATATTACGCCAACACCCCCCATTTCTACAAAATCGATACTTAATTTGTGGATGCACTATATCATTTTAGGGCAGCAAAAAATACAGGTTAATGTATCTAACACATGCTTTTTCCTACTCTAATTACAAAACTATAAAATTGCAATAAATTAATGAAGATGGAACATTCATACTGGTTATTTGACATTGAAGCCGGAATTAAGGCTGCCTTTATTAATTTAATATCTAAAGGCTGCAGAGCTATATTTATAAAGGCATTATATTTGATAAGGACAATTGTTATGTATATATATAAGAAAATCATTTTGAGATAGGTATAACAGGAATAGAAATAATTTGTAACTTGTAACATACAAAAGAATTTTCTATACATTTTGTGTAAAACATGTTAGAAAGAGACGGATATGTACCTGACGCCTCTCCACTCACGGACCGCTCCTTAGACAAGGCTGAAGAAAGGGTAAACTATCTTTTGTTAGGTCACGAACCTTCTACCCAGGAAATACTTAGGAGTTGACAATAAGAGAAACATGTGGCCGTAACGGGACAGTATTTAACAAAGTCAGACTTAAAAATATTTTAAGAGAAAATGAAAATGTCAGAACGGAGACGAAAATGTTTTATTACAGGAAAGCCGAAAACACGTGCGTTATCTCCGGGAACATTTAGGAATCTACAAACTAAGCAAGGCAAAAGATTATCAATAGAAATCAGAAAGTAAGGAAAGGGCCGAAATTTATGACAGCTTGTTCTGGGAAAATTCAAGTTCGTGGGAAGACGTTAGATCAGGGGGGAAAGAATAATTCTAGCCAATGGTCTTCGGATAAAAGTTAACGAATCAGGAGAACTTAGATATAAATAATAATTTTAGGATAACCAATGATGAAAGTACAACACGAAAATAGATAAAATACGAGGGAATTTAATTTAGCGAAAGGCGTGGCGATGTAGTAGAAAAACTAGAGTACAGAAGTCAGAGAAAAATTCACGCATTCAGTAGAGACACATTCAGAGGCGCATTTCACACTCGTAGGAGTCGGACATTCATAGATTCAGAGGGGCATTCAGACATCCAGATATTCACTCAGGAAGCCAGTCTAAGTGATTAGTGAGGTCAGCTACGAGCCGTCAGGAAGTAACCTGCTAAGTTATTAAATAAAGTAAATGTTCAAACAGTGCCGGACTTATTAATAGAGTGAACAATCTCCTTCCCGCCCTAACGACTTTCAAGTCGTTAAAAACAGTCCAAATTTACCCTGAGAACAAACCCATCATCCCCCCCTATAGTGGAACCTCCAAAATAATAACCGTTCCAAATTGTCGACCAACAGTGGAACCCCCAACAATAAAATAACCGTTTCAAATTGGCACCCAACTGTGGGGCCAATAAAACCGTTCAAAATTGGCACCCAACGGTGGGAACCACAATAAAACTGTTCCAACATCTACAGCTGCAGTAAACGTGGTGCATGTGCTGCAATGCTACAAACATAACCTTAAAAATCCGCAGTGAATATAAAAACTTTTATCGCTTCCATGTTTGTTATTGCTAACTTTCTCTCGCAATCTTCATTAGTGTGCATGCAATTGCATTGTAACTATGTAGATGGTTTTAACTAACCTTGTATTACATACTGTGTATGATATGAGATAGCTGTTTCCTGTATTACAGAGTGATTTTTATAAACTAACACATTTCTTTATTTAAAAACGAATGATGCTAGCCACAACTTATTATAGGTCAAAAGTGGAGTATCTGTGGGAGATTATTAACCTCTATGTCCTCCCTTCTACATAAGGCATTACTCAACAGGTCGTTCCATGTTACTGGCCGCTCATTGCAGGACTGTGTTGTCAATACCTTTAATGTCCTGTGCGATGTTGTGCTTCAGGTCGTTCAATGTCTGGGGGCGTGTAAGGTAAACTGTGTTTTTAATGAAATCCCATAGAAAGAATTCCGGTGGTGTCAAATTAGGATATTTCGGTGGCCACAGTTATTGGAGATAATTCAACTTTCAATGAGCGCCACGGAATGATATGTATGGCATGTGGCGCCATCTTGTTGAAAATATCCATGACCAGCTGTACATCGTCCAGTTGCTCAACACGCTGATGACCTTAGATGTTAAAGAACGTCCTTAAATAAACAAAATAGTTGCTCAACAAACCCCGATTTTAACTGGGTGCATAGATGACATGTAGATTTTAGACGGCCCAACATAGTGAGTTCGCATAGCCGCACAAATAGAACTATGCCTCATCTGTGAACCATGTGATGGACATTATGTCAGGATTTTCCATAATGAACGCCGTGTTGTGTTGTGCCTTATGCCGGAGGGAGGACATTTTCAATATTTTCAATATTTCAGGCATAATAAGTTAGGCCAGCATCATTCGTTTTTAAATAAATAAAGTGGTTCTATAAATCACTCTTTATATACTGATAGGCTCTCGTCAATCTTGCAACACTAAATCATGCAGTTTAATATTTTATTCTATTGTGACGACTTTCCAAGACTACTATAGCATGCTTGTGTGAGGACGGATTGATAAGTCTGATACATAGCACCTTTTTGCAAAATAAAATATTTATTTGCCAACATAATCTCCTTTGAACTCAATACGTTTGTCCAATAAAGTTCCAAAACTTTTATTTCCTCAGAAAAAAAAAATCCTACCGTGCATATACTCGTTTACAGCACAGATAACCTCTTTACATGACGAAGCTTTCTTCCCTCCCCCCAAGCCAATTATTGAGGTTAGAAAAGAGAAAAAATTAAGGGACCAAATCTGGGAAATATTAAGGGGAGGGGAACTAAGCCCAGCTCATGCACAAAGGCAGACGTGTGAGCTGGCGCACTGCCCTGGTGGAGGAGCACATTTTTGACATGCCCGTAAACGCAGGATGAAGTCACTGGCCCGCAAGAATTGCACTAATTCTTGCGCCACTTGTAATAGTGTTTGCATGTGTTTTTTTTAAATAATGTAAAATATGCGTTGTTATCCGTAACTGTTAAACATAAATTTATAAGTCATTGTTAGGCGGGTAAAATATTGTATCGGTGTAAAATCTGCTCTTATTTGAATTCGCAATTAATTCATATATACACACACACCAAACCCGGACGCTAACCTCAGGTAAACCATAGAAACAGGTGAATTCAGTGGTTTGCTGCGGCTCGCTATGGCCTGACGGCCTACGCTCGCCTCCTTTTCGTAAATATACATTGATAGGGGCGGGTAAATCACTGTAATAGTGGAAAATCTCTTTTGATTGCAACAAAAAATGTAAACATCCATTTTTACGGCATTCTGTACGTGGTACTAAGTTACCAAGTAAATCATTGTAATGGTGGCAAATCTCGTTTAACTCCGGCAGAGAAGATTAAAAAATAAATAAATAAATAAATAAAAAGGATGTAGACGTGGGAATTCAAAACCATTATATTCACAAATGTAGCATGACACTCCGTCTGAACTGTCATGCCGTTGTGCTTGGAAGCATTATTATCCAGCTATATCTGTGCACTTCGGTTTTCTCCGCCGTTGCTGGGAGTACAGCCAGCATCCAGCAGCAATAGTTGCATAGTGATTTAGTCCTGCGTGTATGGACAAATCATTTTTCCAGTCTTGGTCGCTTCTGCTTCAACTCACAATGTAAATGGTCCAATAACGATGCGTAATAACAGATAGTCCTTGTTTCGCGATTTTCCAAATAATCGATCATGACGATACACTGTGAATCTGCAAGAAAAGGTTGCGATCACTCTTCCCGCAGACAAAACATATTTAGCTTTTTTGGTGCACTTTGTCCGTCGCCAAGCCACTATTTTGATTGCAGTTTTATCTTCGGGTTTTTCGTCTACAGGCACAAAACGACGCAAATTTTCTAGACAGGATTTTGAAATGTCTTTCATGGAGCGTTTTTGGTCTAGGTTCAACAAACACGGTATCCTCGCGCACTCATTTTCTTCATAAGCAGAACTTCGTGCAGGATATTATGTACGAGGGTAGGTCCATAAGTTTCCGGCCTAATCATTTTCTAGATATGATAAAGACAAAACCTATATTTCACTTTTCAATATAGTTTCCTTTATTGCAATACACTTCTCACATCTTTCAATTAACATTTCAATCCCCCTCCAAAAATAGTCAGAAATCTTGTCTGCAAGAAAGGCATAAACAGCATCCACCACTTCTTCGTCACTCTTAAATTTCCCTCCTCGAAGGCCCTTCTTGGGTTTTGAGTAGAGGAAATAATCGCTGGAAGCTAGATCTGGGCTGTAGGGTGGATGATCGATCTCCTTGAAGCCACATTTCTTCACAGTTTCCTTTGCAACAAGAGCTGTGTGCACAGAAGCGTTGTCGTGAAGAAGGCGCACACCGCCACTCGGTTTTCCTCGCCTATTCTCAGCACGTAGTGTGTGCAGTAGACCAGCATAGTACTGCACATTTATTGTGGTGTCCCTCTCCTTGAAGCCAATAAAGAGTATTCCTTTACAGTCCCAAAAGATTGTGACCATGATCTTCTTGGTTGACTGAGTCATCTTGACCTTTAGAGGCGGTGCTTCGACAGGGTTATGCCACTGCAATGACCCTCTTTTGGACAAGGGATCATAGTAGAGGACCATAGTTTCATCTCCTGTAACGATGGCTTCCAGAACTTCTCTCTCATTGCCACGGCAGAACTCCAAAAATGCCGGACAGATGACTCGTTGCTGCTTTTGGACTGAGGAAAGAAGTCTATGCACCATCTTGCACTAACCTTATTCATGTTTAAATGTTCATGAATAATTTCAAGGACTGTGCTTTGGAAAGGTTCCATCTTGCTGCTATTTCTGTAACTTTGAGCCGCCAGTCTTCCATAATTTCTACTTCCACAAGAGCCATGTTTTCAGGAGTGAGCACCTCCAAGGGCCGACCTACACGATCTTCGTCTTCAATGCTTTCTCGACTCATTCGAAAAAGTTTGCGCATTCTTTTACGGTAGAATATGAGGGGGATGCTTCCCCATATGCATCATCCAATCGCTGTTTAGTTTTATTTGGAGTAAGTCCTTTTGTGAAGAACTTAATAACAGGTCGATACTCCATTTTGAACATGTCACTATCTTCTACATGTAGCATTCATTCTTTATTCGTCGGTCCTGGTGGTGTAGTGGTTACCATACTTGCCTCCTAAACCCAAGATCGCGGGTTCGAACCCGGTCAGGACCGATGGATTTTTTCGGGCGTAAAAATCCTAAGTATGGCTTCCTTCGGAAGGGAAGTAAAGCTGTGGGTCCCGTGTCGTACATTTACGGCACGAAAAAGAACCTCAAGCCTGAAAGAGAGGCCTCTGAGCAAAATTTGTCGGCCATTTCACGCCCTAAATTGAATGGGACGCTGATGACCTGAGATGTTAAAGAGCGTCCATAAATAAATCAATTAAAAAAAAAATTCTTTATGAATTTATATCTGAACCACTGAAAACAGCGGAGCGGAAGCTACAGGTGCAATTATTTACTTAACAGACAAGGCTTTGTGAAGGCGATAATCATTATCGGCGAGGCGGTAAACTTATGGATCTACCCTCGTATATCGACTTATTTACTCATTCATAATGCAATATTTTTAATATACAAAACAAATGACAGTAATTGACTGCTGTGGTAGAGAGCTCGGTCAAGTCAATTTCGAATTACATGTACCTACTCTGTTCACAAAGCACAGCAGCGAAGGATCGATCGATGGCGAGGACTCTGTTGTCCGACACTCAGAAAACAATGTTTATCTGCTTTGACATCGCTTCGTCATCCCTAAGGTAGACAAATAATCACCGGTATTTATTCACATTGTTTATTTGTGTAGATATACCAACAGTTGTATTTCAAATGAGTGTTGTTCCTTAGACAATTTTGAATGTGCGTATATCACCTTCCTCCTTGAGGGACTTTAAGCTGTGGGTCCCATGTCATAGATTTACGGTATGTTAAAGAACTCCATACCTGTAAAAGGAAGTTGCTGGAAAATATTATTCGACACACAAGAAATACCTTTAGTTCTATGTCAAATTGCGTTGCGAACTATCCCTGTACCGCCTGTCGGGAAATAACAGTATTTGAAATTCTCCTTGGTGATGAAAACCTCCCTCCCTCCACGTTTCAGGATGAAATGACAGTATCTTTCTTGAGAATATGAGAGCGTTTATGGTATCTACACTCTTTGTAAGGCAAAAACGTTACACACTGAATTATTTGGCGTCAAAATTTATTGTAATGTATGTTCTGAAACTATTTGCAAGCAATATTATCGCTAAATTTCAAAGAATAACTTTCTAAAACACTACTTTCTTTTTATTTGATCACATGGTCTATGAATTTTGTTTTGTTTGTGTTTAATTCCGTGCCCACATTTCCGTCAACACCACCAACACAAACATCTGTTTCAAATAAAAGATTCGAACGTTGCCAGTACAAATCCGGGAGGTAGTGATGGAAACCCGTTGTGTGAGTGGGGAAAGCATTTCGATCCGAGTCAACATGAAAAATTGAAGTGGACACAGAACAGACATAAAAAGGAAATTGGCCATACATAGAGTACGGCCTTTTCATTTCAAGGGACACGGTTGTTATCCGTTTGTGAACCATCTTATTATACAAAAATAGATAACAGAGCGAAGCCTTTTTCAATTTACAGGCAAATCTCATGTAAAACATTAAAAAAGATATCACATGTTTTATTTACATAGTTTATGTGACCTATTCTGATCACCTCGCACGCTTGAGACAAACAAATAAAAAGTTTACATTTTATATACTGACCATTAGCGTAATAAATAAATCCAACTATTAGGATAGTGGGTATTTAGGAAAAATATTCTGTGTTATAGAACTTTTTTCGTCATTTGCAGTAATACGAAAAAGTACCTTTCTTATATCAGCTAAGTTTTTCACAGATGTGATAATGTTGAAAAAACTTAAGTTTAGAGGCTAAGGCCGGAGGAGAACACCGTACTACACAGCTATTTGGCATAGTTCTCAAATGTCCTTCTTGCCGCCTGCTATTGAACGCGCGCTTCATTTTCGGTTCATGCATGACCACATTTGAAAAGCTGTGATCAGCATAGCGCAAGATTTAAAATATGTCATTCTTTCTGTCGCACTGTACTTATGGCGCCACTATATACATTGTTTAGTTTATTTGCCTACCTATTCTTATTGTTGTTGACAAAGATGGATTTACTTCAAGAAATTTTAGTCCAAAAAGCAGTTTAAACGTAGATTAAATTATCATCTTAGCCCTAGGAATCATAATAATTAGTCTCTAGCTTCTTCTTCTTCTTCCTCTTCTCATCCTCCTTCCTTTCCCCTTGTACTCCAGAAAAACTATTGGAGAACAAATGGAATTCTAACACTATCTTTATGAACTTTCTAACTGTACTAAAATGTGTAATATATATATTTAATTTGGCTTTTTCTGTATTTAATATAACTATGTATATTAAGCTCTGTATTTTTGCTGATTTTTTCTCCTGGTAGAGAGGAAGAGAAGGCCCCATGGCTTTAACTCTTGCCAGGGTATATTAATAAAACTGAATCATCAATTAGTACCGAGAAAATCGTATGATGTAAGGAGGAATAAGACAGATTCATTAATTGATCATCAGTAAAAATATTAATGATATGTTATAAACATTTGTTTTGGAATATATTTAAAAAAATAAGTTAATATCTTGGCGCTAATCGCACAACAAACTCGTTTTTCTACCATAAAGAAGGGTTTCTTATATACAGTTTTAACTTTTAGAACTTCAATAGTCCTGAGTGTTCACATGATCATTCTGGTGGATCCACGCCTCGTATACAAGCAATGGGTCGATTAACCCTTCAGTCACTGATGAAAGAACCCACTCACAAGGGTGCACACGTGCTACGGGATCACTTTGACTAGATAATAAGACTCGTGTACAATTGTAAGATTTGAATTTTAATAATTTTATTGTTGTATATGCAGAAGACTTTCAAACCCCAACTTGTGTTAATTTCCGTAGTGATTTTAATGGCGACCGTTCAAGATTTGTTCCAATTTCGTCTCATTTGTCTTTTGTTAAAACTGCACGTCTTCTTCTGGGTTTCTTGCTTCACACTGAATCATTATCATCAAATTTAATTACCAGATCGTGAATTGCACTTATGAAAGGGGGCAATAGCCCAGGGAATTTCCGAATGCATTCCTCACAATTTACACACAGAAATAGGTGGTTGTAAAGCCAGTAGTCCTGCCATCTTTGCGAACGAATGTAGTAGATTGGTGGTTACTCGCAAGTTCAAGAATAGGCAGGCAGGCGGCCATTTAGTAGGGAGGGGAACCGACCTTGACCAAAATCCCTTGTGGGAAATGAGAATATATTCTGGAATCTCGGTATGTTGCCATGAAAAAGCAAGAGAACATTATTTTATTTTAAATAGTTGCCTTGCTAATATATTTTTATTAAATGCTCTATCACACACATGAATGTTAATTCTAGTTAAGATTCTAGAAGCTTGTGATCTATATTTAGTAATAGTAAACTAGTTCAGTGCAAAACAAGCTCACAAGCAAATACGTACAGTTTTACAACAATACGAAACATTGAACGTTTGCCAACAAAATAACCACCAAAAGTAGCACAATTTGTGGTTTCGGTGTCTTCTGCACATAACAACAAAATTGCTAAAACTAAAAGCTATAACAAGGGTATGTGTCTGTCGTCTACGATAAGGTGATCCATACCACGTGTGCCTTATTGTGGGTGGTTTCTTTCATCAGTGATCTAAGGGTTAATCCACTTAAAGCTTGTGTTCTTTTCAGAAGAGGCGCAGTTCCACCAAAATGGTCGTGTGAACACCCCTAATACTGACTACTGATGTTTCGAAAATACAAATTGTGTTACACGTGTCCTCTTGTTAGTACAAGACGAGAGAATGAAGCGCGGCCGGTAGTGACAATAAATGTGTTGCTACGAGCCGCCGCTGTCATTGTTACCTCTTAACGAATTTGCCCGTCTTTTTGTGTTAAGTTTACCGGACATTTTGATCCACCCTGGTACGAGTGGTCAAGAAATCAGCACGTCCCGCTGACAGAACCTTGAGTAATGCTTACCGCTATAGATGCCCCTATTTGGATAGCGTCATAATTGAATACTCCGAGGAGAGTTTCAAAAGTGACGTTTATGTGTTTGATTCCTGAACCGTTAAACGTATTCCCTTTAATACCGAGAACGATATATTAACAGCTTTAAGCGACATCCACATGGCGTTGTTTCCAACTGGACCGCATACCGACGTCGGTAACAAACAAAATCCCCAAGAGACGTGGCATGAAGTTGCAAGGGTAATTGTTTAGACGTGAAACTCGTTTTGTTTCGTTAATTGAGTGGTTTGATGGAGCGGAGAGAATTATTCCACAGGCAACTAATTTGTCCCCAGCATTCCCATGTGAATCGTTTGTTCTTTCAATGCAATGCTGTAATGCCATCTATCGCTGTATTTACGTGCTCATAACATGCGCATATTTTATCGGCTAAACAGAAGCAATGGAGAACGCGGGAAATGGACAGAGGTTTTTAAGAAACTCCTTGCAGATGTGCACAGTCAGTATAGGCATCAATGTATCAACCACCCTTGAAGAGAAGTTTAACCATGCTCAGTGGCCTCAAATATCTATCGCCCTTTGAGCTCTGTTTGCTCATCTAGAATGTAATGCGCCATTCTAAATCACACGAAAGAAAGGGGAGTTTAACTTTATTGTCATAATCAGCTAGTAGTACGAGGGTCGTTCGGAAATGATTCAGATGGCGGTGTTTTACGAATACCGCGCAATCTACTTCGCATGTCTATGCACAGGGCAATGAACACTAGTCCGCCGTGTAGAAGCTAGATAGCAATATGAATGAATGAAGTTTAACGCCCGTTTTTACTACAGAGGTACCACAGGCGGTGGATACTGGTGAGAATGAAATGATATATTGGGAAAGGATTTTATGGAAGGAATCGTTCCAGGCCTAAGTTTAGGGTACCTCCCCGGCATTTGCCATTTATGAGGACTGAGGAAAACCTGGTAAAAACCTCAGTCAGGAAGGACGGTCCTGGCGGTATTCGAACCCAGACCTCCCGCTCACGAGTCCGAGACTTAACGACCTCGGCCACCCGTGGCGGTAAGCTAGATAGCGATTGTAAGCGAAGTGTATAACGAAAAGACAGTGTTCGTTTGTTTTCAAGTAGAGAAAGACGTGGACAAAGATGGGTTACATGTTCTTGTGGAAGGAAGACGTTAAAACTGCAGAAACTTTTAACTTCGTGGTCAAGAAGCTCCTGCACAGCAGACCGTTTACAGTTGGGTCACTGTGATAGGAAATCTGTACACATGAAGGTGCTGGTTATCTGTCCGAAATAATGAGGCTGATAGGTGCTTATCCTTTGATGAACTGGACTGTCAGACAGGCTTGTCCTCAGACAGTAAAACATGCTCAATTGCAGTTTGAAGTAGATATTTTCAAGCGTGCTGTTGCAATGTTTTCAATCACCCCCCCCCCTTTTCCTTATATGAAAATGCCGCGTTTCGCTTACAAAATAACTTTAGTTCTAGATATGACGGATAATAATATATAGTTTTGGTAAGCATATCATGTGGTCTGTTAAATTATCCAATCAAAAGGAACTTATTACAATGGCTGGCTACTGTCTAATTTTCGGGATTTGAAGAAAACAAGATCAGCACATTCTTCAATAATAACACAGTACAGATAATTTTTCGGTAATTTAATTTAAATTAACGAACGTTTGTTAGCATGATAATGCTTTCAAGAACGAAGGTCTAATGCGCTTGAAAGTTCGCAATTAAATTACTTAAGTAAAATTATAAACAAGAGAGAGATTCGATAAGATAATTGCAATGCTGCGTTGTTATTTTAAAATTTTTCAATATAATAATTGGGGTGATTTGGCTTATCTGTTTTATCTTTCTGAAATCATAGGCTGATTTTATTATCTTTTATTCCAAGCTGAACCGCGTGAATATCTAAATTAAATAAAGGTCTGTCATTCAGGAGCTGCAAAAACTATGCGAATTCTTCAACGGTTGAATAACTTTAAATTAAAAAGAATACATAATCCAAATTACTCCTTATTAATTAATGAAATAAGTTATGGTATTACTGTGTGGTGTTAGGGGAACAAAATTAGAATTCTTGCAATCTGTAAGTATCACAAAAAAGAAGCCACTTTTTCTTAATTATTATTATGATTCTAACTGATAGACAAAGCTACACCGTGTGGGTATATTTAAACATTTGAAATATAATCATGTTTATGAAGAGAGCAATTGATAACATCTTTACTTTCACTTAAATAGAGAAAAACAACAAAGTTTCGAGCTACATTTTGTATATAAAAATATGATGTTCATATGTTTCAATAAAACAAAAACATGTCACTATTTAAAAACAGTTACAATGTACTAAGTAAATAAAAACAAGTGAAAGTTACATCGATTTTCAGTGGCTTTGAAATTTAATTTAAATGTTATTAACATGTAACGCAAAAGTTTTCTGAAGGTTATTACAGAGCGCTCTTACATACAAATATAATTCTGAAACACAGATTAATATCTCACATGTGCTATCTTCACGACGATGCTTTTGTTAAATATAAAACATATATTTATATGTTATAAATACAATTTATATGCTAAATTAATTTCTCATTTTATTTTAAAGCAATATAGAGAAAGTTAAACCAAGAGCACTTTTTAAATTTCGGTTTTCATACCTTTACTCAAAATAGCCTAATTTCCCCAATTTTCAGAAACTATTTTTGTTATTTATTTAAATGGTATATAACGAATTTTGTTGTGAAGAAAAAATATTGGTACTGCTAGAGCGATTTTTAAATTTTTAGTTTTAGTTTACCCCCGATCTAAGAGCCTGATTTCCCTGAGTTTCAAAAACTGTTTTTCTTATTCTATTTAAATGGCATATAGGAGTTTCGTCGCGAAGAAACATATATTAATATTATTAGAGAGATTTTTGGGGGGTGCAGGCAACCCCCCTAATAGTACGACTTCAGTGATTTTCAGGAACTATTTTTTCTTGTTTTATTTAAATAGTAAATACGGAATTTCATTACGAAATAAATATTATTGCCGCTAGAGCGATATTTAAAGTTTGGGTTCATCCCCTTGCTAATAGTACAGATTCACGATTTTCAGAAACTATTTTTCTTATTTTATTTCAATGGCTTATAAGTAGATTTTTCTCGGTGCCGTCGGCAATAGCTTCATTCCTTGGGAATTCGCTAAAATACACTATTATAGCAATTAAATTTTACTACATCGAAGCGGAGATTGTAGGAACAAAAAAATATGAACGTGGGAGAGAAAATTATCAGATATTAGTTTTTGAACACCACGTTTTAAAACTATCGATTAATTTCCATTCTGATTGGCGAATAAGATATCGTTGACTGCAAGACGCTCGCACGGAATTATCATTTTAGTTGCTTTGGAAAAAACGCGTTTTGAATAATAGTCTAGCGAAAATTAGCACAAGTTATCCATTATTACAGCTGCAGCAAAATGCAAAATTTCGTCATGAGCACACTGTCTGAAGATTTAACACGGAGGCGAGCATTTTATTCTGTACCATTATAAGAGTGGCTGAGTCAATAAGAATACTTGGAGCAATGTCAGGCTCTGTTCCTGTACGTACAAACCTTTATAACTGGCGTGCAGAGTTTAGAGTAGCCTTGAAACACACGGGGCGACCACCAAAAATACCCACAGATGTAAACATCGCTCATGTAGAAGTCATAGTGAAGAACTCTCCACGGTTACCTACAGAGAGATAGAGAACTCTCCAAATATTCATTCATTATACATAGATGTCATAAATTCTTCTGAAATATTAATGTATAAGGAAGTTAATTGTAGTTACCCAAAACACTACAGAAAAAAATGAAGCAGTGGGCGATTTGGGTATTTCCAAATGACAACCCCCCAGTGATGTCGAAATGAATGCCAGTTTGTTCTCAGCAAGTGACCATATTGCAACTTTTCACTCCAAGAACCAAAACCAATCACTGTCAACTGGTTCATCACAGTTTGCCTTACCCCGAACTCTGCGTTCCGAGGGTTATTGCTTCACCTCTACAAAAACCTTTTTTTTTTCCAACACAGTGTGATAGCTATAAGAATAGAGAGAGGCACTGGCGAATCACCCACTATACAGTCCAGATCTGACTTTCTGTTGCTTATTTTCCATTTCTAATTGTCAAGGAAACTGAAGAGTTATCTGTTTGGGAGTCCGGAAGAAGCTGTTGCGTTCTAAGGCGCGGATGCTGGTGTCGGGAGTTGCAACTTTTTATCGTGATTAGAGACTATTTAGTAAAATACTGAAAGTTAAATAGCTACCCTCATATTATTCGCATCTACTTCTGGCAATCGATTTTTTTTAAATAATTTAAGTTAACCTTCCGTTATTTTTTGGTGCAGTGGCTGCAACAGTTTCATCTTTCTTGCTTGAGTTCATACTTAAATTAACTTCTGTAATGCGCGGATTCTTCATTAATTATAATATTTTTTTTAACAACAGTATTTTGCTCATCCTCATTATTTTGATGATGTTTCTCAATGTGGTCCCAATTGGATGCAATGCACCTGTTCAGTATAAATACCAGTCCTCAAAGACATGCTGGACACCCTTCTTTGACAGGTCCTTCAGAATCGCTTCCGCAACCTTCACCACTGCTTCTGACGATGAAAAAACTCTTCCACGGATGTGTTTATCAATTGGTGGGAAGGAGAAGTCACAAGGGGATAAATTTGAACTAACAGAGGGCGAGAGACAGACATGGTATCGTTTTCTGTGAGGTATTCCACAACAATATTTGTGACATGCGGTCCTGCATTATCGTGTTGTACCATCCAGCTTGTTGCATGGAAATGTGGTTTTTGCGTATGACATGCCCTTGCATAGTTATCAGAATATGTCTCTAGATTGCCCAGTTATAGTTGTGTGTGCAGGTAAACGACGCATTGCTGGAATATCGAAAAATCACCTGGCCACAACTTTCCCTGCAGAAGCAGGCATGCTTGCTTTTAAATTTTTTACTTTTTTATGAAGGAGATGTTTACACAGATATTTGCTGTTTACTCTCAGCCAAGTTTCGTTAGCCGTGATTACCTTAGAAAGAATCTCCTCCATAAAGCTTAACATCATCTTCAAATGCATACAGTGTCCTTTTGTTCGGCTATCAACCCCTTTTGAACCCACCAAGTACAAACACTTCTCATATGCAACTTTTCTATTGCCAATTCTGAAAGTGTTCTTAATGTTATTGGACAGCAGCGGCGTTAATGTTTTCTTCCGTTTGGGTACAAACTGGATCCCTGGGTTCACCTTTCTTTGATATTGATTGCCTCCCCTCTTTAAACATTTTAAACCATCTTCAAACTATAGGGCATTGTAAATTTTGCAAAGTACTCCTGTAACATTTCATAGGAAAACAGAATTTCAGAGCAGCATATTGTTCGTTGCCTGTCATTTTCATTTTACTGTAGGGGAGTTGAACATGCCTCAAGGTTCACACCTGTCACAGGTGGGAACCCAAAGTGACAACTATGAAATTAGTACCGTGTGTATATTACGCATTAAGGTAACAAAACCACCATGAGTGACCAGGTCGTTAAGGCGCGGACTCGTGAGCGGGAGATCTGGGTGTCCATCCTCCCTGACTGAGGGATTTTCCAGGTTTTCCTCAATGCTCATAAATAGCAAATGCCAGGGAGGTTCCCAAACTTGCGCCTGGAACGCTTCCTTCCCTTAAAAACAAGTCCTTTCCCAGTTTTTATCATTTCATTTCACGTATCATCAGCGTGCACTTCCTGTGATGCCTGAGCAGTTAAAACGAACGTTAAATCATATTTATATACTGGGAGGTTGGATAGTTCTAGTAGGAGAATCTGCCCATTTTGTGGAGGGGACGAGAAATTCTGGCAGGATGTACCCACTGGGAACACCTGAGAAAAACGCTGTTCCCAGAAACTTTTAAAGGCAATTAGGGGCTGATTGGAATACTGGGATCTGTTGGGAAACACCCTAATTGGTTGAATTTGAGCATTTTCCTGGCCAAATTGCGCGGAGCCAGAAGCAATTTATTTGCTGGTTAAAATCCAATATCTAGTGCAATTTTAATAATATGTTTCAATAAATACAAATGTAAACATCGTTCTTTACATTTAAAAACAGCAAATTGTTTCATTATTATTACTATTTGTTCCTCTTTCAAATTGTGTATAATATTTAAACATGTACGATCTATGACCCATGCGTAAAATATATTTGTAATGTGTATATATAGCATTTTATAATAATCATGATACACATACTACTACCACCACCACCACAAATATTACTATTACTACTACCTCCATTACTACTACTATTACTACTACTACTACCACCACAACTATTACTACTACTACTACCACCATTACTACTATCACTGTTACTACTATTACTACTACTACTTCTACAACTACTACTACTATTACTTCTACAACTACTACTACTACTACTACTACTACTACTACTATTACTACTACTACCACTATTACTACTACTATTACTACTACTACTGCTGCTACTACTACTACTACTACTACTACTACTATTACTACTACTACTACTACTACTACTACTACTACTGCTGCTGCTACTACTACTACTACTACTACTACTACTATTACTACTACTACTACTATTACTACTACTACTACTATTACTACTACTATTACTATTACTACTACTACTGCTGCTACTACTACTACTATTACTACTACTACTACTATTACTACTACTATTACTACTACTACTGCTGCTACTACTACTACTACTACTACTACTATTACTACTACTACTACTACTACTACTACTACTACTGCTGCTGCTACTACTACTACTACTACTACTACTATTACTACTACTACTATTACTACTACTACTACTACTACTACTACTACTACTACTATTACTTCTACAACTACTACTACTATTACTACTACTACTACTACTATTACTACTACTACTGCTGCTGCTACTACTACTACTACTACTACTACTACTACTACTACTACTATTACTACTACTACTACTACTATTACTACTACTACTGCTGCTGCTACTACTACTATTACTACTACTACTACTACTATTACTACTACTACTGCTGCTGCTACTACTACTACTACTACTACTTACTACTACTATTATTACTACTATTACTAATACTATAAAAGGTAAAAAATACTATAAAGTTAAATTTTAGCAAGAAATTATGACTAAAATAATTATAACCATTCTTTATTGGACAACACTGGTAATATGCAGTCAACATTGGTTTAAACTCCCCTCATAATTTATACTTTAATATGTTTGTTCTTTAAATTAAATTTAATTTAAGTATGTAGCCATTCAGACTGGAATGTTTTAAAAGTATTATATTTTTTGAAAAGGTATTCAGTAATGAACATATTGACATTTGTTTGAATGCTTTTACTATACAGAAATATGAAAAGTGTCCATTTCTTACTAACTTTACTTTGCTGATCTATTCTATAGTTTACAAATGGTACAGTAGTTTTAAGCAATTCTATTAGGCGTTACTTGGAACAAACTACTACGCACACGAAACAAAGGCGCCTGGCTAATTAACGTTTGCCAAGATTCATTTCTGTACATACTCTGATGGTCTCTGCGCGCAGAGTTTCATTATCTAATTTGCATTTGAGCTTAATGAACTTTTCTTCGTTAGGAATGCAGCAACTCCATTAAGAATCTGTAGGAATGTTAATCCTGACATTTGCATATCACCTTCCCGAGTACAACACACTACCTGGTTCTGAAGTAACTTCAAAATGTGGCTGACCTATACCTTTGTATAAAATCCTCGGCGTACGTTTTTAACTTTTTTTAATACTGTTTTGTTATGTTAAGAGCTTTAATGCTCAGTCAGAATAAAGAAACACCATTACGGGATTTGATCTCTATTCTCTAACCCTGACATATTTATAGATATTTTTTTTAAAAAAAGTGTTTAAACGAAAATTGCTCTACATAAAGGTACGAGGGTCATTAGATAAATACAGAGACAGCGAATGCTGAATACTCATAGAAACTTTCTTTTTATCCCGGTTTCTTAAAGTATTCCCCCCGGCACTGTATACAGCGTCTCGTATGCTGCAACCACTTTTCGGGACTAGAAAATAGACGACCTTGAAGTCGGTTCTTCACAGTAGGGAACAGGAAGAAATCGCATGGTGTCAGGTCAGGACTATAGGATGGACGAGTCATCAGTTTTACCTCAGCTCCTTGCAGAAACTGCATTCTTACCTTAGCGGTGTGGGCTGATGCAATGTCATGGTGCAACAAAATGCCCCTTAGCTCCTGTCTTTGGACGCCGCTCTTGTATTTTCTGAAAAATTTTCGGAAGACAAACTTCTGTATACCATTTTGCAGTAATTGTTCTTTGATTTTCGAGCACACTGGTTGCCATATGATCACGTGTGCAGAAGAAGGAGGCAACCATTTTCTTTCTCTTTGTTTTTTTGCATGAAACTTAAATACTCATGTTTCGTAACCCTTAACAATATCTGAAACATTGCGAGACTTTCCACAGTTTAAATGTTTGCAGCATTTCTTGACACCATTTCACCCTGTGGAGCTTCTCTACTTCAGACAAATTATGGGTCACCCATCTTGAAGGGTTTATTTTACTCGGCGAACTAATCGCTGATGCCAGTTCAGTGTCCCTGTAGGTTGGACTAGGATGTTCCCTGTCATTGTTTCCAAAGAGATGATGTTCTTTTGTTGTTGGTTGGCGTGGTTAAATTCTCCAAACCAGCGGAACACAGTAAGAAGAAAAGTCCCCGAAAGCCCCTCTGAAACGGTCAAGTGATTTCGTTTCGTTTAAGTCACATTTTAGATCTTACAAGATCATCCCACGAAAATGCTCTTTCTGAATCTCCATTGCACTTACAAGAACGTGGTGCTTCCTTACCAGTGTTAGGGGGAGAGAATGCGGCAAATTTGATCGGTGCATTCTGTCAGGAGATGAGCAACTTGTAAAGGACTTTATGAGCAGTTGCAGTTTGGCGATAGCGTTTTCTTCATCTTGTAGAGACACGAGGATGAGTCAAAAAGTGACCTTAATATATGTTTTATTCATAAAATATTTACATTGGAATTAAAAACACTTTATTTTTCACCTGGTTCAATGCAGATGTTGCAACGTTTCACTAATGCCTGGATTCCACTAGAAAACATTCTCGTGACTGATTGCGTAACAACCCCATGACCGGCCTTTCATCTCGTTCGTCAGTCCGGGACCTCTTGCCTCTTTGAGTGATCTAAAGACATGATAATCGGAAGGTGCCAGGTTCGGTATAAGCAGGATGTGGTATACATTCAAATAAAGATCTATCATTTTTGTGACGTTGCACGAGCTTTGTGAGATCTTCATTATCATCCTGTAACAGTGCCCTGGTGTATTCCGATTTTTCCACTTGATGCGGTTTCAAACGGTTCTCAAGCACATCACAGTCTGTTAACATTGCGTCCTCTTGGCATGTAATGTTCAAAGATTGGATCTTCAGAGTCGCAGAAGGGTGTAAACATCACTACTGACTTACACAGACGTACAAAACTTTCGGTTTTGGCGATGATGATGATGTGCCGTCACTCTTTGCTGGCTTGCTTGTTCTCTGGCTGGAAGTAGTGCATCACCAGTGTCTGTACGCTTTGGAAAACCATATCTTTCGACTCCATGACGTCGTAGTAGTGTGCAGAACCACGCTTTATCTTGAACCACCTAATGGTTTGTCCGATCACTTGTTCCACTGCAGCTTAGTGGCTGATCAGAGAGACAGTGCACTTTTAAACTTCCTGTGTCAATCATAGACCTGCTGAAGTGACACACAGGAATCTCCATACTGTCTGTTCATACCTCAGCGGATATCTGTTGGCATCTCGACCTCATGACCCTAATAGCGGATAATCGCTCGCTATTCTTCGCTCATGCATGTTTCCAAGGCGACTGTCATCTTATTATGGACGCTGACGTCACATACTTCCGCGCGCTGTTCTTCATCAGCTCATATACTAAAGAAAACGCCAATCTTCTTAAAGGTTTTTTGTTTTGGAAACAGCTTGAAGTCGCTAGCAGCTAGATCTGGAGAATAAACAGGAGGTCTGGAAGTCCCAACCCTCCTTTATTACATTAGACCTTGGGACCTGGCGCATTATGCTGCAGAAAGAATGCAATTGCCTCAACTTGTAGTGACGGTTCTTCTTGATTGTATCTCGTAATTCTGAAAATACGTTTGCATAATAATGACCTGATAATGTACAGTTCCTCTCTGCTAACAACAAACCAGAATAATGCTTTCTGCTAACAAAAAAAAAAAAAGCCGTTGACACACTTTTGCACACTGAATTGCTGAGGGAAAGGAAACGAGTAGTTTTCACTGTTTGTTCCCTTTTCTTACAATACATAAAATTCAATTGTGATTCCGCAATTCCACATGTAATCGTACCAAAAGTAGAATAATTAGTTACAATTTTTAAATTATAATATATATGTTGTATTACCGCAACATATATTTTTTTTCGGAATATCTAATATGTTTTCACCAAAAATTCGCCAAAGTTTAAAAAATAAGTGTGAACAATAACTCATATCTTGCCTAACACGAACACTGTCATCCATTTGCATTGCAAGATTAAAAAAAAAAAATTCCTATTTTGTGCATATTTTAATTGAAAATTTATGTGTTCGTCTTAATGGTGGTAAATGGTGACATTTGAAGCGATACCAGCGATGTTTACAATAGCGAAACAGTAGTTGCAAATGGCGCCGCCTCCAATGAATGTACAACCCTAGAGTGGCCCTCTGTTTTACGATTTTTGAGGACAAAAAATATGATATCGAGGATAAAGAACAGTGAGAAGTGTGTATCACGTCAAGGTGTTTATACTGAAAGGCGAACAAGTATCAAAGACGAATGCTGCATTGATCGACCAATGGAGATTGCCACAGAGGCGAATTTACGACGACTTAAAGACTTAATCCGAGCGGACAGAAGGGTAACGTAGACACTGTATAATTGCTGTCACCCCAGTGACAATAGCCTTGGATACCTCATCCCATCTCATTGCAACTTAACGAATTACCCTCATAATGTTGACACTTTTTTACCAAAGAGAGAGCTCGCGAGCAAATAACCTATTATTATTATTATTATTATTATTATTATTATTATTATTATTATTATTATTATTATTATCATCATCTTAATGCTGTTTTTATCGGGAGGTTATTCAAACAGGTATCAATTTATATTTTCCTGTTAAAATTGTAGGTTAATACTCATTTGTAAAATTGGTTGGGGTCCAATTTCACAAGGATTGTCCATATAGGACACGCATAAGGTCGATGAGATGTGCACATGCGTGATTGGAAACATTAAGGTCGAGAGAGTTTAACCAAGCGGTTGCAGCATTTCGTTAAGTTTCACGAGGGCTCGATAATTGGTTTACTTCTATTATGCAAATGATGTCGCTGTATTACTGCGCAAACGATCAGCTTGCAGCAAACCAACCTTCAGTACCGAAATTGCAGAGACCTCTACCTAGTGAGTAAACACGCCAAACAGCAGTACCCGGCTTTCGATGACATTTTGTTTCCTTACGTAGCAGGGCATTGTTCTAAAGTTGTAAACTTCTCAACGCAAAATTGTAGGTGAATTTTATTTTGTAATTTTTATCTGTTTTTTTTCAAATTTTATTATTATTTTTTTTCAATATTTGAGTTTTTAGGACATTTTTCACGCTTTAAATCTCTTTCTTGTAATTTTTTTGCAATTGTTATTAAATATCTTCTCTTTATTTTTATACATGGATAGGTTTTAGCCTGTTTCCACATCAAAAGATACTATCTTGTCATGTAGTCAATGGACGCTGATGTTTTTCTTTCTTTTTGGTTGGTAATTCAATAATATTTTGGAAAGTTTGTCATCTGTCACTCTTTGTAAACCAATTTTTATTAATTCTTTAGGTTAAGTTAAATAAGTTTCTCTGATTTTACATTTCGTTGTCTATCTAAAATGTTAAATGATGCTAATGAACGTGGAAACTTCATGTGGATCGCTTCGCTCCTTCTATTAATTATATCACCTTTTTATTGTTTTGCGCGATTGTTTTGCTTATGGGCAGCCGGGTCACGGTGATTGGCGGGAGGGTAAAACAATAAATCAAACCAACCATACAACTATACGCAAACTAATTTAGTCACTCATTACTTAACAAATGATCAAATGAGGTGTTGACCGGCCGCTTTCATTCTCCACACATTTTTGGCGTTTAGGAAATGAATCATCACTCAAATAAGAACCTTTTTGAGATATACGGACAACTTCTGACGAATATTACTTTGAGTTGTTGTATGGTGTAAGGACTCGTCTTGCACCCGGTATTTTTTAATTTACAACAAAGACAGTAATTGCAGGCTGTTTAATCGGGTACCGAGAGGATCAGAAATCCTTAATAACAGCTCTGTGTGTGCAAACACATTCTGCTCTCATGTGTGAGTTGTGGCACCACCCTGTTGAAAAAATGCATCATCGGTTAATTCTCTGAAAAAAAGGGGGAGTGAGTATGATATTCACATAAGTAACAAATCAAATCTGCTTTAAAAAAATTGATCCTATGATTCTTTTACCACTGAGTTAACAGATATGAATCCTACATATAGATACGCTGCACCATTGTAAATATACGAGACATAATGGAGTAGAGTTAAGAAGCCAGGAACACAACACATACCCGGGAACAGCTGCGCTACGACTGCGACAGTCAGCAAGATCAACAAGTAAGCAAGTGGGCTTGCCATCCCTTCCACGGCGTGGCAAATGAGTGGGGGGGGGGCTCGCTAATAGGAAAAGCCCCGCCGCGGGGGAAAGCATTACTGATCGTATTGCATAAGTGAGCATGGGTGCGGCGATTGTCTTGTAAATCTTCATTTGCGTCATCTTTTCTTATCTTTCTCAGTACATCGAATGCTGTGACACATTCTATTAAACTTATTAATGTTGATATTGATGTCCTATTTCTGCAATGGTCTAATTAATGCCTTAATTAATTAAAATTATCAACTTGTTCTTTAATCTGTCCATATATAAACTTTTGTGTCTTAAGTGGTTCTTTCCAAAATGACATATTGTCGTTGTGTGTGTGTGTGTGTTTTAATTTTTATTTAATTTGTTTACTGACCATTTGTAGCTAGTCTTCTGCCTCCCAAAACAAGATCTTATTGTAAATAAAACAATGTTTAATATCAACATTTCCTACATTAAAAATGTTATTTAATCATCTTGTCATTGTAGAATGGCATCATGAATGTAAATATTAAAAAAGTCCCTCAAGCAGGAGCTGCGTAAACTAAACGACCTCCTCACCAAGTTGAATAACTGTAAAAATAAATGTAACACCCAATTTGGCCTCACAATTAATGAAATAAAACAAGTTTATGACATTACTGTGTGGTGTTAGAGAAACAAAATTAAAACTTCTGCAGTCCATAAGTATTACAAAAGAGAAACCACATTTTTAAAATAATAATGATAATGTTATTATGATTGAGATTAATCCACAAAAATTAATGGTATACTATTAATTAAGGGAAATACATGACTACAGATAGATAAAGTTACACTGTGTTGGTATTTTTAAATATTTTTAAATGTAACCATGTTTATGAACTGAGTCTTGATGTCATCAAGTTACTTTGTGTATTTAAGATGATGTTCATATGTTTAAATAAAACAAAAACATGTCACTATTTAAAAACAATTGCAATATGCTAAGCAAATATACACAATAGACAATCGAAAGTTCCATTGATTTTCATTGGCTTTGAAATTTAATTTAAATGTTATTGTATTATAAATATGTAAAAACGTTTTCTGAAAGTTATTACAAAGCGCTCTTACATACAAATATAATTCTCATACATAAATTACATCAACACTTCAAATTTGCAATCTTCACGACGATACTTTTGTTAAATGTAGAGAAAATTAAATGCAAGAGTGACTTTTAAATTTCGGTTTTAAAGTATACCCTAATCCTAATGATTCAGTTTTCCTAAATTTCAAAAATGCACATTTTTCTTATTTTATTTAAACGGTATTTACCGAATTTTGTTACGAAGAAACAAATATTGCTACTCTAGAGCGATTTTTAAATTTGGGTTTTGATATAAACTTTCCCCCTAGTGGTCCAATTTACCTATTTTCAGAAACTATTATTATTAATGATTTATATTAATGGCATTCACAGAGTTTTGTTGAGAAAAAACAAAAATTGCAGCCGCTAGAACGATTTTCAATTTTTTTTTTTTAAATTTTTCCATACGCCTCCCCCCAAATGGTCCAATTTTGCTGGTTAACTAACTCAACGGATTGTTACACGCTGAGTCTCGTTGAGAAAAAACAAAAATTGCGACCGGTAAAGTGTTTTAACTTCTATTTTAACTACCGAGGCACCACAAGCGGTGCGCACAGATGATACATGAGATGAAATGATATATTGGGAAAGGATTTTTGTAAGGAAGGAAACGTTTCAGGCCTAAGTTTAGGGTACCTCCCCGGCATTTCCCATTAAGAGGACAGAAAAAATCTGTTAGGAAGGACGGTCTTGGCGGGGATCGAACCGCAGAACTCCCGCTCACGAGTTCGTGCCTTAACGACCTTGGCCACCCTTGGCGGTAACAGACCCATATATATGCAAATATATTTTTTTTCATTATCATTTTCGGTTTCCAGTAGGTAGGAACGATGAAGATCAGAAGAATACTTTTCAAAAACCTTCTCATGGGTACAACCTCAATAGCTACATTCCTTTGCAATTCGCTAAAATTCAGGAGACAAGGACACACTTATTTGCACATACTTTATTTCTCCTTTGTCAATGGTAAAGTTAACCGTAAAGTTTCAATAGCTTTTATTAAATGTTCCGGACTGTCTCTATTTGTCATAATGTTCCACAACATTAACTCAAGAAGCCGTTTTCGAAATAATAAAATACAAGTAGGTAGATTATACTCCCATTTCTATATTATATGCTCATTTGAGCATTAACGTCATTGATATTTACTTGTAGGACTCTCTAATTGTAATTAATGTGCTTGTAATAATCTTTGATACATTTTATACCCTGCACACAATAATTTAGTGTCCCTGTGTAAACATTACAAATAAAACTAGGGCATATAACTGATTTTTTTCATTCCTCTCAAGGATGATACACTTATTCCAATATATATTAATAAATTAATTTCAATCACTAATTTTTAGCTAATTGTAATAATTCAAACATAGTTTTGATGTCAGTAGCAATGAGAAAACAAGAACACTTCTATCCGAACATTTACAAACATTGACTATGCTGCTATTCCCACAAGCGCATAGCAATAAAATTATTTTTCTTTTGCGGGTACCGGCATCAAAACAACGAATGTAATTATTATTATTATTATTATTATTATTATTATTATTATTATTATTATTATTATTATTATTATTATTATATTATTATTATTGTTATTATTATTATTGCAAAAATTGCCAGAAAAGAACTTAAAACGCGAATAACTGTCTCTAAACCACGTAAATCTTGAAAAAATGACAAAACTTGAAAAATAAAAAATAGGACGAAAAATTATGAAGTAAAATTCACCCAACATTTTGCATTCAGTGTTTCAATACTTAGGAATACCGCCACGGGTGACCGAAGTCGTTAAGGCGCGGACTCGTGAGCGAGAGGTCTGGGTTCGAATCCCGCCAGGATCGTCCTCCCTGACTGAGGTTTTTTCCAGGTTTTCCTCAGTCATAATTGGCAAATGCCGGGGAAGTATCCTAAACTTAGGTATGGAACGTTTTCTTCCTTAAATATCCTTTCCTAATATATAATTTCATCTCGTGTATCATCAGTGTTCTGCGCCTGTGGTGCCTCAGTAGTAAAAAAGGGCGTTAAACACTATTAAAAAAATACTTAAGAAAAATGAGAGCTACATACGGGAGGATGACGTTATCAAAAGCGGATCCTGCTGATTGCAGTGTTTCCTCACTCGGTAGGACTCTGCAGTTTCGTTACTGCTGCGAGTTGACGGTTGGCGTTATAACACAGTGACGCACTTACACTATATGTATAATAGAAAGTAAACAAAAGTTGAAAGTCGATGTCTTATTGTCGTGACATGCTTTTGATTTCTTTTCATTGTCACACGTTTAGTTAGCCCAAAGCTCTTGAACGAGGTAAGTTTGTTTTTCTATTCCTGTAGTTTCATTCAAAATGGTGCCGTATGAGAGTAGGTCCATACGTTTCAGCCTAGACATTTTCTAGGTATGATAAAGACAAAAACGATATTTTACTTTTCAATATAGTTACCTTTTATTGCAATACACTTCTCACATCTTTGAATTAACATTTCAACCTCCTCCCCAAATAGTCAGAAGCCTTGTATGCAAAATGGGCATAAACAGCATCCACCACTTTTTCGTCACATTTAAATTTCCTTCCTTGAAGGTCCTTTTTAAGTTTTGAGAAGAGGAAATAGTCACTGGGAGCTAGATCTGGGCTGTAAGGTGGATGGTCGATCTCCTTGGAGCCACGTTTCTTCACAGCTTCCTTTGCAACAAGAGCTGTGTGTACAGGCGCGTTGTCGTGAAGAAGGCGCACACCACCACTCAGCTTTCCTCGCCTTTTCTCTTTGATGAAAGCACGTTGTCTATGCAGTAGGCCAGCATAGTACTCCCCATTTACTGTGGTGTTTCTCTCCTTGAAGTCAATGAAGAATATTCCTTCACAGTGCCAAAAGATTGTGGCCAAGATCTTCTTGGTTGACTGAGTGACCTTGGCCTTTAGAGGCGGTGCTTCGCCAGGTTTATTCCATTCCATTGATTCTCTTTTGGATAAGGGATCATACTAGAGGACCAAAGTTTCATCTCCTGTGACAATGATTTGCAGAACTTCTCTCTCGTTGCCACGGCAGAGCTCCAAAAATGCATGACAATGGATGACTGGTTGCTGCTTTTGAACTGAGGAAAGAAGTCTAGGCACTCATTTTGCTTAACCACATTCATTTTTAAATGTTCATGAATAATTTGAAGGACTTTTGTTTTAGAAAGGTTCAATCTTGCTGCTATTTCTGTAATTTTGAGCCGCCAGTCTTCCATAATTTCTCCTTCCACAAGAGCGATGTTTTCAGGAGTAAGCACCTCCAAGGGCCGACCTGGACGCTCTTCGTTTTCAACGCTTTCTCGACCCATTCTTTTACGGTAGAATATGAGGGGGATGCTTCTCCATATACACCGTCCAATCGCTGTTTAATTTCATTTGGAGCAAGTCCTTCTTTTGTGAAGAACTTAATAACAGCTCGATGCTTCATTTTGAACATGTCACAATCTTCTACACATAGCCTTCTTTGTGCAACTATATCTCAACAACTGAATACAGCAGAGCGAAAATTACAACTGCAATTACTTACTTAACAGAAGGTATGACACCACATAAGGGTTTTGTGAAGGCGATAATCCTTATCGGCGAGGCCGGAAACTTATGAACCTACCCATAGTTATATCTGAATAGAATCAGTTTTATGCAATCCTAACATTAAAACACGCGACACTGGTTACCTAGCAACTAGCATTCTATGAAGTCATCATCGTCTTCACGACACAATTTCAAACAACGTACCTGAAAGAAAAAGCTAAAACGGTGGCCCTAACAAGCATACCAACATTCAAACACGAACATCGTTTTATTAAACAAATGTTTTGAAACTACAACAACATAAGTTATTAATTAACTTCTTTTATCTTGAAAACATTGAAAATAGTAATAAATGTACGTGACTTATAATTTTTCCTGTCTCGAATATGAACCATCAAAGTACGGCCTTCAACCTCAACACCATCAACACACAAATCGTGTAGTTCATGGCGCCTGCCAGCCCCAAAAATTCTAAAAGAGAAAACCACCTTCATTAATCATCGGGCGCTTTCTATCATAAAACCATCAATTCCGGATCTAGACAGCACATTTGATTTTCTCGCCATATATCACACTGATTACCTCCTCAAGAAATCAAATAGCTTACCAAAAGATGAAACGTCCATGTTTTCATTCACTCTTACCATTCAATTAACTTTGGAATACACACACCGGATTGTCTAATGCATACAAATCTTCGACTGGAAACAAAACATAATCTAAAATTTAAAGTACTCACCATATTAATAACCAATAAACGTTATATTATATTTTATCAGCTCTGATAAATGTTCCAAGATTTTTTCATTAGCAGAATCAACATATTTCTCTTTTCTCGTACAGAACTTGTCATATTGCTGTTCGTTATATATTTCTAGATTTTTGAGGAATTAAGAATCCTTATAATTTCTTCTGTATCAAACATTGCGGAATTTGCATCCATTTCTATTTGAAATTAAATAATAATAATAATAATAATAATAATAATAATAATAATAATCATCATCATAGAAACGAGTACTAAGAAGCCATATAATGTCTTTTACGTTATTATATCACATTATGCAAAATTTCTAATATTTTTTAAAAAATATTTCAATGCTAAAATTGCATAAAACGTTTTAATGCAACAGGTGTATAATATTCATTCTGAACACTCACAAATTTGTTATATAAATAACTATGCTGGTGAGGTTTTACTTTGTAAGTTATGCGAAACGAATGTATCTTCCAAAACCAAAAGATGTACTCCGAAGACAATAAATAGTCAATTTTTTTTCCCTGAAAAACTTTAGTTTCTGCACACATCCTATTTTGGACACAGATTAATGCTGCATTTAAGAGCTTTCTAGCATTTCCGACGTCCTATCCCAGACGAATCAACTACCTGTTACAATAACATTGACAAGTTACGGGGAAAAAGTGCACATATCCATGCACGAAACCAGTGACATAGAAAATCATTACGTGGCTAACGTTCTACAGAGTTAACAATGAATTTCATGTAACCCTGCTTTGATATGCGTGGTCATGACAGGCATCTCCTACTCGTGACGTGCGAAAAATCTTGACAGCAAAGGAAGGCAGTCGGAGCCAATCACCGCAGTTGATTTCATTGTAAAAGCAGCGCTCTGGCGGCGCTCGTGATATCTACTCCATGATTTGTATTTCACAATAACGTGTCCTACAGCAGTAAATTTATACAGACTACATAGCCACACAAATTAAAATCATATTAATGTTCAACATCAAACTTTGTGAGACATAACGGGCTGTTCAATAAACAATCATCATACTTTGTCTTAAATCATATTTTTACTCGTCTTTATACTTTTGATATACTTCCCCAAAGTAGTTCCCGTTGGATGCAATGCACGAGTCCGAGCGTTTCTCCCAATATGAAAGACATGCTGGAAACCATTTTTGACAGATCCTTCAGAATCGGCTCCGCAGCCTTCACCAATGCCTCCCACGAAGATGTTTCTTCAATTTGGGGAAAAGGAAAGTCACACGGACCTAAATCTAGACTATAGGGAGGTTGAATGAATAGTGTTTAACGCTACAGAGGCACCACAGGCGATGGACACTGATGATACGTGAGATGAAATGATATTTCGGGGAAAGATTTATTTTTAAAGAAGGAATCGTTCCAGGCCTAAGTGTAAGGGTACCTCCCCGGCATTTGCCATTTATGAGAACTGAGGAAAACCTGGAAAAAACCTCAGTCAGGGAGGACGGTCCTGGTGGGATTCGAACCCCAGACCTTCCGCTCACGAGTCCGCTTTAACGACCTCGGCCACCCGTGGCGGTATAGGGAGGTTGAGGAACACACATGGCGGAAAGTGACTTTGCACATTTTTTCAGAGCATCTCCGTAGTATTGCCGAGTTCCAGTTGTGTATACAGGCACGACATGCTGATAAAACATTCCTTGAATATGGAAAAATGAGGTGACCATAACTTTCCCAGCAGATATAACCACATTTAGTTTGTGTTGGGGGTGGGCAGAGCTTTGCTGTTTGCACCCAGGATGTAGTCAAGTTTCGTCAGCAGTGATTACATTTGAAAGTATTACCTCTCCTATAGTATCATCTTTAACTGCATGCAAACGTTCTTCTGTTCGGGAATCAGCATTATCGGAACCCACCGTGCACAAACACATCTCACGTGCAACTTTTTATTTACCAACATGTGCATGACACCCAGTAAAATGTTTAGAATTTTCTGAAAGTCTTAAACTATTGGGAAGAACAAAATTTGTATTGGTCTCAACTGTAGATATATTCGGACGAAAACAGAATTTCAGAGCAGCAAATTGTTCGTCGCTTGTCAGCTCCATTTTGCTGTAGGACGAAGTGACAAAAAGAAACTAATATTACGTGAACATTACGCATTAAGCTAACAAAATATTGCAAAGTTCAATTTAGTGTGAGAAATTATGCGTATAAGATGTTATGACTATTCTTTTCATATAACTGGAGAACTTATATATTACACTGTTTGTTAATATTTTATATTTGTATACGTATGTTAAACTTCTGTTTGTTGTTTTTGCAATACAGAGCACTTTAAAAGGGTTTACACGTGAACACTTGTAAAGTATTAAATTGCACTTCTCTGTTTTCAAAAACTGTAATACAAGTTGTCCTCATAAAATTCCCCTGATTTCGAATCTATTTTAAGGAAATTATTACATCTAAAAATTTGCAATTTGCTGTGTCATATAAAGCAACTCAAAATGTTTTCTATTCAAAATGTATGCACTTCTATGTGAGCTCAATTAATAACTCTCAGAATGTCCAGTCGATCATTGTTCTTGATTCATCTATGCATTAGCATGTTTGAAGTGTTTGAATTTCTGGTTTCCACAATTTTCTGGCGAGTATTAGTAAGGTCACGTACAGGTGTAGATTGAACCCTGTCTTTCGCTTAACTCTACAGAAAGAGATACAGAGGCATTATGCCTGGAAATCGCGGTGGTCAAAAGTGAGTTTATTGCATCCTATCTATCGCTTTGGGAGCGTTATATCTTAAAAGAAACGAACGTCTATACTCTAGTGCAGTGGGACATCGTCCTGCTGGAATGAAACGTTTTGGTTGCAAAGGGAGGAGCTAGGGACAGCAAACTGCCCAGCAATGTCAAGATAAATGCTACCATTTTTGTTTTCTCCATGAAGAAAAATAATCCGATAATTCTAACACGCCCCACAGCACACCACACGTTCAATTTTTTGCTGAAATGTTCCCTAACCGGTGGAAATAGAAATCTTTTTGAGTTGCCTTACAAGAAACCGGACATTTCTAGGCCTAATAGTTTCCTTAAAATTAGAATTTGAAATCAGGCAGGTTTCGTGTGAACATATGTATTTCTGATGAATATAAGTCCGAGGAAATACTTTTTTCATAGTTCACAGACAAATTGAATAAAATTATTCCCGATCTGTACGTTTTGAGATTTTACATATACCGAGGGTGCTAAGAAAGTGTGTACACACTTTCACAGTAGATATCTATTTAATATATTTCAAAGTTGGACCGAAAAGCAACAGTAATGTGTAGTATGATGTTCTGTAAACAGATGTGACTCACATCATAATACGTTGCTACGTGACAGGTAAATCAACAATGAACAAATGAAGCCAAGATTGTCGTATGATGTTCTGTAAGCAGATGTGACTCACATTACGTTATGCTGGCGTGCTATAACAACATGGAGTCAAGATTATCGTTTGAACAGCGGAAAGCAATTTTGAAATGGTATTGGAAAACCGAGAATGTTGTTGAAGTTCAAAGGCAATGGAGACGTGTGTACAGAACAGAACCGAACCGCCAACGCGAGTAACAATTGCACGCATTTGAGACGAATTTGAGACTCATGGTACCGTATGCGATGTTCACAAGGGCAGATCTGGGAGACCTCGCACAACAACAAGCCCCGCGTCCTCGGCTATGGTTTTGGAACGTTTTGAACACTCACCGTAGAAATCTACAAAGCAATGTCATGTGAGACTGGGATTAGCAGAACCACCATACGCCGTATTATTAAAACAGCAAAGTTGAGAGTTTTCATCCCAAGAATTTTGCATGCATTAAATGAAGATAACCCTGAAAAGGCATGTGCTGCAATCGCTGAGGACACTTTCGGAAACGTTGCTCAGTCAGTAGTTCAACGTACTCAGAAGTTTATCGGCGCCGACGGTGGGCATTTTGAGAAACTGTTGTAACTGTAAAAGTCTAAGATGATTAGTGCTCATCATTTTCTGTTTGTGTGAATTCACTTTTGTTATGTTGACACAGTTTTTTCTTTGCTTGAAGTATGTATATATTTTTGGCACCCTCTGTATTTCTTCCTGTCAGTGCATTTAAATCTGATTCAGGTCTCGAAACACACAAGTGTTAAACTGTTGCTAAGTTTTGTTCCTGGCCATGGAAGTGAAAAGCTACTATAGACGTTGGGCAGTTAACCGTGGTTTTAAAATTCTGACTGAGGCAACAATTCGAACAGATTCGTTCTTGAATTTTCCCCCGACTCTTCTGTTATTTGCTGTTATGGAGGTTTAGCAAATCTAGCTGAACATTTTAAGGAGTTTCTATTGGATTGAACCCAAACAGATTGCAGAAAAATCTCCATTCTTTATCCTTATCTCGGAACTTACCACGGAATTCTGTTGTGAGTTTTTTTTTATATTTGATAAACGTATTTAGTTGGTCACTCTTTAAGATATTTCTTAGCAAAAGAAATGTGGTGAAGTAGCTTTTGTCTACAATGCATACTTTTACACAAACATTAAGAATATGAGTTGGAGTACTGTCTGACCGGATGGAAGAAAATTCAACTACTGTACCTAAGAACCATCTGGTTTTCTTTACAAGAGTAGGAAACTGTTCAGGAACTGGAGTTTATGGATTATCTCGAGAAACAAAGAGCTGTGTCAGTCTTGGGAACTTTGGTGCAGCAT
This sequence comes from Metallyticus violacea, assembly GCA_030762175.1. NCBI lineage: Eukaryota > Metazoa > Arthropoda > Insecta > Mantodea > Metallyticidae > Metallyticus > Metallyticus violacea. Next base: position 10,028,845 of record CM060845.1, on the reverse strand, counting down.
TTCTCACATGCCTTAACTTCTGTGAGAAGAGTAATTATGTTAATGAACATGTATTCAGCTTCAAAGACAGTCAAACTAAACTTATTGTACTTAAATCTCACTCTTAGACTTGTGAGATGTCCTCAAGCTCCCATTTTCCGAAAAGTACGTCATGCGAAAACTGCGTAAAGTAAGCGAATTTCTCACCGAGTTGAATAACTTAAAAGACGAATATAAAATCCAAATTAAGCCTTATTAATTAATGAATTGAGATAAGTTATAACATTTACAATGTGGTATTCGGGGAATAAAATGTTTTTTTTTTTTTTTTTTTTTTTTTTTTTTTTTTTTTTTGCAATCTGTAAGTATCAAAAATGAGAAACCCCATTTTTAGAGTTAATAATAATAATAATAATAATAATAATATTAAACCACAAAAACCAATGGTATACTATTAATTAAATGAAATGAAATACATGATCACTGATAGACGAAGCTGTACTGTGTGGGTATTTTTTAAATATTTTTAAATATAACCATGTGTATGAACTGAACCCTTGCTTTCGTCTTTACATTCACTAAAATATGGAGAAATAACAGAAAGTTTAAAGTTACATTGTGTATTTAAGAAGACGAATTGAAAGTTTCATTGGTTTTCATTGGCTTTGAAATTTAATTTTAATGTTACTGTAATAAAAACATAACGCAAACGTTTTCTGGAGGTTATCACATAGCGCTCTTACATACAAATATAGTTATAAACATAAATTACATTGATACTTCAAATTTGCTATTTTCACCACGATGCTTTTGTTAAGTATAAAATATATGCTTGATTATAAAAACAGTTAATATGCGGAATTAAATTGATCTTTTTTATAAGAGAAAATTGATCGCGAGGTTTTCAAGTATATCCCCACTCCTAATGGTCTAATTTCCCTAATTTAAAAAAAAAATGTTTTTGTTATTTTATTTAATACCGAAATTTGTTCAGATGAGACGAATATTGGTGCCGCTATAGCGATTTATAAACGTTGGGGTTTTAGGTGAATCCCCACTCATAATGACCTGATATCCCTGGTTTTAAGAAACTATTTTTATTTTATTTATGTGATATATATCGATTTTCCTTTAACACAGTTTAAATTGCAACCGCCAGGGCAATTTTTAAATAACCTCCAGTAATGGCCGGATAACCCTGATTTTCGTCTACTACTTTTATCAATTATTTTAAAAGAAATATACGGAGTTTTGTTACCAAGAAACAAAAAATTGTGTTCGTTATAGCGTTAACGGACACGGATAGACGGACGGACGGACGGACGGACGGACACACACACACACACACACACACACACACACACACACACACACACACACTCAACTAAGGTTGACTTTATAGCTCGCTCATAAATCGGAGATTTTTTCCTGTGCTCTGCGACGACATTGACAGTTAACATAAGCACCTTTACACAGAAGTGCACTCGCTTTCTAGGGGGTAAAGTCCTTGTAAGACTTTTCCAGCTTAGGCAAGGAATACTAGTTTGTAATTATTGTAACTGTAAGAATGCATACGTGACTGTATTTAGATGACAACTGGCTGGCCGTATTGGTTTATATATAATATATATTTTCTACACTAAATGAGCTCAATTTGTCCACACCATCACTCTGTTCCAAGTTTATAATAAAATCGAGGCTTTTCAGAAAAAGACAAGTCTTCCAAACCAGACTCTTTCCTAAGAGATTTTTTTTTGATTGGTTTATTTATGGACGTTCTTTAACATCTCGGGTCATCAGTGTCCCATTCAACTCATGGCGTGAAACGGCCGACTAATTTTGCTCAGAGGCCTCTCTCTCAAGCTTGAGGTTCTTTATCGTGCCGTAAATGTACGACACGGCTTTACTTCCCTTCCGAAGGAAGCCATACTTAGGATTAGGATTAGGATAGAAGCCATACGCCCCGAAAAAATCCATCGGTCCTGGCCGGGTTCGAACCTGCGATCTTGGGTTTAGGAGGCAAGTATGGTAACCACTACACCACCATTTCCTAAGAGAGAATGATATTATCTAACCTTATGATTTTTGTGATTCTGCAGTATTCCATCTCTCTGTTCTGCATAACGAGATTGAAATTTACTTTCCAGAAAATTTCCGAGGATTCAATTGTATTCGAGACTCATTATCTGTTTCGGAAATTCAGACTTGTTACCAATGAAACTAAGAGAACAGATGTGTAATGTTAGCTGTGATTCTGGCATTAAAACTATATTTTTACAGTTAGATATTACACATTTTTTGCATATTATTAAAGCACGAATATCCTAAACTTTCTCTTTGTTTCTAGTGAAAAGCAAATGAAGAATTAAACTGATGCACCCTGTCAAATTAACATGCACTAGCAATTGCAGAAACGGCAGGTTCAAGCATTTCGTTAGTTCGGTGAGTACAAAATATTTTTAAAAAATTTCATCAAATGGTCAATTAGAAAAATTTAGTTTTTTTAAACAACACAGTGTATATCTGTATAACTATTTACTATTTCGCTAGTGATTAGTTGATTCCGGAATTAAGGCAAAATGCCTTTTCTATTTGGGTGGATAAATTTAAAAATCAGATAGAATGAACATTTTCCGTACATTTGAGGCCGGTAGAACCACTTTGTATTTTCCATTTTTGGCCATTTTTGGCTTATGTTGCCTATTTCAAGGTTTAAAATTTTTTTTTGCCTGTTTTGGATCGTTTTGGATTTTTTCTGCAATTATTTACTCATTTTAAAAACCACATAAAGAATTTCCATTATAAAAAGTAAATGGTACGTTCATCTCATAAAAGTATCTATTGATAATATTGTTATACATTCGTTTCTTTTCAAGCAGTCAGAAACATTCTCCCCAACTTATTGATTTTAAATAGCAGAATCTTCATTAATGAAAGGAGCACACGGTTACCTCGGGCATACGAATACCAGGAAATAGAGAAGATGAGGGAAGTGCTACAGTTTTGAATAGTCCTGGCGAATGACCTTGTATCGATCTGCACGAGACAATTATAGGAAATTTGTGGTGGGGCAACTTCTCAGCTGCAAAATGGTAACAAACAATTGCAAGCGAGAAAGATGAGAGCGGTACAACTGTGCAATAAACCGCCTTTACAGTACAGAAGTAAGAGAGACACTAACCTGAAAGACCCTTATAAACGCATAAACAGAAAATGAACTCGACCAGAAGCCACTGCACATTTTTTTGCTCATTCGCCAGGACTATTCGAAATTACTTTGTCTTGATCAACATTTCCATGATGTCCCGAAAGGTGAATGTTCTGTTGTAATTGGTATGAATCCTTCCGAAATAGCTCGTTTTAAATATGCTCCAATTGCTTCAGTGGAAGTAGAACGTTCTTTTTACATGATGAAAAATGTTCTCTCTAATAGCGGCTGACTATGACAGTTGATACCTTGAAAAAACATCTTGTCGTTGCTTGTAACCAAGAAAAGTCAACTGTAAGTACTTTGTGTCATAAAAAAAAAATATTTAGCACATTAAATATCTATTTTCATTAATAATAAGTGATAAATGTGTTTTTTCTTTTAATAAATGCCTATTTTAATTATATTACTGCCTATTTTCAGTATTTTAAGTGCCTTTTTGCCTGCCTATTTTAACCAAAACAAATGCCCGAACTTCTGGACTTAAAAAATGTTGGAACCACTCGTTTGGTCTTTCCTTTTACCGTTCATTGATTTTATCTAAGCGGTTTTTATTTCTACGGAAGTAAGGCCTTTATTTAAAAAAAAAAAATGTTTAGTTTGGTTGGGGAAACATGGAACCTATATCGTATGTAGACAAATAAAATTGTCCTCCGTTATAAAAAAGATGTTTAACTTCGTTTTTTACCAAACGTTTCAAACGACCCACATATTTGATTTTTGCATCAATGTTGACATATTCGGGATTCGGCTTTCAGTGCTCGGTCGGTTTCTCTGGAGGCCTACACAAATCTTCCTGTCGCATTTACATAAAGTCCTGCCATCCCATGGTGCTTCATTTTATTCATATACATCTCGCCTTTGCCCTGCATGGTTTATGAATATAGCGGAGACTGCAGGGAAACTTCATTTCAGGGGGATGAAGTGGAAAGAAAAGAAAAACTAATTGAGTTTCTAATCCATGAAAGAGAGAGAGGATCTCTACCTGCTCTAACTCTGTGATGAAAGGGGAATTTAATCAAAGACGGTGAGAAATTTGTCCCTCTCCTAGTGTTTGCTTTCCATTGCAAAGTCTTCTGGTAAGGTCCTCGCAGATAACTACTGTACCTGACTGCTGGAAATAACAAAAATATAGTTCAATAATCTTTTCACATCTTCAGACAATGTTACATTACTTGAGCTTTCTTCCGAGGACGACCTTTCTCTTACCTCGACTTCTTAATTCAGCACCTGTTGGAGGTTTGCTCAAAGTCCAATCTTTTTAACCTTGGAAACCTTGGTTTCTTTTAAATGTTGAAAAATCTGATGTTCTCTCGCGTTATTCAACTATCTCATAGTGTCCGAGCAGGTGGGGAAACTCAAGAATCGGTCGTAGAACCGCTGGTAACAACGCCACGGGTGGCCGAGGTCGTTAAGTCTCGCACTCGTGAACGGGAGGTCTGGGTTCGAATACCGCCAGGACCGTCCTTCCTGACTGAGGTTTTCTCCAGGTTTTCCTCAGTCCTCATAAATGGCAAATGCCGGGGAGGTACCCTAAACTTAGGCCTGGAACGATTCCTTCCATAAATCCTTTCCCAATATATCATTTCATCTCATGTATCATCAGTGTCCATCGCCTGTGGTGCCTCTGTAGCAAAAACGGGCGTTAAACACTGTTCATTCATTCCACTGGTAACAGTCTAATACATGGTTAAATTATATAATAAGTTATAAATGTATATAGAACTTAAATAATTAAGAATATTGATTTAAGATACTTTTATTTCTCAACCTAACCTTCCTGTACATTTAGGCACTAGTCTTACTTTTCACAAGCTCCTGAAATCCAGCAGCATAAACTTCTTTGAGCTGCTGTCTGAACAAGCCAGTGATCTGTATTTCGCTGAAATATTCACCAGTAAGATGTTTAAAAGAGATGAAAAAATAAAGTCGCTCGCAGTAAGGTGGGGGCTACTCATAGGATGCTAAAGGACTTTCTATTTGAAAATTTCCAGCTTCTCATTTTTCTTGTTGGCAATATGCATACGTGTCCATTGGCTACAACAAGATGATCCCATAGCATGTGTGCGTTATTGTGAGTGGTTTCTTTCATCATTGGCTGAAGGTTTAATCTTGTGTTCTTTTCATAAGAGGCGTGGTTTCGCCAAAATGGTCGAGTGTACACTCACAACGCTCGCTATTGTTGTTCTGAACATACAAACTGTACACAACAAACCTTTCTTTATGATAATAAAATTAAATGGAGATGGGTATCGAAATGACATTCTGACCCCATTATTTTAAACAACTCACGGAGGAACAGAAACGACATGGGCGGTTTCAACAAGATTCCGCCACTGCTCATACAGCAGAGGAGTCCATTGGTAAAATTAGGGAAGTGTTTGAAGATAGCGTGCTGGTGAATGGCTCTCTCGCTCCCCAGATCTAAAGGTCTGTGGTCTTTGTTTGCGGGCCAGCGTGAAGGACAAAGAGTGGAAAAGCAAATCCTCATGCATTAAAAGAACTCGAGGAAAGCAAACGAAATGAAATCAGAAATAATACAGTGATCGAACTAAATCGGAATGGGTTTAGCGGTACGACGCCTGTTTCACTGAGGGAGGTCGATCTTTCCAGCATTTGTTATAAGGTAATGTTTAAGAAGCGGCGTACGGTCAGTTGGGCATGTTTGGCAATTTTGTTGCATTGAAACCAAACTTGTTGTGCTTACTGCAGTAATGTTTTTGTTTGACAAACGTTCAGCATTTACGCCAATTAAGTTCAGTTTGTCTTCTGTCAAAACTATACGCCTTCCTGTTAGTTTTATCTGGCCAGGATGGATGGATTTCTTCGGGCGTAAAAATCCTAAGTATGGCTTCCTTCGGAACGGAAGTAAAGCCGCGGGTCCCGTGTCGTACATTTACGGCACGAAAAAGAACCTCAAGTCTGAAAGAAGAGGCCTCTGAGCAAAATTTATCAGCCGTTTCACGCCCTGAGTTGAATGGGAGTTGCTGACCTGAGATGTTAAACAGCGTCCATAAAGTAAATAAATTCCTGTTTATTTTGAATCAACGGTGCCAATTTTATTCACAAGATGGTGAATTGCAATTTTGGAAGGAGGCAGTTGCCCAGGGAACTTGGAATAAATTCCTCATAATACGGCTGATCTTTCGTGTTTGTAACAAACATTTATACACAAAGTCAGCAAATGAGTGGTGACTGCTCGAAAGTTGAAGTTCACACAGGTTGCGAAGGGGAGCCTATGCAAGACCCCAAGTGCTGAGGACATAGTTTGAAGCCCGGTATTTGGTTATAGGCGGTAGAAGAACAAAACCACGTTGTTTCTGCTGAAACTATAACAATGTGCATACTCTCTCCAAATATATTATTTATACCTTGGGCGCTCGCTCCCAAAAATACAACATAGAAAACCTTTTGTTGAAGAATTCAGAAAATTGTTATAATTGAGTACGTGGGAACTAAGATAATTACAATTGGTTTTGTTTCTGCGGATGCTAAAAGAGATAAGCGTTCGATAATAATGCGTTAATTATATGCATAAAAGGTAACTCTGAAAATAGGATTTTCATTGTTAGAGAGAACAATGAACGAAAGCGGGAAATGCATAAATGGGATGGATATTGCTGATTAGAGGTAACTGCCAAGCACTGCGTGTTGAAAGCGATCGGATTAAACGGGAGAGACTAAATCCGGGATATCGGCTGTAATAATCTCAACAGAGAGACATTTTACGCTTGGGGAACTTTGCTGGAGCTTAAGGAGACATTAATATAGAAGCTCTGTCATATATAAAGCTAATTAATTTCAAAACACCGCGTCGTCTAACATTTCGCAGAGAATCACAAATAAACGAATAAATGAACACAAACTATTTATATTAGATCAAACATACAATGGCGGATGTAAATACCGAGCGTGCAAAAAAATTATATACACACTTTCACAGTAGATATCTATTTAATATACTTCAAAGTTGGACCGAAAAACAACAGTAATGTGTAGTATGATGTTCTGTAAACAAATGTAACTCATACACATTATGATAGCGTTGTTACGTGACAGGTAAATCAACAATGAACAAATAAAGTCAAGATTATCGTATGATGTTCTAAAAACAGATGTGACATACATTACGTTATGCTAGTGTTGCTACAACAAAATGGATCCAAGATTATCGTTTGAACAGCGGAAAACAATTTTGAAGTGGTATTGGAAAACCGAGAATGTTGTTGAAGTTCAAAGGCAATGGAGACGTGTGTACAGAGCAGAACCGCCAACGCGAGTAACAATTGCACGCAATCGAGACAAATATGAGACTCGTGGTACCGTATGCGATGTTCACAAGGGCAGGTCTGGGCAGACCTCGCACAGCAAACAAGGCCCCCGCACTAGATCCAAGGCACTACATAGGACGAAGAGGTCCGATTGAGTTTCCACCGCATTCTCCGGATCTAATTCAGTTGGACTTGTACCTATGGGGAACTCTTAAGGATATTGTATACCGTAGAAAACCAGCTACACTGGCAGCACTTCGGGAAGAAATTGAAACGACATGTACTGAGGACACTTTCGCAAACGTTGCTCAATCAGTAGTTCAACGTACTCAGAAGTGTATTGACGTCGATTGTGGGAATTTTGAGCAACTGTTGTAACTGTAAAAGTCTAAGATGATTAGTGCTCATTATTTTCTGTCTGTGTGAATTCAGTTTTGTTATGTTAACACAGTTTTTTCTTTGCTTGAAGTGTGTATACATTATGGCACCCTCTGTAAATGTGGATTATAAGGCACAAACTTAACTTTTCTTTTATCATAGTATAGGGTCTGCAAAAATGAAGGTAATTTTTATTTTAATAATAAAGCACATCGTTAATTTGAAAAGTGTTAACATTATTAAGTAAATATGAAGCACAAACACTGTCATTAAACATGACACAAAACATCAGGCAAATGTCCTCCACGGTTTCGTTGGCACATCTTCACTCTGTTGACAATAATTCCAATTACTTTAGAGCAAAATTCCGACTGAATTTCTCTCTTGACAAGTTTAATTTTTGCCTTGAATTGGATGACTGGTAAACCGTCCACATAAACACAAGATTTTACACCCCCCCCCGACATAAAATAGTTACATGGTGTCAAATCACACGATCTCGGTGGCCAATTTTGATCTTCGTTGCGAGAGAGGCAAATTTTCGACGCTTCAAATGGTTTATTGACTTCAGTTCTTATGTTAGTTCGATCTTAAAATTATGCATACGCAAATCTTTTGTTAAAATTTACTGCAAACTGCTTCTCGGAATAGATAATTGTTGAGAACGGCGGCGAACCAACTTCATAGACCTGGCAGCAACGCTCTGTTTGACAAGGACAACTTTCTAACCGATCGACGAGAACGTCCAGATGATTTGATCTGCTCTGTCGGTCATGCGTCTCTACATTTCCTTACCAGTCTCTGCACTGTTGACACGCAAGGTGCATTTCGCCTACCAAAAATTACACCAACTCTTCGAACTGTCACTGCATGACGTTCACCGTATTTAAAATGCACTTTCAGAAGCTGCACGCGTTGATCCTCGCTCCATTTTAGCTGATAACTATGCACACAAATGTTAATCGCAATACAAACAGATGACAGTCTGTTAAATTTCAGATTCAGCAAACCGGCAAACGGAGGTGCTCAATTTAAACATTTTATATAATAAGGGATTTTTACCCTTTCGTAGGACAATGTAAAGTCTGCGATTTTAAAGAGAAATAAGAATAAAATTGCGTCGCTATAGGGCAATTTTAGACTTTTTCACAGTTTGGTTTGATTAAATACGCCTCTTGCATATCTCTATTCTCTTTGCCCTATAAACATAAAAAAAAATACATTTCGGAATTAGGGATATCATTCACCATTTCTTGGTTTTCTTTAGACGCAATGTTACTCCATGTGCTATTTAGATTTGTGGGTCTAAAGTGTCTACACATGTGAGCTATTTACTTCAGACACACCCTGTTACCGGGAGAAAAGTTCGTGTTTCAGATAGCGTGGGAAGAAGGAGAAAAGACAACAGAAGTATTCCTTTCGGATCAAACTCAGAAGGCCATGTCTTCTCTGGAACTAGCTGTGAAAACAAAAACACGGCACCGGTAAACGATCGTTCCACGGTGAACAGAGAATTGCAGTCAGCGTTATATGAGAAATTTCTGCACTTTGCAGTGACGCACGTTCTAAGAAAACATGACGTGGAAGAATGACGTCATATGCTCGGTAATTCATAACTAGCAAGGGCATTACCTAAATAAGTAATTTCTTCCCATGGTTTGCATCCTTTTTCTAATTTATGCTTTCTTCTCTATCTTGGAATAGGGTAATTCCGTCACGCGTATATTTTAGCGCGCCCCACAATTATTTCAAACCATTATCAACCGGTGATAAAAATATAAATCTGCTCTTACAGAATACACATGTAGGAAGATCTGTTACTCTGTGTAAGAGTTTATAAGTGAACAAACCTTTTATCTTTGATACGAGAATCATTTGACCAGTTCTCAAAATGGCCCACAGATTGCAGTAAAGTACCAAAGCAGTTTTCTTATTAAAGACCCGCCGTTTTTCACAGAAACATTTGTGCTATATTTCATGGTTTAATGGGGAATCGTAGTAGCTATAACTGTTTATTGCACTGTAGACGGTATGGTAAATATCGAACATCGTGTTATTAAATACAAGGGTATAAATGCAGCAGAAATTCATACAGATATGACAGACACTCTTAGGGAACTATGAACCATCATTTTCAACCATTTCCAAGTGAAATCGTGGACGTGAAATCTTGAACGATCGAAGTCCGTCACGACAATAGAAATTATCGATAATGTGCACGACTTCATTCTGGAGGATTGCAGATTAAAGGCGTGCGAAGTTTCTAAAGCTCCGGGCATTTCAGCGTAACGCGTATTTCACATTTTGAGTGAAGAATTGTGCTTGAAAAAGTTATCGGCAAGATGGGTGGGGCGATAGCTGACGCAGGGTCAAAAGCGAATCAAAGTGCAAATCTCTCAGCAAAGTTTGACCCGTTTTCAGACAGATCCCGGCCGACTTTATGCATCAAATTGTGACAATTGGTGAAACATTGGTGTGGTACTTTACACCTGAAACGAAACGCATACTGAACAATGAAAACATCACCGCCAAAGGGTGTAAAAATGGCCGGAATGATCGGTTTTCTGGGATGCCAAGAGTGTACTGATAATTTATTATCCCCCCACTAGAACATATTATGGTAATCTTTTTGGATCCATTGAGGACAAAAAATACTGGGTTTATCAAATACATCAAGACAGTACTCGCCCTGATACAGGTGCTTTTGCAATGACAAAAATCAATGAACGATTTGCTGCTACTCGCCTTATTTGCCTGACTTGGCTCTATCGAACTTTTATCCGTTCTCTAAATTAATCAAATTCCTTGGTGGAAAGAAATATTCATCGATGCGCAGCTTGAATCATCAGTTGAGATATGTTTTGCAGGCCTGGAGGAATCTACTTTCGTGATGAGATATATGTCGGTCCTGGTGGTGTAGTGGTAACCATACTTGCCTCCTAAACCCAAGATCGCGGGTTCGATCCCGGCCAGGGTCGATGGATTTTTGGGCGTAAAATTCCTAAGTATGGCTTCCCTCGGAAGGGAAGTAAATCCGTAGGTCCCGTGTCGTACATTTACGGCACGATAAAGAACCTCAAGCTTGAAAATAGAAGTCTCTGAGCAAAATTTATCGGCCGTTTCACGCCTTGAATTAAATGGGACGCTAATGACCTGAGATGTTAAAGAACGTTCATAAATAAACAAAATATGATGGGATAAAGGCTTTGGATCATTGCTGGACTAAGTGCATTAGTGTCGAGGGAGACTATGTTGAAAAATTAGAATAATTTCAGAAAGCTGTCATTTTCTGCTTCATTCAGAAAACTTTTTAATGACTCTCGAAACATATTAATTATTTTCTGCAAAACATATTTACAGCTGCGCGGCAGCATACTGGAAGATACCAATCGTCAATGTCGTATAATGCATGTGAATGTGGCAACTTGTGCCTTACTTGATGCTTACATTGCGTGTGCTATGTACGATACATATGGAAAAGCGGATTGTTGCAGAGAAGTGGTAAAACACTTCGCAAGAAAATATCCTGGTAGAGAGGACGTTAAAATGTTAGAAGAAATTTCCCCCGGAGATGCCGGCAGTGTACTGCCACTGAGGTGCATCGCTTATAATATTAGTGTTTATTATCAATTTTATATATAGTGTAATTTTAAGCTTTTAGTAAAAATAGAAATAATAAAATAAAAATGCAAAATTTATCCGGATGCGGCGGTTGAACTTTCCCAGTATGCATTCGCGCTCAGGCGATCCGAAATTAAATGATCTCACTGTACTTTTGCAGTGTTACCAACATCGGTGGTTTCCCTCTGAGAACCTGATGGTGTTCTGAGGGAAACCGTTAACGATCGGGGTCAGAAAATTTGAAAGCCAATGCAGAGATTGTTTTCATTCTATAACGCTGAAGGGAACGTCTATAAGAAAGCCCAACAACGGACGATAGTACAGCACACTTCTGTTCGAAGATTTGCCATCTCGCCTCGCAAGTGTAGTTCAGTTCAGTATAATTATTGTCATTAGCCGTTGTGACTTGTGACCATGGTGGTCTGTGTTTAGAAATGGGGAAAGCATCAGATATTTAGGAAAGAGTGGCAGAAAAATGCCAATTTAAAAAAATCGCTTTTGCAAATTCCTGAACGCGCTAATACAGTGAGTGTTGCAATTTATAGTCGAAATGTAATGATTTAAATAAGCGTTCAAAGAGGGCGTTCTAAAAGATCTCCGCCAGACCAAGTGATTTGTTTTATTTACGGACGCTCTTTAACATCTCAGGTCATCAGTGTCCCATTTAATTCAGGACGTGAAACGGACGATAAATTTTGCTCAGAGGCCTCTTCTTGAGATTTTCTTAACCTGCCGTAAATCTACGATACGGTACCCACGGTTTTACTTCCCTTCTGAAGGAAGCTTTTACGCCAGAAAAAAAGTTATTGACCCTGACCGGGAACGAATCCGTGATCTTGGGTCTATGAAGCAAGTACAGTTCCTTCTAGACCACCAGGGCTGATGGCCTGACCAAGAAAGATATATGTTTCATTTTTCAAAAAATCAAGTTGTAAATCTTAACATTTATCCAACGATTTTTCCACTTTTTAATTCATCAGTAAAATAAGATTTATCCAACTATGAAAAAATAAGTGTCTGTCTCATCTTCAAACCATCGTTTGATGTTTAGGCACAATCGATCTTTAGGTGGTATAGATTTACTTTTATAGTTTATTTTAATTTTATTCTCTACAATCGTAAATATGCATACATACAAAACTATGTATAGTGTGTGTGCGTGTCCACCGCCTGTGGTGCCTCAGTAGTAAAAACGGACGTTAAACACTATTAAAAAATTGATATTGAATAATGAAAGGTAAGTCAGTTATAAAGTTCTTATAATTTAACGCTGTAGCACCTGTTTCCGCTCCTTAGGTCAAATCTTAATGCCAATTCTGACCTTTTGTGTTCTCCCGCGTAAAACTTTCGAACGAGTAAACACGGATGTCAAAAGCTCCTGAAGAATGTATGACCAGCGGATGTACTTTAGTAATGGAAAGATGTTTTATTTCCCTCGACAGCAGTAAATTATCCAAGTATGTTGATATTTATTTCAAAGAATCTATTTTTGTCTATTTCCTGCCGAATATACATCACGGGCGTTTGACGCGGGCACCTCATACTTTTTATAATTACGGCAAGGTGGAAAGTTAGATGGAGTTATCCCAGGATTACAAGTTGCAATATGCAAACTTAAACCTTGAGGGAATGGTCCGCTCTGGTGGGATCTTTGCTACGAAGGGGACGAGATCTGCGAGTAAGAACAGCTTAAGTTACATCGCCCACTCTGAGTACACAGATAGATTGCTTGTGTATTCCTAAGTCCCTACGGCTTTTGATGATGCGATTTACGGGTTTAGTGCTACCTTATATCCTAAGAGGGTGTTTATTCCTTTTAATGGCAGTTTTGATTCTCTTTACTGGTTATTTTTTATCTCAGAATCGCCGCATGTAGGTTAACGAACACGGGTATTACGAGGGTAGGTTATTACATATAGAACGTAAACAAACAATTGAAAAATACTTTTATGTGTCAACACAAATATCCCGGTATGCTGAGGCAATTGTCTCAATGTTTCACAAGCGCTGGAATACAACGGTATAGCATTCTTTAGGTTGTTATCGGCCACAGGCGAGACTTCCCTTTCTACAACTCCGTCGGCAGGAAAACTGTCTCCCTGAAAGATGTTCAAGACTGCCAAACAAACAGAAATCGCTTGGAGCATTGTTGGGGGATATGTGGAGGATGCGCAAGTACTTCCCACTTTAATTTTTTTAATTATTGAGAGTGTGAGGACGGGCGTTGTCATGCTAGAGCAACGCGTTTCCTTTAAATGGTGTTGCAAAGCTTTCTGAGGATGTTACAGTAGCAGTCGACATTTACAGTTTGTCCTTGAGGCTGGAATACTGTAAGCAGTACGCCAGAAGCCGGATGGTGAAACATTTTTTTCTCGGGCGATGCAGGATGATTGCACCTTTTACCTCGGACCGGTGACACTACACCCTGTTCTCGATTGAGATGTGTAACGCCAGACCCATTCTGATCGTTTTGTATTGTGAGGTTTCAGCATGTGCAGCACAGATCTTGTGATAATCTAACCTGTCATGTAATTATGAGATAGGCATATAGCGGCGGCTATAGTTACCCTTCTGTCTGCTCGGAACTCCGGCCGACACGGTGTTCGTCCTCGATACTTCCGCTTCTACCGTAGAGAAGCTTTTCTTTATAAATATTCTTTAATTTCATACTTTTTGCTAGAGGGTTGTACACTGTCTTAGGCATCGCCATCTTGCGTCTGCTATTTCCAGCATATTGCTGAAGATGGACTGGAATGCTAAGTCAGGTGCATTGCATGCAAAAGGGAATACTTGAGAAATATCATCAAAATTATGACAATATTATCAAAAAACTTCGAACAGCCCCGGCTCTCTATATTGAGCTTTTCAGCAAATATATACACAATACACTTTCCATAAGTTGGTATCTGTTTTATGGGCGTGCTCAGCATATCCCATACCCAGATCATATTTAGGTATGCTCAAGAGACGTAGTCGGCACCTGTGTCAAAAGCATTAACGGAAGTAGGCTGTCCTGCCTCTCTCATGCTAATTTTCCATTTTTCAGGTGAACTTTACTCAAAACTGGATTGAGATATCAGTTTGAAAATTTTACCACGCGTAAGTGATACCTTCGTTTATAATAAGATGAAGTAGCTTTCTGAAATTTTAATTGATTGCTAAGATATAATTTTTATAACAATAAATAAATTATTGTATTTTGAAATCTATATGGGATATAGAAATCCCTTCTTATTTTTGTAGCTGTTTATCACGGAAACATGCTGTAGGAGTTTAATTTTATTATCTCTAATAGTGTGGTAGGAATATGCACCAGAGGGCATAACAATGTTGAACTGAGAAAGCTGGCGTTAAAGTTTACGATTGTATTCTTACCTGTTAACTAACATTCCATATTCGCCACTTGTCTTTTTCTTGTTTCCCCTTTTCTTCCTAGCAGTTTTTTTCCATTTGCTCCACAATTCTCTTTGTTTTCTTGGGACGTATATGGTCTTGTTCTTGAACTTACACTGCTGTGTTGTAATCGGGGTCTGTATACAGTTCACTCAAACCCCCAATTCTTCCCATATTCCTGGTGCAGCTGTCACGAGTCCACAAAACACTGTTGAATGATTTTCTGACATTCTGTGCTTTTCTATGTAGACATTATTTTAAGGGGTCAAGGGTTTTACTGCCTCCCATCACTGCAAATGGAAGTGCATGATGTTTATAATTTGGATCTTGTCTGTTGAATTTACGCCAAGAGTCATGGCGTCTTGGGCTATGAGTTGTCGTCAGTTGATAGCTCATCAAAATATGTGGCCTAAACTGCACTTCCATGCTCTGAAGATCATGCGCATGAGATCTTATTGCCATCCCATAATAGTTTTGCAATTTGTCAATCATGCTATCAGTTAATTTTCTTTCCTCTCCTAATCCTTTTCTATCTGACAGTTTCTTCCCAACCATGTCTTTCTTTAGTTTACGCACATGCAAATCGTACGTTTTTGAACTTGGCCTATGCATTATAGTTTTTCAATATGTTCGTTTTATCCATTGGGTTTACTTTGGGAATTAAATATTGGAATTTAGATACCGTCTTTCTGTATGGAATTTATACAGCAGGGATATAAAAACAATAAAAAAACTCAATTTGTATATTTGCACTCCATTTCTGACTTACCCCCCCCCCCCCAAGGCGTGTCATGTATCAACATAACAAACATAACATGCAATGCTAATGTTTATTTTGCAGTGTACCTTAAATAAAACGCAATTACTAGAAGGCACACTAGCGCGTACTTGTTTTCCCCAGCATGGATTTAGTTCAAATGACGCTGATTTGAAGCTTCCGGCTGTAGAAGGGAGCTGCAAGTCACGCCCTTTCTCTCTGGTTAGAATTTCACATTAAACTTGGTTTGGCAGTGCCAGAATTAGCCTTGTTCTTGTCAGATAAACACGAGCATGACCAATCAGCTGCGAAAGAACTGACAGCGCTTATGCCTCAACAATCGATACATTGTTACAGTGCTTGTGAGCTTTAAACCACATCAAACGAAGCGCGCACATTCCCAGCAAATAATTACCTCGCCGCGTTGTCATGGCTACAGATTAATACATGCGTGAATTATGTTCCCGTGTCACAATGGACAAAAATGTCAATAGAGTGACTGCATAGGTTAACATAGCGACGTTAAGTTACCGCCATTGCTGCAGTAATTTGAACAAATACGTAAACGTTTTCTGTGCTCTATACGAGAGCAACTCATTAAAGAACTTAAATATAATTCCCGTATACTTGGCTGAAAATATTGTAATAATTGTATATTTGTATTATGAATACTTAACCTTTCCAAGACGAATGTCATTTATCAGTAATACCAATAGCGAAAGTCAAATTCTTTAGCACTATTTCATGAATAGGATAAGAATAAAGGCAACATATATTTGAGAATATTAATAACTGCATAAAGTGTTACACTTATTTATGAATTGCTATCTATTGAGAAACCGTGAGATATTAAATAGACGAAAGTCGACTATTACGATCGCTACTGTTCGATTTACCAATACCAACTTAGGAAAACAAAACGGATATAACATTTCACTATTTTAAACAACGTGTTTATTTCAATTTAAGGTTATTTTAGACTGTTTCGCTGAATGATCAAAAACAACTGTATGAGCGTACACATTAAGTTAGTTAACAATACAATAACTGAAAACACAGTTATGAAATTTGAATGAAGGGCTGCAATTTCTTGGATACAAAGGAAATTTGGGAATTCGTAGATAGACGTGGAAGTATTGTATTGTATTTTCGAATGTTGTTCTTGATTCTCAGGAATTATAATGGGGGGAGGGGGTATAGATTTGGCTACACAAACCAGAAGACACATAAATGCACTTAGCGTGGTAAAGGGATGTGATAAAACTTTACGATACTTCACTGCAATATCGCGCT
This sequence comes from Metallyticus violacea, assembly GCA_030762175.1. Classification (NCBI taxonomy): domain Eukaryota; kingdom Metazoa; phylum Arthropoda; class Insecta; order Mantodea; family Metallyticidae; genus Metallyticus; species Metallyticus violacea. The sequence continues at coordinate 10,011,945 of CM060845.1, read as the reverse complement.
GAGAATGGTCAATATTTAAAACTTTTTTTCATTTCATTTCTCGATTTTATGATGTCACCTAAGTGAAATAGTCACTTTGTGTAATAAATCCTGCATTCAAAATACAACAAATTCCATAATTCGTTAATCTTAGCTCCTCTGCCCCAAAACCCCATTCTTTACGGGCTCCTTACAGCAATCAATAGTTTGCAATTTAAAACGCTTCTAATTCATAATCATTAAGCCGGTGAGATAAAAGACTTGTAGGCGGCTTTGGTGAAAAATTTACCAGAATGTAAAAATTCTGAGCTGCAGTCGACAGCCAATGAATAATTGGAGTCATCCATACTGACATGGTAGTGAGAGAAGTTGCTCTACGGTATATGAAACAGCAAAATAAAGCAACCATTACACACATGTTACTGATGAACGGAACCGGATTAAAAACAAAAGCTACGCAGAGTAAGCGAATTCCTCACTAGTAGAGTAATTTTAAAAACGAATATCAAATCCAAATCATAGCTTTATTAATTAATGAAACGAAATAAGTTATGACGTTTCTGTGTGATGTTAGGGGAACAAAATTAGAATTCTTGCAATCTATATGTATCGCAAAAGAAAAACCACATTTTAGGAATTATAGTTATTGAGATTAAACCACGCAAATTAATGGTATACTATTGATTAAATGAAATATTTACCACTGATAGACAAAACTATGCTGTGTGGGTATTTTTAAATATTTTTAAATGTAGCCCTGTTTATGAACTGGTCCCTTGATATCATCTCTACATTCATTAAATACAGTGAAATAAGGGAAAGTTTCGAGTTACGTTGTGTATTTAAGATGATGTTCATATGTTTCAATAAAACAAAAACATGTCACTATTTAAAAACAATTGCAATGTACTAAGCAAATAAAAACAAGTGAAAGTTACATCGATTTTCATTGGCTTTGAAATTTAATTTAAATGTTATTAACATGTAACGTAAACGTTTTCTGAAGGTTATTACAGAGCGCTCTTACATACAAATATAATTCTTATACACATATTAGATTAATATTTCACATTGGATATGATAATGACAATGCTTTTGTTAAATGTAAAACTTATGCCTCGTATAAATGCAATTTGTGCGCTGAATAAATATGTACTTTTATTTTAAAAACAATATAAAGAAAATTAAACCCAAGGACGTTTTTTAAATATTCGTTTTTTAGTATACCTCGACTCCTAATAGTCCAATTTTCCTAATTTTCAGAAACTGTAATTATTATTTTATTTAAATGGTATATACTAAATGTTGTGAAGAAACAAATATTGGTGGCGCTAGAAAGATATTTAAATTTTGTGTTTCAGCTTTTCAGATATTTAAATTTTGGGTTTCCCATTCCAAATGGCCCGATTTCCGCAATTTTCAGGAACTATTTTTTTTTTTATTTTATTCAAATGATATGTACGGAGGTTTGTTTCGAAAAAGGACATATTGGTACAGCTAGAATATTTTTTAAGTTTTGGATTTTAAAGTAAACCCACACTCCTAATAATCTCATTTTACTGATTTTCAGGAAATATTTTTCTTATTTTATTTAATGGTATGTGCGAGTTTTGTTATGAACAAGCAAATATTGGTACTGCTAGAGCGGTTTTTTAACTGTGGGTTTCAGGTAAATCTCCACTTATAATGGCCTATTTTCCCGGATTTTCATAAACTGGTTTTCTTATTTTATTTAAATGCTATATACGCAGTTCCGTTGTGAAAAAAAAAAAAACACAAATATTATAATTTTAGAGCGATTTTTAAAATCTTGGGTTTCTGATAACCCCTCTCCAAATAGCCTGATTTCACTTAATTATTTTATTTTATTGTCATATACCAAGTTTTCTTTAAACAAAATTAAAATTGCGGGAGTTAAAGTGATTTGAAATTTTCGTTTTAAAATCCCATGCTATGTTCTATACATTATAATGATGATAATTTGTTTAAAAATAAATGTACTGCAATTTATTTATATTATACAGTGTTGAAGACATAAACTTTTTCTCTCTTTATCTTTATAATCAGAATTTTTTATAATCCTAGGTTCTCCTCAGTCCCATCGAACTCGATCTATGGATAGCTAGACAGTATTTAAAATTCAGGACAGAAATATGACTCTGTATTTTGGGAAAATTCAATGCAGTGTAAGGAAATAGAAAATCATGTCACTCTTGCAGAAATGTTTTCTTTTAATCATGAAGGTATATAATATTTCTAATAGTAATATTTAACCAAGACATTAATTACATAATTTATTAGACAATTATGCCAAAAACGTATCACAAATTCTCCATCCCGGGCCAAAAATCACACACACACACACACACACACACACACACACACAAATGAAAAATAAAGTAACACTTTGAACAATATAACTAAAATGACAATAACTAAAGAAGCAGAAAAGAATAAAACACTTAAATATTCATAATTATCGCTCGTTCTATGTCGAACAACTAGAGTCCTTCAAAGGCTAGAAGACAAGTGAAGGTGTATAAATATTGTAACTCAGAGGTAACGTAATGCATGGAAACAGATTAAACAAGCAACAAGAATGTGTGTGTGTGTGAGAGAGAGAGAGGGGGGGGGCGAAGAGGGATAGAGAATATAATACATTAATATGTAAGATTTAAACCAGGTGGTATACGCGATTTATGAAAAAAATAGCTGCCATCTCACTATCTCTGAAACTTTCAGAGCTATGTGTCGGTAACACATCAATAAGTGTTAAATTAAAAGCACCATCTAAATCGTACAGTCAGATAAGGCATGTTGGGCAACCGGCAAGGGAGACTTGGTTTTAACAGAACGTCTATGATTGTTCATACGTTGCGAAACAACAGTAGAAGTTAAACCAATATAAAATGCTTTGCAAAGCTTGCAAGATAACACATATAGAACAGATAGCAAATGAAGAAACGTTAAATTTTCTGCATAAACTGGGGCTGTGGAACGAATGACTTGGCATAAATAGCTCACAGGTTTTACTTTATGGCTTTGGCAAGGATATGAGCCAGCGACCCGACGGGTTATTTTGGAAGGAAATCGGTTGTGGTGGAATAAATTTTTAAGGTTGGGAGATGTTCTAAAAATAAAGCGGAGTACACATTTGAGATTCGCTTGAAGAGAATGCTTTAATAAAGCATCTTGATATTTTCTCTCTGTTTCTCATTCATCGTTTCTGGTGGTCTAGTTGTATCCATACTTGCCTCATAGACCCAAGGACCCAAGATCGGGGATTTTTATCGGGCGTAAAATCCTAAGTATGGCTTTCTTTGGAAGGGAAGTAAGTGCTCTCTTGTCGTAGATTTACGGCACGTAAAAGAACCTCAAGCCTGAAAGAAGAGGCTTCCGAGCAAAAATTTATCGACTATTTCACACTCTGAATTGAATGGGACGCTGATGACCTGAGATGTTAAAGAGAGTCGGTAAATAAACCAAACCTTTCTCATTTTTGTTGCTACGTTACGTACAAATTTCATTATTTATTTTTACCACCTTCACTTTCTTCTTGCCTTTGAAGAACATTAGTTGCTATTCGACATATAGCAAGCAATAATTCTGGGGATATTTAAATGTTTTATTCTTTTTCTGCTTCTATAGTTATTGTTTGCTATATATATATATATATATATATATATATATATATATATATATATAATTTTTCAGAGCAATTGTAAAGCAAAAATTAATACGATCCTTAATGCGAAAGTAACAGGATTTTAGACGTGTGGAAGAGGACAGGTAAAAGAAAGCCATGAAGCAAAATAAATGATGAGTTAAATCGCTTAGCAACTGCTTGCATCAACTGTCTCTGCTGGGCAGTTCTTCAGCAAGGTCCTGCGACACCGTACACTTTGACAAATGGGGGTAGCTTTGTGCGAGTCAGTAATTAATTCGAGCTAATTAAATAATTAATTAGCCATAAATCAAGAGGCAGTCAGTGTCGCAGACTTGCCCTGTGTAGGTCACCGCAACGTATCTCTGCACGTCGCATGGGGACTGACTGCTACAGCTGGGGGACAGAGAAAGACCCTTGCTGCACTTACAGCAACAAGGGCATAACCGACCCTTACCTGAATACCAATATGAAAATCTTGAACCACGCAGCTCACAGAAATACAACTCTCTTTGTGGGATGGCCATATACTGTAACTTAAATTTTATATTACAAAGTTTTTCTACTTTCCGTTTCATTGGAAGTGATGCTATGTATTCAAGTTCATATAGAATGCCGAATATATTTTTACATTTTCCAATAATGCTCATTAAGATATTAAAAAGAATGAAGTACTTCTGCCAAAATTAGAGTTGACACAGCTAGAAACGCCACGAGCGGCCGAGGTCTTTAAGGCGCGGACTCTTGAGCGGAAGGTCTCGGGTTCGAATCCCACCAGGACCGTCTGAGGTTTTTTTTTTTTTCCCTCTAGGTTTTCCTCGGTCTTCATAAATGGCAAATGCCGGAGAGGTGCCTTAAACTTAGACCTGCAACATTAAATTCTTTAAAAAGATATACTTTAATTTGATGTATCATTAGTGTCCGCCTCAGTAGTAAAAATGGGCGTTAAACACAATTAAAAAAAAAAAAACCGTAGAAAACAGAACGCTCTTTAAGTGTTATTGGAACAGGTTAAAATAGGCTTTTAAGGGCACTTATTTTAATTTAATATTTGTCATGCCCTTTACAGCCTGCAAAGCTACAGTCCCTCTTGGTAACATGTACCTTAATATATTTCTCTAAATTGTCCATTGAAAATCATGTTCTATCAATAAAATTTGAAAATGTTCTCTCTCAAGCTCACTAGATGTAAATTGAGAATATTTAAAACAAGCAAGCTCGTATGACTCCAACACTTCCACCTCTTGCACTTCTCTAGTCGCTGACTGGCCATATACGAGGTGCTATCTAAAAGTTTCCGGACGGATTCGGTTACAAAGCAAATGCTTCATTTATTTAATTTTGAACACAAACTGCTTCGAAATAGTCTCTCTGGGGAGCAATACACTGCTCCCAGCGTTTCTGCCACTTTTGGAATGCGGCCTTAAAGTTATTTTATAAATGAGTATCGAACTTTCTGCGAATCACGCTGTATCTCGTCAACGGTGTTGAAACGGGGACTTTTGCTACACTGACCCAAACAACTCACCAATAATGTCAGCTATGTCGTTGATCTACTATCCTCATGAACGATCTCCCGGACTTTTTCAACATTTTAGCCCATGATGTTCGTCATGTTCCTTACCTTTCGAAACGTTGTATCGTCGTCATAAGCTTGACGAAACATGTTTAATGTCTTTGGCCGATTTCCCAAGTTTGGCTCTCTGTTCCAATTTGATGAAATTGGCCAGCACACGCATGTTATGACAAAAATTCATTATTCCCAATGAAAATACTGCGTGCTGCTTGGTTCAAGGTTACAGTTCCTAGCGCTGCGCGTGCAACCCTGTTCAGTTTAACCAATCTGGGAACTTTTTGATACAACCTAGTTTATCAACTGTGAACTCGATACACATATACATCTCATATGTAAGCTATAGTGCATCTCAAGGCCGGGTCTTTCAAACAGTCTTTAGATAAAGGGTACTGGTTTACTGGTTGTAATTAAATATGTATCTATATTTCGTATGCAGGATCAGCCGGTCTATGCTGCGTTCTGAACTTAATATAGATGTTTGAAAAGTGCTATATATTTCATGTATTATATAAATGAAAAATAAAACAACACTCAAAATAACAACTACTAAAGAACCAGAAAAAGAATAAAACACTAAAATATACACATAATTATCGCTCGCTATATGTCGAACAACTAGTGTCCTTCAAAGGTAAGAAGACAAGTGAGGGTAGTAAAAATAAATATTCAATCTCAAAGGTAACGTAATGCATAGAAACAGATTAAACAAACCACAAAAGAGAGAGGGGGGATACAAACATATATTAGCACGTAAGATTTAAACCCGGTGGTATAGGCAATTTATTCAAAAATATAGCTGCCACTTCTCTATCTCTGAGTAAACTTTCAGAGCATTGTGTAGGTAACGCATCAATAAGAGTTAGACTAAAAGCATCATCAAAATCCTTACGGTGAGACAAGGCATGTTGGGCAATCAGCAAGGGAGACTTGGTTTTAACAGAATGTCTTGGTTGTTCATACGTAGCGAAACAACAGTAGAAGTTAAACCAATATAAAATGCTTTGCAAAACGATATTTTTAGAAGAACAGATAGCAAATGAAGAACTCTTAAATTTTTCTGATAAATTAGGACTACGGAATGACAGCACTGCATAATTAGCGCACATGTTTTACATTTAGGGCGTTGGCAAGGATACGAGCCTGCAACCAGACAAGACAATTTGGAAGGAAATAGATTGCGGCAAAATATACTTTAAGGTTAGAGGATGTTCTAAAAGTAAGGCTGGGTACAAATTTAGAAAAATCATTTAAAGATAAATGCATTAATAAAGTATTGCGACATTCTTTCAAAATAGGTCTGGTGCTTTCAATTAGGTTAATTAAGTTCTTGGTGGAAGTTTTAGGTTTGCATTGGAATGTTTTGTGCACTGGGATTATATGGGATTCTAAAAGAGAAAAAGGATATTTTTGAACTTTCGAGCTAGGTTTTTAGTATATGTGTCAAGAGATGAAAATTGTTACAAAGATAATAGAAATGAATTGAAAGAGAAAAAGAAATAGATCTTTTAGTATACAGGGTATGACAGCTATCAAAATGAAGATACCGTTATAAATTGCTTAACTTTATGTGCACAGACGTAAGAAAAGAGCCATTGCATATAAAATTGTCACTTCTATAAATTGTAAAAAGTATAACCAAGAAAGTCCAATATACAAAAGTACTGTACAAAAATGACTCACAAAAAACAATGCCTGATGGGAAAGTTACGACTACACATGTGAATTCAGAATGGAAAAAACTGCACTGGAGTCAGTATTCAGTTTTCTTGTGAAAACAGTTATATTGACCAGTGTAGTCAACTGAACCCACTTACAAATTATTATAAAGGAATCATACTGACAATTTTACTTCAAACAGCTGTGAAAGGTGCGCGGCTACAGGGAATTAAATCATTTGAAATGAGTTGAAAGTCTTTACTTTTTAAAATATTGCTAAAAATCTAAAATAAATATTGATATAAATCTTTCACTGAAATGATCAATATAGCAATTAAAATAATATTTTTAGAAAATACATTATTATCCATATCTGTAGCTTTTTAAATGTTTTCTACCCCCTTAAAAGAATTTTGTTTGCATTTGAGGGAACATTTCGGAACAAAGAGAAAGGTTCTTTTACTTCATCGAACTATCAAACATCATGTTTTAGTTCCAGTAAATTATTTGTTACCTATTACTGCAGGAAACGATGCTTTAACCAAGTATTTATTACTTTTATTTTCTGTAAAGTCCGTTTAGTATGCTATTCCCTTTAAAGATTGTTGCAGACGCGGCCTTTAATTAATTATTGGGTATTTATGGAGCGTTGAAAACCGATGTAAACGAACATAGCACCACGACCTCTGGCTTGTTATTAATATTAATTGTTTGCCGCAGGTCTTCACAGCTGTCGATATTTTGCCTGAGCTTTACTTTAGGATCGTCCACTGCGAGTAGTTTGTTCCCCTTCTGGAGAACCAAAGAAGTCTCATAGGACAGTTTTACAATCAGGAGCTCGTGAATACCTTTAAAGGTGAACTGACAGTTTCACTTTTCTTTACTTCATGATTTACGCGTTATCTACTGCACACCATTTTTGAAATCGTGCAGAGGGAGTTACAATACAGATGTGCTGCGGATTTTCGGTACTGCAATAAAGACTGCACGCTTCTCTCTCTCTCATTTATAATTCAGTTTTTAAATTACAGTTCGAAGGCTTGTAGATTTACCTTGAAAATAAATACTTTATCGTAACTTTTGTAGCATCCTTTTTATTGCAAGCAAAGTCTTTTCTTTGGCTTAAAAGCTGTGCATAGTGCGTCGAACTACACACTTGTCAAAAACGTAATTTTGGATCATTGTGTTTCTTTCACGGAGTGCCAAAAGAAGTCCCTTCCTCTTCATGCTTTCGTTTCTCCAACACAATTCCGTAAACTGAACTGTGCGACGTTCTAGTGACTGCAGCAACTCTCGCACCTTCTAAACTTGTTTGTAATACTCAGGAGCAAATCGGTCCTTATATTTAACTTCTTCCTTTATATCTCTCAACATTAGCAACAATCTCTCGACTTTGACTATGCAAGAGTTTTACATTTTAGTTTTGATAATATTTGAGCATTTTATCAGTGGTAGCAGTACTTGTTAACACACAACTGCTCACATCCGTACCACATAACAGCTTGAGCTCAACTGCACTTTGGAAACAGACAGACCAGAGACTTGCCCTTATCCATAGCTAACTTCTGGAGCTACGGGAGCTCCAGTCCCGAGCCACAGCGGAGAGAGGCGAACTCCTCAGCGCTGAACGGGAGAGCAGAAAGGTAATTTTCTGTGTTTGCATGGCATCTTGTAGAAGTATAAATGTTGCACGCATTAATTTTTTGTTAAAGGTAATGTAACCTATTACTGCGTAACTTTCTGACTGCAATATGTTCTTCCTTATTACAAAACTGCGTTTTCCAGTTTTTTTTTCCACGCGTTGACTTATTGGAATTCCCAATCAATTAACAAACACATACACACACACTAACCTTAACGCTAACCTCGGGTAAGTCCTAGAAACCGGTGAACCCAGTGGTTTGCTGCGGCTCGCTACGGCTGATGTCCTACGCTCGCTTCCTTTTCGTAAATATAAACTGATAGAGGCGGGTGATCACTGTAATGTTGGCAAATCTCCTTTGATTCCTGCAGAAAAAATGCGTAAATATCAATATTTGTGTGCTTGGTACTATGTTAGCGAGTAAATCATTCTAATGATGGCATATCTCCTTTAACTCCGGCAGAAGCATCAGGACATGAGGAATTCCAAACCACTGCCTTTATAACTATAGCATGGCTCTAATCGTCTGAGCTATAATGCCGTTGTGCTTGAGAGCCTTATTATCTAACTATATCTGTGAACGTTACTGCCCTCGGCGCTTTCTGCTATCGCTCGGGACAGCAGCTCTAGCCGCTCCAAAATTTCGCTACGGGTAAGGATAAGTGACCAGAAGGGGAGCTGCGTTGCTTATTAGGATCGTAAGTAGAACAATTCGCCAATGTTTCATTTAGGTAGGCTGACTCACTACTTCTTCGCTGAAGGCCATCCTTCAAGATCTTTTGCCCGACCTGTACCGTATGTTTGGACCGTAAAAATAAACTTTGAGAAGTTTTGACAGCGATGAAGGTATGGAAGCATTCGTGCGCAACTGACTATTAACCCAAACCTACTTGTTCTTCAATAGCTGTATTAACAAGTTTCCTATCCGCTAGGGAAAATGTATTGGTAAATCAGGAAATTATGTGATTTATGGAATTTGAGACAAACTTTAATAACATTAAATTTTTTCATATCTATGATCAGCAAAAATATCCTGAATTTAAACGACTGTATTTGTGGAAACATGTAATGTAAAACTGACAAGTTACAAGTCCTGATATGATGAAACCATTCGTATTACAGCTAATCTTTATGTAGTCATTTCTTCAAAAATTCCTTTTCCTCGTTTGGGAACACTTGGCGAAAAATGTTTACTTCCAGCAAGTTGAAGCTACTGCTCACCGTCTAAGTGAAAATTGTAAATGGATTGTAATTCCATCAACTGATTGATTCGGAAGATCCACATTGAGAATTACAGAATAATAAGAAGTAAAACGTGCCATTGAGATTCAACCCAAGATTTCGTTATTGGTGATGTAATTGTAGAAAAAACAGTTTACTTTGCACAGAACATTAACATTGTTATTCTCTAGGTACTCTTGAAAGCTACTGGAAACTAAATCGCGTCATTTTGTTCTAGATTACTGTGTCACTTGTTAATTGTCATTTCTATATATCGTTAACAAAGTCAGGTGACACACTGTTTGATGTGAATAAATACGCTTAATATCTGCTGACTGTGCACTTTGTTGTGGATTTATAACGCTACCACACAATTTAGAAAGTTAATGGTTCACATAAATGGAACTGTGTTGCATGAAAACGCCTCATAGTATTATCGCGTTGTTAGACCGGGATGGAATACAATTCCGAAGAGGAGGTGACCTCGCAAAAGCGCTATTTTTAGCCAGAGCATTATCAAAAGACGGGAGGAGAGACAAAAGTTTAGAATGTGACCCTGAAGCACACAGTACGGGCAGGTGAGAATTGGCTGAAGTACGCCCATGTCGATAAATCGATTTTACCCTCACTGCTTCAAGTATTAGCATTTAAGATAGACGTTGCCGAGTATGCTGAAGTACAGGTAAGATTTAGATTGCATCATAGCGGAGAAGCTCTGTATTTTTGTATTGCTCTTTTTTTTTTTTTGGACAACATGCTTTTATGCATACTCACAATTTTGATGATATTTCTCCAAGTAGCCCCTATTGGACGCAATGCCCAGCTTTTCTGTCAGTCTTCAAAGACACGCTGGAAACAATTTTTTGACAAGCCCTCCGCAGCCTTCACCACAGCTTCTGATGATAGAAAATGCCTCCCTCGAATTCAATTTGGGCAAAATGAAAAAGTAACACTTGGCGATATGCGGTCATGCATTGTCGTGCTACAACATTCAAGTTATTGCACCGAACTGCGGCCTTTTGCATGAAATGTGGTTTTGCAGAGTTTTCAGGACATCTCTGTAGTAATGCCCAGTTAGAGTTGTATGTGAGATGACCATAACTTTCCCATCAGAAACAACCATTTTTTTATTTTTTGTGTTGGTTATGATGGAGATTTCCACATAGAGCTTTGCTGTTTCATCAGCAGTTATTATCCTTGAAAGAAAATGCGCATCTTCCTGTAACAGCATCTTCAACTGCATGCACGGGAATCAGCAGTCTTGGAACCCACCGTGCACAAACACTTCTCATATGCAACTTTTCAGTTACCAAAGGGTGGGTAGTATCCAGTGATTTTTTTTTTAGACTTTTTGAAGGTGTTATTAATGTTATTCGACGATCCTCTCTCACAATGACAGCAGCGGTGTTAATGTTTTCTTCCGTTAGAGCACAAACTGGAGCACATTCCTTTGAAATTTTGTATTCTCTTTAAATATTTTAAACTAACTTGGAGCGGTGCTATAGGAATAAACAAACTGTTCATTAGACCCCTTTTAATCTAGCAAAGGCCTCAGCTGAGGAGTTGTTGAGATGAAAGTAAATTTTCAGAGCAGCAATTTGATTATCGCATGTAACCTACCTTTTACTGTTGGCGGAACTAAGCATGTCTCAACTTGGACACCTCTCACAGGCCTATCAACAAAGAAAGAAACTAGTTCCACGTGTAGATTACGGATTAAGATCAAATATATAAGTTAAATTTAAGTGCGAGAAATTATGTCAGTAAAAATTATATTTATGAGGGCGTTTAAAAATAGCAGGTAATGAGTGTTTCGGGAAAGTAAAATCCCGGAAATTTCTAACTCCCGCATAGGGAAATTGTGCTCTTAAAGCAAATGTTGGCACTGTCCAATAAAGGCGTGACATGCTGCTGTGCTGAGTACGGGATCAACGAGAAAGCTTATTTCTGTGTTCTGAGGGTATGAACCTCGTGGAATTGATAAAAGGATATGCCGCAACTGTATAGATATGTCTGTTAGTGAGAGGGAATTGCACGATAATCATCTGCTTGGTCCCTTCTAGAGAGATCCCGGCGACTTTTGGCGCCGATTTGAACCAATGATAAAACAGGAGTGCACTGCTACACACGTGAAACATCACCATCAACAAGATCATGACGTCTGTTTTCTGGGGTGCCAAAAGTGTACTGGTAATTGATTACCTTCCCACTGGAGCGAATTATGTACGCTAGTCTTTTGGACCCATTGAAGACAAAAGTATGCGAGAAAACACCGGGTTTATCAAAGAAGAACGTCATCTTGCATCAAACCCTGTCCTCAAATACGTGTCGTTGCAATGGTGAAAATCAATGAATTGGAATACGATTTGCTGGCAAAACCGCCTTTTCCACTTGACTTGGCCCATTGGACTTCCATTGTGTTGATCAAAATGAGAAAATTCCTTGAAGGGAAGACATTTTCGTCCCTTGAAGAGCTTAAATCATCAGTTGAGGCATTTTGCAGGCCTGGAGGAATGTGACCTTCGTTATGAGATAATGCTTTAGATTATAGCTGGACAAAGTACATTGGAGACTATGGTGATAAACAAGAATAGTTTTAAAAAGTGGAGATAGATTTGGGATTGATGCGGAGCATTATTGGAATGAGAAGTTAAATCACCTATGAACTTTCTGTTCCTTCTCTGTAAAGGAAAAACAAAGTTGTGTGTGTCTTGTTTGTAAATCTCGACCTCTTAAGCAAACTAACCGTAATTTTAGCGAACAAATGAGAAACAAAGTTAAAATTAGCTGGTGGTTTGCTGTTTATTTGCTTAGATATATTTCGCAGAGAATGTGAGCTCAATATCATATTGAAATTTTCTTTCCCTGTTCTGCGAAAGTTCAAAGTACTGGTAAACCATACATACAGGCGCTTCCTAACCTAAAAAACGTCTCGTTAGTGAATTTGAATGGAAACAATGGGGGACATTTATTTTCGTTTAAACACGATAAAGTCCCCGAGAGAGCCATAGGAAGGCCTGGTCTTGAAGTCCAACGCTGTTGCTACTTACAGATAAGAAATCGCCATTCGTGACCTAACAAAGGAGAGAGGTTAATGAGAGACGTCGTGAGGGAACAAAGGAAGTGCAAACACCTGCTGCTTTGTGACACGCCTGGCGTCTGCGTGGTGCACGTGTTTACTGGTGGTGAGTTTTAGTACTACTATAACACTTAATTGTCGTTATTATAACCCTTTTGTGTTTCATAACATGAAATAGTGATTTTCCACACTTCAGAAACAAAATTAAAAGTTACAAACTAAGGATCAAACATCAAAAATTGATTTTCGTAATCAACATAGGCAAATATGTGGAATTAATTTCCCTGAAGAAGAGTATAATTGTTGCATTAGGTTTTCTAAGCGGAGTTTTACATCAGAGATAGGATTTATTCAGTCAACTTTGTCAAGATTTTTGTCTGTATTAAATTTAAAGTTATATCAGGATTGTGTTAGCTTTTCTGATTTAGAAGAGAGAGGAGTTTCTATGGCCATCTCATGACCGTTTCACCTATCTCGGTCAATCATCTTACTTAGTCTTGCAGGAGTTGCTAATATACTTCTATTGAGAAACAGTGCCACTTACATTAAAATGAACAACCATAGCCACCTCGTGCCTACCTTACCATCACAGCTTTCCGGCGCCTCTCTCACAAACGGCAAGGACTTATTCCCCACCACGTTCCACCCAGCAAACCTTGGATCCTAATGTAATTTTAATTCCCGTATAAATTCAAGAGAACTGGAAACTTGGATTAGGTGAAAGTAGGAAAAAGAAGGAGAGCTTCTTCTGCTCGTGACAGAATTTTGAAATAAATATGTCTGAAAAATGAACATAGGACTTCAGTAAAGCTGAAAAAATTTGGGAAGTAATGTCAGGTGTGGTGGTTTACCTCAGAACCATCAGAGACATAAGTTGGAGTGAGGTAAAGAACATATCCATTGATCAGAAGAAAAGTGGGGTGAAAGTAGCATTTTCATAAAAATAAAAAAATTTAACATCAGAGAAAACAACGAAAAAACATTTGTCCGCCGTCAAACATGTGAAGAATTTGCATCAGAATATTGGAACCAGATGTAATTGGTAGCGGGTTTGTATTTCTAGTTGCGTTACGTTCTACAGAAAGAAATAGTAAATGAAGAGGCATATACGGAGTTACTTATATAGAACTGACACATTTCTTTATTTATTTAAAAATATGATTTTAACTACAACTTATAAGTAGAGTATCTTTGGGAGATCATTAACCTCTACAGAAAACGTTGAAAATGTCCTCGCTCTTACATAAGGCATAAGCTCATTGGAGGACAGTGTTGTCAATACCGTTTATCTTCCCTGTAACGTTGAGATCCAGATCGTCTAATCAACTACATGAAAATCCGGCGGTACTCTTCAGTTTCACCTGGCATAATACAAAAAGTGTCCTACTATTGCGGATATTGCGCGCGAAATGCCGACTTTAACTGTTTCATGAATGATGTGGCCCAAGCCGCGAGTTCAAAATGGAACCATGCATCATCTGTGAGCCATGTGATGGACAAAATGTCAGGATTTTGCACCTTGAGCTCCTGAAACCAACTGCAATACTTTACTATTTTATACTTATCTGGAATCTGCAACCGTGGACAACTGTAACCTTGTATAGATTTAGGCGAGCACTTTTCGCAGCTCTGTGACACATTCATTAGGTGTACCCGGTCTCCTGCGACAAACGTCTTAACGCGATGACCGCTCCGGTCGTGTCCGGACATCCACAACAATAGAGGCAGTCTAGATGAACGATGACCAGAGATCCAGTTGTTTCTAATTTGTTTACCATCGCCGGTATGGTGTTTCTTGCGGGGGGAAGGTGAACACTGAATTCTCTCTGGCATGCCCTTTGAGCAGCTGTAATTGAATTTGTAATCCAGTATTGCTTCATAAAGAAGGGGCGTTGATTTAATGTGTAGTTCATTTTCACAGAGACCGGAACACTTTATCGAAAATAGTTGCGAATATAAAGGCCAAAAATAAGGAATAAAAAAAATATAACCTGCACATCTCGTGACATGAAATCAAAACTCCCTGGTACCTCGCTTAATTTGACGTTAAACTTGGGACATTGGGTGAATTTCCTGCGGATAAATAAAGAAATATAAAAGCAATCGGTATAATGAATTTTACCCAAAGTCGTATCACCAACAATTGTGGAGTGCTTCTACATCACATAAAACTGCGATTTAACATCTTACTATAGGGCAGAAAAGATATGTACGAGATGCGGTCAATAAGTTTTTATACTGATTATGTCAGGCATCATTTTTCAACGTAATTTCTATTTACTTACGACGGGTGCTCTAAAACTTCTCGGCCTGTCTCAGAGATGCACACCTCTGAAGCGATTTCGAGCACCTGAGTGTCCTGAATGACGATCGTCCTTGAACAACGTGCATCGCGACCGCTGAGTAATTTCTTGTGTCAGTCAAATGCGTGAAATCGTAAAAACGTAGTTTCTCCAAACTGTGCTCGAAGTTTGGACAAAATCTCGGTTAGTTTGACATATTATTTGGTTAGAAAACAGATGATAAGCAGCTGCGCAACGGACGGCGCAACCTCTTGCTCAGACATAACGCTTCAGGTGATGGAACGGCCCAGTGCGGAAGTTAACGTTGAATTGCTCCCCTCCAAAATTCCCACCTAACTACCTATGACCCCCCACCTCTCTCACCACTTTTTCCTAGACCAGAGAACAAATGTCTGATTTAAATTTGAATAATCCTCTTGTATGACTGGCCTACTTTAAACCAAGCACACAGTGTGTTTCCAAGGAATATCACTAGGCCTGGTTAGACTTTAATACTTTCAATGTATTGCCTTGATGAAAACTTCAACAGATCATTCAAAGTATTTATTTAATTCTTTAAATGAGACAAATACCGTATTTACACGAATCTGATGTGCCTTCAAATGTAATGAGCACCCCAAATTTGAAACATAACATCCTAAGAATAAAATTTTGACATATTGTTGAACGGCGTCTAAGAGAGATAATCTCTTTCGCTTCATAAAACAATCAGAACATAGAATTTATAAGCGGACTATTGTTACATATTGAAACACGTAAGACAAAATCCACCACTCGTGCTGTTACCAGGACAGTTGGTGGAGGTCAAAGAAGAAAAAGTTATTTCTTATGGTGTCATTAGTCACAGGTTGCCCGTTGTTCCTCCTTTCGTGTTCGAATTCCGGGACTTTTTCTTACAATATCAGGATGTCTTCCTTTGCGAGGACCAGTGAATTTGTTCCTACCAGCTTTAGTTACAAATAATGTCAATTTCTGTTGCCGCCACAACTGAATGTTGCTCTCAACTACATTGTTCTTTCTTCTTGGTATTCTGTTACCATTTTTCTCAACATAAGGAATTACTTTACCTTTGAAAGTAGCATCATAAGAAGTTCTTCTCTGTTTGCCCCCAATTTCGTGACTACCTACAATTCAAACGCTCTGTGCAATAATAAGTCAAGAATAAATGTAACGGGCTCGAGAATTGCAGCAAAGCATTATGACGTAATAAAAGACATATTCCAATGAAGTTAACGCCAAACTACGGCATGGATTTGCACTTGAAGCGAGACACCATCGAATCTAATGTGCACCACAATTTTGAATGCTAAATTTGTGCAAAAAGGGGCGTAAATACGGTAAATTAAATGCCGCATTTTTTTGTATTGAAAATATCAAAATATACTTTAACATAATTTAATTTGTATAGTGTTTAACATTTTGTATTGTTTTGCTGTGAAAAGCTTATTTTAATAGAAATAGGGGTAAATACAAATTTTCTTAAATTTTTCACAAATAAAAACATTCAAGTTACATCCTCCAATAACGAAGTTTAGTTATTTAAATTTATCAGCATTCAAATCTGCAACTACTGTAACTGATGTTGTAAAGGTTTTCAGTATTTTTAAGCTTTATTTACACTCTTTATTGTTAAGTATGGAACAACGTTATTTGCCAGCCCTCTGAAAGCTAGAAGTGTCTTCTTTAAGAATGCCCACAAGAGGTCGCAGGTTTGTTTTCTCCGGTATGATCAATGCGGGTTTATCATGCTCGAGAAGAGCTAACAAGGAGCGGAGTGCGGGAAAAGCGCAGTCGGCTGGGGCTTCAGGCAACTAATTGGACACTGCATTGTTATCGGGTCTCGGGGGGGACTTTTCCTTCCGACGCTAATGGTTTAACCGTCGCCGTCTTTTTCCTAACGCCTTTTCAACAGTCTGCTAAGCTGCGAGTTCTCTTTTGCAGCTAAGCCCGCTAAAATCGTTAATCTGCCAGAATGTAGAGGTAAGCAAGAATGACTACCATGTACTTGTGAAAATTTTGTTTTTGGCAGAGTATTCACGAGTTTGTTGCGAATTGTTTAGACAGAACGAACAGGATCCCCCTGCGAGATACATTTTGTGTCTCTCTAATCTTTGAATTCTTGGATCCTATTTTTTACAGCCACAATTTCTCGTATTAAAATTTAACGTTACTATATTTTGTTAGCTTAATGCGTAACGTACACATGGTAACCGTTTCATTGCTCTTAACTACCGGTTCCCGCCTATGAGAAGTATGCAAGTTGGGACATGCTCTGTTAAGCCTACAGCTAAATGGAGGTGATAACGTGACGAACAATACGCGGCTCTGAAATTCTGCTTTCCTCTCGGCAAATCATCAGTCTTTGCTTTGCAATGTTACACAAGGATTATCACCAAAGTTAAAAATACTGTCGTGGAAAATGATTCAGCGTTTGACTATTAAGAAAACTATGTAGAAAAAAAAATACGGAGGGCGCCAAAAATGTATACATACTTTCACAGTAGATATCTAATATATTTCAAAGTTGTTTCGAAAAACAACAGTAATGTGTAGTATGATGTTCTGTAAATAGATATGACTCACATACATCATGATAGCGTTGCTACAACAAAATGGAGTCAAGATTATCGTTCGGAAAGCAATTTTGAAGTGCTATTGGAAATCCGAGAACGTTGTTGGAGTTCAAAGACAATGGAGACGTGTGTACAGAACAGAACCGCCGTTGGACTTCTACCTATGGGGAACTCTTAAGATGTTGTATACCGTAGAAAACACTGGCAGCACTTCGGGAAGAAATTGAAACGGCACGTGCTGTAATCGCTGAGGACACTTTACCAAACGTTGCTCAATCAGTAGTTCAACATACTCAGAAGTGTATCGATGCCGATGGTAGGCATTTTGAGCAACTGTTGTAACTGTAAAAGTCTAAGATGATTAGTGATCATCATTTTCTGTTTGTGTGAATTCAGTTTTTTTTATGTCGACACAGATTTTTCTTTGCTTGAAGTGTGTACACATTTTTTGGCACTCTCTATATATACACAACTACTGTTGGACGCTAACAGTATTGGCTGTGATGCCTCAGTAGTTAAAAACTGTTCAACAAACCATTGTAATAATTCCAGCACGGGTGGCCGAGGTCCTTGAGGCACTAACTCGTGAGCAAAGGTCTGGAGTTCGATTCCTGACAGTCCTCTTCGACTGAATTTTTTCCTAGCTTTTTTTTTTCACTCATAGATGGTAAATGCCTGGTAGGTATCCTAAATTTGATCTGGAATGCTTCCTTACTTAAAAAAAAGTCTTTGCTAATATATTATTTCATCTCGTGTCCACAGTCTGTGAAGCCTCATACAGTAAGAAAGGACGTTGATCATTCAGCCGTTTAAAGGCTCAAGGCTCAGTCATAAAACTCGCCCGATAATTATAGTAGGATGGTGGCCTGAAAAGTTAACGACTTCGACCATAGATGGCAGGGCTACTGCAAGGAAAATTTCCTGCTTGGTTGGTATGTCTGTTATAAGCGTTGCTGAAAAATTGCAAGTACATTCTTTCATGTTATTTGTTTTATACACCTGCCTGAAGAAAGAGATTTATCTCCCTTTACTGATATGGATAAAGTCGAATATGGTGCAATAGTAAAATTCTTCGTAAAGAAATATTTAACCCCAAACAAAATTCACGAAAAGTTCATTTAAGTATAAGGCGCTTTTTCGCCTTCATTTTAGACTATAAAAAATGGGCTGTAAAGTTTAAACTGGACGCAAAATCGACACACGCGAAGGTATTCCAAAATGTGCAACAACACGAAATGATTGAAAAAGGCACGATCGAGGAGTCAAAGTATAGACATCCATAAAGAGTGCTCGGGGTGTATCTTACGTGAAGAACTGGGGAAGATGGAATGCGTCTGTTCACAGTAGACCAAAAGCGAAAGCGCGTAAGATGTTCTGAGCATTTAACACGAACAAAACAAATTTTGAGCGCCGATTCGTTACAATGGATGAAACGTACACACCAGAATCCAAACAGCAATCAAAACAGTGGACAGAAGTCGGTAGTTCAGCGACAAAGAAGACAAGGTCGGTTCCATCAGCGAGGAAGGTAATCGAATTTTTGGGTTGCTAAAAGTATTTTGCTCGTTGATTAATTTGAAAAGAGCAAAGCGATAACTGTGAAGGAAGTTTTGAGATGAGGAAAAGTGAATGTTGACCTACTTGAAAGGAATGTGACATGTGGAGTCGCATTACGGTACCACGTAGCGACCTTCCCCACTCCCATGCACAGGCAGCCAGTCGTTACGACGGAGCTGCAGAGAGAGAGAGAGAGAGAGCATTTTCGTGTTATGATTCTTTACGATTTCAAGAGTGGTTTAAATGAGTTCCAAAGTCTTGAGCACTTGCAACAGACTTTTGGGGACCTTGCTTTATCTAGGGTAACGGTTTCAGCTCATTTACTGAAATTAAAAGAAACCGAACATCATTGCAAGATGAGGAAAGAAGTGAGCGTTCGACATCAGCAAGCGACCGAGTAAAATCTTGTCGCAGTGGAAAAAACAAACACGAGGCAGCCTTTCCGGATCGCTAGCAGTATCAAAAATCCGGCTCATCATCTTCGTGTCAGGAAGGTTCCCTTCAGTTGGGCATTCCACAATTTGAAAGAGGAACAAAAGCACACCGCGTCAAAGGGTGTGAAGAAATACTGCAGGGATTCGACGGAGGGAACTCAAGTCGTGTTTCTGATGTTATCACGGATGATGAAACATGGATTTAGCAATTTGACCCAGAAATCAAACTACAGTCTGCAGTTTG
Organism: Metallyticus violacea; assembly: GCA_030762175.1. Classification (NCBI taxonomy): domain Eukaryota; kingdom Metazoa; phylum Arthropoda; class Insecta; order Mantodea; family Metallyticidae; genus Metallyticus; species Metallyticus violacea. The sequence goes on along the minus strand of CM060845.1, from coordinate 9,992,017 downwards.
AATCTTTCCAGGTAACGATCCACAAGCGAAGGTGAAGAGGGCATTGGCGTTGGGAAGAAGACGGTGGTTGTATTTTTTTTTTTCATAAAGTGGGACAGTAACAGGAATTTCTTATCTAGATATGATCACTGAATGTCTATTATCACAGCTAAATGAGGACAGATGATTTCGCACTGCAACAAGATGACGCCACACCTCATTTCCATCATAAGGGTGAGGGATAATCAGTGGTAGGGGGCTTTGATAAGTGTTTTGAGGATGAGAAAATGCATACAGTGGAGATTACTTTGAAAAGATGCAACATGGAGTGGGTCAACCGCTTTAGTAAAAGATTTTGAAAACTTAGTAATTGCGTTTATCTGAGAACTCGATCCAATGGTTTCACTCCTATCTCTCTGACCGACCATAGTGGCAGTCGATCGCCTTTTGTCTGGTGGTTAATGAGTGTGTCGCTGTAATGGAACCAATATTATTTTCTTTTTATATAAATGACGTTAAAACCACATTAAGCATTGCAGATACCATATATACGCACGCACCACCAGACATAATGGATCATTAAACAAAATTAATCTAACAGTACTCCTTCACGTGAAACTTTGTGAAATACAATAAAATCATTTGAAAAAAACTTCAGTGACTGTTTCGATTAATCTTCATTAGAAAATTCAATAAAAAGGAAATGTAAAACAATTTTTAGTATTTTATTCCTTGAAATGGCTTAAAAATTTCTCATATTCAATTTGAGAAAAGAAAAAAACTTACACCAACATTGATTATGTGACTTTTTAATTACGGTGACATCACGACACCATGTTCACCAAGTATGCAACCTACGTATATCAGATCATACCACTTGAGCTTTTGAATTGTTTTCCTGGCATCGACTAGAGGGTGGAAGGAAGCAGCTCTCCCTTATTCTTCTGCGTCGAACTGTATGCATCTCATTCGACCCGTTTTCACTCCTTATCTTCTCATCACAGTTTAAACACCCGAACGAATAACGATTCCATTCTCTCTATACCCTTATACCGAACCTCTCATTTTTCTTCATTCTTCACTTGCTGCCACTTGTCTCTGGAACTCTCTATTTTCTCATATCAGGGACTGTCGTTCACAACGACAATTTAGAACATTGCTAGGAAAGTATTTATTTATTTGGTGAAGGCAGCATTTAAAAGTACAGGATGAATCTGAAGGCATTCACTGGTTTCGGGGATTGACAGAGCAGAAACTATTGCAGACATAACGGAAACGCTAATCTCTTATCAATGGAGAAGTATTACTTCGAGTTTGCATTCGTATAGTTGTGGATTTAGCCGCTGGAGGGCAGTCATAAAAATCATGGGGTTTACTTGTGCATATAAAGTTTTCTGCGCGCTACTATTCGCTAAATGTGAGTACATTGCAACGGTACAGTGACGATTTCGTACGAAACATTAACATGAAACCACCTACAGCCCCCCTCAAAAAAAAAAAAAAAAAAAAAACTTGCATTATACAAAAAGTTTGAAGCGACTGGCTGCTTGTGTGATGGACAACGAGCATATAGGCCGAGAGTGTTGGTTGAGACCGTTGAGTATGTGCGAGAAGCATTTGTTAGGAGCCCTAAAAAGTCGACACGTTGCACGAGCCAGGAATTGGAGTTCTGCAGCCAACTGTCTGCAGTATTTTACGTCAACTACTTAAAGTGAAACCATACGGGATAGAGCTGTTTATCATCAAAATGGGGCTCCGTCTCATTTTCATCATGACATCTGTGAGTACCTCGTTGCTGAAATTGCTCGTCGTTGAATTGGACGTGCTGCTCGAGATGACTCTTCTCTTCTGTTGCCTCCAGGCCACCTGATCTAACACCACGTGTTTTTTTTTATTATGGGGTTATGTCATGTGTTCGGTCGCCTTTGTCACATTATTAGCACAGCTGCGAGAGAGGATCACGCATGAAGGCGACCATCAGGTGTTGGGACGTGTGCCAATACCTTGATTACAGGATTGTTATCTGCCGCGTCATCAACGGAGGACATATGAAACACCTGTACATAACTTGAAGAGATACGCACTCTATCTAGTGATGTAAGCGTTTCCGCCATGTTAGTCATGGTAACTGTTCTATCGACCCCTGAAATCAGAGAAGGGCTTTAGAATCGCTCTGTACTGTGCTCAAATTTTAAATGCCATTAACTGCATTGTATATTTGGTAGTCGTGGTTTTCTTTGGAGGAGTAAAAGCGAGGCCTTACAGTCTTAGCAGATAAAATAAATATATTATAATAACACACGCCAAACTGGTTATGGTATGCCCAGTACCCTGCTGTACCTCGTAGTCGATTTTTAGGACTTTCCCTGACTGATGCACAGTTTCCTCCTAACAGGCGCTTTTTTCTTTACACAATCACCCCGTCCTGCGCATACTATTAGAATATGGACTTGTCGCAGAGAGCATCTTTTCCAAATTCCGTGCGGAATTGGCGTTGGTGTGACAGGCCTAAATTGATGATATTTGACAGTAAAAAAGGCCTTGTCCTAATTGTTCGCCACTATGTTGTAAACGCTGACATCTAGCGGCAATAGCCTTAACTACTAAATAGCTCACAGCAAAGATCAAACATTTGAATGTTTCTATATCCATCCATGCAAATAAGGAATTCATAAAACCTCCACAAACATTTTAAAGTTCTGTATTTGGGGCAAAATGGATCACAGAGCTACGTCACTAAATCACTTTTTATGGTAATATCTTAAAGATCAAGTTTATGGAAATGGAGCACACATAACTCAAGATTTAAAGATCAACATCGCCATTATCAAAGGTGTTGACCAGCGGTTACAGCAGTGGATGCCAGAAACACTTGAGCGTGTGTTACGGAAATGGAACAGGTTTAAAAACCATCCGATTTATATCAATCACCCTGCAACCTAAGGCCATTCCATCCATCATTAAAACGTTGCTATAACAATGCCCATACAGCGGAAGTAAAATTGTATACGAGTATGTTGCTTTTGGATGTTAAATTCGTCCTGAGAATTTCACTTCGTTCATTCTTCCGTTTTCTTATGAATAAAGGTGTAAACGGAGATATGATGTATTATTTAATAATAGAACAACAATTGGTATCACTAAAAAAACAGTTTCCCATCGTCCGCAGCAAACGGCACGTGTTTCTATTCTATAATCAGATTTTCAATTTCGGACGTGATCCCTTGATACTGATCTCTTGGGGGCGGGGCTTTGAAACGCTATCTCCGTAATCGGCGTATGATAACACTCCTGCTGATAGCCGGAGTTACTGCGTTGCGGTGTAAACGTAATTAATTCACCGGGTAGAAAACCATGCGGGGAAAATGTTTGAACGTGCACAGACGTGGAGGTGCCGCAACTGACATTTTCAATAAATAAGGAAGTATTTATTTGTAATTCATTTAAATCTTTTATTTCAAAGCACGCGAATACTTGAGACGAAATGCCGCATGCTCACTTTCAGGCTAATTATTTCTGCAGTACGTAATAACAGCTGGCTCACCCCCATAAAAGAACCTCAGGCCTGAAAGAAGAGGCTTCTGAGCAAACTTTGTCTGCCATTTCACGTTCTTAATTGAGTGGGACGCTGATGACCTGAGATGTTAATGATGGTTCATAAGTAAACCAAATAAATAAAAAAATCCATAATTTTGATGATCTCTTAAAGCAATCCCCGTTGAATGCAATGCATCTGTTCCAACGTTTCTGCCAGTCTTCAAAGACATGCTGAAAACAATTTTTTGGCAGGTGCTTCAGAATCGCCTCCGCAGCCTATACTGCTGCTTCTGATTTTGAAAAAAAATGCCTCCCATGAAAATGTATCTTCAATTTGGGGAAAAGGGAAAGGTCGCACAGGTCTAAATCTGGACTATAGGGAGGGTGAGGAACACACTGAACATTATCATTTGTGAGATATTCAGCAATATTAGGCCGTGCATCATCGTGCTGCAGCAACCAGCTTGTTACACGAACATGTGACCTTTTCGTGTGATTTGGCTTTGCAGATTTTTCAGGATATTTCTGTAATATTTCGCATTTACGTTGTGTTTACAGATACGACATGCTGGCCAGCCATTCCTTGAATATTGAAAAATGAGATTACCATAACTTTCCCGCCACCACTTTTCCTTTTTTTGGTGTTGGTGATGATGGGGATTTCCACATAGAACTTTGCTGCTTGTTCAGGTTAGTCAAAATTTATCTGTAGTGATCGACTGCCTTTGAAAAAATCTCCCGCATCATGCTGCCTATGAGGGGCGGCCATGAATTTCGTATTATCAGTTGCAACAACGAAGAGCAACTTCACATTTGGCATTGTAGAGGAATCACACGCCCCCGTAGTGTTCATCACCTAAATTTCCCCATGCTATTATTACGCAGAACTCCGCTAGAGTACAAAATCCAAGATGGTGCACGCTCTTGTGAGACGGAATCCTGTGCGGTTGTATCCTGTTTTATTAAAAGAAAGGAAAAAAATGAAGGAAATTTATGCTTAGCTGGTTACTGTGTATGGAAACACTGCCCCAAAGTATGACACTGTGTTTAATCGGCGCAGGGGTTTCCATTGTGAACAAACGAGCGTGAAAGATGGGCGAAGAAGTGATCGCCCATCTCTGAGCAAGGAACAGGAATGGATGCCCTGGTGCTTGAAGATCGTCGCTTTTCTGTGGATGCAATAGTGGAGAAGGTGTGCATTAGTCATAATTTAATGATCCACAACGTTTGGCATATGACAACGGTCGCCGCCCGGTGGATACCCCGATTGTTCACACCTGAGCAAAAACCGCGCCGGAAGGCAGAGCCAGTGGAAATGTTGCAGCATTGCCAGGCTGAAACTGGCGATTGTTTTTGAGAGGCTGATCACCATGGTGTAGAGAAGCAGTGGAAACACGCAGATTCGCCACCACATTTGTATTAAAAAAGACATACATCATCGGAGAAGGTCTTGTTAAGTATTTTTGGGACTCAAATGTTGACATATTATGCTTGTAAGGGTGGGACAACTGGAAAATATTGTCAAGACCATATGGTGAGATTGCGGAAGGCCATCATTGGAAAAGCTCCGCTGGAATCTGCTCAAGGGAGTACTTTTGCTGCACGATTTCTTCACTACAGACAGTGATGAACGCGGTTGCTTTGGGGTATGAAAGGTTATCCCATCGTCCATAGTCACCCAACCTGGCATCCCGTGAATTATATTCATTACATGGCAGGTGTTTCTAGTACGACAACGAGGTTGTAAGGGAGCTGTAGCAGTTCTTCAGTAGCCAAAGTGAGGAGTTGAACTGTCAGGGTATCAGTGTGTGTAATTACCTTTGAGCTTTTTATTGTATTATTATATAAGTTTACTTTAGATATTGGGGTAAACTGTAAAGTACTGAAGCCAAAGATTACTATACAGTTTATAATAATAAATATAACATTTGATATACAAACTCTGGTTTAGGAAACCAGGTACCAAAGGGGCGTATACAGTTTTTATATTTTTTTATTTGTACCATCTGATCCATTCGTGGTAGATATGTGTCAGTTTGTGTGGCGCGTTTGTGGAGAAGGACTAAACCCAGGACCGAAACACCTGACCTTTAGCATTTTCTTCCATGATGATAATACGAGCTTTATGATCGTCCCTAGTATAGTTCTCGCATTCGCTGTACCTTGAATAGCAACCAGGAACAGGTAGTACGGTATATCCAGTCAGCAATAACGAAGCTATACACTATCTTAGCGCAATAAGCTAATCTGTCCCTCTAACGCTTATGATGCTCGGGAATTTACAGAACTGAAATCTTAGACCTAGACTCCTCTTATTGTATTAAAGATTCTTTTTATTTTAATTGTGTCAAATCTATTACACATTTAAATTGATGAATGTATTCCGTTCTTAAAAATAAAATAAACAAATAAATAAAAAGGCAGTTTACACACTATTTTACTCCCGGAGAAAGTAGATAACCACCAAAAAAACAATTTAGCGCCACGAGAAATACTTGAGTGTTTTTAACTAGAAATAATTTGCCAAATTTTTTGCGAGATTGATTTGGAAGACAGCTATCCAATTTCAGGCGCAACGCATACTTTACTGTCGACCCGGAAACAGAACTGTCGATCTCTGGAATTTAATAAGCTTTCGTCTGTACGTGTGCGAGAAGTTGATCACCTGAGGGGTGTTGGAAAGTGACATACCCTAGCCGGTTATCTGGAGGTTGTGTGCGGCTGACTTATCGATCCACAACCAGAACAAGTAAGAAGTCCAGAGGGGATCTTCCGAAACGCAGTCTTGCCCAGGAAAATGCAAAACGTTTGCTGAATTTCAAATTTAAGATAAACGTTCTTGAAATAAGCAGAAGAACATAAGAGATGTAATAAAATATTTATTAGAATTTCCAGTTGAGCGATCATTCGCTTGTTAAAATATCAATATAAATGCAGAGCCCGAAAGTTCAGAGATTTATTTTAGTTAAAATAGGCAGGCAAAAAATACGTTTAAAATACTGTAAATAAGAATAATATAATTTAAAAAGACATTTATTAAAAGTGAAAACACAGTAATATCACTCATTATTAGTGAAAAGAATGTATAAATCACTTAATAATTTATTTATCACACAATTAAAGTACTTAAGCTTACTTTTCTTGGTTACAAGCAACAACAAGAAATCTTTTCAAGGTATCAACCGTCATAGTCGGCCACTTATCAGATAGAACATTTTTCATCATGGAAAAAGAACGTTCTACTTCCACTGAGGTGATTGGAGCATATTTAAAACAAGATATTTCGGAAGGACTTGTATCAGTTAACAACAGAACATTCACCTTTCAGGACACCATGGAAATGTAGATCAATGGTTTCTGGTCAAGTTCATTTTCTGTTTATACGTTTATAGCGAATCAGATTAGTATCTCTCTTACTTCCGTATTAAACACATTGTTTGTTTCACAGCTGTACCGCTCTCATCTTCCTCGCTTGCAATTGCTTGTTACTTAATACAGCTGAGAAGTTACCTCCACCACAAATTTGCTACAATTGTCTCGCGCAGATCGATACACGGTCATTCGCCAGAACTATTCAAAGCTACAGTACTTCCCTCATTCTCTCTATATCCTGGTATTTATATGCTCGAGGGAACGTGTGTTTCTTTCACTAATGAACTTTCTGCTATTTAAAGAGTTTAAGTGAAGGGGCTGAGGAGAAATTTTTGACTGTTTTGAAAAGAAATGAAGATATAAAATATTGTTAATAGACATTTTTATGAGGTGAACATGCCATGTAATTTTTATAACTTTTTTCATTTCGATATATTGAAATTCTTTATCTCTTTTTTAAAATGTATAAATAATCGTAGAAAAAATCCACAACCTTCTAAAACAGGAAAAAATGTATTAAACCTCAAAACAGGAAATAGGAACCAAAATAAGCGAAAAAGGCAAAATAAAAACTCACTCTACCACCCCAAAAGTACGGAAACATATTCATTTTTATCTGTTTCTTAAATATATCCACCCAGTTAGAAGAGGCATTTTGCGTAACTTAGGGGCTCTAATAGCAGAAAGAGAATTGAGATAATATATATATATATATATATATATATGGGTGGCCGGATCCGTCCGGTACAGATGCTGTGGTGCGGGCTCTGCCTCCCCAGGTTGGTTGGCTTCGGCAGGGTAGTGTTTCCCGACATTCGTATCCGGCTGAAGGGTGGAGAGTGCCTCAGGCGTGTATCCTAAGCAACGCCAGAGCTGGGGAGGGTTGAGCTACTTTAATGCTCGGGTTGCTCACCTGCATAGTTGAGAAGGCTGATGCTGGATAGGCCGAAAGTAAAGCGGGTGTGGATGCATTGGATATCCGTGCATGTGCTAGAGTTTCAACGTGAAGACATTCAATATACACGGGCAAGGCGCGACTCCTTTGCGCCCAGCGCGGCCTCTTTTTTCCATAATGGGGGCCACGGAAACACCGGCTAATTAGCCAGGTTGGTTCCCACTCCGGCTTCCAGTTGCACTGGAGTAGCGAGGCATTCGGGAAGCCATGTATCGCGTTAAGTTGAGAATGATCGAACCTCCCATCTGTGTTTCCGGACCCACCGGATAGCCCGTCTGGGTCCCCTTGGGGGTATCTGGCGCCCAGACGTGCCTGGCCTTAAACTTGTTCCGCACGCGGGTCCTCGTGGGAAGTCCATGGATCCAACACCGGGGCTTTGGTTGGAGTTGGGACTGTACTCTGTAATGGGTAACGACAATCACTCGTGGTCGTCTTGGGGAGGGCACACTCTCGGACAGAGGAAGGGCCCAGCGGTTAAAATATATATACTCTATTCACGGAACAATAAAACTTCCAAAAAGCACAAAACTCATTAAAGGCACTCAGAATGCAATATAAAATGTTCACATTAATAGCCCTGAAACTGAACACTAAAACCACACAATATTTCGAGCTTGGCTCTTGGACACGTGCTGAGAATAAACTGAGCTGTGGCGGACGGTCTCCCTCTCTTAATGAGGCCATAAGAGACATGACATGGCGGCAAAACTGCCAACTATAGCTGAACAAAGTATTATGTCAAACCTGGCAGTATTACAAGGAAATGTTGATTCCTGGAGGAATACGGGCTTTATGCAAAACTATTGCTGCCATCTCTAGGTCTCTAAGTAAGGTATGTTTGGATGGAGGGGCGGCATCTATGAGAATAGGGGAAAAACAGCCATCGAACGTGGCCTGGTGAAATTTGGCGTGTTGTGTTACCGGCAATTTTTTAACCGAACGCCTGTTATACATACACGAAAGTGGGTCGTTAAATTATTTGATTCGTATACTAATAGGGGGGCAACAACAAGTCTACATAAGTAGTCATAAAGCATGTGTCAATATTCTATGGTCACAAGTCATTCTGATATTACTTCATTGTTTGGCAGTTGTTTGAACACAAGTGTGACATCGAAAAAGTGATAATTTTGGAATGGTGGTGTGATTAAATTCTTTTTTCTAGGAGGGAAAGCAGCAAAGTAAATTCATTAGAGGATTTTATTTACATTGGGGTGATGCATGCACATCCCATGAAACCATTCGACCTTGGGTGAATACGTTCAAGTTTAGCAGGACAAGCATCAAAGACGCACCATGTCCTAGAGCTGCAAAATCAGCTGAGAGGTCAGAAATCATCGATAAAGTTCATCATATTGTTTTGACTCACAAACGAGTGAAAGTTCGGGAGTTAACAGGGGCCAAGGGCATCACAAATGAGCTGGTTTGTTTTATTTGGCATGATGAACTATACAGGAAAACTTTATACAACATGGATGCAGCGTCTGCTCACTGCTGAGTAAATGTAAATCGCTTGAGAACATCCGTGTATTCAAGAGGTGATCCAAAGGATACTTAGCTATGCGAAATCGTGTGAATTGTGTGAATTTATTTATTAATCTGTGAATTGAAATTCGATTTAGAAGTCGAGTATCAGAGAATCTCTCTTGAAGCAATCTCCATACATCACTTTTGCGCGAATCGTAAATAAATACTCTTTGGGGAATAGTATATCTGGTTTGAGCCACACTAACGTAATTAATACACTGTATTACGCCGCCCCTGATGAATGCTTAATACTGTCACACAGCACACTAGAACACGTCCATACGTTAAACTCATATATTGGAAAGAGGTATTTTTAGCGAATTCCGAAGGAATTTAAGTTATCTGCATCGATCGTACCTACTAGGCACCTAAAATAATTAAAAAAAGATAAAATATTTCGAATATGCTTTTATATATTATAATATATCGGTTCTCTCTCTAGCGATCGCAATTTTTGTTTTTTCTCCACGAAGTTTTGGAAAATCAGTGAAATCCAACTATTAGAAGGGGGATTTTCTGCAACATAAAATTTAAGAATCGCTCTTGTGGTATCATTATACGAGTTTTCGCAACGAGAATCTGTATATGCCATTTAAATGGAATAATAAAAAAAATTGTTGCTGAAAATCAGGCAAGCCGGGTCATTATAAAGGAGGGGAGGGTACCTGTAATCCGAAATATAAAAATCGCTCTAGCAGCACCAATAATTGTTTTTCATAACAAAATGCGGCATGTAGCATTTAAATCAAATAACAAAAATACTTGTGCAAAATTATCAGATTATTGGGAGTGGAGATATACCTGAAAAACCTTCGGGGTTAAGTCCAAATTTAAAAATCGTTCTAATGGCCACAATTAGGAAACTTGATACATGCCATTGAAACAAAATAGGAAAAATAGTTTCTGAAAATCATTGAAATCTCACTGTTAGTAGGAGGGGGGTTATGCCTACACCCCAAAATTTAAAAATCGCTCTAGTGAGAATATATGCTTTTTCGCAACCAAACTTTGTATATGCCATTTAAAGAGAACAAGAAAAATAGTTTGTGAAACTCTGGAAAATCAGGCTCTTAGACGGGGGAAAACCAAAATTTACAAATCTTTCTATCGGCACCAAATTTGTTTCTTCACAATAAACTTTCGCTACATACCACTTACCGATAAATAAGAAAAACAGTTTCTGAAAATTAGAGAAATTGGACTTTAAAATAAAACGAGAAATTAATTCAGCATATAAGTTGTATTTATAACTTTGCATATGTTTTATATTTAACAAGAGCATCGTTGTGGAGATAGCAGCTGTGAAATATTAATCCAATATGCGTGTATGAGAATTATATTTATATGTAAAGCGCTCTGTAATAATCTTCAGAAAACGTTTCCGTTATATGTTTTTACTATAATAACATTTACATTAAATTTCAAAGCCAATGAAAATCTATGTAACTTTCGATTGTTTTTATTTGCTTTGTACATTGCAATTGTTTTTAAATAGCAGCGTGTTTTTGTTTTATTGAAACACATGAACATCATCTTCTTAAATACACAGTGTAACTCGAAACTTTCTGTTATTTCTCTCTATTTTAATGAATGTAAAGATGATATCAAGGGCTCATTTCACAAACATGATTATGTGTAAAAATATTTAAAAATACCTACGCAGTATAACTTTGTCTATCAATATATTTAATTTAATTAATACTATATCATTGTTTTTGTGGTTTAATCTCAATAATCCTAAAAATATGATTTCTCTTTTGTGATATTTGTTATATTGCAAGAAATCTATTTTTTTCCCGTAATACTAGACAGTATTGCACAGTAATTTTATTTAATTATTTAATAAGGCATACATTGGATTTTACATTAATTTTTATTCAAAGTTATTCAACCGGTGAGGAATTCTCAGGTCCTGCATGATGAACTTTTTAAATTTCACTTTCATTGAGAGACAATCAATTAATCTATTACTATTCTGCTATTATATATTTTAATAGACGAATGTGTTGTTTTTTTCCATAGAATCTTCTTTCTCTTCATGCTATAGCTAATATATTGCAGTTGGGTTCGCACCGTAACTTAAGTTAAAGTTTAAAAATAGCAGCAAAGTCATTGGAGATAGTATTAAAACAGTGAACAGTTCGGGGTTTTCTTAACGTTGTGTTATTTTGTAAGCAAAACTTCATTTCGATATGTTCACACGTGTCTTTATTTTTCCCCACCAGGACAGATCTGTGAATCATCTGTCGTGGTCAGTTGTGTATTTTTCAGAGTTGCCAATCTGTGTATAATTTTACCGTGTGCTATTTGTGGTGCAGCGATAATAAAATTATAGAAATAGACATAATTATGTCTCGCAAACTTAAATAATGCGTTACAATCATCCTTGTAAAACGAATATTTAGTTAGGTTAGGCGTTTGCTGAAGTTTATTTCATGACATATTGCATTAGTGAGCTTTACCCTTTATCCTGGTACTGTGCTATTTAATGCATTTTATCGAAAAATTGAAAGCGTTTGTTGATTGTTTGTCTAAAGTTCATGGGCTCTGCCTACAGGCAACATTTTCATCTCAATGACCCTCCTGTGGTTTTTATTCATATCTTGATGTTGGTACAATCACGAAGTCAGCTCAAAGGCTGCCATTTTGTTCTTTTTGGTGGAATTTTCAGCTTAATAAGTAGACGCACTTTTGGATCTTTTAACGGAGTGAAATTATCTCTTAATAATGCTTTCTTTCCCTTACGTATATTCCTATATTCTAGACAATTTAAAATTTCTATTTGTGCTGTTTACCCATACTCAAGTTGCTTACTATTCTTGGTATAAAAAAAAAAAAGAGGAACGAAATGCGAGGAAAAATTGCACGCGCACACACACACAAATTATTATTTTAAAATATAGTCCCGTTTAATAACAAAAAAAAACATGTTAAATGGATTAATGCGACATAAATATATGTAAAAGATATAAAAGTACGTAATTATCAGTAAGTAAAAACCAAAACAAGATAAACAAATAAATTAGTAATTAATCAATAAACCATAGAAAGACCGTAACAGCGAATATGCATATTACAGTTTAATTAAATGTAAAACATCAGAAATACTTGCTTACATTTTGACAGAATTGTTCAAAAATTACTAACGAACTAAAGGGAAGTTTTCAGTTCATTACAGCACATGACCTGAACAGCCGTTTTATCTTTTGACAGCTAATAACAGCTCTACAAGAGTGAAAAAGTTGAAACAAAGCGCATGTATGGGAGAGGTTTTAACTTTTCTTTTTAAAATGTTTTCAAAGCCATATGCCACATGCGTGAATTATAAAATATCGCGCTAGGTTGTAACATCTGGCATTTTATTGAATCTGATTTATGTTTGTTGTGAAAATAATTATTTTAAAACACTTTTATCTTTAATAGCAAAAAACAACGGTTGAGATCAAAGATAATGTGTTATAGTTCTTTTTCTTTCCCTAGAGCAACGAATGAAAAATGAGACAAGGAAGAGTCTCACAAGGCTTTTGCAGCCAAGTATTACTTACGCATTACTCTTAATATTGTTTATACGTACTAATGGTGTAAAATGTGTCCAACGCAAGAATCAGACTTAAAGTAAACAAAATATTTTTGTTACTACACGCTAGGGAATACGTACGGAAGATTAGTTGCGCAGTAGAACATCTATGCTCAAAACTTAATACAATATTAAAAATGATATAAATATACTGCTAAAATTAGAGCAACATATGTTTAAATCAATTAATATTGATACAATTAAATTTTAGCAGTATGTAATTAAGAATTGTGTAAAATTGGAATAATTCTAGCAAAAGTTTATTTCACAAGATTAGAAATACGAACAAATTATTGATTGATACGGAAAACAAAGTGGAAATACCAGGTTACATTGTTTAGTAATGAATGTTCGGCGAAGCACCGGCTCTAAAGGTCAAGGTCACACAGTTAACCAAGAAGATCGTGGTCACAATCTTTTGGGACTGTGAAGAAACACTCTTCATTTACTTCAAGGAGAGGAACACCACAGTAAATGGGGAGTACTATGCTGGCATACTGCACAGACCACGTGCTTCCATCAAAGAGAAAAGACGAGTAAATTTGAGTGGGGGTGTGCACCTTCTTCACGACAATGCGCCTGTGCACACAGCTCTTGTTGCAAAGGAAGCTGTGAAGAAACGTGCCTTCAAGGAGATCGACCATCCACCCTACAGCTCAGATCTAGCTCCCAGTGACTATTTCCTCTTCTCGAAAGTCAAGAAGGACCTTTGAGGAAGAAAATTTAAGTGTGACGAAGAAGTGGTAGATGTTATGTTCATTTTGCTGACAAGAGTTCGACTATTTGGGGGGCGGGATTTAAATGTTAATTCAAAGATGTGAGAAGTGCAAAGGGTAACTATATTGAAAATTGAAATACAGTTTTTGTCTTTATCATACCTAGAAATTATTAGGCGGGAAATTCATGGACCTACCCTCCTATGCGACATTGATCATGCGCATATCCAACAGGAAGGAACATTTTTTTTGGAATTCAGTGAATATCCTGGTTGTGTCCTTTTAAGTTTTTGCAACTATTTTACTTAAGTTATTTGCTATAATTACGACTTGTTATATGTTCGGCTTCTGTATATAAGAAAACACATTTAAAATTCGAATATTAACTTCTTCATTAAATGAAACAAATAAAAATTTCTGTATAATTTCACAATAATTATCACTTTTTCTAGAAGTATTAAATTTCAATTAATTTTAGTAGCAAAGGTACTGAAAGAAAAGAATCCCCTCTTTAAAACCTTTTCGTTTCGTGTGAAGAGAGTGCACACAAAGAATTATCAAATAATTTTTCAAATGTTGTTGGATCATTGACGGTCTTTTGTCTGACGCGTTATTGTTAAGTAAAGGAATCGTCTAAAATACCTGTACATTCTTTGCATTGTAAATGAAGTATCTTTCAGGTCATAGTTAAATACAACCTTGAGTCAAAAAGTGACCTCTTTAATTTAGCCACAAGTTCAGAATTATGTGGTGGAGTGTTGTACTGCACATATAAATAACGGATATCTGTGTCCTTTTGCATGAGAAAATGTGATGCCAGCAACCATAACAAGATGGCACCCCCATGGAAAATGCACGATCTAGGAGCAGCGAGCAATTATCCCCTTTTTGTGAGGGGGGGGGGGATAGTGAAGTCAAGAAACAACAGAAAGTTTAAAAGTACAGTGTCAACCTTGAGTGATGCACCTCGGTCTGGTCGACTGAATACTATAATAACATCAGGCAGTGGAACGAGTGAATACGAGACAATCGACGGGTAACAATCGGTCATGGCAGTACCGCAGTCTTAGCTGGCTAAGTACCAAAACAGTTCACCCCTGAATTGAAAGAACGTCATGTGGATGTTTGTGAATCACTGTTACGACGTCATGAAGGCGAGGAGGTGTGTACCAAAGTTGATCTGTTTCCAGCCAGAGACAAAGCGAGTGATGGCATTCATCGTCGCCAACGTACAGCTGTGTCAACCATTAAAGTGATGTTCACGTTCCTCTGGAACTCTAAAGATCCAATTATGGAACAATAAATGTCCAGAGGACGCAACGTTAACAGCGAGTCTTACTATGATCTGCTTGAGAACCATTTAAAACCTGCAACCAGATCGAAACGTTTAAATTTGCTCACAATGGTGTACTGTTATAGCATGATAACGCAAGACCTCACACAGCTGATCCAACGGCACAATATTTGTATACCTTCATTTTGAGTGTATACGATATCCTTGTTCACCGGACCTGCACCTTCAGATACCGGGTGGCCGAGGTCGTTAAGGCGCGGAATCGCGAACGGTAGATCTGGGGTTTGAATCCCGCCAGGACCGTCCTCCCTGACTGAATTTTTTTTTTCCTAGGTTTCCTCTGTCCTCATAACTAACAAATGCCGGGGAGGTACCCTAAACTTAGGCCTGGAACATTTCCTTCCTTTAAAAAAAAATCCTTTCCCAATGAACAGTTTCATTTCATGTATCATCAGTGTTCACCGCCTGTGGTGCCCCAGCAGTAAAAACACGATTTAAAAAAAAATTGAGATTATCATGTGTTTGGATCAATCAAAGAGGTTCATAGGCGACAAGAAGTTCCACACTGATTACGAGGTGAAAGACACGGTTGTTACACAGTCAATCTCAAGAGTTTTTTATTTTCTGGTAGATTTCAGGTATTACTGAAAAGCTGGAACACCCGGTGTAACTATACTGAAAAAAATGAAGATGTATTTTAAATCCCAGTGTATATATAAAATTAAGAAGGTTACTTTTTCGAAGTAAGCATTTGCTAGTGATTTTAAATATGTATGATAATCATAGTTGCCATACTTTGTGTATATTCGCCTTAAAATTTCAACTTACAGGTGCAGTTCATAAATTTTCCTTCAGGTGACATAGCGTTAAATACTATCGGCAAGTCGCCAATGTAATCAAGACAAAAATGAGCTTTTGTATGGTTAAATTACAATACATTGATTATAATAATAATGTATATTAGGACTGGATTGGTGGGGAAAGAGACGAAATTTTCGGTACTTCGGCCATGCTCAAGATTTGGCAATTTGTGCCTCCGCCGCCAAAGTGTAGGGCAGAAACCAGGGGTTGCGAGGCACGAACGTAGACGTGGTCCGTAACATTGTTTGCACTACGACATGGGCGGAGTCCCCCCCCTCCCCAAAGAATTCGTGCTCCACGAAAGGGCTTTTAACATGCTAGACGCCGGGGCAAAACCTTCCCAATTCACAAGCCACCGCCATGTCGTAAATAGTTCTAGCCCATTTGCTTGACACTTTCAACTGTGCTACAGAACCGAGGGGAAAATACATTGAAAGAAAATATTCCTTTCAGCCTTCGCCTAAGCAGCCAGCGGAAATTACGGAAAAAAAAAAAAAAAAAAAAAACCAAGGTCAGGATGGATGCCCCAACGAATTAGAACCGTAAATGCGAATTTCAAGCATTGCCGCCACTAGTAACCAGATCAGGGTTCTGAACATTTTCCATTGACGCGCCATTACATTCAACGCACGATATTACATGTGCTAGTAAGCAAAAGTTACGGGGAGAAATGCACCATTTTGTGGTACAAGGATCAAAGCGAGAATTTCTCTACATTTACAAATATACTAATGATTTATTTAGTTATTTCATGTAGAATTAGGTACACGTTGGAGAAAATACTGCTCAATCTATTCCTATTAAATGGACTGTTCTGTGAAAAGTTAAATTAACTTCGTTTGTTAAAATATAGTGAATGAATATATAAACATATGTTCCTGACACGGGTACTCCAGTACTCACACTTACATAAGTAAAAGTTAACTAATTACTCACACTTTTGTTTTAGTGGGAAGATTCTGCTTGTTTAGCTAAACACAGTTCCTTATTGTGCGGTTTTAACTGACTTAACTTTAATCTTAAATTGGGATCAATATTAAACTTATTTCTGTACATATGTTTTTTTTTTTTTTTTTTTTTACGTAAATTGGAAAAGAAAATCCACATTCACAAAGGTAAGTAATCCCGAACACCATTACAAATTGTACACCTTTTTCTAAAATCTTTGTATATTCGTTTTTTCTTGCCAGCCAGAAGTGTGATAAACCCCATCTTCTTGATCATTTGCCTGAGACTTCTGTCATATGACAGCTCGATCAATTCTTCTTTCTCAAAAAGCAGTTAAGGTTTCTCGTAAAATGTATACATTGAAATCTGAAATGAGACTACAAATGTGCTCGCTCCTATGTTCACTACGAGTTGACAATGAAGAGAAATTTCAATTTCACCAAAGAGAAGCATCCTACAATGGAAGGGAAGATGTGTTTCCAATATTGATTTATGTTATCATGAAGCTTAGTTTTTTCTAAGATGGAAGAATATGGAAGTAAGCGCACCCTGCAAACTTATCCATGTTATGAACCTGACACAAGCTCTATGCAATAATGGGTCAACAATAAATGTAACGGAGTCGAGAATTGCAGCAATACATTATGACGTAATAAACGATAAGTTTGAAGTTACCCGCGAACTACGGAATGGATTTGCACTGGAATGTAATATGCATTAGATCTAATGCCAATCATAACTTTGAATATTATTTTATTGAATAGATGCTCATTAGATTGGCGTAAATACAGCATTACCTGTAACACCTGCATACCATGATTAGGCCGGAAACATATGTACTGCACCTCTTAATTATAACGCATAATATATAAAAATACATTTTGAGATGAAAACTGTGAAAGGCAAAAACAACAAATATACACTTCGGCTCACTACAGTTTCTCTTTATAGTTAAAAACGCAACTTTCTTCTTCAAACAGTTGAAAAAAGGTAGCATAAAGTTACTTACTCCCCTCCTCTTCCTTCCTTAAATTTATAGTTGTAAAGTTGGCATTCGTATTTGAATACCCTTACTTGAAGCGCACATCCTAATATCAAGAACAATGTAGAAATCTCATCTTCTGTTGCAAGTAACTGGACCGTTACAATTTAATGAGAGTTCGTGCAGTCAAGCGCGTTGCTAATACAATGGGGGTTTAACAAGTTGCCCAACTTTCCTTCTTATTTTATTAACATGTACTGAAAGTAGGCCTGGTAGTTTATGCACTTTTCCCTCGCTCAAAGCCCCTTAAATTGTTTCTTTTTAGTGGTCATGCTTATAGAGCTATATTTGAGCATAATTCCATTATAATGCTAATCATTTTAGTTAACTTTTATAAAATTATTTGATTTATTTCGTAACTTAAAGCTATCCAAATTTGCTCCGGGAATAGAGGTTAAAATTTCATACTACGCATTGATAGTTAACTGAAGGAACTGACAGTCTTCAAGCAGGAGCTGCATAAACTTAGCGAATTCCTCACCAAGTTAAATAACTTTAACAATGAATATAAAATCCAAATTAGGCCTTGTTAATTAATGAAATGAAATGAGTTAGGCATTACTGTATGGTATAATGAAACAACATTAGAATTCTTGAAATCCATAAGTATCACAACAAGAAACAACATTTTAGAACTATTATTATTATTATTATTATTATTATTATTATTATTATTATTATTATTGAGATGCAACCACAAAATTAATGTGCTAAGCAAATATACAGAATCAGCAACAAACATCGAAAGCTACATCGATTTTCATTGGCTTTGAAATTTAATTGAAATATTTTTATATTAAATACATATAACGGAAACGTTTTCTGAATGTCATTACAGAACGCTCTTACATACAAATACAATTCTCACACACATTAGATTAATATTTCACATTTGATATCTTCACGACGATACTTTTGTTAAATATTCATATTTATAAATACAGTTTATATACTCAGTTAATTTGTCGTTTTCTTTTAAAACAACAGAGAGGAAATATAAGGAAGAGCAATTTTTAAATTTTGAGTTTCAGGTTTTTTTTGGGGGGGGGTGGTTATTTATGGACGCTCTTTAACATCCCAGGTCACCAGCGTCTCATTCAATTCAGGTTATGAAACGGCCGACAAATTTTGCTCAGAGGTCTCTTTTTTCAGGCTTGAGGTTCTTTTTCGTGCCGTAAATGCACGATACGGGACCCACGGCTTTACTTCCCTTCCGAAGGAAGCCGTACTTAGGATGTTTACCCCCGAAAAAAATCGATCCCTCCTGGCAAGGTTTAAATCCGCGATCTTGGGTTTAAGAGGCCAGTATGGTTACCACTAGACCAGCAGGACCGACAAAAAGTTACTGGTAAACCCCAGTCCTAATAATCCGATTTCACTGATTTTCAGAATCTATTATGTTAATTTTATTTCAATAGCATATACTTAGTTTCTTTTACAAAATTTTTTCTCCCGCTAGAGCGATTTTTTAAATTTGGCACTAACCCCCATTTTTAATGGCCCAACTACCCTGATTTTCAGAATATCAATTTATTTAAATGAAATATACCCACTTTCGTTGAGAAAAACAAAAATTGCTGTCGCTAGAGCGAATTAATTTTTTTTTTTTTTATTTCCGCTTTAGGTTAACTTTCACCATCAATAATCCAATTTTGGTGTTTAACGAACTCGACGAATCGTTTGTTAATTTGATGGTTATATATCGAGGTTCTTTGAGAAAAATTAACATTGTGATCACTAGAGCGTTAAGACACACACACATTTTTCCTTTGTAATTTTCAGTGCTTTAGTTGTTTGAGATTGAGATTTTAAGAATTTTTTCAATGGGTACAACTGCAATAGCCAAAAGTAAGTCAAATGTTTTTAGATGAACGAGATAGGCAAATACAATTAGTGCATTTTTTTATCCACTGTATTAAGAGTTATCCGAGTTAAAGTCAAAGAGTGAGTTTACATAATTCTTGCCAAGCTGTTTTTTAAGCAATTAACTGCGAGTCTAAGACAAACAATTTTCTTAATTTTTGGAGGTGAACAGGTAACAGTAAGCCATTATAATGAACACGTTTACTTCGGCAACAATACTTTAATTCTTGAAGTTGTCACTAGCAGTTAATTCAGGGTAAGTCAAAAAGTAAGTTTCTAACATTTTGTAATTGAACAGCTAACACTCAGTCAAGATAAAGGACACGGTTACTTAAACGATTCTTTAATTTTTGATGCCACATCACAGCAGTTACCCGAGGACAAGTCGAAAAGTGGCCACTTCCTTGGTTTAGTGTTAGTATTGCTAACTACTGTCCAGGAGGCTCGGGTTGGATTTCCGGCACCTGCTTGGCAATTTTTCTAAGAGAAATCTAGAACGGGGTCATCCAACCTCGTGAAGAAAACTGTGAAACTGCCTGATGGACAGGTAGCGTTCTTCGATATAGGGAGCCGCGTAACAGGCGACCTGAGGAGTGTCTCCTAAACCCAACATCGCGGGTTCGATCCCGGCCAGCATTGATGGATTATTTCGGGCGTAAAAATCCTAAGTATGGCTTCCTTCGGAAGGGAAATAAAGTCACGGATCCCGTAGGTTTTAAGTTAACGAGCTTCATTCCGCAAGTTTCCCCCGTGGCCTCTTTTAAATAGATTAATGCAAAGAAATTCCCTTGTTGGCTGCTCTGAAAAATAGTGAATGAATGTTAGAAAGTGAATAATGTAATACGTAGATGCGATTGCACCTTTTGCAGCCAATGAAGCTATTTAAATTAGCAGAGGAGAAATAAACATTTGCAAGGTATGTAGAAGGTATAGGAAATTTAACTGGAGAGTATAAAATGAGTGTTTAATAGTTAATAAGTGGAGAGTACCGTGGACTTTATGGAAAATCGAGAGGAAAAAATAAAACCATGAGGATTAAGGAAGTGCATGCTGGGTAACTAGGTCGCTATAGCACGCTCGTCTTCATACCTCTCGCAGATATTTGTTTGTGTGCTGCCTATCTCAGTTTGCATTGTTGACTTGCATTAATGATCACTGTAGTTACAGCACGGCGGTTATCCAACTATCTCGTTTATTTTTCAGAGTTGCCAACACCTATACCTTCAGCGGTTTTTCCTTTATTTTTTTAATTTCATCATATCAGCTAAGGCTCAATGCGACTGCATGTGGGCAGTTGTGGGAATGAGTAGAATTATTAGAAATCATTTTATATGTGTGTATGCGTGCGTGTATGACTAAATCAGTTGTGAGTTTAACAATTTATAATTATGAATAGGAGGCGAGCGGACGCCGTCAGACCGTAGCGAGCCGCAGTAAACCAACTGTGTACTCCGGTTTCTAGAATTTATTCGAGGTTAGGTTTGTGATAGTGCGCTTGTGTGTATGAATTGATTACTAATTGCATTTTTTTCCATTATTATATTTAATGATGTTTAAAAACACACTCTTTCACATTTTAATGATGAAAGGAGACTGCTGTGGGGAGGTTACTAAGCAGGTGGTTGCAAACCCAGAAATACTACTGTACATAGAGCACTCAGTGCATGCCACTTTGCATCTGCTGATACTGTTGACTAGTTAGCATTACGGAACAAGTAATAATGTTATCATGGATGTATCTGTCCTTTGTTTTCTGGCGTCATTGGTATGTTAATAACGCAACGTCTAAGCGCGGGTATTTTGTTTCATATCATTTACCCCGTTATTCCACATGTATTTTATTTGCTACTTTGGAAACGCCATGGTTTATGAAATGTTCCCTCGTTCAGTGTTATCCCTTACATTCCCGATTCGAGTGTATTTCTTACTGTTGATACAACTGTGACGTAAGCACGCTGCGGAGCAGTTTTGTCCTTCTTCGTTGGATTTCAGCTATGAAAGAAGTTGCACTTTTTGGGAGGGTAGGTGGCGTACTACCTTTAACCGAGTCACTGTTACTTTATTCACTCTCCCGTTATTCTAGCAAGTTGAGTACTTTAATGCATGGTGTGCATATACGGAAGTTTCCCCTTCAATTTTAAACATTTAATGGAATATCCACTACGTCTGCTGTAGAAATCTATATATAGGGAATTTTTAGGGTGTAGTATAATGAACAAAGCTTTGTTTTAATAATAAAACACATTTTATTTTAAAAGTGCTAATATTATTAAGTCAATGTGAAGTACAAAGAATGACATTAAACATGAAACTAAACATCAAGCCTCCACGACTTCGTTGGCACACCTTCACTCTGTTGGCAAACTTTCCCAAGATTTTAGGGCAAAGTTCCGACTGAATTTCACCCATGACGCGTCTAATTTCTGCCTTGAGTTGAATGGTTCGTGGACTGTCTAGATAAACACAAGATTTTACATACCTCCCCACAAAAAATAGTCACATGGTGGCAAATTACGCGATCTCGTTGGCCACTTTTGAGAGATGTGTATTGGACCCTGCAAATGATCCGTCGGCTACATTACATGTGCTAGTTCGATCTTAAAAGGATGCATATGCAAATCTTTTGTTAAAATTTGCTGCAAACTGCTTCTCGGAACTATTAATTGCTGAGAACAACGGCGGGCTCGTAGCAACACTGTCTGACGAGGACAACGTCCAGGTGATTCTGTATCTTCAAATTTCCTTACCAGTCTCTACACTGCACTGTTGACACCTGCTTGAGGTGCCTCAGTAGTAAAAACGGGCGTTAAACGTCATTAAAAAAAACCGGTTGACGTGTTAGGCGCATTTCGTCTGTCAATAGCTACACGAAGTTTCAGACGGTCTCCGCATAACCTAAAGTGCACTTTCAGAATCTGAACGCACTCTCCCTTCGTGTATCGCTCCGTTTTAGGTGAAAACAATACACACAAATGAAAATCGTTAATCGTAATATAAGCAGTATCGGCAACCTAAAAAATTGGCAGCGGCCTCAATTTAAATTTTTTGTTCATTTTGGGACATCCTATATTTGGAACAATGACTTGAAAGTTCAAATATCCCAACTTAAAAAAAAGTAATCGCATGGTCTTCTATGATCAAGGCCGAGAATATTTATACTGCCTGGTAGAGAGAATGATAATCAAACTGGCTTATTTGTGATGATTATTCCAAAAAGTAGGAAATTTTGTATGTGGCACGCGCGTAACCTCTCGTTCATTGAGCTGAATAACAAACGAAACACTGAAACTGGTAATTTCGTTTCAATAATTTAAGGTTGGTTGACTTCCATTCAAATCAACACTGATGGATGGAGATTAATTTCGATAATAACAGTTCAATGCATTTCCAATCGTTACAAAAATGTATGCAGAATAGGTTTGATATAAAATAATTTCATTAAATAAAAATGCGCAATAAACTAAGTTGTGCATGAGTTTATGAATTGAATGCTGAAAAACCCAATTATTGGAATTATTTCAACAACTGTGCGTGCACTCGTAACAAGAGAAAAGTTTAAATCGTGCAAGGATAGACATGTGAAAATAGCATGGTGCAGTAACATCTCTTCCAGCTTTTGTCCAAAAGATTCTCTTTCTGTGCACTTGCGCTAATAGAATTATAGCCTGAAAGTTGGGCGTTCCTAAGCAATAACTCGTCAATGCACGTCCGCAATCGAACATTTATATAAGGCGTCCTTGAACGTTACACCAAGGACTTGTTAAGCAGGCCTTGTACCAGATGCTCAGTAAGTCTCTGATCGTCAAAACTTTTCAAAGTTCTCTCCTTGTCATTTGTACTAGGGATAGAGTTGTTTATTTTACTTAAGAAATATGCTAGATAGGGTCAAGGTTGTTGGTATGGTTGTTGAGTTGTTCGAGCTTGATCAACGTGTCTGCCAGTTCTTGAAGACGTGCTGGAAACAGTGTTTGACACCTTCAGAACCGCTTTCTGTTTCACGACGGCCGTTGATGAACCAAAACGCTCGCCTCGAAGCTCTTTTTGAGATGAGGGAACAGAAAGAGGTACCATAGATTAGATCAGGAATGTATGTAGAATAGTGCACGCTTTTAAAGTTTTTTCGGGCCAAATGTCAACAACTATGCAAACGTGAGGGTGAAGGCGCCAATCAGATGGATGCAGCTCGAAGAGTTTTCGTCGGGTGTGTTCGGTCAGAACGCTCTGAAACAGTTTTGCAATACTCCCTGTTAACTGCTGTTTGCAGGAAGACTTAATGTTGATAAACTGTTCCACGACAGTTGAACAAAATCACCATAACCTTTCCTGCATACGGAACAACCTTGAGGTTGATGAATTCAGTCAGGTACGCCTCTCCATGCTCCTCGATCAGATGCCGAAGCTCCCCACACACGTCCACTCTCATCATCTTGTGTGTCCGCAATCTCGGCATCCACAGACGCGTCTCATGTACAAGCGATCGCGCAGGAAGATGAATGCACTATTGGAGAAATCTGTAACATGTTTGCCAGTCTATCCTCTGTTATACCTCAGTCTTCCCGAACAATGACGGCTGATGTATTACGAGTATCAAGAAATTTTGCAACCAGCCTTTCCAATAATGCCTACTAAAATGTAACTAATGAGCTGGCAACACTGTGCATAAGTGCAAGTTTAAACTTTCATAATAGCACAGTCTGTTGAGTTCAGTTCTGTGTCAATAGCTGGTGAACAATCATGAATATTTCTAAAGAAAACTTTAGATGATACATTTTCACATGTTATAAGCAGGTGAAAGAGCAAAAAAATTCCACGAGGACTTGGTAGTTGATCATGATGATTAAGTGTGTTCATTTGGTATCATTGAAAGATGATTTTGATCATTTGAAGAAGGGCGAAAGACTTTGAAAGGCAATCCTCGCTCTGGCCGGCCTAGGGAAGCTGTGAACGAGAGAACAATTCAAAGAGTGAGGAACTTGGTGGAGGAAATTGAAATTCGTGGTGTGATTCAGTTCTTTTTTCTGGGAGGGAATAAAAAGTGCATGACATGGTTTTACCTACAATGTATGTTGCATATCCTGTCTGTGAAACTGTTCGACTTTGGATAAATCAGTTCTAGCGTGGAGGAACAAGCAACAAAGACGCACCACGTCCTAGAGTTCCAAAATCACCTGTAAGGTCAGACTATTTTGAGTGACAGATGAAGAAAGTTGTCAGAAACCACTGGCATCTCAACTAAACGAGTTCATTTTATTTTGTATAGGGAATTTCTCATGAAATCTTGGCGCAAGATGGGTGCCGCACTGAACACTCCGGAGCAAAGCAAAATCATATGCGAACTTGGTCGGCAGTTTGGAAATATTTAAGGGGTATTCAAACGTGAATTACGGCGTTTTTCCAATATGCTCGAAACGTAGATTCATTACTATATAACGAAAACGAAACAGTCTAAAAAGAGGCGAACTGACTTCGGAAAATGCGTTTCATTCGCTGAAAAGGCGATGGCTCCAGGTTTTTTTTTGGGGGGGGGGACACAAAATGAATTCTCTTCATTGACTACTTAAAGATGGGGAAAACCACTACTGAAAATTACTGCATGAGAGACCAAGGAGAGCAATCAGGGAAAACATCTGAAAATGGTCAAAAGATGGCGTCGTTGTAAAGCAACCTGTGCATTCAAGCCTTGTCTGTCACAACAATTGACCGAACTGCGGTTTGAATGCTTCTGCATCTATCGTACTCACCTGATTCGTTCTTTCGGATACCATCGGTTCCCGTAACACAAAACTTTCCTAAATGGACACAAATTTAAGTTAAAATGAAGATGTAAAGCAGTCTTTTGAGAACTTGGATGAGGGAACCATGTCGGAAAACAAAGCACGTTGAAAGACTGAACTCGTTCTCTTTAATATCAAACCACCACTGTAAACTTACAGCGGTCTTTGAGTCGTAAAGGAAGTGATGATGTAAATACTTTGGAATTATTAATTTATTGATACTTGACAATAACTTTTTTCTTTTTTTTCCCCAGAACCGTTGCTGCTAAGAGGGAGGGCAAAACTTGTCACACTTATAGTAGAGCTTGGTTTATGTTGAAATTTCGGAATGAGTTGATGCAGAACCACTACCAGATACTTATGTTACATTCTTACACTGACGAAATGCACTGGCGTTTTGAATTAATATCCAAAATGGGATGGAAGCATCGATTGGAATAGCTGGAGTGTATTAGAGAGGTAGTAACGCAAGACATACAGTATAGGTATGCGATGTCTGTATTCAGTTTGCTTCTCTGCTCTCTCTTTCATCGGATTTTCAATCTCCTGCAGTGGATACTCCCACGCGATTACAGTAGACTCCTCTATTTATACTCTACCAACAGCACGAGCTAGCGCAAGAAGTTGTGATTAAAAAAGGGAGGGGGTTAGTATTCGAACTTTACTTTATGGCTTGTTGAAAATAGCGTAGGTCACGTAAAACGGCTTCTTGAAAGCTTTCATGCGGATAAAGTATGCAAACGGATGAAGATTTTTTAATATGAACACGGTCTTTATTTATAAGATAAAAGTTTTGATACACACGCCGAAGATATGCAAACTTCATATATACTGGCATGCAGATTTTTCTTCTATACCCTCCTTTCGAATGTGACCATTGAAGGTGTAATTATTAAGTAAAAAATTACTTAAGGGACTTGAGCATTTTAAAACCTTACCTAACTATATATATATATATATATATATATATATATATATATATATATACTGAGAGAACAAATATTTTACCCATTATTATAAGTAAATTATTATAATTTCATTAATTTTTGAACATTAAATACTTTTCCAAAAATTTTCCAACCACTCTTTTGATAAATTTCAGTCTATAATTTATTTTATTGCATGAGCATGAAAATGAATGCAATTTAATCACATTTTTTACAACTGGGCCAATTGAAATGTCTAATAGCATTTTTGTTACATCAGCTTTATAATATTGTTGAGGTACTGCAATCAGTTTAACACATTTTTATTAACTAAAGATGCGGTTAAGCCGAGAGGAGACTGCCAAAGCAGTTGCCCTGTTGGAAGATGGACGGAGCAGAAGTCATGTTACCCAGGTTACAAGCCAATGTCTCTACTATGCAAAGGACATAGTGTTTCTCCTGTAACAATGCTTTGCACAACTTCTCTCTCGTTTCCACGGCAGAGCTCCAAAAATGCCTGACAAACAGATGACTCGTTGCTGCTTTTGGACTGAGGAAAGAAGTCTAGGCACCCATCTTGCACTAACCTTATTCATGTTTAAATGTTCATGAATAATTCGAAGGACTGTTGTTTTAGAACGCCCAACCTTGCTGCTATTTCTGTAACTTTGATCCGCCGGTCTTCCATAATTTCTCCATCCAGAAGAGCGATGTTTTCAGGAGTGAGCACCTCCAAGGGCCGACCTGCACGGTCTTCGTCGCTAATGCTTTCTCGACCCATTCGAAAAAGTTTGGCACATTCTTTTACGGTAGAATGTGAGGGGGATGCTTCTCCATATACACCGTCCAATCGCTGCTTAATTTCATTTGGAGTAAATCCTTCTTTTGTGAAGAACTTAATAACAGCTCGATAGCACCATTCTGAACATGTCACAATCTTCTACACATAGCCTTGTTTATGGAACTGTATCTGAACTACTGAACACAGCAGAGCGGAAGTTACAGCCGCAATTATTTACTTAACAGATAAGACATGCCACCAGGTAGGAAGGCGATAATCCTTATCGGCGAGGCCGGAAACTTATGGACCTACCCTCGTACTTTTAAGGATTTTCATCACGTAACTTTGCCTTATATTTGTTTTTAACAACGGGCGACTTGATCTTGATAACAGTTTCTCGCTTTCCAGTTTTATTAAATTTCTTTATCGTCCTTATCGCTGTTGTACATGAAATTGAATCGCCATCCGAATGCATATCTTTAAATAAATTCACCGCGTCTTGATTATATCGTTATCCATAAACAACCATAAATAAAATTAGAATTCTGCGTTTCGCTTAACATTAGAAATATTTATCACACTAGATGCTAGGCTTAGTCCACTATATAATATATTTCTGTTTAAATAAATATCATTCCATGTGTATACGTAAACAAAGGATGCTATTTATATTATTGACAAAACCCAGTAATAAAATAAGCGTTTTATTCTCCGCTGCACTTTTTTGTTTTGTTGATTTAGGAACAATACATTTGTTAACAAGCATCTAATATGGTTACTTTATGAAAAGCTCTGAGCTTATATTAAGAAATACATTTTAATTTAAATAAGTTGCACAAAATAATTACATAGGTACAACCACTATTAATTACTGTCGTGAGAACTTGTATTAGTATGACAAGTATGTCAACTTTCTAACACTTGAAACAGATATCTAATTGAATTGGAGGAGGAGAATGAATGAGCTGGTCTAATCTCCTTATTTAACGCATTTATTACGAGGGGTCTGAAAAGTATCCGACCTTACGCTTAGGAAAAAAAAAAGGGTTAATTGCTTGGTGATTTATTTAATAATTCTCTTAAATTAGGAATGTTGGTTTTTCATACACTTTCCCTAACAAGCCCTATTTCTAATCCCGTTCTATGTCAAAAACTTCTGAACGAGTATCTCTGCTGCATGCATTCTGCCATCCCGAATGTATGAAAATGCTTTTGGTCATACTTTTTTCCAGGCATTATTTCTCGCACTTAACTTTAACTTTAAAATATTTTGTTAGCTTAATGTGCAAGGTACTCGTGATATTATTTTCATTGTGGTCCCTTCCGGTTTCCCCCAGTGAGAGGCGTGCAAGTTGGGATATTTTCAGTTTTGCCTACAGCAAAATGAAAGTGACACGCTACAAACAGAATGCTGTCTGAAATTCTGCTTTCATTTCAAATCTTCAGCCGAGGCCTACGCAGTGTTACGTGAGCATTGCGGAAGAAAACATAACACAGCTGCTGTCATTATGAGAGGGAATCAACAATACGGACACTTTCACTGGGTGCCACGCACATTTTGGGTGGCTAGAAAGCTGCACATGAGGGTATTTATATACGGTAGGTTTTCATGAATAAACCTGGATCGTGTGCAGGTTTGCATGCTGTTGAAGGTGATGTTACCTGAAGAAGCAGAGTTTCTTTAAAAGGTAATCGCTGCTGATGAAATTTGGCTTCATAGTTTTGATCCTGAGAGAATAAAACTCTATTTGGAAGTGTCCATTATCATTTACATCAAAGCCAACATGTCGCACATTCACAGATAACTGTAACTAGCAATACGATACACATGTGCTGAAAACTCTGCAAGGCCACATTTCCATGCAATTAGCTGGATGCTACTACACCATAATGCACGCCACACATCGCAATTATTGCAGAATATCTCACAAAAGTCCAGATTTAGTCCAGTGTGACTTTTTCCTTTACCCCGAATTAAAGAAACATCTTCCTGGGAGGCATTTTCCATAATCAGAAGCAGTGATGAAGGTTGCGGAGGCGATTCTTAGGGATTTTTCAAAAATAGTTTTCAGCACATCTTTGAAGACTAGCAAACATCTGGGACAAGCCATTGCACACAACGGGGAATGTTCATCAGAATTATTAGGATGAGTAAAGGTATGTTCTCAAAAATTATGGTAATTGTTTATTGAACTGCGCTCGTATATATAAATATCCAAATAAGTAGTACAACTTACACATTTCACAAGGTGGTTTTGGCTATATATGTTTCAGATTTTGAAAACTTACCCCTGATTAACGGTTCACGGTTTATAAACAATATCTGTTGCCTCTTCCAGTCCACTGCGCGGAAAATTGACTGATGTAAACGAACACCTGTATGATATTAAATTAACTGACACAAACCATAGCACATTTCGTTACCTAAAGAGAACATCAGCTTTTGCCTGATGTGCAGCGTGGCAATGCAAAACTTCAACAGTTATCGCCAACTAAACAGTAAGTTTAAAAATATTGCGAAACTTCTGCGTTACGGATGCTTTTGTGGACTTGTTAGCAACCATTAATTACTCGGATTTTTGGTAAGTCCCTGCAAATATAAAGTAAACTTTGTGATAAAATTGTTTCATTTCTAAACAACAACACATCATACATATCCTATTCCAGCAATTTTCTAATTCTTGTTGTTATTATTATTATTATTATTATTATTATTATTATTCCATAAGACTGTCTACCTGTTCCGCCCCAATTAAATACATACTCTATCTTGTTTTTTGGCCTTACTACTTGGGGATAACCTTCACTTTTATAATATAGAAAGATTTTTGGTATCCGTCCCCCTTTCATTTCAATATATACTGGTACTATTATTCTATCCTTCGTTAATTTTTTCATTTAAAATGTGTATATTTAACTGTTTTCGAATTTATTCATTTCTTTGTTTATCTGAAAGAGTAACTCCAGCCACTTCCCTTAAAAAGCTCATCTTTGCCATTTCTGTTCTTTTATTGTTTGTCCCATTCATAGTTCAGTTTTCACTTCCAAATGTTGCTATTGGCACTGTCATTACTTTGTAGAATTTCATTTGTGTCGCTTTTCAGGTCTTGTTCTTTAATGTTGTTCTTATTGTTTCATTCGTTTGTGTTAATTTCTTAGGCCTGGAACGCTTCCTTCCTTAAAAAATATCCTTTCCCCATATATCATTTCACCACCGCCTGTGGTGCCTCAGTAGTAAAAACGGGTGTAATACACTACTCAAAAAATGTTAATTTGTTTAGTTTTATATTCATATTTTCATTTTTACTGTATAATGCATTAAAATCTAGATAAGTAAAACTAGAAACTTGTTCTATTATTTCTTCATCAATAACTATCGTACATGATTGTCTCCTTTAAAAATAGTTGATTTTATCTTGGTTGTTGAAGTCTTTAAATTATATGTCTGCATATATTTCAGGTTATTAACACCTCTCTGTAAACCATCTTACGTTTCTTCGAAAATAACCTGGTCGTGGGCGAATAAAATTGTTTTCAACTTATATCTGCTAATTTGAATATCCTCAATAAAATAGTTTTTCCACTCTTTAAATACTTCATCTGTATAATAATGCTAACGATAAAGGCTTCCCTGTTTGACGCCTTGGTTTATTTCTTCTATTTTGTTTCCAATTCTCACGCCATTGTCAATCCTAATTCTTGTACTCTGAATTACCTTGATCACATGACTTGGTTGCATTACAGTCCATAGTTTATTTTGGAGAATCCTATCAAAAGCTTTTCTCATAATCTAAAAATAGTATGAAATTCGGCAAGTTAAATCCCCTTCTCTTCTATTATCAATTGTTCCACCCTAAATATACAATCCGCACAAGATGGCACTTCTCTAAAACCACATTCTTATTCCTGTAGCAGTAGCTCACCAATAACATTTAGTCTTCTAGAGATTATGTTGGCACATACTTTATATACTATTTGAAAAGAATTTATTTATCTCTTTTTTTTTTAAAGTGGACATATCATTCTTGTTAGCCAATCTTGTGGTACTCTTGTGTTATTTCCAGCACATATTAAAATGTTTTAAAATTATATTTTTACTTCTTTTGATACATATTTTAACAGTTCTATATTTATATTATCTTTCCGTGGTATTTTTAATTTAGGATATTTTCGAATTCTTCCTGCCCCATTTCTTCCACTACTGCGAGTGTTCCAGAATAACCTGGAACTCAATCATTCTTCCATAAGTTCCCAAAGTATTGCAGCCATTCTTCTTCTTTTATATTACTTAGCTTTATTATATCCCTTTCTTCTTTATTAAAATGTTTCATTCTTTTATAAGCTTCATTTTGTGCATCATGAATGTCTTCATTCACATATTTACCTCAACCTTCTTTTTATAACTTTTTCTTCTCTTTTCTCTTTTGCACATTGAAGTTTATACTCTGTCTTTTATCCTTCTGAATATATTTGTAAATAACTAAATACATTTTCTTTTTTTTTATAATTTCTTGTATCTCTTCATTCCACACTTTCAATCCTTTCCTATACCTTTATCTATTTCTTTTCTTTATTATTTCTTCCACTGCTTTTCGTATTATATTTTAGTGGTCATTCCATTCCTCATTTATATCTTTACTTATTCTACTTTTTTGCCCAAGTCATAAAACGGCAAATCTTCAGTTCTGCAAAATACGCATTTGTTTATTCGACAACTTCATTTCATTCTTACTAGCCATTTCTTCATGTTGGGGAACTGGAAGTAGTCCAAAGAAAGCTATATCCGGAAAATTGGATGAATGTGGAAGGATTTAACCCTTAAATAATTTTTAGGTCACAATTGCAAACTGATGCATTCTTGAGATGGAACAGGACCTTTATCTTCCCCAAATGAAGACGATTCTTCCTGATTGCGTTGTTTAATTGGTCTAGTAGCATAGGGTGATATTGTCTGTTTTGATTGATTGATTGATTGTTATGCCAAGAAACAATACAAACAGGCACCACCTGTTTCTGGCCCTAACCAACTCCTAGGTGTCACCCATTAAAATGTCTTATACAAACATGTAGTATAATTACATAAAGACAAATAATATATTTCCCATTACACAATCCTTACACTCTCAACCTGTTTAAACACTTCTGCATTTGAAAATGGCTTTCTTAATTTTTCAATATAATTACACACCCTACAAAGATCGGTATTTTGTAATGTATGTAGTGAAATCACAGTAGAAAATATTTTTCTTAATCAAATAAATTAATAAATCATGTTTCACATGTCTAAAAGTTCTAAATTGTGAAAGTTTACCTTTTAACCTCAAATAGTATGGACATATAAGAGCAAGGTGAAAATTAGTGCTCTGTGAGATTTTTCCATTGAAAAGAGCTCTTTGACTTAAAAAAGTTTGCGAACCATTGTTTTAGTATTTTTTTTTTTTTACATAGCAAACAATTTTCGAAAACTTTCTTCAAATCTCCATCGATCTTACCTACTAGGTACCGTAAATGACAATAAAGAAACTATATATATATATATATATATATATATATATATATGCGCGCGCGTTAATGCTCTAGCGGTCACAGTTTTTCCTTTTTCTCGATGAAACTCGACATATAACCATCAATTAACTAAGGATTCGTGGAATTCGTTAACAATTGGATCATTGGCGGTGAGAGTTAACCTAAAGCGAAAAATTAAAAATAAATAAAAATCTCCCTAGGGGCAGTA
The DNA here is from genome assembly GCA_030762175.1 of Metallyticus violacea. Classification (NCBI taxonomy): domain Eukaryota; kingdom Metazoa; phylum Arthropoda; class Insecta; order Mantodea; family Metallyticidae; genus Metallyticus; species Metallyticus violacea. The sequence continues at coordinate 9,959,131 of CM060845.1, read as the reverse complement.
ATTTTTGGGTTTCTCAACGAAAATCGATACATTTCTTTGAAATAATTTTATAAATCTATTTTCCGAAAATCAGGGCAATTGGGTCATTAGGAGTGGGGGTATACCTGAAAAACTATTGGGTATTAAAGCGAATTTTAAAAACCGCTCTACCGGCCGCAATTGAAAACATTTTAAAACGAAACTCAGTATATGCCATTTAAATAAAATAAGAATAATAGTTTCTGAAAGTCAGTGACATCATGCCATTAGGGGTGGGGTTTACCTGAAATCCAAAATTTGAAAATCGCTCTAGCAGCACCAATATTTGTTTTTTCACAACAAAATTCGGCATATAGTATTTAAATAAAATTATGAAAAATATTATATGGAAATTAGCGAAATTGGATTATTAGGAATGGGGGGTCTATCTGAAACCCAAAGCTTAAAAAATAACTCTAATGGCACCAATATTTGCTTTTTCTCAATGAAACTCCGTATATACCATTTAAATAAAATGGCAAAATAGTTCCTGAAAATCAGAGAAACCGGGCCAGTGGAAATGGGGGTTTACCTGAAACCCAAATTTTAAAAATCGCTCCAGTAGCACTAATATGCATTTCTTAACAACAGAATTCATTATGTACCATCTAAATAAAATAAGAAAAATAGTTTCTGAAAATTAAACAAATTGGACCTTTAGAAGTAGTTGAAAACCGAAATTTAAAAAGCGCGATTGCGTTTAATCTTATGTATTTGTTTTAAAATAAAAGGAAAAATTAATTGAGCCTATAAACTTATTTATAACGATACATGTGTTTAACAATAGCACCATGATAAAGATAAGAAAATGTGAAATATTAGTCTAAAATGTTTTTGAGAATTATATTTGTATGTAAGAGCGCTCTGTAATAACCAAAACGTTTGCGTTACATGTTTTTATTACAACAAATTTAAAAGGCAATGAAGGTCGATGAACCTTTCGATTGTTTAATGTTGATTGTGTATATTTGTCTAGTATATTATATTTTTTTTATTTTATTGAAACATATTAACATCTTCTGAAATAGACAATGTAACTCGAAACTTGCTGTTATTTTTTCTATTTTAGTGAATTTGAAGATACTAAAGGCTTAGTTCCTAAACTGATTACATTTAAAACTGTTTAAAATATCCACACAGTAAAGCTTTGTTCATACGTGACGGACTTTTTTTATCATTGAAAATGGAGAAAATTTCCCATTTACTATTACAAATTTGATATTTCTCTTGACATTAAAACATGCGTTTCAAAGAATTTTATCATTGCACAATGCTGAATTTTATCTTGTTTATGAAATAGCCAAAACATAATGCTGTTTTAGAAAGCAGCATTATGGACGAATGAATAATACAGATGTACGAACATAAAACACAATATCATGCCAATTGCACAGTCATTTACTGTCGAGGCCGTGAAATTTTCAGACCGCCGTTATGTTTTAGGTTTAAAACAAAACGCACGCTACACACTGTTTTATCTGTTTCTACTTCAGCGGGGTTACCGATATTGGGAAAAGAAACAATGGGATACATTTGTATTTCCCGCCGTAACAGTTTCGTTGGAACCTTAATCGTTTTCCGATATTGAAGTACTTACATTTGTAAGACAGGAAAGTAAATGCCATTTATATGTCCCAGGTTTTGCGTCTTTTATGTTAAACCACAGCTTGGGAAAAAGGAAATTGTAATACAGTTTATAGAATATGGAGGTACTTTTCTTCACGCTTAGCGGTGTACCGTATTTCATTTAAACACTTTTGTGGCTCAGAGGAGTTTAATAGAACACAGAATGGATTTTAGCTATGGTTAAATGAGGTATAAATCATATAGACATGAAATATTGTATGTGACGATTAACATGCGAGAAGATTTTAGCTTTCTATGAAATGACCAATAGCTTTCCGATACAAAGTGGCTTTGGAATGACATACTTTTGACTTATAATAGAAATATTGCTTCAAATGTCAATGTGCAATAAATATTATATATTACATTTTTAGCTATATTAGAGAAAAAATGTAATTTAAAAGAGCAATGAAATTTTGACCAACAATTCATAGAATATTCGAAATGTGAGAGTATTGGTAGTACTGGCTTTCTTTAGAACTGTACATAATTCTCGTTTTCAGCACAGATAATCTCTTCGTTCGACAAATATTTCTTCCCCAAGTCAATATTTGAGGTTAAGAAAGAGGAAAAGTCACATGGACCAAATCTGGGGAATAAGAGGGGGAGGGGGTTAGAGAGCTGTTTTGAAAACCACTTGGTGCTCTTGCCATCACGACCAGTCTTGATCGCTTCTATTTCAACTCACTATGCAAACGGTTCATTAATGTTGTGTAATAACAGACAGTCATTGTTTTACCCTTTTCCAAGTAGTCAATTATGATAATATCCTGCGAGTCCCCTCCCCAAAAGAAGAAGAAGTAGAACATCACTTTTCCCAACAGTAAAATGATTTTGACTTCTTTTTTTTTTCGGTGCAATTTCACCTTCGCCAACGCACTATTTTGACTGCTTTTTGTCTCCGGGGTGTGGTGGTGGATCCAAGTTTGTCTACAGTCACAAAATGACGTCAAAAATCGTTTCGTTTAGGCTGCTACTTTTCCAAACATGATTCTGAAATGTCCTTTCGCGAGAGTTTCTGGTCTGGAGTCAACATCGCACACTCAGTTTGTTCATATGCAGAGCTTCATGCAGGATACCGTTCAAACGATGTATCTACCATCTCATCAATCTCACGTATCTTAATACGACTGTCTTCTATCACGATACCATGACTTTTTTCGGTCATTTGTTCCGAAGAAACTTTAACCGTCCAACCGGACATCCGGAAAGTGCAGTGCCCGTACTGCTACGTTTAAATTCATTTATCCATTGTCTCGAGTGCTGCTGCAGATCCCCTATGAATTTCCTCAGCTCAATCTGTATCTGAGCCGTAGTTTACTTTATTAAAAAAATGTTTTATCACTGGCGATACTCGTCTTTATCGATTTCTATCAAACGTGTTGATCCTATCATTTAAGACAGCTGCTAACAAAGATCTACGCGTTGCATCTGTTTGAAATTTGAACAGCGCCATTACAAGAATCACTCTTACCAACAGTCATATAACAAAGTTTCCCGCCATTTATTGAAATTTACCAGACTTATCAAACCGCCCTTGTAGTCAGACTGTTTATATCAGAATAGCCAACCGCAATAAAAACCAGAGCCTTCTAGTCAATTGGTTGAAAAGCTATATAACTTTGAAATGGATGGTGTCAACATTTAAATTCTTTTAATATTAAAAATAAACTTATTTCTGTGCTATGCACTATAATAAAAGTGTACTAAATAATTTATAAAATGCTGAATTTTTTGTAATATCTTTTAATATGTGAAAAAATGTAAACTTTTGCTTTCCAACTCCATTAAAAATGAAAACTTTTATTTTCGTCAACAAAATCTTATTATAATATGAACGAATTGTATTAGTTGTAAACTATGGATTATCTAACGCCCAAATCGACCTTTTGATGATAAAACGGTTGTTTTCTGATAAGTCTAACTCCTTCATTTGTTAAGAAACCAGCCAAAGTGTACGGAAAATTCCAATAAGAGGGGTTTTCTGAGTCATGTGTTGGTCTCTTTGGGATCGAGTCAAATGTCAGCTCGTTTATACCAGGCGAATCACCCAAAACTTTCTAATTTTTTATATCGTTGCTACGAGCTACAGTACTCCCAACAATTATTACAATGTGTATTTCGATATTTTTATGTAAAACAATGACTTGACTTCATAACAAAATTAAGTTAGATTAAATGCCAACTAAGTTCTAGACCAAGCAGTTTATGAGATATTGTCATATGTAGGGATCGGACATTCAAAACTTTTTTCGAGAATTCCCGTGATTACTAGTCCCCCCCCCCTCAAAACAACAATATATTTCCCCCACAGTTAGGCAAAAACAATGCATATCTATTTTAATTTTATCTATAATCCAGGTTAATTATAAACATTATGTTGCAGTTTTTCCTACATAGGTCTGAAATTCCGGGCCCTAAGCAATTAGACATCTTTAAAGCTTCTGCCCGTTTAAATGCTTAGGTACTAAACTGGAAATGTACTGCACATTCCTGCCTACCGCAACTGTTTGCGTTTACATTATTTTTTCTCTACATCGAGTACAAAGAGACATGGTATCAACACAAGTAGTGCGTGTTTGCATATGCTATAGAGGGCGATATTGTTTACTAAAGCTGAATAAGCAGACATTCCTCTAGTGTACGGATGATGTATGGAGAATGCCGTAATCCCTAAATTTTTCTAAACTGTACACAAAATGGTAATGGACACGTACCGTTTCTGTCTATCAAACTTGGTAAATGTATTGCTTTTTTGACTGATAATATTAGGAATTCTCTAATAAAGCTCTGAAGAAATTTCATAAACTACTTGGCCATTGACATTCTAATTTTCATCTAATTTTATTTTCTGGAACCCATTAAGCATTGTTCCATTTGAAAAATAAAATTATCTTTGTGCTAGAAATACACTTTCTAATAATTATTGGAATCGTCGTTACGGGCTACATTGAAGAAACCTTGTTTGAACTTCATTTGGGCGAAAATAGCATGTTACGTTTCACAAATATTTTCGATGGTGGTTTTATGTGATCCACTCCCTATATTGTTGAAGGTTCAATGAATTAGTTTCAGGAAATTTTTTGAAAACGAGACTTCTGCCTCTGTTGGAGGAGTAATTTCCTGATAGGGACTGTGTTTCAGCGCAAGATAATGCAACTTGTCATACAGCTATGACAGTAATACGCTTTTTAGTTAAAAAAAATATGAAGCTTTGCACTGTCCTGTAAGCTGTCCAGATAATCAACCCCATCGTCTAGAGAAACTGTGGAGAATTTTCAAACAGAGATTGAACGAAACGAGAGGATTGATGCATAATTCGTAGTGTTTTTGGGTCGTGAGAAAATAATTTATTTGAGAAAAATGGCATACAGAAGTTAATCAGTAATATATTCTCCTGCATTATCTCTCCCAACGCTGGGGTATTTCTTCACGCCATGTCTGAACAAATCTGCTGATCTGAAGCTCATCAAAGCGTTTTCATTATCGAAGACTGTTGGTTAGAAAAAGGAAAGGGCGGAAGTCTGAGGACGCAAAGCTCGAGAGAATATGGGGGGGGGTGTAGTCGCTTATCAACAAGTTCCTGGATAGCTGTTATGTTAGCGGCATGTGGGCGTGCTTTATCGTATTGCAGGAGGTGTATTTTCTTCGATGGCGGCCGCAAGGCGTCTCAGTTAGTGACAGTAAATTCCAGCAGTTGTGGTTACATTTCTGGGAAGCAGTTCGTAGTAAGACGCTTTCTTTATCCACAAGACGCATAGCATCTTTTATGGATGGACAGGAACATTTGCAGGAGATGTTGCTCTTTTGTTATGACTCGGTAATTCCTTTCTTCTTTGGTGTTTGTTGTTGATTTTGTTCTTTAACATCTCAGGTCATATCGCCACGAGTAGCGAGGTTGTTAAAGCCTGGATTCGTGGGCGGGAGGTCTGGAATTCGATTCCCACTAGGACTATCCTCCCTAACTGAGGTTTTTTCCAGGTTTTCCTAGCTCTTATAAATAGTAAATGCGGTCACTTAGGCCTGGAACGCTTCCTTCCTTTAAAAAAAAATCCTTTCCCAGTTTATCATTTCATCTCAAGTATCATCAGTGTCCAGTCTGTGGTGCCTCAGTAGTTGGCGTTAAACACTATTAAAAACAAATAAAAAATAAATCTCCCTTTCTTTCAGGCTTGAGGCTTGAGGCTTGAGGTTCTTTATCGTGTCGTAAATGTATGACACGGGACCCCGGCTTTACTTCCCTTCCGAAGGAAACCATACTTAACTTTTTTTTACCCTCGAAAATACCCATCGACCCTGGCTTGAATTGAACCTGCGATCTTGGGTCTACGAGGCAAATATTGATGATTTGATTTATTTATGGACGCTCTTTAACAGCTCAGGTCATCAGCGTCCCATTTAATTCAGGGCGTGAAACGGCCGACAAATTTTGCTCAGAGGCCTCTTCTTTCAGACTTGAGGTTCTTTATCGTGCCGTAAATGTACGACACGGGACCCACGGCTTTACTTCCCTTCCCTTCCGAAGGAAGCCATACTTAGGATTTTTACGCCTGAAAAAATCCATCTGTCCTGGCCGGGGTCGAACCCGCGATCTTGGGTTTAGAAGGCAAGTATGGTAACCACTACACCACCAGGGTCGACGACGAGGCAAATATGATTAACACTAGAGTATCAGGGACCGACATTTTTAATGTTGACATACAGGCACCGTTTTTCGTGACTTGGATAGGAATGGTCGATGTTCACGAGCAAGCGGAGATACATAAATGAGCACCATCTGATTTTTGTTGTTTTCACTTAAAGCGTGCGGGGTCCATACACCGGATTTGAATCTTACGCTTGGAATGCAAACGCCGCACGATGGTTGGTGGTCACAGTTCATCATAGTTGCTTGTCTGACGTGGAAAATCATGGATAAAGAGTTCAGAAAGAGTTCTTCATCAAAGCCTGATGGTCTTTCTAAACATGGCAAATCGCTCACGTCAAAGTGGACTTTCTTTGAAAAGACGGAACCATTTTCTTGCTTTCCCAATGACATTGTCTCCCTAGACGGCACAAATGTTTCGAGTCGCCTCCGCTGCGTTTGTTCCAATATTAAACCCAAAAAGAAGAACGTGTCGGAAATGTATAAAAGCCTGCAACATTCAAGGCGCATTTACAAGCGGCACAATGCTCCAAATAACGAATAATGACAGATGACAAACAGTAAACATGTCCTAGTAACGCAGAGTTGTGATGACGAACGAAAACACTAGGAACCTGATACTGTAACAACAAAGATACATCTCATCGAGAAATTATGCACACGCGTGAAGGTGGTGAAGGGAGAAAAAATGCACAATTCTTATAACTTGCATGGCAAAATTCACTTTTTTGTTAATAAAGATTAAAGCTATTGACACAAAGTACTTTATTTTGCTATTGGAAAAACAGCAACGTAAATTTGCTCCCTTAGCAGAAAATCATAGGAGATTAATATCATAACATACACATAGATACGCGGTTTAGAAATCTGAAACAAACCCGGCATGGAAAATACATTGCTGCCCAAAATATGGAAATGCTCCACATCGTGAATAATTCATTTTGCATTTCGATTGCAAATGTTCGTTGCGTAAACACAGAACGTAACCTGTGAAAGATAGACAACCAGTGCAAGAGCGGAAAGTACAAAATCCTGCTTTACACTGGTCTAATAAACAGCGGGGAACTGGTGCAAAAAAATAAAAATTGGTAAGAAATGGAGCTGAAGAAGGTTCTAACGATTCCCAGAGTTTGGTTTCCATGTCACCCCCTCAGATTATCGGCCCTCTTCCTCTGCCCATTCCCTTTCTTCTTCCTAAAGAGAGCACCGGCAGTGGCGGATCTCGTTAGTGTTTCCTCAGCCTCAGCTGGTGAAGAGGAGGCAATCTCCGATCTACTAAGCCGCGATATAGCGATCAGCGCGATGCGGTGTGCTGATCACATGCCCTCCTGCAGTACTGCACTCTACCAATGCAGTGATTGTCGCGGTAAAGCTCAAGTCCACATGGGGCTGTAAAGACATGTATGATGGTTATATAACTTTAGAAAATTAACTAAATTTGCGCTAAACATATTTTTGCCGCATTATTTATGGCCCTCTTTTAAATATGTTTAACATCTCATGTCAAATGCCATAAATCAAATTGAATAACTTTTCCTTTCAAACGCCTGTTGCTATATCTTTTGATGTGAAAATAATAAATGTTTGTCAAAAATAATCGTGTTCTTTGTACCACACGCACTCGTTGCACTGAGAGAAAGATTCTTATGTCATGAAATCAAATCGGCGAACTTCACGCTGAAACACAGTAGCATAAATGGGGCATTCAAAGAGCTTTGCAAGTGTTACCTTTAAATCCAAGCTAAGGACTAAATCCGAAAACTTACCCTCACAATCCTTCAAGTACTCTCCATCTCTCTCCACACACAGTTGTAGACGGTGCAACCACTTGTCAAAAGTACTACGGTACTCGAACTGAGATATTGTCAACAGAGCTGAATTTATAACTTGAGTAAGGTCCTGCACTCGTTTAAAATGTTTTCCAGCAATGTAAGATTTCACTTGAGGAAACAACCAGAAGTCGCACATTGCAAGCTCAGGGCGGTAGGGTGAATGGTCAAGCAACTGGACTTTTGCGACTTCCAAATTTGCAGCCGTTCTGTAAGGAGACTCATTGTCGTGCAAAAGCAACAGCCTTGAAGTTCTGTTTTTGAATGCTGCTGCTGGAGCTCTTCAAATAAAGGATTCAATAATAAGTACTGTAGTATTCCCCATGCATTTCATTCCTTCTAGACAGTTAACCACTAATGACCCTTCATAGTTGAAGAAAACAGTGAACGTCGCTTCGGAGAACGAAAATCTTATCGAAGAACAAACAGCTGGTCTTGAGTCATTCTCATTTATCCACATGCAGATCTAAGCTTTATTTGGGGTTATATAGTAATAAAAACAACTTTCAATATCTGTCAAACGCTTAGGACCATTTGGTGGAAACATGTTCAGCAGTTTCCTTGCACATTCCTTTCTCCTCTTCTTCTCTTCATTGGTTAGGGAATGGGGAACGCATTTTAATCAGACTTTTTCACAGCTCTAAATGTTCATAGAGTTTACTGTCAATGATGCCAACGCTCATATCCCTTTCCATACTTAGAATGTAAACGATAATATGTCGATTGATTTTCCTTAACGAAGTCCCTCACTGTTTGAATTGTTCTCTCGTTCATGGCTTCCCGCGGCAGGCCAGAGCGAGGGTTGTCTTTCAAAGTCTCTCACTTTTATTCAAGTGATCCAACCAATCTTGCAATAGCATCAAATGAACAAACTTGATCACCTTAATCAGCTAACAAGACTTTGTCAGCTCTTTCGCCAGCTTATAGCGTGTGAAAATGTAGCATGTAAAGTTTTCTTCAGAAATATTGATGCTTTTTCACCAGTTATTGACGCAGGACCGAACTCGACAGACTGTACGACAGTGACTGTGCAACTTTAAAGTTAAACTTGTGTATATTTTGATAGCTTAAAATCCGTTGTTGTCAGCTGCGCTAGTTACATTATTGTCCAAAATGGGTGGGTGGTTGCAAAACATTTTGAATGTTCCTCGTAGTAGCGGGAAACTATTTCGGAAAGAAACAGGTGGGAATGGCCAGTTACGACCTTTTATTTAGCAAACTTGCGATAATTAAACAACTGTCTTTTTATCTCTCTTTTTCATTTACTCATCATGGGAACATAAAATATAGTGGTCTTTTTTTCTATCCCACAACTTTGTCTATCCTCAAACGTTTTTTGAGTTCTTTCAAAACTCTTTACATTATCATCTCTCTATGTCCTTATGTCACTTAAATCATTAGTTGCAAACATTCTTTTATAATGGTCTCTGCCTATAATATTAATATTATAATGTACTTTCCATCACCAAACTTTTCCTCACTACCATCTTATTTCTATACCTCCTTTGTAGTTGCATTTGGAAATTTCATGGACGTTCTGAAAAAAAAAAAAAAAAAAAAAAAAACTTATGCACTAAGTCTATAGTTGTTACAAACTGGTGTGAGGTACGTCATGTTTGAATGAGGCATCTGAGGCTATTGCTACTAGATGACAGCATTTCCGGTAGAAATTGGTGACATAGAACATGTGACAATCGATGTTTACAACAGCAGTTGCAAAATGGCGCCACCTCTGAGCGAGTGTACAACCCCCGAGTAGCGTTCCATTGTGCAGATTTTATTGGAAAAGATATACACTCAAAGAAAATTCATTAGTAATGCTTTCCATCAACAGTAAAAAGTGCCTGTCACGTCAAACTGTTTACCGTTGATTGCAGAAGTTCTCTGAAAGGCGAACATCTGCAGAAGACACCACGTCGGCCGAACAACGGAAACGGATTGACGAATCCGACACTACAGCCGCTGCTATTTGTTGTTCACACTGCGTAGCCTACTACCTCACAATGCATGGCAGGCTAGGTTTTCACAAACGTTGTCCATGATGGGTGCCGAGCTTGATGACTGCACACACAAAATGCAAAGAATGGGTCTGACATCACAACATCTCAATCCCTGAAGTGTCGTGGGTTCGCCATTACCAGCCTGGGACAAAGCGTTTGTCAATGCAGTGGAAACATCCTGCCTGCAAATAAGAAGTTTAAAGTGACATGGCCGGGAAGGTGATGCTCACAGTCTTCTGGGGTCACGAAAAAACACTGTTCACCGCATTCCCGCCTCAAGGGCAAACCCATAATTGCCGACTCCTACTGTAACATCCTCAGGAAACTTCGTAAGGCCATTCAACGGAAGCGACAAGGATTCCTCACCAAATGCGTATTACTCTTGCATGAGAATGCGCGTCCTCATACTGCCAACACGACTGCGAATTTTCAAGCGGGAATTCCTCGAACATCCTCCGTTGAGCCCTGTTCTTGCTCCAAGAAACTTCCGTTTGCTCTTAAGCATCATCTTTCCGACGACGAAGCTGTAGAAAGGAAGTTCACCGCCTGGTTTCCACAGCAGCCCAGAGAATTTTGTGTTGCTGGATTTCAGGGGCTTGTGAAACCATGGGACAAGTGCCTCACTGTGCAGGGCGATTGTGTTGAGACATAATATTTTCTATATCCATGTGTAGCTTAATGACTTAACCCTCGTATTTGAGCCGCCACTGGTTGAAGCGTTCGTCCCTTAAGGGACATGCTTCTGCCCAGGAGGAGAGTGACCACAGCGCAGCTCTTTATTGCAGCTCCGCCTTATCTTCTTTTTTTCTTCCCCTTCCCCTAGTGTCATTTTGTGCCTCTCTCCTCCATTGCTGGATTTAGAGTCTTTTCGTTCCCATCCGGTACAGTCATTTCTGTAAATGTGGTGTTGCTAGTGGTCAGTTCACTGCAGCTGTTTCCGCAATGGGACCACTAAAAACAAAACTCTGCTTACATAAAGCTAAATGGTTTGAGACGCCAGCTGCAAGAGTAGAACAAGTAACAAAAGGAAACAGCTGGCGGTCACTTTGTTGAAAAGCATGCACAATGAAGTGAAGGATGTATAAATAGTTTCTGGTAGTTGATAGAAACAAACTAATCAGGTCGGCAAGTAATGAGGAATAATATGTTCCATCAAGACTGCAACTCGTTTACGGCTTTCATTACTTCATTATCAGACGAAACGTTGTTCCCTTGAAGATACTCTTTCAATATGGGAACAGCTTCCAGTCGCTGTTGACAATCTCTCAGAAACAACAGAATCAAATGCGTCGAGGACAGTCTACCAGACTCGGTCCATAAGTTCCCGAACTGACATAGGTGGCCATGACTCATCGTTACTCACATGTTTCAGGAGTGTAAACACTGCATCTCCATGCGGACATGCCATTCATTTGCTTCGAGAAGCTTACTTAATACTGAACTCTATAATACACATGTATTCAATAACTATCTGTTGCATAAATGTTATCAGGCACATATCCAATTCCGAACTAGAATTATCCTTTCGATAACTATCTGTTTGATAGCGAAGTCCAGAGTTGCTCAACAGATAGCCGCTTTCGTTTTTATCATGTAGTTATTTTAACTGTGTTCAGAAGCGTGGTACGTATAAATTGAACATCATAGACAGAACATAAGGTTCGTATTCTGCAAAAGTATGGTGTAATACGTTACGATTGTATCTGTGCAAGCCCTTGTAAAAGTATGCAATTGTAACTTTCTATACCTCGATAAAATGTAATGTATTAGTAAAAAGTTTCAAGTGACTCCTGAATAATAAATTCGTGTTTCTATGTGCAGCATGGATCATCATCATTATTATTATAATTATTATTATTCTAGGTAGGTGAGTCTCGGAAATAATGGCGAATTAAATACTTTATTTCGTATTTATATTACACTTTGAGATGCGTTCGTATTTTCTCTAGTGAACACTTATGTCACAGCATTAATTTCGGTCAAGAGGCGGCAGATGAATCGAGCTAACGTGTATTTTATTAGTTTGTTTAATCATTTTATGTATATGAGTAGTATATATCCCTCCTCGCGTGATTTTTATATCAAATTGATATCAAAAGGGGTGGGGGGTGATATCAAAAGTGGTGGGAGGTGGGGGTGGGAGGTGGGGGTGGTGGTGGTGGGAGGTGGTGGTGGTGGGAGGTGGTGGTGGTGGTGGTGGGGGTGGTGGTGGTGGGGGTGGTGGTGGTGGTGTGGGTGTTGTGGGGGTGGGGTGTTGATATCAAAATCTCAATTTGAATTGATATCAAAATTTCTGTTTGATTAAGCGATAGGAAAATCTCTGTTTGATCGAGTGTTGGATTTAAATCTCCCGAAAAAAGTGTGTGTGATCAATTAATTACGTTGTAAAAAAATGGAGAGCCCTTCCGCCACTGCGTTGGCAGTTCGCCACTGCTCGCTCCCCCCACCGCTCGCTTTCGCCGCCCGCCTCGCTTTGTTCGCCGCCCGCCTTGTGTCCCTCGCTTTGTTCGCTGCCCGCACAATGCTTTTGCGTGAATTCGGTCTTCAATGGGTGGTTTCTTATTCGTTTGTATATATTCTTTTTAACAAAAACTCTGTATTTTCTCACACAGGGTTAGAAAAGTCAAAAACAATATGTGTGGGTTTTTCTTTACAGAGCCAAACTAAAAATAACACGTTGGCTCTCTCTGTATTTCTAAAAAGCTATTATTTTCACAAGGAAACAAAAAAACATTCTTCTAAAAATCCTATCTTCAGAGACATTTAAAAAGTTCTTTCTTTCGGGGGGAAAAAGACATTGTTAATAAAAGTTCTTTCACATTGGCTCTCTCTATATTTCTAAAAAATCTATCATTTTCACAAGGAAACAAAAAAACATTCTTCTAAAATCCTATCTTCAGAGACATTTAAAAGTTCTTTCTTAGTATGTTCGGGGGAAAGGTGGTGGGGATGGTGAGGTGTAATTTTTGATATCAATTTTTTAAAATCACGCAAGGAGGGATATATACAGAAAAAAAATTAACATATACAGTTAGATATTTTTTATTGTACACAAAATTAACTTGGAATGGCTGTCTACAAAATTTTAAACACAATTAGATTTTTTATTGTACACAAAATTATACAAAATGACGGTGCTCACTGATCACAAAAATTAACTTGGAATGGTGGTCTACAAAAAACAAGAATTTGTTTTAAATACAATTAAAAATGCAATATTTTTAAAAAGTCTGTCTCACTGGTGAGGGTTTTCAAAAAATGTTTTTATCCCTTCACAAAAATTATTTTAAAATGTGTGGTATATGTTTTTTTGACAAACAACACTTCACAGTCTTCGTCGTTGCTGCTTTCCTCCTCCTCCTCCTCGTATGGTGTGGTGACGCAGGTGAGCGACATGTGGGAAAAGTTGATGTTGAGAGGTTCCTGGGTCGACGGGGTGGCGATGGGGACGACGAAATCGTTGATCGATGGTGTTGTGAAGCATCCTGCCGATGTGACCTTGTACTCTAGGGCTGGTGTCTTGTCGATGGTGCCGAGGTAGATGGTGCAGCGTGCGTCTATGCCGTAGTGAAGTATTTTAGACGGGGTGCACTTGACTTCCACGACGTCGGAGTTGTTGGTTGCTAATTTGACGGTGACAGTTTTGTCATCGCCAAAGAAGGAGATTTCAGTTGAGATGAGTTTGATGTTTGCAGGGTGCTTGCCGCTTCTTGTGACGTGATTTTGGTTGTCAAAAACTAGTTTGACAAACACATTGTTGCCGACCCCCACCGGATCTGTTTGACAGGCCATGTTGATTTATTTCGGTGTAAACTTCAATACGTGTCTCCGGTAGCCGTTTCTGAGGACCTCTTCACCCTGGTACACGATGTAAAAATCGAACGAGTTGAGCTGGTTGATGAGTTCTGCGGAAAGATTGTTAAATCTAGTAGGTAGAAACACTTCTTTCCCGTTTTCGAGGCGAACAAGCGCCCTGGGTCCGTGCTTTGTTGATATGTTCCGGACCCCTACCACAACGTATGGTACGTTCGGTTGTAACGTTGACACTGACACGTACTCCGAGCTGCTCGCTACTGTAGATAGCTGGCGTAACGCGTCGTTGATCATGTTGACTTCTCTGTAGAACGTTTGCTACTGACACACATTGGGCAGTTTTTGGAGAGAGGGGGTGGACCATCGATGTGTGTGGTAGTGGAGGGGAGGTTGTAGTGCTGGTTGCAGCGGCGGTAAGGGGCGTAAATTATTTTAGCTTCAGGTGTAAGCACCGCCCATACAGCGTCCACTTCTTCTGGTGAATGATGTATAAAGATGGCGTTTCCCTCCACGGCAAGTAGATGACATTCATTTGGGTCCATCATTGTGAGGCGTCGACCATTTTTCAGAAACTTTATCACTAGGTCCATGTCCGTCGTCGCAGGCGTGATTGAACTTGTCCATCGTGATCGCACCCTCCATAACTTGTGTTCGTGACGTCATCACGGCCCCTGAACTTGTCCATCGTGATTGAACTTGTCTTCGTGACGTCATCACCCTCCGTGACGTCATCACGGCCCCTGAACTTGTCCATCGTGATCGAACTTGTCTTCGTGACGTCATCACCCTCCGTGACGTCATCACGGCCTCCTGAACTTGTCCATCGTGATTGAACTTGTCTTCGTGACGTCATCATGGTTGAACTTCGCCTTGTTTGGACTCCAGCTCTCTGATGAATATCGGTTTTAGAAAATGCTCCATCTCTAGGAACACTCTAAAGGTTGCGCAACGGATGTATCTTGTGTATTCGGTGTAGTTCATTTTCTCCCCGGAATCGTGGGCGTGAAGTAAATACATGCGATAGGCTGCTATTTGATTTTGTACTTCGAACTCTTCTTTCTTCTTGTGATAGATGATGTCGGTCACCATACGCTGTAGGCTTTCTAGCGTCCTCCATTCCTGCATACTCAACGATGTACAACGACCGTCCATTTTGATGATAATATTTTGTGTGCCAAATAAACGTTTAAAAATTATGGATAGTCGGTTGGTTATCTGCCACTCTCTTAGATGAAAGGTCAAGCTCTGTATAGTCGGC
This sequence comes from Metallyticus violacea, assembly GCA_030762175.1. Lineage (NCBI taxonomy): Eukaryota > Metazoa > Arthropoda > Insecta > Mantodea > Metallyticidae > Metallyticus > Metallyticus violacea. The sequence continues at coordinate 9,943,942 of CM060845.1, read as the reverse complement.
ATCGTCTCTGAAAGCTTCTGCCACTCGGTCGAACCCAGGACCACAGTGTTGCGTCGCCCGCCAATGGTCACCACGATCTTGTGAGGAGATTTAGGTGAAAACCCAACGGCTGCAAACTTGGACTGCTTGCTGTTCAGGAAGTAAACATCCGTTAGCGGCCCCATGTCACTGTAAAAACAAGAACACCCCTTATGTAGCACACTCTTTTTTTCATTCGTCAATTAACCACACATACTGAATGCGACTTACCTGTTCAGCTCTCTCGGAACAACTGGTAGAGCGGATCATGTCAATGCGCCTTCTAAAAAAAAAAATACAAGAATTAGCAACATAAAATGTGTCAGAGTTATTCATGCATGATCATCCACAATTTGTATTAATACTAACCTTTAACGATATACATCTCTGATGTGTAGTTTGTGAGCACCCGCCAAGACTGTAGGTTCTTTTAATGATGTCATCGTTGTGATTAAAATCACTTATGCTGAATTTTGAAAAGAATTTCTCCTTGCGCAGACCTTGGAAGCGGTGGGATAGGTAAGCAACGACGTAATGGCCACAGGTAGTGCTGAAATCGCCTTGCAACCTTCTAGTGTTGTGAGACCATCTTGTACCACAACATCGATTTAAAAAATTTAGAATTTCCCCCGAAAGAGGTTCTATACCATAGCTATCGAAATATTCCCCCCGGTCGTTCTTTGCAACAAAGATGCAGATCCAATGTTTCCCTGGTTTCGTGCTTGGGTCAGTGTTAATGACAACTGCTATGGGAAGCTGTCTATTATACAAATTTATCGACGACAATTGGTCGCAAGCGTACACGCCTAAAAAGTGTGGTGTACATTTAGACAGAAGTCGGTGTATTTGCAGCGTATTCATGATACCAAAATGGTCCTGTTAGCATCAATTTCTATAGTGCGATGTACTTCTGCCATCACCAACAGGTTGATAGGTTCTGGAGTTTGATCTTTAAATCCTACACTTATAGACACAGTACCGTGTCGTTGCCCTGAAATGTAAGACTCGTTAGCGCTCATATCGGCTGTAAGATCAAACACCATAATGGTGTAACCGTGTGAATATTGATGTCTGGAAATTGAATGCCCCTCGTCCTTAAAGTGTATTCCGAGACCATCTTGAAGAGTTTGAAAACATTGGAGAAAGTGACCTGCATCAAAATCGGGCTGTAGGGGTTGTGAGGGAAAAGGCTGGCCGTTCACATACAGTTGAAACGAATTCATTTTAAAGTGTTGTAAATTGTATGGGTTTTTGTTAATGTTGCCGTTGTATGCCTGGTCTGCAACCATCGCCACTACCACTCTTCGAGGTATTTGCCCGATGAAAACATCGTTGAAAGTCATATTACTAACCCCCTTTGGAATGTTGAGAGCGTGAAATCCTACATCTTTGAGATGGTACTTTGCATTGTTCTTTGTTAACACAGCCTGATGGGCAAGTTTGATGGTCGGGGACGGCCTCACAGCTTTCAAAATCAGTCTAGCAGACTGAATCTCTGTGTAGGCTTTAAAGTCCTTTATATCCGAAAAGAGATGAAAGTTGGGTGAAGAGGGGGAGAGTTTGATGGTGACGCTAACATTGTTCAAGAGCAGATTTTCCTGATTAAAGAGTGCATTGGAAAGATTGCCCATTAGCTGTACAACTTTGCTTCCTTTGGTATAGTCGTTACGCCACTTAATTCCATCATTTGTTACATACGTGTCCATCATTCCTCCCTTGTCCTTTTTCCAGAGTGTGGACTCTAGTCTGCTGTTCATGACATCTTCCGAATAATTGAGTAACGTTTCAATGTAAGTTCTATAGGGGTAGCCTGGTTGAGGCATGGAAACTGTGACATTGTTGAGTGATACTTCCAATTGTTGAAACAAGGAATTTAGGGAATTGTTTACAAAGGTAACCTGTTTGTCCTCTTTCAAGTCGTTTCCACCGTCATCCACTATTCGCACGAACAGCTCAAGTACTACATAAGTCATATCGAGGTAATCGTCAGCATTGCCAGAGTAATGAAATGTGATGGGGGCATTTTTCATAAGTGTATTTTGTGGATTTAGAGAAATGTAACGGTACTCCTCCACGTTCATTTGAACGGGCAAGTCTTTAAAGATGTCTAGTTCCGAACTCATGTGCACCAACGATTCGTCAGCCATTATGAAAATACGTCTAGCACCTTACGTCTTCGGCGTTTAGTCTTAAACTGATTATATATTTCACCCTTCCTGCGCTTTAATAGACCCGTGCCTATCATAGAGTCTATCTTTACATCAGCTTTCCTTTTCAAGTTAGTTCCCGCCTCCTTCAATCTAGTCTTTAAAGATTCTTTTGGCGGTACCCCCGAACTTGCAACATCTGCAAGCACGTTGGCACCCATTTTCAATGCTTCTTTACCTATAGCTTTCACTCCGCTCTTGAAAAACGGTAGCACAGTTCTGAAAAGACCGCCGAGAGCAGAGAACAAGCCGCTACCCTTTTGATAACGCTTGCCTCTATACAGGTGAAAATCTTGATTGTATAATCCTCCTCCTGCCTGGTTTAAGTAATATCTGGTGACAGTATCCAGCTCCATTATGTCTGTTTCGGACGAAACGTTAGAACTATAGTAGAGGAAAGTCCGTCTACAAATGGCAAGAAATCTCCATAACCGTTCCTTAAATCTATATTCACGATTTTAAAGTCCTGTTGCATCAAAGGTACCCAGTTAAGTGGAATGAACGACTTTTCAATAGTCATGCAGGTGTTGTCACGTTTTTCATACTCTACAGAGACGCTTTCAATGACTTGCACAAACGTGTTGCCCACCACTTGTGGTACTATCAGATTACAGTAAATGAACATTTCGTAAGGGAAACCCATGTACGGATCTACAGGGTGTTTGCCAATTTCCTGTTCAACCACGTTTGTGTAAGGTTCGAACCCCATCATCTTGGCCAAAGATGGCGACAAAACCAGCACATGTATTAGGTTCTTTGACGTGGTTTTAGGAGGAATGTCAGGTTTTTCCTGCGTTTCTACCGTAGGAGAAGTGCCCGGTTTACGAGGGATTGGTGGTTTAGGATTGATAGGTTTTGGAGTTCTAGTAGGAGCAATATTTCTAGCTTTGTTTTTTAACGTTTGGTTCGCGCCTTCAGGGGGTTTAGTTTCTGTTTTCGATCTCCTAGAGGACTCAGCATTTTCTATATATCCTACATATTTGCTGCTGGGGATATGACTGTTCTGTGCGACTTTGATGTTGATGCTGGCAGTATTTTTGTTCTCGTTATAAATGAAAAAGTCTTCGACTTGCAAATTTTCACGTATAACTGAGTTGACAGCATGTACCAAATCCTTAGAATTGTGCACGATGCCATGTGGTAATTGTAAGTTAAATTTTGAATGTGTCACTGGTGCTACCATATTATACATTGTACCAATGATTTGATTTTCGTGATTTGTTACGTTATAGAATTTCACAGGGTACCTAACCTTTTGCAGTGCGACTTCCCATTCTCCTTGCAATACTATTCTCTCGGGTAAGATGTTTGAAAATCTGGAAGTTGTATTGTCAGTGAAATGGTCCATAGAGGCGTTACTCACGAGCGTGAGGGAAAATGGTTTTGTTCTAATCATATCGAGCTGATACTCGAACCCGGTACCCACGAGTTAAACTTGGTCGGATAACCTCTCCACTTAACCAAAAACTGTTTATTTCGACCGCGGCCTTTAGTGTCGAGTATTTTGTCTATTTTGAATGATGCCGGGGGAGCTACCTTTTGTATCTCCTCGGAGTAAAAGATACCGTCTATGGCCTCCCCACCCAAGTCCTTTAATTTATACACAACGGGGGAGCCGTATACCACCTCGTCAATCTGTAAAATTTCGTCCGTCCAATTTTGCTCGTACCCCTTGGCAAACTTCATTTTCTCCTTAGATATACGCACATGGTCTCCCACGTTAAATTTAACTTTACGTGGTTTGTCTGCATTCCGACCATAAAGATTTTCGTAAACATGCAAAATGTTGTCTTCATTGACATCCTTTGGAGCCATCTTTATGGACCTATGAAAGGAACTATTGTAAGACTTTAAAAGTGCAGGAAGCACGTCCACGTATCTATATGTATTTTTATGTGTGAAATATTTCCACATTTTCGTCTTTAAGGTTCTATTGAAACGTTCTACAACACTGGCTTTGACATTATTTTTTGTAGTGTAATACTTTACACCATGTTTGGTTAAAAATGTTTGAAAGGTTTTGTTGGTGAACTCCGTTCCTTTATCTGTTTGCAATATCTTGGGGGTACGATGAGCGAATATAGTTTTAAACGCTTCTGTAATTTCACCCCCTACTTTTGATTTTAATGGTATAGCCCAAGCATATTTCGAGAAAACATCAATAACCGTCAAGATGTAAACGTATGGTTTATTGTGCTCCTTTACGCCACTCATAATATTTAAATCGGCCTCCCAAAGGTCGTCCATGTTAGTCACGTGATAATTTCTGGTGGGGAACCGTTTTCTTATCGGTCTATGAAATGTATAACTATCCTGTGTTTGAAGAAACGACTCGATCTTAGATTTCGGTATACCTGTGGCCTTGCGAAGTTTGTCTGCAGTGCCAAAACCAGCATAGTGTTCAGGATTGAAATAGATTTTCTTCAGTGCGTTCATAGTTGTTCCCACACTTGTCTGCGAAGGTTATAAGACTTTTTTACTGGTAATCGGCTTTTATTTACTTTCGTCTTTGTCGATTTCTCTTCCTCCTTTACCTCGACACCATTGGTTTCAAGGTATGGTTCCCTCACTTGTGACTCGATACCATTGGTTTCAAGGTATGGTTCCCTCACTTGTGACATAAGATCGAGATAGTTGGCCAACTTATATTTTATCAACTGCCATTTTTCAGGGTGTGGTAAATGTGTACGCTGTAATTTATTCATTTCTCTGATGAGTTGGTTAAGTGATTTGTCCACGAGGTGAAGCTTTTCGACAGCTTTTGGCTGTGAAGCTAGTATAATTTGCTTACCGTGCTTCATTTAACTCAAATTTGACACGAGTGCACTACCGAGTGAAGCCAATATCGGGAGTAGAAAAGCAGGTAAAAAACCTCCTCTCTGTACAAGAATCTTTTTCTTTTCCTTTAAGGAAAGTCGTTTGTTAATTAATTTTCTCCAGCTAGCTTTATGCTTCTTTAAGCGTTTTAAACAATTTATAGGTAAACTAACATGACCTCTGCACACGTTGAGTACACACTCGGAAATGGCTTTAATTAGCTGAGGGTTAGCACTTTTCAACAGTTTTTGTCGCAAAATAGGTTTAGCCTTGGCTAGCACTGACAAATTTGCATGTTGCCTTGCAATCAGTGGGCTACTCAGTCTGGCAATGCTCATCCTGTCTATGTCTGTGATTAAATGACTGAAGTGTGATCGTTGCTCGTTTATTTAAACTCTCTGGGAAGCACACAAATAAAACCTTCAGAAAAGTGGTCAACAATTGGGTATAAAATAAGAAGGCGTTTCCCCTGGTAGGACGCCGGTTCGATACCTGTATTGATTTGGCGTGTACTGAGTGCAATCCAACACTAGATACCCGTGTGGGTTTTCAGTAGCTTTTTCAAATGCCTCTAAAAGAAACCTAGAGTTCTTTGGTTCGATCTGTTGACAAAGCCTATGAATTTGCATTTTATCTCTATTGTTTTTAAACACGACAATGTAGTTTGCATTTAGAGATATAGTTCGAAATTTCTTTCCTTGTGGAAACACGTTTTGTAATATGTAAATAATCCCGAAGCGTTTGTGATGTGAATCTCTAGTGAAAAAATTTGACACGTTTTCCCCGGAGGCTTGATACATTAAATCATCCAAAATAACTAAATCCCCCTCGTTAACAGTGTCCAAATCTGGTATACCTGCATGGGTTGCGAAGAACGGGCTTGGTTTAGGAGAATATTCTAATGGATGACACCACAACACTTTTCTCGCGGGTCTGTCAAACATTCTGTCTGCATTACTAATTAAATTTTTCACAAATGTAGACTTACCACACCGCGACGGACCTGCAATTAGCATAGTGCACGGGAAATTAAATTTAAAGTGTTGGTTAGTAGACATTGTGGGCGACTGATGTGATCTCATTTAGACACGCCTTCTTTTATACCCATACGGGTGTTAAAAAGAATATATACAAACGAATAAGAAACCACCCATTGAAGACCGAATTCACGCAACTTACCCTAAGATCACATATATACGCGATATATATTTTACAAGTGTCATACTAAGGTAGAAATACGATACGATGTCGACTCATCCTGCAGCGATCCTCATTGAGCTTGAGCTTCGTTTTATTTTTATACGCTGGCTAGCTGCATTGGGCGCTGTTCCGTTAGGCAACAGTCTCACGTACACATTGCTTTGTAGATTTCTGCGGTGGGTGTTCAAAATCATAGCCGAGGACGCGGGGGTTGTTGCTGTGCGAGGTCTCCAGATCTGCCCTAGTGAACATCGCATACGGTACCATGAATCTCAAATTTGTCTTGAATGTGTGCAATTGTTATCGCGTTGACGGTTCCGTTCTGTACACACGTCTCCATTGGCTTGGAACTTCAACATTCTCGGTTTTCCAAAACCACTTTCCGCTGTTCAAACGATAATCTTGGTTCCATTTTGTTGTAACAACGTAATGCGAGTCACATCTGTTTACAGAATATCATACGAGATAATCTTGGCTTCATTCTATTTACAGAACATCATACTATACATTACTGTTGTTTTTCGGTCCAACTTTGAAATATATTAAATAGATATCTACTGTGAAAGTGTGCATACATTTTTGACACCCTCTGTATATAAAATGTTCAGTCATGCGGACTATTAATAAACAGTTAAAGCAATGTGGATTTTTCTGAAAACAACATAAAACATACATATTTCAGAAAACTTACTCCCATTTAAATGTGTGCAATGAAACTTGTTAATATTTACTTTGAACAATAAAATATTATTTTTTAAAAAGACACATACGAAGAGTTGGCGGGGGAGAACGATGAGAGTTCAAATAACAAACTTCAGAGAAAAACGAATGCTAAAGTATAAAATCCACTGCTTTAGCGTGTATGCACAATGCCTTTACATTTAATTAGTTTTATTTTTCTTTAATACGTTGTCATTTAAACAAGCAGGAAAAAAGTTTTGTAGTATTGAAAATAATAATATCATCACTGATTACAAAAAAACTGTAAATTGGTGCTAGTGGTGTAGTAGTAACCTACTTGCCTCCTAAACTCAAAATAGAGGGTTCGATCCCGGCCATGATGAATGGATTTCATTTTTTTTTCGGGCGTAAAAATCCTAAGTATGGCTTCCTTCGGAAGGTATGTTTTTGTTTAAAATATTTTGATATTAATAGTTTTTAGTTTGTTTTAAATCAGCTTTGACTCCGAAATCTAATGTCACGAATTGTTAATTACTACCTGACACATTAAACATTCTAAAGGATTATTGTAATTCAGTTTGTTCAAGAAAATATATTAAATTACAATGTTTGCAGTTTTGTTGTTAATTTCTCAAAAACATTATCAGCAGGCTAATAAAGATAAGATATAACGGTAAAAATGTATACTCTCGTCACATTTTATTTAATTTAAATAAAAAATATATTTATACAAACTATTTTCTGTGTCTAAAGTGAAGTTTTTGTAGTATTGAAAATAATAATATCATCACTGATTACAAAAACTGTAAATTGGTGCTAGTGGTGTAGTAGTAACCTACTTGCCTCCTAAACTCAAAATAGAGTGACTTTTGCGATAAAAATTAAGAAAACAACACAGTTTTTTGTCACAAATATGATGTGATGTGATAATAATAAACTATAATAGTCCTAGGGAGACCTGGCCTTGGATGTGATGTTGGCATATTACAAATTGCTTTGTTAGGGGAGTTACTGTAATTCATAAACGATTTTTAAAGTTGCAACACAGTGAGTCAAGCACAGAATATATGTGCAAACAATATACTTCAAAACACACAGATGGCTTGACGGATTTTCTTGACTCAGAACATCCGCGTCAAAACGCGATACAAAGCGAACATTATTCATGCAATGGTGCAAGAATTGCAATTAGCGACAGCATGGACAACATACAAAGACATCGCAGTGGCTTGTTGCTGAGTGGGTAGGTATCACTTATTCTCATCGAACCACAAGATACCAATAGTGGATGAAGTCTTCAGTAGGAACCATAGGAACCAATTACCACATGGAAATTGTCTAGCTAATAGATCCGGTAGCAAAAGTCCAAGATTACTGTATTGTTGAGAAAGGGTCACATCGCCTACACACTGGATGATTCTGTGCCAGTTCAGCAATCAGTCAAGCCGCTAAGTGATGGAACATCTACCGGATCTAGAGTCATATGGCGTTCAATTCCTGCAGTGAATTAACTGACAGTGCTGTTTTACGATACTCAAATATGAATTTCAGTGAATGCTTTGAAAAGAGATCTGATTTTTTGCACTCAATGTCATACCACAAGTCATTTTGAAAGTTTCTGGTCTGAATTAGAATAAAAAGGCCAGTAACACACATAATCTTTTCTCAGACCAAGAGAAAATATGACTGAACGTGGCATTTCTAGTGATGAAAATTCATCAGAGTAGAGCTTACAAAATATCAGGGAACAACTATGAACGCAGCTAGGTGGATAAAATTTTGGGAAGTTACCGGATTGAGTTTGTGAGACTATTAATCGTTGTAAATACAGAGTGACCCAAGGGAATATGGGGTTTTCAGAACCTTCTTACTGGTCTGAATTAGAATAAAAAGGCCAGTAACACACATAATCTTTTCTCAGACCAAGAGAAAATATGACTGAACGTGGCATTTCTAGTGATGAAAATTCATCAGAGTAGAGCTTACAAAATATCAGGGAACAACTATGAACGCACTGAAGAAAATCTATTTCAATCCTGAACACTATGCTGGTTTTGGCACTGCAGACAAACTTCGCAAGGCCACAGGTATACCGAAATCTAAGATCGAGTCGTTCAGTTGAAAAATTGCTCAATGTTAAAAGATTTGTAATGGTTGTTGTAAAGAACAAAAAAAAAGGCTACAGCATTTGGTCAAAAATATCAATTACGGCATTTTAAAAGAATGCGTTGCTGCTCCAATGTTAAAAGATTTGTAACGGTTGTTGTAAAGAACAAAAAAAAGGCTACAGCATTTGGTCAAAAATATCAATTACGGCATTTTAAAAGAACGCGTTGCTGCTCCAATGTTTAAAGATTTGTAATGGTAGTTGTAAAGAACAAAAAAAAAAGCTACATCATTTGGTCAAAAATATCAATTACGGCATTTTAAAAGAATGCGTTGCTGCTTACAAAATATCAGGGAACAACTATGAACGCACTGAAGAAAATCTATTTCAATCCTGAACACTATGCTGGTTTTGGCACTGCAGACAAACTTCGCAAGGCCACAGGTATACCGAAATCTAAGATCGAGTCGTTCAGTTGAAAAATTGCTCAATGTTAAAAGATTTGTAATGGTTGTTGTAAAAGAACAAAAAAAAAAAAGGCTACAGCATTTGGTCAAAAATATCAATTACGGCATTTTAAAAGAATGCGTTGCTAGGTGGATAAAATTTTGGGAAGTTACCGGATTGACTTTGTGAGACTATTAATCGTTGTAAATACAGAGTGACCCAAGGGAATATGGGGTTTTCAGAACCTTCTTACTGGTCTGAATTAGAATAAAAAGGCCAGTAACACACATAATCTTTTCTCAGACCAAATGCTCGGGTAATTCTGTAAATTTTCTCGTTGGAGAGATATCGAAGTAGCAAAGCTGTGAGAAGCTATGAAGTACGTGTGCTATTCCGCAGAACTCATCAACCAGCTCAACTCGTTCGATTTTTACATCGTGTACCAGGGTGAAGAGGTCCTCAGAAACGGCTACCGGAGACACGTATTGAAGTTTACACCGAAATAAATCAACATGGCCTGTCAAACAGATCCGGTGGGGGTCGGCAACAATGTGTTTGTCAAACTAGTTTTTGACAACCAAAATCACGTCACAAGAAGCGGCAAGCACCCTGCAAACATCAAACTCATCTCAACTGAAATCTCCTTCTTTGGCGATGACAAAACTGTCACCGTCAAATTAGCAACCAACAACTCCGACGTCGTGGAAGTCAAGTGCACCCCGTCTAAAATACTTCACTACGGCATAGACGCACGCTGCACCATCTACCTCGGCACCATCGACAAGACACCAGCCCTAGAGTACAAGGTCACATCGGCAGGATGCTTCACAACACCATCGATCAACGATTTCGTCGTCCCCATCGCCACCCCGTCGACCCAGGAACCTCTCAACATCAACTTTTCCCACATGTCGCTCACCTGCGTCACCACACCATACGAGGAGGAGGAGGAGGAAAGCAGCAACGACGAAGACTGTGAAGTGTTGTTTGTCAAAAAAACATATACCACACATTTTAAAATAATTTTTGTGAAGGGATAAAAACATTTTTTGAAAACCCTCACCAGTGAGACAGACTTTTTAAAAATATTGCATTTTTAATTGTATTTAAAACAAATTCTTGTTTTTTGTAGACCACCATTCCAAGTTAATTTTTGTGATCAGTGAGCACCGTCATTTTGTATAATTTTGTGTACAATAAAAAATCTAATTGTGTTTAAAATTTTGTAGACAGCCATTCCAAGTTAATTTTGTGTACAATAAAAAATATCTAACTGTATATGTTAATTTTTTTTCTGTATATATCCCTCCTTGCGTGATTTTAAAAAATTGATATCAAAAATTACACCTCACCATCCCCACCACCTTTCCCCCGAACATACTAAGAAAGAACTTTTAAATGTCTCTGAAGATAGGATTTTAGAAGAATGTTTTTTTGTTTCCTTGTGAAAATGATAGATTTTTTAGAAATATAGAGAGAGCCAATGTGAAAGAACTTTTATTAACAATGTCTTTTTCCCCCCGAAAGAAAGAACTTTTTAAATGTCTCTGAAGATAGGATTTTTAGAAGAATGTTTTTTTGTTTCCTTGTGAAAATAATAGCTTTTTAGAAATACAGAGAGAGCCAACGTGTTATTTTTAGTTTGGCTCTGTAAAGAAAAACCCACACATATTGTTTTTGACTTTTCTAACCCTGTGTGAGAAAATACAGAGTTTTTGTTAAAAAGAATATATACAAACGAATAAGAAACCACCCATTGAAGACCGAATTCACGCAAAAGCATTGTGCGGGCGGCGAACAAAGCGAGGGACACAAGGCGGGCGGCGAACAAAGCGAGGCGGGCGGCGAAAGCGAGCGGTGGGGGGAGCGAGCAGTGGCGAACTGCCAACGCAGTGGCGGAAGGGCTCTCCATTTTTTTACAACGTAATTAATTGATCACACACACTTTTTTCGGGAGATTTAAATCCAACACTCGATCAAACAGAGATTTTCCTATCGCTTAATCAAACAGAAATTTTGATATCAATTCAAATTGAGATTTTGATATCAACACCCCACCCCCACAACACCCACACCACCACCACCACCCCCACCACCACCACCCCCACCACCACCACCACCACCTCCCACCACCACCACCTCCCACCACCACCACCCCCACCTCCCACCCCCACCTCCCACCACTTTTGATATCACCCCCCACCCCTTTTGATATCAATTTGATATAAAAATCACGCGAGGAGGGATATATACTACTTATATGCATATATATTGTTTGAAAATCACATTTTGATTAGAAGGAAAACTTGTGAAAATGAGGTTAAAAGGGATTATTTTTAAAAATGAGGCAAGGAAGGAAATTGTTTCCGTAGAATTTACGGAGAACCTTAAAAAAATCTTTAAAATGGTGGACTGAAATATCGTGGCATACAGGCGATTAACATTATGTGGGGAAAGGTATTGTATCGCTGAGACAGTTTGAGGATTGCGTAAGCAAAATTACAGTCTGCACATGCGCAAAATGCAGTAGTGTGCTGTTTAACGGTCTAAAGAGGGAGACGAGTGTGGAAGCTTCAGGATATGTCATCATACCTCTCAGGAAGTCATGTAAGTGTTAACTGTTCATTATAAAGACGACCTTATTAATGTCTAAATAATGTCTCCGTGTTCAGTAAATACCTGATCCTGTCATTTCCTCAATATGATCTCGTTTTAAGTCAGAATGGTGGCATTTATTTAAATTAGCGTTGTGAGTTACGCCTCCAGTCCCCAGTTCGTTAAATAAAGTGTAACTTGATATTTTAGGAGAATGTAAGCACAGGGGTTTTGGCAATATGCGTTTGAATCAAAAGAGTACTGTCAGTCATATGTCATACTTAATTGCAATAATTAACTTGATGTCAAAATGAACGCTACACGACTTTGATGAATTTCTAAAGGATCTATTAATTTCTGTAATTATTCGAAAAAAAATATATTGAGCATAAAGTAACTTGGTGCTAACATCTCTCCCGGGTTCAATCCCGGCCAGGCGTAAAAATCCTAAGTATGGCTTCTTTCCGAAGGGAAGTAAAGCGTGGGTCCCGTGTTGTACATTTACGGCACGAAAAAGAACCTCAAGCGTGAAAGAAGAGGCCTCTGAGCAAAATTTGTCGGCTGTTTCACGCCCTGAATTGAATGGGACGCTGATGACCTGAGATGTTAAAGAGCGTCCGCAAATCAACCAAATCAATCAACGTGCTAACATCTGAAGTATCAAAATTGGAAGTTCAAGCCTATTACGGGTTTTCTCTCAGATGTTAGAGAGTTTTTGCCATGACGTGATTTTGTTACTGTAAACGACAAAGTCACGTGACTGAAAACACGAAATAGTTTTTGCCCAGTCAAAGTAATACGTTAACGCTAGAAATGGAGGATCTGCCTCAACTCGCCGCTCTGAGAGACATTGAGGACGATTTACTTCAGAATGTGCTTGCTTTTGCTCTTAACGGATAGAAATGTTTAGGAAATCTAAAATTGCATTTAGGGCATTAACAGACGATTTGTCCTTTGGAATAATATTATTTGCAGACCTAATAGCGTTTGTTATTAAAATAATTATGTTTGTTTTAACTACCTTGTTATAAATATAATGTGCATGCGATATTCTCAGATAAAAGTGGATGATCATTTTCTATTTCCTTATTTTTAGGCGTTGTATATTTATTATTCTTTAAAACAGTAATGTATGCTTAAAATAAGATGTGTGCTGACTGCCGCTTGGCTTTGTTAGCGGTTAGCGTGCATAAACCACTTGTCGCATATGTAGATAACGTAGAAAATGGAAGGATTATTACAAACCGTAGCATTTGGAGGCATTGGACATGAGTTATTGGAGAATGTGGTATTGAAGAAGAAATGTCTAGCAACGAGGCATGGATTTAAATCAAATAACCAATGAGCAATGTGGAATCTATTTCCGATTTGAGAACGTCTAACAGATGCTTTACACATACCTCCCAGAGTATTAACAGAACAACGATGCTCTGCCACACTGACCCCAACTGTTTCTGCTTTCCTCCAGAGTTTCAAAAGATGATCCATATGGTCTTTTATTGCGCAAGGAAACCCTTTTCCCTTTTGCGATTACAGTTTTCTCATGAATTTCTTTCCATAAATTCGAATCATCATTAACATCTCATAGCAAAATAAGATCATCTTTTATGCTGAATAGAAGTTTTTGGTACATGCTGTAGTCTTTCCTGGTTTTTCGGTACTCATTTTTCTTGCCGTAAAGCCTCACGTTAAACTTACATGAATGTCGTGTCACCTTATCAGATTTCTCCTTAAGGGAAACTGACGCATGTGCAGAACACAGACCACGTGACTGTCGTTTAAAGTAACTCAAAAAGTGTGCGGATATATAGCACCAATACCAATGCTCTCCATTCTTCCAGTTTCTGCTTCTGCTTCTTAAAAAATATTCGAGCTGGACTGTACACGTGGAAAATACTGTCCGCCAGTTACATATCACACACATGAAAGAGATCGGATAAGTTGACAATATGCTTATAATTAGCATTACTATTTCTGATGTGCATGTATGATTTATATTGAGCTTGACATCTATTTAGGTCAACGTATTAACTAACAAGGGTTTGACTCGCCTTTAAGGACTGACCGGGTCGAGAAAACAGACCGCCATAAAAACAGGAAACTCAAGTGAACGCTTTGTGTGAAAGGCCAAGAGATTTCTTTTGTTAAAAACACGGACGTAACGCATCCTTTGACCATTGACGGAGTTTTGTGGGGGTTGGAAATCATCTCTTAGACTGCTGACAACGTAAACGTTCTGTAAACAAAATAATTAGAACAGTAGTTCGCGTGCAATGAGAAGGTGAAGGGAGAATTAAATTGTAGATAATCTTGCAGAAGACTAGAATCGCGAGATCTACTCAAGAAAGTTTTCTAACATCCCGACCGAACGACTTTTATATAGTTGATTAAAAGCAGTCGGTCATTATTAAAGCAGGCCGTGGGTCAAGCACTTAGTTGTCATTCGGTCACTCAGATAGGGAACCAATTAGTTCGTTGGAGTTATCAGAGCAGTTTAGTGCAGTGTTAGTGAATAGCAAACAGCTAGTGAACAGTATTTAGCATAGTAAGAGAACAGAACTTCGCTAGTAGTTGATAGTCAGTGAACCGTGGTAAGAGGCGAGCTGGGAAACCGCCTCAATTCAAAGTACTAGATTGCTGTTAGAATATCGGGAAGATATCGTCAGAGAACAGGCAGAGATAAACAGTAACTAGAAATATTGCATATTATGAAAAATGTGTTTCAAATGTAGCTCTATCGCGGTTAGCTTAGCTTATATCGTGCACGAGCGGATAAAAGAACTCTTAAAGCAATTCTCAAGACAGTACGCATATTTAAACATATGGAAAGACATTAAATTGATTGATAAATTGTGTCAATTGCAATTGTACAAGTTTCTGTGTAATGTGTCAGATGTGTTGCCCTTCCCGTTGCCACGAATGTTTTGCCAAACTCCAGGAATTCCCTAAAATTAAACTGAGCAAAATAGCTGCGGCACAGATGGCAAATCAAGGAGGACATCGGGAAGAACAAGAGGATTACTCCAAATACAATTAACATTACCTAATTAATCCATTAATCATTTCCTCTGCTTCCCCAAATTTTGTCTATGCTGTTTCTATGCCATGTTTATTATCTTTAAAGAAGAGTGGAACGTGGTACATTCTGTATAGATATTAGAAACAGTTTAATTAACATCATTCAATAACTTTAATAATTCCATCTCAGTGCAACAACATCATACTTGTTGTGTAATTATCGTAGTTTCAACCAACAGAGCTCTTGTGTTCGGTGTTGTATTTTCTCAGTGTTGGCAACTAACTTTTGTGAAGTGAACATCTTTCAGAGTGAGTTGAAACGTGGTCCTGTAATTTGAAATAATGACTCCTAAGACAAAACTCGCTGATGTTCGCCAGGTAAAAACAGTAAGGCAGTAACGCTTAGGGAAGAACGTTATTCCTATAAAGAAATAGCGAAAAGGTTGGGTTTTGGTGCCTCAGAATTGGGAATTAAAAAGTTTGCAAACGATACGAAATAACTGGGAGCGCATGAATGTCTCTAAGAAGTGACAGAAAACCAAAACTAGCTGCTCAAAACTACCACAGAATCTTCCGCCTTTCTCTACACTAATTGCGAACGAGGAGGATGCCAAGAAAGCAGCTCTATTGCAACTAAAAACAGAAGCGAAAGCGTGTGCAGTGGGCTTTAGCACACGGGAATTGGACACAGGAAGACTGGGGTAAAGTCTTTTGTAGCGGTGAAACGAAGATCAACATTTTGGAAGCGATGTCCTTACTTTGTGGGTTGCCGAACAGATGAGAGCATGTTACCTGAGTGCACCACCACCTGTCAGCATCACAGTATAGGGAAGAATGGCAAGGTACGTTGTCGGGCGCCTAGCAGTGTTAGAGGGAAATATTAATGCCAGAAAAATATCAAGAAGGGGTCTTAGACTTAAAATTGCAGCCTACTATTCGTCATTGAGCGGTGCATCTTCCAGCAGGATGGCGTAAAGTGTCATACCGCTCGAATAAATCAGAAATAGTTCACATACCATCACGTCACCGCCCTCTCTTGGCCAGGGAACAGTCCTGACCTCAACCCAATTGAAAATTTATGGTCAAGGCTGAAAGTTTTGATGTCATTTCGGAATCCCACTAGAGGGAGTTGGTAGAGGCCATCATCCAATTGTGGTTTAGAGTGGTAACATTAGAAGATCTCCGTTTGGTGGATTGAATGTCATGAGGAATCGAGGCAGCACATCCAACAAAATATTACATAAAGAGTTAACAATAATTCATATGTAGGTGTCCAAAATGTACTATTTACACCAGTTGCTTTGATAAGAAGCAATTGTTTTTTAGTTTGCTCATTTTTGAAACATTGAACACTAAGATATGTATGTCTAGTTTTCTTAAAAAATTGACTTTATTAAAAGCATACAATTGAAATAAAATTAAAAGCTTAATGCAATATTTAACAAAATTCTCTAAAGTGCCCAGAATTAATGCTACTGTATAACATAACGTTGCAACTACTTCCTTTCTTAAAATCGTTTCTCATGCATGGAGTATGTCTGGGTTTAATTTCACCGAATTACATTTATTAGTATTTAAAAAGGAAAATTAGGGGACCGAGAGCGAATGAGACATTTGATATTAAATAGAGAATTTGCTGCGATAGTTCCTAGTAAATTCTGTAGCAGACTTTTCCATGCTAAGCTCATTTAATGCTTCCTTGGCTGTATTCTGCCAACTGTTAAATTAAATGCCGCGCACGTGAAGGGTTCTTGTTATCACTCACCCAATATTAGCACTCACTCTGTAGGTTACTTCGCATCTACTCTTTTTAGTATGAAATTATTAGCGTAGTATGTGGTTATGACGCTTTTGAAAGATGATTTTATAAAGTAGATTTGCTGGACATAACAGACGAAGTTGTTTACAGAGCTCTGTAAAGAGTAATGAGGAATAATAGGTTTATCATCTCAGAGAATCGAGTGTCTGTTCTCAAAGAACAATGGCCGCCTGTGTGCTGTCCATTAGTGAAGCTTCAAAGTCACTCTCATGAATCCGCCAGAGGCAAGTCTGCTATCAGAGAGAGAGTCAAGCACCTTCTTTAGTGCTCCTCAGCTGGACTACATGCTAAGCTGATTAGTCTCTTCCTATGTACTAATGGGTAGAACAGGTTCGTGTTTAATTAAAAAAAGAAAAGATCAAAGGGATTTTTGCTGCAGAGATTTTACTCAAGGTTTCCTTCATCTCGTGCACCTTGCGCGCAGCAGATACTTTTGATATGTTTTTAGTAACACATATGAGCACGTTTAACAAAGTACACGACATTACAAAGTTTTACTCTAGTGATAAATACTAAAAACACATCTTTATAGGGATTTCAACGACGCCTCAATTCCGTTATCCAGTCTTTCAAGTAGTTTCATCGAAGATGTGCAAAATACTTAACAATAGTATAGGAGAAGGTGGGAATATGACCCCTGCTTGTAATATGGCACCCCTGCTTTTTGGCCTTGTATTATGCCGACATCTAATGAATGCTACTTCTTATCGTGACCGCTAACACAACAGTTGTGCTGCTGTGCAAATTTTCTGTTTTACGGATTATTAAAGCTATAGTTCATAGGTGAAGAACTGCATATTGTGTCATGGTTAGTTTACTACTGAGAATCCTGTGCTTCCAGAAATGTACATGAACTAGTTTCATTAATACCTGCATAGCTAGTAGAAAATGTATTTCTTTTAGGTTATTGTATAATATGGCGATGGTGGGAATATGGCACCGCTTTTAAATATCAAGTGATAAAATTGTATTATTTCAAATATGACTAGTGAAATTACTGAAATGAATGTATAGACAGCCCTTAAGGCTGTTTTTAATCTTTTTATGCAGTTTTAGATAAAACTGTGCATTAGAAAAGTACAGAAATATATTTTAACTCCTTCAATTTAGTCCTACTTTGTTTATTTCCCTTTCCTGTCCAGAAATTGTACTTAATACATAGGGGGGCCATATTTCCAGCACATTTGGTCGTGAGAGAATAGTTACACGTTTATCATAAATAAAACATATAAACAAATACTTAACACGCATGCTTTAAATGATTATATGCGATGCAAAAATATATTATCTATCTACTAATGCATGTTTCGAAAATATAACAGGTAGGCGCTAAAATACGTTTATGAACAGGGGCATTACAGATAAATGAAAATATGTTTATAATGTGATTATTTTGTTTCATGTTGATTTGATTTATTTACGGACGCTCTTTAACATCTCATGCCATCAGGGTCCCATTCAAATCAGGGCGTGAAACGACCGGTAAATTTTGCTCAGAGGCCTCTTCCTTCAGTTCTGAGGTTCTTTTTCGTGCTGAAAATCTACAACACGAGACCAATGATTTTACTTCCCTCCCGAAGGAAGCATACTTAGGATTTTTAAGCACGAAAAAATCCATCGACCCTGGTCGGGATTGAAATCGCGATCTTGGGTTTCGAGGCAAGTATGGTTACCACTAGATCACCAGGACCGACATTTTATTTAAAATACATTAATTCAATAGTATGCTTAGATCATAAGCACTGGAAGGTTTCGAGTCACCTGTTAGGGATAAAAAGATCTGTAACAGATAACATAGAGGTCTCTAAGGTATGATATACTCAGGTGGGGAAGATTAGCGGATTCTTGTCTGCATCATTGCTTCGAAGTGCATTTTTTTACTAACAATACTACAACAATATTTATTGTCATTTAGAATATGGGGTAGGGTTGTTGCCAATTATCAGTCATTCAAACATTTCAGTTAAAAGTATTCCTTATAAAGAACACCTGTCCTTAAACCGGGAGGAGCCACCGCTGGAGCTTATCCCGAGCGACAGAGGAGAGAGCCGAACTCCTCGCGTGACGAGCCGCCGCAACCAAAACGAAAAAGGCATCCGCTTGTACAGTGTAAATGATACATGTATTACTTTTTTGTTAAACGTAACGTAACCTATGCACTGTCCTCCGTAACACTCTGGTCGCAATATGTTGTTCCTTATTACAAAACTGAGTTTTTCAGGTATGTTTCAACTTGAATTTATCACTTAGTTGTCTTATTGGAATTCTCAATTATATACACGTATATAATTGAGAGCAATAACCTTAACCTAACCTAGGGGTAAATCCTCGAAACTAGTTTGTTGCGGCGAGCTACGGCCTGACGGCTTACGCTCACCTTTTTTTCTTGAATATAAGTTGATAGGAGATTGTGTGCTGCTAAGTAGGCGGGTAGGTCATTGAAATGATGACAAATCTCATTTAATTATAGGCCTGGAGCACTTCCTTCCTTAAAATGAACCCTTTCCCAATATATCATTTCATTTCATGTATCATCAGTGTCCACATGTTTGTGGTACCTCAGTAGTAAAAACGGGCGTTAAACACTATTAAAAAAATACACTACGCTGTAATCATCACAGGTAAGTTGTCGTTTTGCTAGTGTGTGTTATTATCTAAGTCTCCCGTTCGGGACCGAGAAGAGTTCGACCCTCTCCGCTGTCTCTCGGGATGAGCGGTTAAAGGGAAAGTGGAAAAACTGAGTGTAGGTGTTAGATTGGCATGAAAATAGCCCGGACATGAAACCGATTGAGAACTGCTGGAAGGTTATGGGAAATACTTTTGTAAGAAACAAGCCGAGCAATAATAGAGAACTCAAGGAGACAATTATGCGTTAAGAATTTTATTTTCTCAATGCCCAAACGAAGTCGGGTAGTGATTAATCAGAGTACTAATAAAAGCAATGCAGTCGATTAGGCAGCTGGGTTTTCTGAAAGTTAAAAATTATAATTATTAATTGTATGTGTTTTTAATTGCATTATATAGGATGAGGCATTTATAGTGTCGCGGCCATTTTGCTCCGAAACCAAGGGGGAAATCACCAAATGCTACTTGAAGTGCTATTAATGGGATATAAGATAGCGACCTTTACTCGTCCTTGTAATGCCATTCTTAATGTGGTAGGTGATGTGACATTGTAAAAATAAAACAGCCAATGTTTTTCACTCACTTTACCTCTCTCTCTTTTATTTTGTAATTGCCTTTGAAGGAAACTCATTTGTTTACGCACAGAAGCCCGTTTGTTGACATCAACACACAAACGAGAACTCAGCATTGCCAATTTACCGTCACGGGCGGCCGAGATCGTTAAGGCGCGGACTCGTGAGCGGGACGTCTGGGGTTCGAATCCCACCAGGACCGTCCTCGCTGACTGGGGTTTTCCTCAGTCCTTATGCCGAGGACTTACCCTAAACTTAGTCCTGAACGTTTCCTTCCTTAAAACATCCTTTTGCAATGTATCATTTCATCTCATGTATAACCGCCACGGGTGGCCGAGGTCGTTAAGGCACGGACTCGTGAGCGGGAAGTCTGCGGTTCGAATCCCGCCAGGACCGTCCTCCCTGACTGGGGGTTTTTCCAGGTTTTCCTCAGTCTTCATAACTGGCAAATCTTCCTTCCTTCCTTAAAAAAAAATAAATCCTTTCCCAATTTATCATTTCATCTCATGTATCATCAGTGTCCACCGCCTGTGATACCTCAGTAGTAAAAACGGGCGTTAAACACTACTCAAAAAAAAAAAAATTTCATGTATCATCAGTGTCCACCGTCTGTGGTGCCTCTGTAGCAAAAACGGGCGTTAAACACTATTAAAAAACTGCCAATTCAAACCTCAAAGAACATTATTTTCAGTCAGTTCCACTTGTTTTTCAATCGATACACGATCATCGAGAGGGTCGATATGATTTACATTTACGGCAAAGCTCATAAGAACGCTAGAGCAGCTTGCAACTTATACGGAGATCGATATCCTGAAAGGAGGCAGCCATCTGTTAGAAATTTACAACGACTTGCAAACCTACTCTCCGAAACGGGAGGAGTCATATCAAGAAAACACCACTGAATGACAAGTGCAACTGGGGAAAATTCTGAAGTTGCTGTATTAGCTGCAGTTGGCGCTAATCCTCACCGAAATTCCCGACGACTGGAACATCCGGGAATCTCTCAAAGGAGAGCGATTAAGCGTCACAAATACCATTCTATCACATCAAGCCCTTCATGGGGATGATTTTCAGAAGCGTGTTGAATTTCCCCAATGGCTCTAAAACAAATTCAAAACAGTAACTTTCCCATCATACGAAAATTGATGCCAGTAAAGGAAAGTGAGTGAAAACATTTATCTTATTTGTCCAATATCACTTCACTTATCACCTATAGCGATAGGTGTACTAGAACTTTTATACTGAAAATTGAGTGCTCTTTGCATTCTCAGAAAAGAAAATACACCATTCCATTTAAAAAACACATTTTGATCTTGAAATTACCCTGAGAGTGGCATTTCATGGACTAGTTAAGGTTGCTATCTTATGTCCCTCTAAGAGCACCTCAAATTTTGTCTAAAAACATTTTTTGATTTTCCCCCTCGTTTCGGAGGAAAATGACTGCGATAATATAGATGCCTCACTCTATATACTGACTATTTTAAAATAATAAATAAACAAGTTTGTTCACAATCTAACTTTACTTCTTTATATGAGTGTTTAGTTTCTATTTTTGTAATAAACATGTGTACTAAATAGAAATAAAATGAATAATAATAAAGTATTAATACACTTATGGAACAATACGAAGGAATTAAAACAATTCAAATAATTCCAAGATTCAAATGGAAATATTAAAGACTTAAGGTTGATGCAACAAAACTTTCCACCACTGTGTATGTTGTAACATCCCATTTCAATGATTTACATTTTACGTTGAGTTTAACATCTAATCCCTCGTAAGGTTTGCCTTAAAGAGTGATATAACCATCGCAGAGCTATATGTTGCAATATTCAAGAAAAGTGTCACATTATTATGAATACCGTTAATCCTACTTCAGTTCGATTGAAATTCGCTAACATGTAATGAGGCTTTTTTTGTTTAAACTTGCTTTTTTATTATATTTTTAAACTTTATTTCCCCGAAATGGAGATTACATAGACGGGATTCTCTGCCTCTTTGTGAAGTGAACGATATAAAGGAAAGTGAAAACTGATGTTTGATGGAAAGAGCTGGGAAAAGGATTTATGTTTAAACTAAGGCCGTTTGGGGAAACACTTTCCCAGGGGAACTCTATCGATCACAGTCTGACAGCTTCTATGCGCCAACGATCGGCATTTGACTGCATCATTTCAAATTTACCACATGTGATGCATTTGTCTTGCCTCAAAGCTGGAAAGTGCAGCAGTAATAAATACATTTATTATATGGAGAGAGGCTTACTAGCGGTATATGGTGATGCGGTATAAAATGGTCTAATTTTGTTTCTGACATTTTGGGAGTGGGGAAGAATTTATGACTTAAAACTTTTGCGTTGTACTGGAAGCAGGGCCAGATGGATCTAAGTATACTCCACAGTATTTTTGTTGAGTGCCAGTCAATTGTTCTCATCAATTTGTGGGCATTCTTCCAAGCAAGGCATATTGTAGCAGAATTCTGATGCCCGGGTTGCTTATAGGGAGGCACTACTTGGCCCATAGAGATGGTTAAGATGATATGATTATAGTGCACCAGAAATGTCTTTTTAAGCTAAACGTAGTCTGTAGTCCTTGTAGCCTAACTCAGGGTGGAAAAAAAATAACCTTAAGGAGACAGCTTGTTTCATATCTGCTGGTCCTGGTGGTGTAGTGGTAACCATTGTCTCGTATATTCCGGGTACAAACCCGGCTCGGTATATTTTTTCGGACAAATATGGCTTCCTTCGTGGGAAGGAAGCCGTGGGTCCTGTATGTACATTTACGGCACGTAAAAGAACCTCAAGCCTGAAAGGAGAGACCACTGAGCAAAATTTATCGATCTTTCCACGCCCTGTTTTGAAGGGGCGCTGATGGCCTGAGATGTTAAATAAACCAAATAAACAATAAATCAACAGGACCGCCGGCAAGCGCGAACGTCCATACAGGGCGTAAAGCTGAATGTATCCAACAATTATGTGTTGGTTTTTTATTGATAAACTGAAAATTTTGTTATTTGAACTAAGCACTGTCTGTGACATAATCCCTTGCCTACCTTGCGCAAGCGTAGTAGTGATTTTTCTAGTAACTATCAGGGATAGGTGATGGGGTCTTTCATTGTAATTTTCATTTTTTTGTGACTACAGTGGTAGCTGATAAACAAAAACAGATCGCCAGGCAGCTTTCGGGGTCAGCTACACTGTATGGTTGATGTCGAGGCAACTTCGCGTCCACTCGTAGTAGAAATGTTCCAACTCTAGTTGAGAAGCATGCAGTGATATTGCACTGCCTTACACAGCGACACAAAGGAAGGCGTTGGCCTTTCAAAAATAACTTGCAGATGTCAATCCTCGTTCAGAAGCTGAGCGACCTGTGCATGTCGGTGGGTAATGACCAACTCTTAAAAGTCAAAAGTGGTTTTTTTTTCTCAACAGTGTTTTCCTTGCACGTAAGTCTTACAGTGCTAAAGTTCACCAATAAATTTAAGAATTTCTTCAGTAATAATCACTATTAGTGATAATTTTTCCGTAATTTAAATTAGGTTAACGAATGTTTGTTGTTATGACAGAGGGGAATTTAGTAAGATAATTGCAATGCGAGAACGATGCATTATTATTATTATTATTATTATTATTATTATTATTATTATTTTTAGTATAATCATTGAAGCCTTATGATTTACCTTTTGAGCTTTCTTAAAACATACACTAATTTTATTACCTTTTATTTCAAGCAGAACCATATGGAGATCTAAATTTAATTAAAGCAACTGAACACTATTATATCATTTACTATTATTATTCTATTAATTTATGTCTTATTTCGTACCGCCAGTAAAGTAATTACAAGAAACTTTAATCAATATATTGTTCAGGTATTGCTGCATTATGTTTAAAATTACAAAAAAAAAAAAAAAAAAAAAAAATGCAAGAGTGAGATTTTTTTAAAAAAATAACACTTATTGAAATAAAAAAAATTATGCTGATAGTTTGTTATTTGTGTGTTTGGAACACAAACATGTAGGTTTTTTTTATCCAAAGTTATAAAAACTGAGCCCAAGGAGCATTTTATTACAGGATGCATAAAAAGCGCAACTATTTTTTTCTGAGTAAAAATTTGAAGCATTTATCTGAAATTGCAAGGCTTATTATTTCATGTCATTATGTATATTTGAGAATGCGGAATGGTGCGGATTGTTTGCGGTTCGATTCCCTCTTGAATCGTCCTACCTGATTGGGATTTCTCGAGGTTTTCCTCAGTCCACATTAAATACAAATGCGGGGGAGGTACTTTAAATTAGGCCTGGAACGCGTCCTTTCCCAAAAGAGAACCCTCTTTCGCAATTTATCATTTCATCTCATGTATAATTAATTTATATTGTCCGCGATGCCTTGTAGTAAAAATGGGTTTGATGTGGGTTTCGAAACCGCAGCCTAAAGTTAGTATTTTGTGTATCTGCAACTTACCCAGTTTTGGCAAAGTTGGCCCAGTATCGCATCATCCTCTTGCTGAGCTCTATCTCATGCGGCTGGTAGTTCTTGGCTGGGTTTAGCGGCTCTCCAAACACATAGTTGATCTCATCTCCATGCATCACACCGGTCCACGACGGCCATGGGTTCGAAGCCGAGCGATACTTGAACAGATACATGTACACGTTGTTGCCAGTTTCTGCGTAGCGATGGGCAAACTCGTTTACGTTGCACGTGAAGTGGTAGTCGCCAACCATCTTATCCAGCGCGTCGCGATTTCGGATAGGGTCGTCTGGATTCAACCAATCCGTGTACTCAAAAACGATGGCTTGGCGCGCTATGTTGTTGACGTAAGGATTAAGTTCCCGAACAGCCTGGAGAAACTCCTCGCGGTTCACGTACACGTTTTCCTCTTTACGGAACAGCTCGGTTAGGTAGTATATGATGAAGTAATGGCCTTCTTCGGTGTTGCTGCCCATGAGAATGTTTGTCTTCTTGAAGTTTTTAATTGCAAGCGATTTCTGAGGCGGCTCATCAAGGATCGCTCCATCAATGACGGGGACGAACGGAAACTCGCAAATGCCCAGGGTACCCCACTCGTTGTTGACAAGCTCGGTCGCGTTTCTCTTCCGGAGACAGTCGGTAACGGCATGGAGGTCAGACCGGGAGTGCGGACACCCGACCGCTTCAGCTAGGCGCAAACCACGGAGGATGCTCTCCTCACGACTTATAATTGCCCATGGTGCGGTCGGAGAGCCAGACTCCATGATGGCCTGACTGAAGAGGTTGCGGCTCAGGGGAGACAGAAGGTGCAAGCTCACGGACACTGCCCCGGCCGACTCTCCGAACAGGGTAACGTTGTTGGGGTTCCCTCCAAAGGCATGTATGTTGTCGTGTACCCACTGTAGGGCCATGAGTTGATCGAAGAGGCCGGCGTTACC
Organism: Metallyticus violacea; assembly: GCA_030762175.1. Classification (NCBI taxonomy): domain Eukaryota; kingdom Metazoa; phylum Arthropoda; class Insecta; order Mantodea; family Metallyticidae; genus Metallyticus; species Metallyticus violacea. Next base: position 9,918,432 of record CM060845.1, on the reverse strand, counting down.
GGGCACGTCGACCGTGTCGAAGAAAAGGAAGCCGAGAGACGCGACGCGATACTGCATGGACACTATGATAACGTTCTCTTCGGATACCAGGATTTTGTGGTCGTACACGTCTAACGTGGCAGAACCGGAGTAGAACCCGCCGCCGAATATCCAGACCATGACGGCGGCGCTGCGAGGCCTTGGTTTGGGTACCACCACGTTGATGTAGAGGCAGTCCTCCGATATTGGAGTGTTGGGGTTCCAAATGAGGGCACCTGGGAAGTCGCCAAATACGGTGTCGATGATCTGCACGCAAGTATTTGGCATTTTGGTGGCGTTGTAGATCTCCCCGTTTACATCCCACCTATCTACGGGTCGAGGGTGGCGAAATCTTAGCGGACCTAGAAAGATGAAACACAATCACATTACTAAAATATTTGCACATCGGCAGAGAAATTTAATAATGTCCACTTGGATTGTTAACTAAAGACGAAATAGAAAATTCTTTTAACGCTTTAATAATAGAAAAGCAGTAGTTTAAATCAAATAAACGTTAAGCTAATAAAATTATTGTCTTACTTTCTAAATGGAACTTTACAGTAATGCTTGAGATGAGAAAGTATACCTGAATAGAAAGAATAAAAAATAAGCCCAAAGTACAATTAAAATGAAATAGAATGAATATGTAACTACAGAGGTATTTTTTCACTCATTCATTTGCAGTGTTCTGTCTGAGGGTACGTCCATCATATCGTGTTTACTCTTTACTAGAAAGGTATGCTCTCCGCTTCCTTGATCTATTGGTTACGTTTCTGACTGCTGGCCGGAAGGCCCGGATTCAATCCTTGATACCTGCTTTGTAATTTTTACCAATTTCCGAAGGTATATGGCAATTGCGGTGGTACCCTAAACTTAGGCCTGCAGAACGTTTCCTTCCTTAAAAATCCTTTCTCAATATATAATTTCATTTAATGTATCACCAGTGTTCACCGCCTGTGGTGCCTCTGTAGCAAAAACGGACATTAAACACCATTAAAAAGTGTCGTTTTCGGTGCCTACTAGGTAGAATCGATGGAGATTTGAAGAAAGTTTTCAAAAATATTTTCATTTGTACAGTCGCATTAGCCTTCCTTCGGGATTTACTAAAAAGCACGAGTGGTACTTTCGGAATATGCAGATTTGTATCGAGATTGGGTGCTGACTTATGACCTTCTAATTACAAAATCTCGAAATTTAACAGCTACTCTCCGGATACCGGAGGACACATAAGGTCCGCACCTTATAATTTTCAACTTACCGCATTTTGGGATTGAACATTTATGTGTAAATTAACGCTTAGGCTAGATTGGCCGCATTACCAGTGGTGCTGGTAGATTAGTTTCTTCAGCTGTGTTGATCAGGTTTATGGTAGCTCATCACCGCCCCACTTCCCGAAGAGTATGGCACCAAGTGAATTTCCAACCTATTCGGACATCTCTCCAAAATGCATCTCTAGTAACGTCATAGGTCCCATGAAATTCACATCGGAGCATTTGAATTGAAAACCCTAGGTAATTACTTAAATTAAATACGTTATTCATAATTGCACAGGTCTGCAAAATTGATGTAATTGTAATTTAATTTTGAAATTTGTTCTGAATTTTATGTAGCATAGTGTGCTGGATTGAAATATAACCACCATTTATCTCCTTCATGTAAGTTTTTTTTTCACAAAGTTAATTTGAAAATATGGGAAATTATTTTATTAATTCGCATTGTGATCAAAACACGAGTGCTTTGAAAGGGGGAATAATCCTGTGCATCAATTTAATGGAAAATCACTAACAATGTTTATTTACCTTTACAGACTCTGATAATACCTTTATCGTTTTCCCTGGAAGCTCCATCTGCTACCTCTCTCCTTGTTCTCTGTGCAACATCCAACAGTAGCCTGTTCCATTTCTTTGACTCTTGATGGAATCTCTCGCCCTATTTTTAGCTTAGAGCATCAAGATTTTCGGTAAAATATTCCATATAAGAAATGTAGGAATGTACTTTCAGACTCGTTGAACAGCCCAAATCCTTGAATTTGATCAACATGTTTTCCTTTATACGCCTAAACTTCTATTGCTTGTAGTTTCCAATAAATGTCCGTGCAAATTCTTTGACCACTGTCCAAGCTTCTTTTTGAACAGTTGTCACTTTTGTCTGGAATATTTAATCTCTAAACAGTTTCATCTGAACCCACGAAAACACCTTCTTTCACTTTTGCTTCTGAGAGCCCCTGAAATTTACTGCGCAAGTGTTGAAAACACTTTCCTTCGTATGACAAGGCCTTCACAGATTGCTTTATTATTCCAGTTATACATGAAGTGGCGGAAGGAGAAAATTTCTTCGATCTTTATCGCAATATACTTTTGCTTCCAGGTTCTAAATTTATCCTAGAGGGCCACTCTGTTTTGATCCACTGCTGACTTCTATCTCTACTGTCTCATGAACACGTGAAACAAGAGAATTTAATATAACCTCCCTGCCCAAGAAGTGTGGCAGTTACTTTTAAATTACCGCATATTGTCCAAACATTGTTTTTCAATCCAATTATTGTATTTCAATTTAGAGAGGATTAAAGGTAATTTTTCAAACATTCTTTCATATGTACAGAATGCCCTACTGGCTCTGAGATGTACTTGTTGCCATTGTTAAGAAGTACTGATTTGAATCAATAAAAACCTCAATTCATTGTCTCATATTGAACATTAAATTCCTTAAACATACAATAATTCACCACAGTAAACCAGGTTATTTTCGTGTGAAAAATAATGCAGGAACTTTCTTTCTTAGTATCTAAACCACAAGAAAGATGTACCAGGAGGCAATAATTTAGTTTCCTTTAACCTAAAACCTAATAGTGCTGCTGAATGTTTGGGGAGACCTAAGTCTGTAATCAAGTCATTCAATTCAGGCTATGAATGAAGCTGGAGCTCTGTACTATCTGTAACTATGAAGAATTCTTCAGATTTCCCAGATTCATTCTCAGAGTCATCAGGTATGTCTTCTAGTTTATCAGGGAGTGGAGATAGAGGACGTCTTGGTTACTGAACAATGGGATAAACAATTTCTATCTTACTTTTAAGATTATACCTTGCTATATTACAGGAACAGAAGCAACAGTCAGTACTGTGACTTGTGAGTTCTACACATAATACTGGATCTCCAAGTCGAAAGCTTTTTTCTTACCTTCAGAATTTTGTGACACAAATACGGCACACCTTATGTGGAGCCCATGGCTTATTAAATAAGTTTTTTATCCTAAAATATACACACACTTTCTTTACAAATGCAGTAATGTTTCTTTACACAAAGTCTCCACAAATGCAACAAGTCGAATTACTACACCCTTTTGAAGTTATCTTGTATTAATAAATAAATAAACGAACCCTCAACTATAGTAGTGAAAAAGTGATGTTTGGTTGAGTTTGGAAGGCACACAGAAATAAACTAAATAAAGCGATGAAAACAACTCACTACTAACTTCAACTTCTTGGAAAACTTGTGAACCTCTTGCACAATTTAGAAATGTACACTCGAATAACACCCATCTCAAAGCACTAGTTACAACTGAACTCAAAAGTAAGCAACAATGGAATTTTGAGTGTAAAATAACAATGCATCATATACAGCCAGAATTATTTTATTTTTGTGAGAAAAATGAAGATTAAGAGACGCCTGTATTCTGCTTCTGTAGTAATAAAATTGAAAATATTAATTTGTAACAAAACGGTGGGTGGTGGAATGTTTTAAGTATTTTTTTCTGAAATCAGTGCACATAAAACTGTAAAAATGAACTGTTACTCTGCAAACAAACAAAATTTCCATTGCAGACAAGTGAGTGACTGGCTAACAACAACTTACCAAGAGGTTTCTGCGCGTAAGGTATTCCCAACCAGGCGTCCACCTTCTTCCCCGTAGCAGCCGTGAGCGTGATGCCTCGTACTTTGCCCTTGTTGGTTTCGATGATGAGAGGGTCGTCGTGATCCCCCGCTCCGCTACCTTCCTCATTAAGCCGAGACTCGTGGGGTATGTGCATGTTCAGCGAGTCAGCCCCGGGCAACATACGGTCGAGATCTATCGAGTGTCTACTGTTGCCAAAGTCGACGGGCTGTTCTCTCCTGCCCATGTCCATAGGCTCCCCCCTGGACTTCACGTCATCGGGGTCACCCTCACCACTACCACTTGCTACACTACCACTACCACTGTGCTCGCTGAGTCGCATGTCCCTGGCGTCCCCAACACTCACATCCATGTCGCGTTCTCTTTTGTCACTACTGTGCACCATTACGTCGTCGGCTTCCACATACACGTCACTACTGTCGAAGGCATCCTCGTTGTTGGCGCGGCCGGTCTTGCTGTCGCTCGGCGACGCCTTGTGACTGTGATCGCTGTCGCTTCCTCTGCTCATGAGCAAGGAGTCGGCTCCCCTGCCCACGTAGGATTCCTTGACTGCACCGATCACGTCCTCCATCAAACCGTCGCCTCTGTTACTCTTCCCCACACTTCCGTCACCACCGTCCGCCACTTCCGTGTCCCGCGCTGCCGAAAGGGATTCCCCGCGATCCGAGATGTCGTATCCGTCCAAATCGAAGTTCTTGCGTCCACTGTCTCCGCCAGCGTCGATATTGAAAGCCATGTTAGTGCCATGATGGCGGCCATGATGCGAGGACGACGGCGGCGCACAGAAACTGCCGCCCAGTAGTAACAGCAGCAGAAGGAACGTTTGTGGAGGCCGGTAGTAGCTGCGGGTTGGTTCCCAGTGGAGGGGGAGGAGGGAAGGTGCCATCCTCATGCAACGGGGATCTGAAACAAACAAAAAACCCGATGTACGACTTAGGCATGACAAAATGATGCGCGCTGGATCATTGGCACGGCTGGTAAATTACAACACTGTTTACCAAATGGCAAACGATTCCAACGTGCAGCCGTTCCACATTTTCATATGACGCTGGATATCTAAAACAAAATAGACACCCTCAAGCATATCGTTGGGGGGAAAAACATGCATAGTTGACAGTGTTCATGCCTTTGGAAAGAGAGCAAATAAGCATTAGATTGTAAAATACACACAAATTCATTAAGGAAACGATTTTTGAAACATTACACAGAAGATTAATGATGTTGACAACACGGCGGCCAACAACATGGAACGACATGTTGAGTTATGTCTTATGCAGAAGGGAGGAAATTGTCAACATTTTCTATAGAAGTTAATATCTCCCAAAGATACTCTACATTTAAGGTATAACAAGCTGTGGCTAACATCATTCGTTTTGAAATAAAGGAGGGAGGGAGGGAGGGAAGGAAGGAAGGAAGGAAGGAAGGAAGGTGTCAGTTCTACAGGGTGTATCCCAGTCTGATGTGACAGAGGACATGGAAATAAACATTTTTTTCGTAATAAAAGACTTCGTTTTCGACACAAAAGACAGATCTCATCACTCATTATGTTTCAGCCGTTCTTTTACCAGAGAAATAATAAACAACTAAAGTTAGATTGTCATTGTATGTCACAAAATATCTCATGTGAAATCTGTTTATTTACTTTTATGGTATTAAAATATTGAACTTGTAGACATACATAAGGCTTACGACAATGCTAATTTATCAAAGCGGATCTACGAGGAACCACACACTCAGGGTCATATTCCTTGCCATACAAACTTTCCCAAACTGGATCAATGTCTTCCTGACAGTGGCCAGTTCCAGATAAAGAAAACAACTTCAGGAGAGAACTGAACAATGAGAAAATTATAATTTGAAGATGAGGTTTAGTAGAGGTTTGAAAATAACCCACGAACAGCTGTTGCCCACTCCATGAATACCAGGCACATGGCTGTGTGGAGAATCTTAAAGTGAGCATGAAAAGCATTCGCTTCAGATCCAAAAAGTGTAAACATTAATCCCGGATGATTGCCGTAACAGACAACAATTCAGAGAACAGCATTTTTCAAAGATATTTTTAATACACACAACAGTCACATTTGGAGTGACACTAATCCTAAAGCTGTGAAAAATCTCTGCAATCAATTCAAATTTTCTGTAAATATTCGGATTGCATTTGTGATAACTTTCTATTATACCTGTACAAGTGAATGAACATGTTTATTGTATTTTTCTTGGGGAATGCTTCCGGGGTTGCTTGAAGCTGTCCCGATTAATATTAGGAGAAAGAAGATCTTTCAGCACGATGATGCACTCGCACATTTCAATTTAAATTGTAGAAATTATTAATATATGAGTAAACATAGAAAGTAAATATATAGTAATTTTCCAAGTTAAGATTAATTCATTTTTCCTTCATACCGCCATAACTTGAAAACGAAGCATTTTTGGACATTACTCTATTATGTATATAAATAATTCTATACGCCGTCTTTTGATTTTCTTGCAGCACAGGAATTTTCAAACAAGTATTTGGCATCTAAGATAAAATATTATGGAATTTTATTGGTTTACATCAATATACTGCTGGGAAATCTATCTTCATTCAAAAGACGGCGCTAGAGGACCAGCTGGTATAGTATTGCCGTGAATTAAACTGTAATTTTATTTGTAAAAATTTAAGCCTAGCAACGATTCGAATCTAGGTAATTTTTATTGTTAGAAAAGTGCAATTTTTCCACTCAGCCATCAAGACATATGCGTTTCCTGTTTTTGGAAAAGCTGAACACGAACTAAAGGTGGCAGAAATCTTGTAATGCGAACCCACGGGTTTCCCATGTTTTCTAAATATGTCATGGTTTCTGGCCGTTGCTCATATTTTTTTGTCAAAGGTTATATCTTACACGCTTTCTATAATAAATAGTTTCTATTTAATAAATGCGCAAAGTTGTTCCATTCATTTAGAATAAAACGTATTTGTTCCTGAACCTGAAACATTTACTACAATGTTTAAAGGATCAGGTTTCCAATTTCCCAAAAATGATTAGCATTTAGCTTAAAACTAACTGTTTTTGAGACATGCAAGGTTAGAAAAGTACTTAACTGTAAGGGGGAGGCACCTAGTAGTGTGTTTCAATTGAAATGCAGTAAAATAAATTTTCAGAAAACATCTACAGGGTTCTAAAAGTTTCTTGATTAATGGCAAATGCCACTCTTCAAGAGATGTTGTCATCGATAATATTTCTAAATGACATTCCATTTCCTCTTAAATCATATCTGAAAGAAATAATTTATATACTGCTATCATTTATTTTGTGACAATAGGATAATTTATTGTTTTACTCGTTTTTGCGCTATGAACATTAACTTTGTGTTTATTTAATCCCACTCTTGGCTTATACTCGAAATATTTATCATCCTCTATTTCTTTCTGTGCGTATGTGACTTGGAATATATTTTTTATGACTGAAATATTCTGTTACAAGAATAAATCAAGTTAAATGTTCTTTACAAGATAGAATAAAAACTGGTTATAACTTAGTTTGATACTTGTCACCAGAGCGTGGTAGTTCAGCCATTTATTTTGGTTAAAATAGGTAGGCAAAAGGGCACTTAAAATACTGAAAACAGGCAGTAATATAATTAAAATAAACATTTATTAAAGGTGAAAACAGAGTAATATCACTCATTAATGAAAATAGACATTTAAAATACTTAATATTACTTTATCACATAATTAAAGTACTTAAGCTTACTTTTCTTGGTAATAAGCAACAACAAGATGTTTTTTCAAGATATCATCTGTCATAGTCAGTTGCTTTCAGAAAGAACTTTTTTCATAATGGAAAAAGAACGTTCTACTTTAACCGAAGTGATTGAAACATTTTTAAAACAAACTATTTCGGAAGGACTCATGCCAGTTGCAGCAGAACATGCACTTTTCAGGACATTGTGGAAATGTTGATCAAGACAAAGTAAAGTAGTTTTGAATAGTCCTGGGGAATGAGCAAAAGATGTACGTGGTTGCTGCTGTCTATGCATTTATAGGGGAATCACGTTAGTGTCTCTTCTGTACTGAACACATTGTAAGGACGATTTATTGCACAGCTGCACCGCTCTCATCTTTCTCGCTTGCAATTGTTTGTTACATTTATGCAGCTGAGTAGGTATTCTCCCCACAATTTCCTAGAATTGTCGGTACTAGGTCATTCGCCAGGACTGTTCACAACTACGATACGGACCTCATTGTATTTCCTGGTATTCCTAAGCCCATGGTAACCATGCGTTCCTTTCACTGCCATATAAAAGAGCTTAAGTGAATGGTTGAGGAGAAAGTTTTTGACTACTTGAAAATAAATACATGTATAACAAAATCCTTAATATATATTTTAGTGAGGTGAGCATGCTATTTAATTTTTATAATTTTTTTCACTTGATATATTGAAATTCTTTGTGTTTTTTTTTTAAATACGTGAATAACAACTGGGCCTACCGACCCCAAATGTACGAAAAACGTTCATTTCTATCTGACCGTTATACAAATAAAAGGGCGCTCTTAAATGTTCAAATTCTGTGTCAGCAACTCAAAACACATTTTTAATGAAACATTACTGGATATCGCATTGCATCGTTGCCACGCAAAGGGCGCTCTAAAGAAAGCACTTTGCACGTGACTCGAGAGCGACAGTACTCGCCTTATTGAACAAGTTGGAAACAACGGAATCTCTGTTGAGCGAGACTGACAGCCATCATCAAGTTTCTCCTTAAAATGCATTACGTCGTTTGTCTCAAGAGGGGGAGTATGGATATAGATACAGAACTGAGGTGGTATAGGATTACTGCAGGAGGTAAGAGAGCAGTTCGTTATTGCACATTTTTGTCGTTCATTGTGCGGCTACCTGACATGGTTCCATCTGTTTCGTTAAGCTGAATAGTGGATCCATTTTTCTTACTTTCCGGAATACAGAGAATACGTACGGCGTCAAAGCCATTTTAATTATTAAGTAGCACTTGTAATGCATCTAGCATCTTATTTGTCTCTTAAATAAAGAACTTATCAAAAATTGGTCATGATATTGCTTGTTCACCTTGAGATACCTAACGTTGAATGTTTTGTAGCTGACGTCAAACAGAACAAGAAACGAAAACGAAAATGATCCTGTGCTTTGGTGAGTTCTGAAAAGTTAAAAAAAAAAAAAAAAACGCAATGGTGTGAACACAGCTTTCTGAAATAGTTGCGATCGGATCCGAGTAGGAGTTCAATTGTTTTATAAAGGGGTGAATAAATAAATGTATAAAAATTGTGATAAACTATCCTAATTGCCACTTAAACCAGCGGTTCTCAAACAGTGAACCGCGAAACACCAGAGTGCAGTTAACAATTTATTTCTTGACTGTACAGATACAAATAACGAATTACGAGAAAACGAAAGATGATAACAAATTAACAATGTGTATTAAGATAAAAGAAATTTGCGTGATATTAAAGATGGCATTTTTTTTTCCGGAAGGACCTTTCAAATAGATCTGCCGAAACCGTAAGCTGACATGCATCATCAATGATTCCATGGCAACAGCATATTTTATGATAATAATTTACTTTGTGTAAACTAATTCTCTGTACAGTAATCAAAAAAGCATAGGAAGCAAGTAAAAACTGTAGAATGAGAAGTCCGTAAACAAAAATTTCCCATTAAGCCCAATATATTGTTAATGCCACACAGCAACATCTTTCTCTTTTAAGAATTAAAAGTAACAAATAAAGTTATAACCTCACACATATACTTATTGAATATAACATTATTTTATGCAATATTAGCATTAAAACACACTCCTTATTACGCTATAATAGTGTAACAATTAGCCTAATTCTGACAACTAGTACTCCATGAGGCCTTTACAACACAATTTCCAACGACGTACCTATAAGAAAAATCTAAAATAATCCACCTAACAAGCACACCAACATTCAAACACGAGAATCAGTTTATTAAACAAATTTATCACAAAATAACCTCCATTTTCTTGGAAAAATTGAAAAATCTATTAATTAAATAATTGTATTACAAAAATTTCTTTTCATTTTGAAACGTTGATCTTGAATCATCATAATCTCCACTATTCTAACAGAAAGCATCCTTAACCTCACTATATTGCTTCTGTATCAATGACAGTTACTTTGCTTGGTAATTATTAAAAGTACGATCATAGAAAATATTATTCCTGAGCCACTGCTGATATCTACTACATTAACATTTCCCTTTCCTATTTATTTATTTATTTGTACTTTCAATTGATTCCTTTATGTAAGATTCAGCAACTGATGCTGACTCTCACCCTCCTAATTCTTTTCAGTAATTACTTATCACATTAATAATCAACAAATATTTACTAGCTCTGAAAAATGGCACTATCAACATTTTTTCATGAGTTGAATTAACATGTTTCTCTTTTCTCCTCATACAGAATTTGTCATATTCTTTTCGTATACACTTTTCGATTTTTGAGGAAGTAATAAACCCTCGACTACCTAAGCTCTCTTTATAATTTCTTCTGGAATGATGTCCACATTTTCAATATCAAACATCGCGGAATCAGCATGCATTTCCATTTGAGTTCTTCAAAACAAAAATAATATAACAACGTCATAGAAACGAGTACTAAGAAACCATGCAATGCAATAAGGTACGGAAATATTTTGTGTGTGCATGGGTCCGGAAACGCTTTATTTCCATGTTGGAACTCTTTTTCTACAACTCTTCATATTACATCATGGGAAAAACAAAGGAACAGAACGTACCAGCTTACCACTTGAAACTCTTTCTTACATGAAATGTTCAAAAAGCCTGTTGGTTGCGTCTGGTTAATTTGTAATGCAGTGTTTTTGTTCCATTTAAACGAAGGTAATGTAGGCTAGACTTTTATTTGTGAGGATTTTTGAATGCTCTTGTGTATCGAACCCCGGTACAAGATGCAGAGAGTCTTTGTGCCCGTATTGTGGAAAGCTGCGAAACAATACGCAATTGTCCGGGGATACATCAGCACATCCGGGGACTCAAAGCATGGAGGGTTGATGCATATATCTATGCTTGCAGAGGACATTTTGAACATTTTATATAAGAAAGAGTTCCATGTGGTATACTGATATGTTCTAGCTTCTTGCCACTGAAGAACTCGCAGTAGTTCGAAATATAGCAATTTCAAGTGTGACTTTTTCTCAGTGTTTTATCTTTATCTACTTTTATTATTAGTGTTAATTTGTTACATTGTTAATAGTGTTTCTTTATTTTTATTTTTCATGAATATTATATATATGTATATATATATATATATATATGATAAAATGAAAGAAATTTAGGCGGTAATAAAACGCAGGACAATGATAATGTATATTAAAGGATAAGTTACGTTGAGTATAAATTGTATAGTATATGGATAAATTTGTTATAAATATAATTTTGAAGAACTGGATTAATTTTAGGGACTTAATTGGTAGTATAAATAGAGAAATTTAACGGAAAGTATTACTACTGAATTCCAGTAGACATGTCCGCCGGGAACAGGTGGAACACTTTATGTTTAATTAAGTTTACAGTTTATATTGTATTGTAATCTGTATTTTGTTTAACAGCTGGTTACCAGTTGCAAGTTATGCTGACTTCCAGCTTGTGTGGAAAGTTATAACGTAGTTTAGTTATTTGCATATTTAGTTTCAGATTTAAATAAATCTGATTAACAATAATGTAAGAAATGTAAAGACATAAATTGTGAAATAAAGGATATAGATGCTGGAATATATGTCCCGGTGCAGGAAACAAAGTACCGGGTTGTAGTATTACAGATTTTTTTTTTTTTTTTTAATTTTATGTTTCTGTGTGTTTCCCACGGATAATGTACTACGAAGAGTTGTAGAAAATGAGCTCTAACATGGAAATAAAGAGTTTCCGGACCCATGTCCATTTTCTTCTTATACGTGTGAAAGTGTCCTGAAAGTTTGGCTGTACCTTATTGTTAAATCCGGTATAGTATGTCGTATCTACTACGTTATAACATCGCATTTTGCAAAATTTTAAATACTTTTTTAAAAACATTTCAATGCTAAAATTGCATAAAACGTTGTATGTCACACGTGTATAATCTTCATTCTGAACAATCATGAAAATCAGCTTGTTCACTTCCGTACACGCGCTTAATTTTCGCGCGTGTCACAATTATCAAGATTATACACACTAGTTACATAAATAATAATAATAATAATAATAATAATAATAATAATAATAATAATAATAATTATTATTATTATTATTATTATTACTATTGTGTAAGGATATCACACTACAATAAAAAGGCAATGTATATTTCTTTCTTTGTTTATATTTTAAAGGTTTGCAAACCATTGTTGAACTGTAAAAACAAAATATATGGGTATTTATTAACCGCGATTGGGTTTGCCCTCGATGGCAATGAAGAATAAGAAAAATACATTGCATTTTACAGCAAAATACTTAATACCAACTGAGAGAAAAAAAAAGATAATACACATCGTCTGTATTTTTCTTTGTATTCTGTAGTTTGGAATTCCTAACAAGATCAATTTGCACATTTGACGCATCACCAAATGCTTTTGTTACTATTACTTGCTCCCCACCGCCCCTAGCAAAAGTGGTTAGTGATGCATGTTCAGGAATTATATAGTTGAGGTATAGAATTTCTACACTGACCACAAGACAAATGCACGTCGCGTAATAAACCGGCTTTGAGAATTGTTTTCCTCCATAATTTCACACTGTAATCCGACTGTGATTAGTTAAACTTCAAAATTTTGTTTCGTTTCATTGGTCAATTTTAAGATGACGTTACACGTGAAATAGTCTAAATCGTTTGTACACAATCTTCGCAATTTTCGTGTCGTTCTCTTGTTCAATCTGATTTGTACATTTATATTCTAGTTATTATTTCTACAGTTATTGTGTGTTTATTTATTATATAATTAAACCATGGAGTATTTAGATTATCAACTAACACAGCCTTATTTTGTTCTTCTTTTTCAGTGCCTGGATGCTGCAAGTTCGTGCGCTATCTTGAAGAGCGAGCGAGCGAGCGGTAAGTTAAAATATTCCAACCCATGATCCCTTTTTACCGAATGCGCCCGGAGCTGGCTTAATGAACACAGGGGTACAGCACAAGAAATGCCTTACGTTAAGACTGCGGTTTCTCCAGGGGCTGTAAGGAAAACCGAGGGTTGTTTCTCCACATTAATCCTAGCAAGCATTAAAGAAAAAGAACTGAGGGAGGGAAAAAAACCAAGGTTTCCATGATGTGGACTACAAATTTCCTTTTAACGGGAATAGTTGCGATGGGAATGGTGAAACGTGTGTCAATCGGCACCCGGGGTTTTTGTTTATATTCATAATAGCTTAGTCCGGAAATTCTGTAATTGAATATATTGCTTTTAAAGTAAAGGAATCGTTGAAATTTTAGTTTTCTTGAGTTTCAATTCAAAATTTGCAAATAATTTTACCAGAGTACTAATTAATATGAGCGACTCCATGTGAAATTGTATGTAACGTTTACATAATTGACCTTACATTTTAAAAATATTTTAATGTATTTGTATATGTCTATAGCTTCCTTAGTTTTCATGCCAATTTCACCAGACTTACTGTATTTTATTAAAATCGTCTTAAGAAATTCTAAAAATACAAATGTGAACAATAGCTATTTTTTTATGAAATATGATTTGTAAAACATAGTAATTATCTACAAGAATAGAGAAAATATTTGTAGGCCTACTTAAGCAATTTCCCAAAGAAAGACAGTAACAATAAAACACCAACACGTTGTTAATATTAAATCAAATAAGTTTGCGGATTTGTATTCTAAGCCAGTAGTTCCCAAAATTTTCAGGTCATGGAGCACTTTTCAAGAGAAAAGTTCATAATGGAGCACTGATTTTCATATAATGCTTATATGACCACACTATTTGAGAATAGAAGTTAAACATTCAGAGAGCTTTAGACGTGTGAAACATTATGTTTAATGTTTACTACTCTAATTTCACTACATACATTACAAAACAAACAAAAACTCAATTTAAAACGAGCTGAAAGCAAGTATTATAAATCGATAATATATATCATCATAGATCTGATACATTCCTTGGTCTAACGGTTAGTTTAGCTGCAACTGGCCTAGAGGCCTTGGTTACATTCTCGGTACCTACTTAGGAATTTTTCTAAGTAATGGAGGTCTGTAATGGGGTCTACCCAGCCTCATGAGGACAATTGGAAATCTGCCTGATGATAGATGACTGCTGGTCACATGCTCCCCTGCAATACTGCTCTCTATCAATGAAGTCGTAAGACGGAGGTAGAGGATGCAGAGGTCGCTGCGGCAGGGCAAGACTCAACGCCTCGCATGGAAACGAGATCTGTGTTTTGTTTTAGTACCTGCATTAGCAGAAAAGCCCGATTCACATAAATAAGTGGATGCTTTTAGCTTATCAGACAAAACTTTAAATTTGTCTTTTAACTGACACCAGAATTCGTATAGTGACTCTTTATTTGAAAATTATTTTTATCATAGGCTGGCTTTTCTGACACAGCAGAAAATGGTTTACAACCCAAATTTTTTCTTTCGTTTTTTCATGGAGCTCTTCCAAAAATAACTGTTGAAACTATCAAGCAAATTTAGTAGGTGAACTTGAAACTCATTTAAGATATTCCCAGGTATTTCTAGCTCTTCTGTAAATTCCTTTACCATTGGGAAATTGTAAATCGGGAAATTATGCAGCAAATGAGATTTGTATATACCATTTTTATTTTATTTGATTATAATAACGTAGAAAAGCACCCGCTTTATAGTTCGCTCGTCTATGTTCGTAACGAAAGGTTAGTTGCAGTGTCGCTAATATGAGTGGGTATGGGTCTGAGCGCGAATTAGCTTCCCCCTTGCCCCTTTATTAGCCCCAGCTTGTCCCCTACAATTGCTTTGAAGCAGTCAGGTGTTTCCGGTATCACAAAGCCATTTACATGATTGTTATTAAGTGTTACATCCAATGTGCAGCGGACAACCTCTCCTCTCTAAGCAAGTGTTTGATTGTTAGCAAGTTATATCCGGAAGCAACAGGCTTTACGTCTTCCCTTGTGATGGTCTCCCTTTATGCAAACGACAATTGTTTCAACTCCGTAGGATAATAATTGAATTAGGAACTAAGATGGTAATAGGGCACTTTAATCTGCCTTTTATTGATTTATAATAAAAGTTTTTGTTGGTGTTTTAAATTCATTGTTATGAGAGTTGAACCCTGTACTACTACATCCTGACTTATTTCTAGTTGGTCTAACCTTTTTTAATTTTACCTTAATTTACTTCAAGATGGCCACCAGCAATTTAATGCACTTTAGCTAGGCTCCTGACTTAACGCAAATTTCGTACTTGTTAGCGAAATCCGAAAGAATGTAGGTAGCTATTGCGGTTGTACCCATGAAAATATTTTTGAAAAATGTCTTGAAATCACCATTGATCCTGCTTTCTAAACACCAAAAACGTCAATGAAAAAATTAAACGCGCACACATGTTAACGCTCTAAAGGCCACACTTTTTGTTTTTTCTCAACAAAACTCGGCATATTGCAAACAATTAACAAGTGACTCGTACAGTTCATATCCAACAAAATTGAACCATTGGAGACGGGAATTAACCTAAAGCGAAAATATAAAATCGCTTTAGGGGCCGCAATGTTTGTTTTTTCCCTCAAAGAAACTGGGTATATGCCATTAAAATAAACAAATAAAAATGGTTTCCGAAAATCAGCAAATTAGGAATAGGGGTTTACCTTAAGCTCAAATTAAAAATCCCTTAGCGGCACCATATTTTTTTGTAACGAAACTCAGTATGAAACATTTAAATAAAACAAGAAAAATAGTTTCTGGAATCGGGCCATTACAAATGTGGGTATATCCAAAAACGAAAATTTAAAGAATGGGGATAAAAGCGAAATTTAAAAATCGTTATAACTGCCGCAGTTTTAATTTTTTCAAGGAAATTCGGTTTATATCATTTAAATAAAACAAGAGAAATATTTTCGGAAAATAAGTGAAATCAAATTATTTGGAGTGTGTGTATGGGGGGGGGTGTCTGAAACCCAAAATTTAATCGTTTAAGGGGTATCATTTTTTTTGAAACGATACTCGTATATTATCATTTAAATAAAATATGAAAAATGGTTTCTGAAAAACATTGAAATCGAGCTGTTAGGAGTGGGGATTTACATGAAACCCAAAATTTAAAAGATACTCTAATGGTGCCAATGTTTATTTTCACATTAAAATTAGGTTTATACAATTTAAACAAAATAAGTAAAGTAGTTTCAGTATATCTGAAAATCCGAAATTTAAAAATCGCTCTAGTTTTTAATTTTAATAAAAGGTTAACTTTTCTCGGCATATAAACTGTATTTATAATGATGCATATGTTTACCCCATATCCCATCCTTCCCTTATTTGCTCCCCCAGACAAACAGATCGAAGAAGTGCTTGATACCCCCTTATTATTGATATCAAGTACTTAATTGTTCCAATTTTGAATTGTTCCAATTTTCGTTAAAGATATGAAACTCTTTAAGAACCCCTCTTTACTTTAGCATCCGTTTGCACCTGATCAAGTTCTTTGATCTTTTAACAATCCCAAATTTCGGCCACGTAATCATTTGTGCAAGTAATTACATTCAGATTAAACATTTACTTTCTGTTTTTCATTTTACAATTGTGGAATAATGTAAGCAAATATAAACCATTGAATATCGCTACGAGTGACCGAGGTCATTAAAGCGCGGACACGTGAACGGGAGATCCGGGTTTCGAATCCCGCCTGGACCGTCCTCTTTGACCGAAGTTTTATTCCAATTTTTCTTCATTCCTCATAAATGCCGGGGAGGTACCCTAAACTTAGACTTGAAACGTTTCCTTCCTTAAAAAAAGTCCTTTCCCAATTTATCATTTCATCTTATGGTATCAGGACGGATGAATTTTTTCGGGCGTAAAAATCCTAAGTATGGCTTCCTTCGGAAGGGAAGTAAAGCCGTGGGTCCCGTGTCGTGCATTTGCGGCACGAAAAAGAACCTCAAGCCTGAAAGAGAGGCCTCTGAGCAAAATTTGTCGGCGTTTCACGCCCTGAGTTGAATGGGACGCTGATGACCTGAGATGTTAAAGAGCGTCCATAAATAAATCAATCAAAAAAAATATTATGGTATCATCAGTGCCCACCGCCTGTGATACCTCAGCAGAAAAAGCATTGAATATACAATGGACAATAAATATGAATAATTAAAGGGGGACTATAATAACCCTCATACGACTATTTATGTAAAAATAATTACGTTACTACAAGACAAGAAAAATAAGTTTTGAGGATTACAACGGTTTAGTCACTCCACAGGTGCGCGATTAATTTGAGTAGAACGTCTAAAGTACAAGCTGGAAGTAGAGAAAGCACTCTCAGCTTGGCTACGGTATCTGTAGGTGGAGTGAGGTGCTTAAAAGGTTTACTTCCCTTGCCTCTGTTTAGGTCCGAAGGAAAATGAACCCTTTTACCAAGTTGCGTGTTTCTGCACGTGTCTCTTGATACTCGGGTGCATGTTTTGTTTTAAAACTACAGCCAATATACAAGATGTCGTAATGTTTCTGACTTATTCCTTTAGCTACTAGTCAGGAATAACATTAAACCCCAACTTTTCCTCTTTTAAAGCTGTATGTTCGTGTGTTTGTTTCGCACCGAACTCCTACATTTATATAAATATTGTGAAGGAGGCAAATTGTCTCACAAATTACACACATATGCAAGGATCACTAGATAAGTGTTGACCACTCCTAGAGAAAGCAGGTAGCAGGTAGAGTTCTGTTGTGTTACTCATTTTCCTGCGCCTTCTTAAAGATGATTTGAAGAGTGGCAGACGAACAACAGTAGTGACTGAGAAGAACATCACCTCTGTGGAAACAGTGATCAGGGAAGCTCCAGGACTAACCTACAAGGACTTTGAGCTGGCATTAGCGATTAGTTCGGCGAGTGTTTCAACCAGCCTTCATGAGCACCTTCGTGTAAAAAGAATTCTTCGAGATGAGTGACTCATAATTTGCCTGAAGCAGAGAAACTCCACAGGGTGGAATGGTGTCAAGAAATGCTGCAAAGATTTGACTGTGGATAATTTCACAGTGTTTCAGTATTATTATGGGTGAGGAAACATGGAATATCAGTTTGATTCAAAAACAAAACGTCAGTACTCCATTTGGCTTTTCCCTGATAACCAACCACCCCTCAGTCAAATGTGGGAAAGAAAACGGCCAGCTGTTTCTTCTCCATAAGTATTCATGTATCAACCATTGTGCTCGCGAATCATAAAACTGTTACCTGAAAAATGGAACACACAGGTGTTTCAGAAAACCCAAGAGTGCTTCCAAAGACAGGACTAAGGAGGATTTTGTTGCATCATCAGGTCACACCCCTAAGGTAACCATGAAGTTTCTGCAAGAAACCGAGGCAAACTCGTGCATCCTGTAGTCCCGACCTGGCATCGTGGGATTTCTTCCTGTTCCCTACTGTGAATTTATTTTTTAAAATTATTTTTTCTAGTAGTTCATTTTATTTTGTAATTATCTTAATTACTTATTTCATACAGTGTGTTATGGCCTAAGACTTAAGAAGACGTAAGCGTGAATTACTGTTTTTTGGACGTTGAGGCTCATCTAAGGCTTTCCGCTTTATTTAAGGGGATAGGCTGCTCAAATGTTTGTATTTTTAAGTGTGAAACTTTCAGAGCATGTATTAATAATGCACACATCACCCACACTATACTAATAATTGTTATTAACAATTTCTATTTGTGGCAAATAAATTAAACAAAAATTTACGATGTAGAAATATTTTTAATAACTCTGAACGTAAGAAAGGTAGAGTGAGGAATTTTTTTTTTAAATGAAGTTGGAATTACATTTTTAGTTATTTATGATGTACGAGTTTCATTTATTTGTAATTAACACAATTACATAGTTATATAGAAATCGTTGATTCTATTACCAAGGATCATTTATTATACATCATACTGAAGAAAATAATTGATAAATATATGTTGCAAACTTTAGCTCTCTATTTCTAATGGTATAAAAGTTATTAAATATAAATATAGTAAATATTCATGAGGTTAACATTTGATAACACTTTTTATATCTTTAGGAAACCTTCTTCTCCAATTCTTTGTGTTCAACCCTCATTTTAGCTGATCTAACTATCTGTTTGTATTTCTCGTATTTTGCTCCGATCCGCTTGTTATATTGTCTGGCACTTCTTCCATCTCTTTTCCTGGCTACATTCAAGGTATTGTTACCTGGAGACTGTTGTACTTCAACACTGTTATATATTCCTGAATTATGCTCTACCACTGCTCTCTGACCGCCACGGGTGGCTGAAGTCGTTGTGAGCGGGAGGTCTGGGGTTCGAACCCACCAAGACCGTCCTTCCCTGATTTGAGTTTTTTTTTTTTTTTTTTTTTTTTTTTCAGGTTTTCCTCAGTTCTCATAAATGACAAATGCGGGATAGTTACCCTGAACTTAGGCCTGGAACGTTTGCTTCCTTTAAAAAAAATAATCCTTTCCCAATTTATCATTTCATCTCATGTTTCGTCAGTGTTTACCGTAGTTAGAACGAGCTTTAAACACACCACACAACTACCCTCGAACGGTCGATTCAATTCTAACAAATGTAGACTTTGGACACTTGGGCCAAAACAAATAATTTGATTTTGGGTTTTTCCATCAACACACCTTTCAAGGAGAGCTTCATTTCCTAGTCTACTGTAGAGAGGAACAATTTTGTGTACTGTACAAAAACTTCACTGATATCCGCTATCTGCTCAGGATGTATAAATATTGCTCATATCTAATGTCAATGCACTTTTTCAATTGGTTTCACACAAATACACAAGTTAACTTCAAATAAAACACACACATTACATAAGAACATATGTGGTGAAAACAAACACGATATCGCTTTGTTTTGTAAATAGCTATGATAATTCCCAACAGAGGGCAAGCAAGACATCCAGTAAATGAATGAATGAATGAATGAATGAATGAATGAATGAATTTATTCCAGCAAACAACTAGACAATCAAATTTTCATAAACAAACAAAATGTCTAGAGTTCAATAACAAAACTAACTTAACACCTGGTTATATGTATGGCAAAGAGCTCCTACATTAAATCACCATTTCCACAACAGTGTGTGCCCTCAAGCTCCTTCCTTATACTTCTTCCGTTACTTTTCCTAAGAATTCGCATTCTTATTTGTTTTATGCCCTCGTATCTATCGGTCCTGGTGGTGTTGTGGTAACCATATTTGCCTTCTAAACCCAAGATCGCGGGTTCGAACCCGGCCAGGACCGATGGATTTTTTCGGGGCGTAAAAAGCCTAAGCATGGCTTCCTTCGGAAGGGAAGTAAAGCCGTGGGTCCCGTGTCATACGTTTACGGCACGATAAAGAACCTCAAGCCTGAAAGAAGAGACCTCTGAGCAAAATTTGTCGGCCGTTTCACGCCCTGAGTTGAATGGGACGCTGATGACCTGAGATGTTAAAGAGCGTCCGTAAATGAAACAAAACAACTTCCTCGTAACTGGCAAATTTTAATTGCCTATATCTTGTAGTTTGTCCCACTTTTCATCCCAGATACTACCCCTCCATCTTTTAAGCATTTCATATTCCATTAGATGACAGCATATTTTCCATTTTCCCAAACATAATATCCTTTAAACTTTTTTTTCCTAATGTTTTTAGAAATAATACTCCTGTATGTCTGCAAGACTATTCTTTCTAATTGATCATAATTATTTATATATTTCTCCCGTCCCCAATTGCTTTTAACTACTTAATGTGATTCTAAAGAACTTTGTTGCTCTAGGCTAACCCAAATCTCTTGCTTCTGTGTATCTTCTACCCACTGTCTTACTTCTTTCCAAAATCCACTCACTGACATTACTTTCACCTAATTGCCACACATCCACATTCCAATTTGTTCCCTATCTTCCCAAACCAACTCTCACTTCCCAGTATATCTCTTTGTTACGTAAGACATTTTTTTAGTACATGTTATTACCTAAATTCAAACATCTGTGCCAATATTTCAAGCTTCTCTCCTCTATTATACCTTTCCTTTCCACTCTCCTTAGTGGGAGAACACGGCGAACTTTTTCGTAATCCCAGAACTTCTCTACAAAACACTCTATGCACCTCATCACCCTTTGTCCTCCCCTTTGGCACTCCCCAAATTTCTACGGCAAACATACATCAACTTTGGTTGAACCACAACCTCATATGGCAATTCTAGTCGTTGGTGTATTGTCTACTAATATGAACTGTCATTTTATGATCTAAAGATGTGTTAAAATATATTTGGGAAATTTGAACACCGAGAAATATTACTAGGTATGTACGCCCAGTGTGCAGACATTTAAATAACAGCTAAAGAATCACAGAAATAATTTTTTCATTACATATACATTTACAGAAATAATTGGGACAAATAAATAAAGAGTTATTCTTATTTATTTATCCCAAGAATTCAAAGATACACAATTTTTTCAAAGGAAAAAATGATGCTAAAATATACTACCAGCCAGTCTGTCGCCTTAAGAGTTGGAAACACAGATAATTTCAATTGTGTACTTATCTTGCTAATGGTACCCTAAGCTGTGTGATGTAATCTATCGCTAAGAGCGGGCGTTGGCCACACTATTAGTGAGGACTGTTGCGTTGTGTTCTGTATGATGTGGTTCCAGCAACCTCCTAAAGAGAAGGAAGTGGGTCGATAAGTTGGTGTGTGGAAATTTGCCACAGGAGGGATACCGCAAGCAAACGTTAGACTTAACACTGGACTGTTGAGTGACGTTTTTCATTTGTCATTGATGTGAATATAAGAACTGGTACATGAGGGTCTTTCATATTAAGGAAAAAGAAACGTGCTTTATTTATGTACATAGCACTTGCTCTAACGTTTCTCCAGGTTAGTGAGATTCCCGTGTGTTTTTTCGAGTCTTTCAAAATACTCATTTACTTCCTCTATAATCTCTTCATTCAACTCAAATTTGTGTCCATTCAGGAAAAGTTTGTGTGTGGCCATTAAAGGGAGCGAGATTAGGTGAATAGGAGGATGCGGAAGAATTTCTAATTCACGGTGCATTGTCACGGTGGAAAAAAAAAATACTTTTGACATTCGCGAACGTTTTCCCGCGATCGCTGTCTTCAATCTCTGCAAAATTGGTACTTAGTATTCTCCAGTAATGGTTTTACCCTTTTTCGGAGCAAACATTTTCCAAACATTCGGCTGATGTTCACTTGCTATTTTGCTGCACCCATCTTGCTCAAAGTTTTTTCAGGTATAATCTATTTTCCAAAATAAAAGAAGATGCGCTCAGTTGAGATGACCGTGACCTCTGCTTACTTGTGCAATTTCACTCATGTGTCAGCCAAAAGAATATCACAGACTTTATCGACGATATCTCGCCTTATGGCTGATTTTGCAGCTCCAGGACATGGTGCGTCTTCGAGACTGTCTGCCACTCTTGAAGTCATTTACTCAAAGTTGAACGGTTTCATAGGAAGTGCATGTGTCACCCATTGTAGAAAAACTCTCTCATGATATTTCTTTGTTGCTTTCCCTGACAGAAGAAAGAATTGAATCACACCACAAATTCCAATATTATCAATGTTTCACTGTCACTGGAGGCACTTGTGTTTAAACATCTGTCAAACAACAAATTAACATTAGAATGATATGTGATACATAGAAATAAACTTGACGACCACATATTAGATGTTGCTGAAGTCCTCTATTAGTATGCGAATGAAGTTACCTCATATAATGAGACGTTTCACCATGAGCTATGCCTCGAGGAAAAAGCTCGTTAGGAAATCAGTCATTCTTTCTGTAATGGCCTGTAGTTTTTTTGAATAATGTGTATATGCCATGCTGACGCAAATTTCATTCATTTTTGTCTATTTTTGCCGGCAAGTGCAGAAGGAAACCTTTATACCCTCTTAATTCCAGTGCTATGTTTCGATGGTTGCTATGCAGTGGTACGCAGAAAACAATTGGACTGGCCTGCTCGGAGTCCACATAACGAACGAATTGTATCGGCGGACGAGATCTCAGGAGATGTCAGCACAACGTTCACGTGAGATTTTGTCAGGTACTGCACAACTAGTAGAGGGTGGTTGCACGAGGTTCTGTCGGAGCAAAAATCTCCATACTAAAACTTGCCTTATGATTGACTGCTTTCCATTTATAGTCACTGTGGTCCAATTTCTTATGCGCATATGTTATAAAAATGAAAAAAAAAAATATTACATTTAATAAGGACTTATGTTAATTTGTCACAAAATCACGTTACTGAAAACCTCCTGCATTCAGATGACGTACAAAGTATTGGTCACAGTTCAACCTAACGGAAAAGTCGTGGAAAATATTCACATTAGAAGTTTTTAAACTTTTGAATAATTAATGGTAACTTTAGATTTGTGTTGCCCCTACATCATTCACCATAAGGTATTTTAACGTGTTCACATTTCCGTATACTTTTAACATGCAGCACTGTCAGAAATAAACTGCAACATTCAAAAGTTCCGTCATATATCTCCATAAAACTTTTCGCAGTATGATGAATAGTCATAAAACAGAGGAGCATAGAAGTCGTATATAAAATTGGATGTTTACATTTGACATTTTGGACGTAATAAATCTCCAGTACATGAAAAGACTATCCATCTTACTGTTGTGTACATTCATTTCACGCAAATTTGAACGCTCCTGTGTTTTTATTTTATGCGCTATGTAACCTGGTTCCGTTAGCTGCGTGGCGTTTATTTTAAATTTGGCATCATTTTCCTCTCAGTAATCAGAGATGTCAGGCAGGGATTTGATGAAAGGATAATTAAATTTTGTCTTGGGAAATATAAATTAATTTGGGAAAATGGAAGAGTTTTATAACTTAAGAATTGGAGTTTATTTAAATTGGACCACATCTTGCCTACCTTCATATTTGACTCGGTTTATATCCTGCAATTATTTCTTTTCTACTGCGAAACGCGTGTCATATTATTTTTTACAACATTCCAAACAAATACACCGGATAATTTATACACCACGTAATTAGCCCAACTGTAACTGTAACTGTCTTAACTGTATCAATTATGATCAAACGTGTCATCTAAATAACCACGATGTCTCCCGTATATCCTTTTGAAATCATAACCTCATGAAAAAAATATCTGCTAATACGAGGGATAAGTTTTAAGTCAAGGCAGCTGTTTCTTTTTTCTCTCTCGCGAACAATGGACAGTACGAAAAATCTAAGATATACGATTGAAAGTATATGTCATTTACTGTCGAGTGGTGCCACCAATACAAGGCTGGATGTAGGCGGCCCTTGTGGGGAAGAAGCAAAACATAGGTAACGGACAAGATTGGTTTATTATGATATTAGCAAAAGTTGTACACATACTATTTACACAGGGTGGCAAATCCGTCACAGGGCGGTCTCCCAGGTGATCCACGGTGTTTAGCAGCCTTCAAACTAGTCTCCAAGTACACTGGGGAAGGCGCTGAATATCATTTGCTGCATGTAAGTTGTTAATCTGAACCTATAATAATTTTTGATATAGCCTTGGTTTTTTTTTAACTCAGCCGATGATATAATAATTGTTTTCATATATACGCGTTATTCACTCTTCCTGATCTCAAGTTTCTGACTACCGTCGATCGCCAACTGAACTCTGGGGCATCACGCAGCTCTGCTCACATACACCGCCTGGTGGCTTCATTCCGTGCAATTGTATACCTTTGATTTTTTCTTTGTGTTGACCCTTGTCGCGGTATTCCGAGAAGGGCAGTTAGTCATGAGCACCCCGAAGATGATTACACTACCGCATGCTCTATGAATTTAAATATCAGCGGGGCGTAAAACATGCCAGGCCTTTTGTGATGATGCTGTGAGTGAACGAACGGTGAAAAGATTACTCGCAAAATACCAGGATGGCAACGAAACCCTGGACAAGAAGACCAAAAAGAATGGAGAACTAGTTATCTTAGTGACAATTGAAGCGAATAACATGTAGATGTGTGAGGATTTGAAATACCAATTCAACGTCAGTTGATATATATATTTTGATTGTTTTATTTACGGATGCTCTTTAACATGGCAGGTCATCAGCGTCCCATTCAACTCAGGGCGTGAAACGGCCGACAAATTTTGCTCAGAGGCCTCTCTTTCAGGCTTGAGGTTCTTTTTCGTGCCGTAAATGTACGACACGGGACCCACCGTTTTACTTCCCTTCCGAAGGAAGCCATACTTAGGATTTTTACGCCCGAAAAATCCATCGGTCCTGCCCGGGTTCGAACCCGCGTGCTTGGGTGTAGGAGGCAAGTATGGTAACCACTACACCACCAGGACCGACATCAACGTCAGTGCAGAAACCGTATGGCCCCGTCTCCATTAACTAAGAAAAATATATAAACTCGGTGCTTGGGTTCCACACGAGTTGACAATGGTTCAGAAAGTGACTTGCATATTTTGCATTGCTGTCACGTCAGCAGAATGATCCCTTTCTGAATATACTGCTGACGTGAGATGATAGCTGGAACTTTCTACGACATTCCAAGACGTAATCACTGGTTAACAGCTAATGAACATATCTCCCAAACAACCGAAATAAGTTTATGCTCTTTGTTTTGTGGACTGTGCTGCCGGCCAGCCTAACAAGTCATTTTGTACTCTAACCAGCTGGAACGGAAGGAGCGTGCACTTCTGTATCTCAAAAGCGTCATGCTTTTGTGTGATAAGCTTCATAGACCTAAGGAGGATCTGAAACATTTATTGGTCTTGGGTTGTACACTCTTGGTCTCCAAACGTTGCATCATCCGATCATCATCTTTTGCTTGCTTTGGATAACCACATCCGCTGAAACACTTTGAAAGATATTATCTTTCAGATTATGCGAAAAATTAAGTCATTAAAATCTCCCATAAGTCGCAACTTAACAGTGTTTGCAAAATGTCCAGTTTCTTCCACCACAATTTCCTGTCTAGTGGGAGAAATTATTTAGTCGTGTTTATTTTTTGGATTTTCTGTTCATATTGAAAACGTGAGTTTCAGGTTGTTTAATGGATTATGACTTAACATTAATTTATCATCCCAAATGGTTTGTTGCAAATAGACACCTTGGCATTGTTGCACGTACCTCTCAGGGTACGCGTATCCCAGATTGAGAACTACTACTGTGCATCATCCACAGAAACAGCAATCTAAATAAAACGAGCTTGTTATATTACAAAGTTAATGGAAAAGGCGTGGCACTGAAAACAAAGTTTGTATTCAGAACAACTCTAGATAAAAAGGGTTGCTTAAAGTGAATATCTGTTTACGTTACACTGTAACTTACCTAGCGGAAACGAGAGCTCTCCACAGGATGGTTGTCAAAGAGAATACAGTTGAATGACTTGTTTTAAATGTGTTTTAAACAAAAGTTCTAAAGCAGCGTTTTGGCCTATTAAAATATGCAACAATTTATTTGCCGGCAATTACATTTTAGCGGTATTTAAACGATAAAAATCGTTAAAAATCGACGGATTTTTCGGGCTCGAAAATCCTAAATATGACTTCCTTCAGTGGGAAGTAAATTCGTGGGTCCTGTGACGCAGATTTATGCAAAACTCTCTCACTTAAGAAATTTCTGAGCAAAATTTGTCGGCCGTTTCACGCCCTGCGATGAGATGTTAAACAACGTCCGTAAACAAATGTATGTATCTTTGATTAAAAAACAAAACAGGCTCTGTTAGATCATTGCACACTGGCATGATATGTGCTCTGGGATAAATTATGTAACTAAAGCGTGGCATAAGGAATATTGTCTGATTCCGTCGTGCCGCGTTTGTACAGTAGTGTCCCTACTGTCATAAATCTAACCTTTGCAAAAGTTTTTCTGGAGAATAGAAGACTGGGTGCCAATATTGAACAGACAATATAAAACAACATTTCTATTTTAGTAAAAGATCGCATTGGGTAGTAAATTTAGAAGTTTTAAATCTGCTTCAGTAATTCCTGTACATGTAAGTTTTGTTATATTTGTCTTAACAGCAAACCAGAGAACGTTCGAGGCAATTTTGGTTCCTGTATTTTTTCCACTTCTTCCGTCTTTTTATTTCAATTTTCTGGGAGATGGAGATTTTGCCCGCCTTTATAAACCGCATCGGCGTTTCTCTCCATTAAACAAACTTGAATGTGTTGTTCCCGCATACAAAGTAGCGCATAGGGAATCTTCGGAGCACTGTAATCGATTAGTTGCATGTTACACGTACAAAAGCGATCTATCGACAGCGAGATATCGAAACTTTAAGTGGCGAGATAAAATTACTGCGCCTTTTCGTAGTACTGCATTTATTGCCAAGATGTAACCTTAATGGTGGCTCAGAAATAAGAAAAACGAATGTTTTCACGGCATTTGAGCGTGTTCGGAAAGAAAACACAGAGCTTATTATTTTTTTTTTTTTAATTTGAAACATATATATGCACCCCGGAGGCAAAGTACACTGTGCCACAAAAGTGATATATATGGATAGAGTCAAATAGTATTTCTTTTCCCATTACACTTTATATTTGATTTCTATTGCAAATGAAGCGTCGTCTAGAAGTCGCTCCGCAGCCATCGTGTATAACCGAGATTTCGCTAGGGAAGGGAACTCGGGTACCAGTACTGACCGTGCACCGAGCGTGGTCACTTAACCACAAAGGCAATCAACACGCACTTCAGAGTCCACACCTTAGCAAGGTGGGCGGTCTACTTGCTAAAAACCGTTTACGAAGGAAGAAAGGAATGTCTGAAATGTAGGTGTATGAGCTTTCACTGAGCGGTGAACATCACCTGAGTGCGGAGGAACTTATTGATGACCCGTTATTTTATGGTGAAAATAAAGGGTATTATTGTGTACACGTATGTGAAAATTTAATGACCACAGCTCAGAAAATAGGCGAAATGCCTTTTATATATGGGTGAATATACTTAAGAGTCAGATAGAAATAAACATGTTTCCACACAGTTGTGATCAATAGGCCAAGCTTTTATTTTGCTTTTTTTTTTTTTTCTTCCATTTTGACTTCTTTTGCCTGTTTTAAGGTTTTAAAACCCCCTTTTTTTTACCTATTTTATATTGTTATGCTTTTTGGCGATTATTTACGCATTTTAAAAAGGACACAAAGAATTTCCATATTCGAAGTGAAAAAAAAAATCATAAAAAGTAAATGGCATACTCACTTCACAAAAATATATATTGAGAATCTTGTTATACATTTATTTCTTTTCAAGCAGTGCATATTTTCTCCTCACCCCATTCACTTAAGCTCTTTAAATAACAGAATTTCATTAGTGAAAGTAATACACAATTGCCTGGGCCGTACGAATACCAGGAAACTGAAAAGATAAGGGAAGAAGCACTGTAGTCTTGAATAGTTCTGGTGAATGACCTGTATCGATATGCGCGAGACAATTCTAGGAAATTTGTGCTGGGGAGTGACTTCTCATCTGCATAAACAAACAATTATTGCAAGCGAGAAAGATTAGAGCGCTATAGGTGTGTAACAAACCGTCCCTACAATGTGTAACAGAGATACTAATGTTATTCCTCTATAAACAGAAAACGAACTCGATCAAAAACCACTGTGCATCTTTCATACCTTGAAAAATATTTTGTTGTTTTTCGTAAGCAAGAAAAGCAAGCTTAAATACTTTAGTCCTGTGAGAAAGCGATTATTAAGTGTCTTAATCATTTCTGTTTATTTTGTTTAGGTGTTTACTATTTCCATTTACTTAATTATATATTGTTTGTCTCTTAAGTATTTCCTAGTGTATGGGAAAGCACGTACGGTCCCAGGATCCGCGCAAAATGAATGGGTTAGATTTATAAAATTATATTGTAAATAAATATACAACAACTACTACCACCACCACTACTACTGAATTGTCATCTACAGTGTGACTCTAGACTCTAGTTGTAACCAGCCTGGAGTCTCTACTCTCATGTGTCAAGGTTAGACATATTCGAATGTAAACAAAGATGAAACGGCCGACTGAATTATCTCAGACGAGTGGAAGGAAACCGTTTTGCTGTTTTTATTACATTAAATATCATGAAAAATATTCGTTTTTTTTTTCGCAACAAAACTTGGCATATATCATTAAATAAAACAAGTCAACTAGTTTCTGATAATGAGGAATGAAAACCGAAATTTAAAAAGCGCTCTAACGACATCAATTTCTCTGATATAGCACTCTGTAATACCCTTCACAAATTCCACTTGCTGAGGAAGTCGCTTAGTTTTACGCATGACGGACTTCTTCGGAGCCAGGAGTTGTACAACTCCTTATTCTACCAATATCTCTGAAGTTCGGTCGCAGACTCCGTTTCTAGCAATTGTTGGTGGAATCTTATAAACTTGGTATGAGTTGGCTGGTTTCCCATGGATATGCTAACGAACCGATAAGGACTGCTGCTCATTTCCTATTTCCCCACGTGAAGATCATGTCACACTTGGCGTTACAAGCAGGGCTGAAAGCACTAGGAATCGTATGCAATCTTCTGCTGCCCAATCGACAGCAGTATTCACTCCACGCACTGGTATGCGGGTAAAATATTAGGCTCGATGGTCTTCGTTCGTCTCCTTTCCCTAAATGTAAATTGATAGGCGCGGGTAAATGAATGTATGAGAGCATTGATAGGCCGGTGAAATATTGTAACGGTGGAAAATGTGCTCTTATTCCAATTAGCAACTAATTTATACATATATACACACTAAACATAACTCTAACCTCGGGTAAACCCTAGAAACCGGTGAGCCCACTGGTTTGCTGCGGGGGTCGCTACGGCCTGACGGCCTACGCTTTGTAAATATAAATTGATAGGGGCGGATAAATCACTATAATGCGGGCAAAACTCCTTTGATTGCAGCAGGAGAAAAAAAAATAGTCGACATCAATTTATAGGCCATTCTGTTCGTGATACTAGATTACCGAGTAAATCTTTGTAATTGTGACAAATCTATTTTATTTAGCAGAAAAAAATAGGCTGGGATGACAGGATTCCAAATCACTGTCTTCACAACTATAGCTTTACGCTCTAACCGCCTGATCTAGTGTATCATTGTTAGTGGAGCCTTATTACCTAGCTATTAGCCATGCAAGTCACTGCCTTCGGCTCTCTCCGCTGTCGTTCAGGACTGGCCCGTCCTTCTGCTGCAGTAGGAGATTCCATACGATTCCTAGTACTTTTAGCCCTGCTTGTACCGACAAACTCATATCATTAAGCTATCTTAATAGCACTAAACACCACCATGAACATATCATGTCCTACATTAAAGAAAAACTGATTTATTTTACTAACGTATTCTGCAATGTTACCTGGAACAGTTAGTAAGCAAAGTGTTCAGCTCTCACACGGACTCTTTCCGAACATGAAAATTGTTCATATTGATCCCCTGTGTCTTCACTGAAAGTCTGTAACTAAATGACAGATGTATCACGTAGTTTGTTTTTATGGCAAACAATTTCGTATCTTTATACCTGAATGTAAAAAAAGTTATAGACTTTGGTGTTAATGAAATATGCAATTAAAATAATAGGTTTGTATTGATATTTGATGTAATAGAACAGCAAACAGTTTCCTTCCAGTCATCTGAGATAATTCAGTCTGCCATTTCATCTTTGTTTACATTCGACACGCAGCATTTGTCTAACCTTGACACATGAGGGCGTGAACTCGAAGTTTCTGTTTGCATTACCCGCTATTAAACGTAACCGTAGTACACCAACAGGTTACAGAGCGGGTTAACAAGATTAGAAATTGACATCTCTCAAACACAGAGCATTTGTTTCCTGGCCAAGATAAACTATTTTTTTGAACATGCCTTGTATGTTCTATTAACGTAACAGAGAGCCATTATAAAGAGTTAGTTAAAATAACTTTTGAAGCAGTTTGTTCAGTGACAGGAAACTCGGTGTGTGGGGGACAACCTTATACTGAGGACTTTACAGACTTTTTTCTACTTCCCATTTAACCGGGAAAAACCCCAACTCTCTTACTTTAAATTGCACACCCAATATACTCTTTTTACATTTTTTGAATAACGCTCATCAAAAGTTTTTTTAAAAAGTACCCACACTGGATACTTTTATAAAATTTATTGTTGCTACTCCCAGAAAAAAAAAATAGCGAATAATAAAATGCACCTTCCTTAGCAAAAACAAAGCTAACTCAACGTCTACATTTTGTGTTCAAACTGTAGCCCTCAGTTGGTCGAAAACGTAACAATCAATCATAAAAACATTTAAGGAATGAGTTAAACCAGGCTTTAGGAATGTCTTGCATCGCTTGCACTATTCGATACTTCAGACCTTCTAAGTTATTGGGTCTTTTTCAATGAACTACTGACTTTCAATGATCCTACAAAAGGAAGCCGAAAAGGCTACAAATCTGGGAATCTTACTGGCCACTCTATGTGACCTCTGTTACCAATCCATCGTTGCGGAAAAAACATTCTGTCCTCATGGAGCTGGAGCTGGAGCTGGAGCTCGAGCTCGAGCTCCATCTTGGGTAGCCCTTGGTTGATTGGATGTGGAAAGAAATTTGGGATAGCCGATATTACATGTTTTCGAAGCAAATACAAATATCTATTAGCGTTTCTCTAGAGAAGATTCGATCGCCAGCAATACCAGCCCAAACATTAAGTTTTTGTGAATACTGAGTATGGTTTTGCTCCATCCATTGTGGGTTTATCTCTGACCATTATTGACAAACCCATTCAGGCAGAATGTGGTTTTAGCTGAGAATACGATTTGTTTAAGAAAGACTTGATTGTTGTTAATGCGCTCCATCATTGCATTATTCCATCGGGATCGTCGTCTGAAAGTTCCTACAAAAGTTGAACTTTCTAAGGAAGTTGCTTGGCACTGTTAAGGATTTTGGTCACGGAAATTTGACGTATGTTTGATTCAAAAGACAAGTTTGTAGTAGAAGCTTTTGGATTTCCTTGCAAATTGAGGAAAACATACAATGAAGTATCTTTATAAGTGCACTTTCCTGGCGACCGATCTTGGAGAGTCCTTTACACTTCCACTTTGAGTAAATTTCTTTACGACACTTGTCACTGTTGTTTGGGAAATGAGTTTGCACTCCGGATGCATACACTAACACACTAGATGTCAGAATTAATTCCTTAAATAAGATGTTTCTAGATCAATAAACATGATTCCACGGAATTAACAAAGGGCAGTATTTGAATTATTATTGCAAAACGCAGTAAACAAAGAGAGGGCTTTATTATTCGTTACGCTTTTTTATTTTCTTGAATAAATTATTAGTACTGAATTATCTAGTGTGAATACTTTTTGAAAATGTTTTATTCAGTATTGTTCGAAAATGTAAACATATTGTATAATCCCACTTAACATAAAAGAGTTGGAGCTACTTCCGGTTAAACCGGAAGTACAAAAAACTCGGTAATATAATTTTTATACGGCTATTCTCACGCACCGAGTTTCACGTTACTGGAACTACGTGCTTCAAAAGTTATTTAGGTGGTGCGAGTCTTTTAATAACCTTGTACGTTCACATACAAATAAAAGTTAAAAAAAAATATACACTCACAGAGAGAGGAATATATTTTTATAAACTGTGTATTCAACGGTTGGCAGAAGATGAGGACGATTGAGTCAATAGAAGGGAAAATAACACATTTAAATGGTGAGGTTATTGAATATCCTTTGACATTTTTATTGGCTTTAAACTTTTAAATTGCTTGGTTGTTTAGTCTTGTCTCTCTTTATATTAAGTTCAGTATTACAAAAGGTGGCATTTTAAATACACTTTATTTCCTTCTACTGAATTAATTACCAAACAGTGATCGTACAACGCTTTTAATTAAAGAATTCATATGTATGTTCACCTACTACTTTTGCTAGAAATCTTTTGTAAATATTCGATTGTTATTGAAATAATAATCGCCCATTTGTAGAAAATTCTTTCTTCACCAGTTTGTAATCCATCCCTAGATGGAACTAAGATAAACGATATTTAAAATTATGTGAAAAAACACTTTAACAATGTCTTCATATAAATTTAAACATAAAGCTAAAGTATTTTTGTAAATTTTTCTTTTAAGTGTACAATTTCTTCATCTTTTCTAAATGTAGGTTTTGTCAAAATCTACAACAGCAAAATAGGCGAAATTTTCCTCACACCAAGTCAATTACCAGGGTAAATGGAATAAAAATCTGGAATGTTTGTTTTATTGTTAGTGAGTAAATGAAAGGAGGAACGCCTTTGAGGCCTTACGCGGATGGCGGAGGTCGTTAAGGCGCGGACTCGTAAGTAGGAAGTCTGGGATTTGATTCCAACCAGGATCGTCCTTCCTGGCAGAGTCTTTTTCCAGGTTTTACTGAGTCCTCATAAATGGCAAATGCCCGAGAGGCACCTTAACTTAGTTCTAGAACGCTTTCTTCCTTTAAAAAAAATATCCTCTCCCAATTTATTATTTCATCTCATTTATCACTAATGTCCACCGCCTGTGATGCCTCGGTAGTTAAATCGGATGTTAAACACTACTAAAAGTCATTTTGTTTGCCAGTAGCACCATGTCCGAGCAGCAGGTCTATTTTTCGATTGTACAACGAACTATTAATAATAATAATAATAATAATAATAATAATGTTGTTGCAGCTGTTATTGTTATCGTGCCGCGTGAGGGCGTAAAACTGTTGCATAGATTAGGGAACACAGTTTGGAGGATAAGAAGGTGTCTAAAACAGAATTGTGTGAATGGCAGAAAGGTTTCACAGAAGGTTGAGAAACTGTAGAAAATGAGTAACCAACATCGATCTCACAAGTAGTTCCAATTGGTAACCAAACTTGCTTCGTAGACCCAAGATCGCGGGTTCAAAGCTGGTCAGGGTCGATGGATTTTTTCGGCCGTAAACATTCTCAGTATGGCTTCCTTCGGAAGAGAAGTAAAGCCGTGAGTCCCGTGTCGTACATTACGGCACGATAAAGAACCTCAAGCCTGAAAGAAGAGGCCTCTTTGTGGGCCGTTTCATGTCCTGAATTGAATGGGATGCTGATGACTTGAGATGTTAAAGAGCATCTGTAAGTAAATCAAATGAACAAAGCTCTCTGACAAGCTTAACAATAAATATTCGTGTCGTTGGGAATCTTATCGAGTGTGACCGACGTTTGGCGATTTCTGAAATCCCTTCTGAGATTGAGATAAGTTAATGTAAGTGTTCAATCTATCATTTCAAACTTTCAGTAGGAGGGTTCCTCAAATTCTCAGCATGCGGCTGCATGTGTTGGAGTGTGTCAGAGGCTCTTAGCTCAATACCGGGATCAAGGAGAAATGTTTCTGCATCCCTGTGATGAAACAAATGGAGAAAAAGAGGGAGAATCCGCTGCTGTCATAGGAAACTCTCACCTATCTGCTGATAAGGTTCTCTTGACAGCTCTCACCTATCAGCTGGTAAGGTTCTCTTGATAGTTCTCTTTGAGTACCAAGGCACTCTGTTCATACATTTTCTTCATGAATGTCGAACTGTTAATACAGCTTATTATTGCCAGATATTAGTGTAAGTAATTGGCGCTTATCTGCGAAAGCCATGTCAAACAATCAATGCGAATACCCATCGGCATATAGCAAGGCAACGGCTGTACGAAACCAAATGGACAGTTTTGAAACACCCTTCCTATAGTCCTTACATATGTTTGAACGTTGAAAGAAACTGGCAGGTCAGCAATTCGTTGGCGATGAGGATGTGGAGGCATTCATGCGTAACTGACCGGAAAGCCAACCCCACTCTTATCTTCGATGTTGAGATTAAGAAGCTTAAGAAGCCCAGGGAGAAACCCCTGGGAAATAAGTGAATGAGAAATCAATTTGAAACCCAGTTTCGTTGACAATGTATGGGACTCCCAGCTTGTTCTTTTGAAAGAGTTCTATTTTTTTTTTCTCCTTCAGTGCAACTTTTAAACAAGCCCATGTGTTAATAGCAGCAACATAACCTCACTTGCAAACGAGTCGAAACATGTTATAATATCACGCTCACACCATTCATTAAAACTGTCATCTCGATTCAAAACCCGCTTCATACGTTTTTTCAGATCTTTCCTTTCATTGCTAATCCACACCATACGATAGTAGATTACAGAAATTTGCACATAGAAAGTGGCTTCCCTAACTACAAAGTTTGGTACGAAACATTTATTACACACTACTATTTCATCATTAACTACAAAATTTGCACACTCTTTAATTACTGCTATTTGGGAAATGTATATACACTGCCATTATTAAAACATGCAAGAGAAACCCATGCTGTACTAATACTTTCTAGTGAACAAGTTCCTTATGTGATTTCATTAAATCAATATTGGCTTAATATAAAACGAAAGAAATGTCACGTTGCTGTTATTTTACTTGCACTTATAAACAAACCACTGTAATAAACCGGATAATTGAAATGAACAAAATTAAAAGCAACGTAATTAACAGCATGGGCCACAATTTCCAACGTTTTGTCTACTATCGATACTTACACGGGGGTCTGGTAAATATAGTCGGTCTTGGTGCAAGTTTGCATGCAGTTAAAGATGATGTTACAGGAAGAAGCGGAGTTTCTTTCAAAGGTAATATTGCTGATTAATATTGCTACATCATTTTCGTCCTGATAGCAAACAGCTAAGCTCGTATGGAAATATGCTTCACACAAATACTAAAAACATATAAAGTGGTTGCTTCTGTTGGGAGAGCTATAGTTCGATTTTCAAGGAATAATTCACCTGCACGATACAATTATAGCTGGGCAATACCACAGATGTCCAGATAACTCTGCAAGACCAAATCACATACAATTTCTGTGCAAAAAGCACCACGATAATGGATGCCCGCACATCGCAAATGTTTTTTGTTAATATCTTACAAACATACAAGTGAATTGTGTCCCTCGCCACTGGTGACTGAGGTCATTAAGGCGCGCACTCGTGAGCAAGAGGTCTGGAGTTCGATTCCGAGACCGTCCTCCCTGACCTCGGTTTTTTTATGGTTTTCCTCAATCTCCATAAGTGACAAATGCCGGGAAGGTACCCTAAATTTAGACCGGGAACATTTCCTTACTTAATATTTTTTTTTTCTAATTTATCATTTCATGTATCATCATTGTCCTTGCTTATGATGATACCTCGATAGTAAAAACAAGCGTTAAACACTATTCAACAACCTCATGTAGCCAGATTTAGCCCCGTGTAGCTTTATCCTTTTCTTCATATTAAGGAAACACCTTCGTGGGCGGTTTTCCCATCAGAAGCGGCGGTGAAAGCTACGGAAGCGATACAAAGGAGCATATTGTTTGCAGCATCCAACGGGAACTACTTTGAGAAAGATACTTAAATTTATGAGGATGATTGTAGAAAAAAATTTGATGTGATTGTGATTGTATTTGTATATCACACTTTAAACGGCCTTATTTCTGTGGACTTCTTTCTCTGTTTTAGAAGAAAAGTACTTTTTTCGCCTAGGTTATATATATATCTCATGCTTATCACACTGAAGAAATAACTACTGCAAATAAATTCCTATGAACTACAAACTTATACTTGCGGTCAAAATACGCCTGGCAGAGGCCAGTGGTAAAGAAAAGAAGTAACAAGATATCGGCAAAGCAGACCAACTTTGG
The DNA here is from genome assembly GCA_030762175.1 of Metallyticus violacea. Classification (NCBI taxonomy): domain Eukaryota; kingdom Metazoa; phylum Arthropoda; class Insecta; order Mantodea; family Metallyticidae; genus Metallyticus; species Metallyticus violacea. Next base: position 9,881,732 of record CM060845.1, on the reverse strand, counting down.
CACTTGTCGGAAGAGAGGGTTGGGATAGCAAGGTCCGTGAGAAAACTGCGAAAGAGAGTATACAAAATGTGCAAAGAAAACTTTACTATCTTCTCCTAGCGAATAACTGAAGGACACGAACACTGCAGTAGAAGAAGCGTTATTCAATTGTTGCGGTGGTGGAGAGGCAGGCAGCAAACAATGTACTGACTTGTTGGTTCGGTGCCAGTTCCTGCTTTAGAGGAATTATGAAACGGAGCACAGTGTAGAACGTGCGGGCACGCAATACCACAAGGAAATGGGGATGCCACAACACATTACGTGAAGAAAAACGTGCCTTGTAAAGGGATATGTAACATTATTCCCGAGTCAGTTTTTAGATTCTGCACCAGTTTGTTTGTAAAGAAATAGCATTACATTGTAATAGGAGTACTGTAAAAACAAACAATGAATAAATTAAATACGATCATCTCCGTGGTTCAGTAAGAAACAATCTTCCTATACGAATATGTTTAATGACATTCAATATTGGTTGTTTCACTTCTGCACGAGTAATAGGTTTACTAAGAAATGCTCTTTCTTTGAGGTAACCCCATAACGAACGATAATTGGGATTCGTATCAGCTGACCTAGGAGAGCAACTGCTCGGCAACTATCTACTGATCTAGTGTCGGTGAAAATTCACACCTTGACTTCTTCCCGGAAAAGCAATGAGCTGGGTGAGCGCTTTCACCAAGACACCCTTACTATACAACATCGTTATCAAGGTCATTAGAACCCTTCGGTGACGGGGACTACTGTTGGAGTGTGATGAAGAACAGCATCATCGCCACACTTTTCAAAACAAACTATGCCACTATGTTGTGAACTAGATTTCAGATCTTTCTGCATCATGTCCATATACACAGGATATAACAAAAAAGATGTCAACATTTTGGGAAACATTGCTTGAATACCTGGGTGTAAATGTTATATGAACATGGGTCCGAAAATGCTTTATTTCCTTGTTAGAGCCCTTTGTCTACTACTCCTCTTACATGTGTGATTTGCAAGCTAGAATGTCAGCAAAGCTGTTCTGTGACAATAACCCCACAACAGAACAATTGCTTAATACGTACAGTAGGCATACATTCGCTTTTTACCGCCGGTTAAATGGGGTGGGAGTGTTGCTACTGTTCTTAGTTCATAGACCCACTGTTGTTGTTGTCATTCTGTACCACGCACTCCGCTTGTTATGCTGCTCACTTCATTATCTGATGTAGTACCGAGCACGTAGTGTCAGTTCTGTGTGTTTACGAATCTCGTTCCAGGTATAGTAAAATGAGGCATTCAAATGCGGAGTTAGCAGAATTGATATAACTGAGGATTAGTTGATTGTGTACAGAGTCTTAGTGTTCGTATTCTGCAAGGCTGTCAGACAATACGAGATACCCCAGGGAAACATCACCGTATCAGGGAGTCCTTGCGACACGGGTTGAGGATGAATCTGTGCTAACGTTGAACATTTCATTTGACTTACTGCTTTCTATAAGTCTGTTTTTGAGTGTTCTGAAACGATTCCACACCCATGTTCATATTATATTTTTTTATCCTGTATATTGTCACATGTACGACCGAGAGGTGCATTTTTTTAGTAAATGGTCAAAATTATTTGAGAACAATTAATTTATTTGCTTGAATATTTTACACTTTTACATAACTTAGTTGAACCAGAAATTTCTAACTTGTTTAAATCCATTTGGTTTACCCTTTCCGACGACGGTTTAAGGGATTTTACCGTGACGCAATTGTCCGCTTAGCAACAAGTAGAATCATGCTGAACTTGGGACGCTCGCGGATGCTGGGGAAAAAACTTAACACTTATGTACTACCTTGCATGGGACACTATAATTCAAACCTAGGACGTTGGTTTACCATAATTGGTGAATATTGCAACATAATGTAAAAATCCCCTAGGCGGTCGTAAAAAAACAAAGAATGGTGTTTAACCCCGTTTTTGCTACAGAGACACCACACTGATGATATATCAGCTGAAACAGTAAATTGAGAAAGGATTTTTTTAAAGGAAGAAATCGTTGTAGGCCTAAGTTAGGGTACTTCCTCGGCATTTGCCATTTATGAGGACTGGGGAAAACCGGAAAGAACCTCAGTCAGGGAGGACGGTCCTGGCGGGATTCGAACCCCAGAGATCCCGCTCACTAATTCGCGCCTTAACGGCCTCGTGTGGTAGTAGGCGGTCGTGAAACTGTAGCAGAGCCTCAAGACACGCCTTCTTCACTCCTCGCTCGGCACCCTCGGCTGTCTCCCATCAACATTGTTATTTCTTCTAAATAATAAGCGCTTGAGGAGATACCTTATCGTCGGCATAGATGATAGATAAAAAAGTATTTGCCATGCCATTATACCTAAGGCATTTTTACCGCTTCGACCCCCTAGCTCACGCCTCAAGCGTGGCAATATGTGAGGAATGTTTCCTGTTTGTTGAGTCAGGAAATTCTGAGTCTGCATTTCTTGTTTGCGTTAATTATTTCAAATGTTCGCCAGTGATGTTTTATAAAATTATGTTGTGTATGTAAGTACTTTGCCCATATGAATTCAAGTATCATGGGCAAAGAAATCGACCAAAAACATCCTCAGCATGGAGAGCATTCTTGTCACTGAAATGCCTACTGATGGACAATACTTTGAGCCGAAAACTGAGGTTAGACGTGCTGGACTCGTGCATATTCCTAACATTATTATATGCATGCCAAACTTGGAGCCTAACAGAAGTGGAAGAGACTAATATTAGCATCTGCCAACGTAAAATGCAGCGGAAAGTACTGGGGATATCCCTCATGGATGAAACATCATCTGTGGAATTAAGAAAGACGTCGTGGCTCAACGTGCAAACAGCCTGAAGTGGAAATGTGGCGGACATATTGCTACACATGTGATCTACGTAGCGGTAGGAGAGGAAGAGGGAGACCGAGAACAAGGTGGACACCCTCCTACAGGAAAGCACCCTCCAGACCACATTGCACCAGCGTAGCACGCACGGAGCCGCAGTACCTGGAAGGGTCTGGGAGCAGAGCTACAGAAAGAAGAGAACAGCCGAAGCCAGTAGTGAAAGTGATGCCAAACTTATAATACAAAAAACTTAATAGACTCAGCTCTTGAACCTTCTGGTTATATTAGTGTTAAAGCTGTAAAATAAGAAACATTACAGATTTATTAAATTCATAGGAACATAGCTTATCATATGAGAAACCGATGAGCCCCCCCGCTTGCGGAGAACCTAGCTCTGGATGGGGCATGGTGGCTTAATTAATTAATAAATTTATTCATCTGTAATGCAAATCTAAATGAGGTAAATTCACACATTTATTAGTTCTAAACGTAATTGTTTCCCTGCATTTAAATTAGTGTTAGTATTGTGTATTTAGGAAATATGAAGTGGTAGAGAAAAGCGGGGTTTTCGCTGAATTTAGATAGAACCATTATCTCTCAAACCAGATACAGAAAAAGTTGAAAATTTTTTTAACTGTTGTAATTATGTAACTTGCGTGTTAAGAGCTGAAATATACGAACATTACCCATGTGGCTATGAAACACACATAATAGAATTCCAAACGCCCGAGAGCGTAAAGAAAGTGCAAACTGAATGGTCGGAACGAGGAAATCTGGCAATCTAACGGAATCACGTCCAGATCTGGGGTAGATGGAACAATGGGAACGTAGCACATCTCCCAGTGGAGGCATTAACCAACACGACAGGCGTGTTCCTGTTGGATTGACGTGATTCTACAGCGGATGTACGGGTCAGCGAACAACACTCGGGAGACTGAGACCATGTCCTGTCTCGATTGGTGCGTGTACGTCAAGTGTGATATCTACTGCAGCACGCACTGTAATAGATGACAACAGGAAGAAACGGGAAAGTGAGTGTATGACCTACAGGAAGCAAAACTTTCCGTGTTGTAACACTCTTAATATATTTTTTATCCTTTATGAATAGAAACCGGATGTCCAGGCACTAAAAAGGGAATCAAGGAGAAATTCAAATGTAATATATTTTATTTATTTATCATGGCAACAGTCAGGCCATGGAGCCTTCTCTTCCACTTTATCGTGCGAAAAAATTCAGCAAAAATACAGAGTACAAGGAAAAAAATGTCAGATTAAAGAAATATTGTGCATGTAAATGTTACATATTTTAATATAATTAGAACATTGATAAAGATAGGCTAGAATTCCACTTATTGTTCAATAATTTTTCTCGAGTACAAAGTGGAAGAGAGGAGGAGGAGGAAGAAGAAGAAGATGAAAAAGCAGCGAGAGACTAACTGTTGTGATTCCTAGAGTTGAGATGACAATTTAATAAACATTGCTTTATTGTCCGACAATCTCTGACTTCAGGAGGAAGGGAGTTCCAGATTCTGGGAACTGACACGCTGAATGACGTTGAGTACAAATGTGTTCGGTGACGAGGGATACACAATAAAGTCATATTCCGGGTTCGGGACAGATGTACAAAGTGAGAGGCGATATACTGAGTGGTGGAGGTACGGAGGATTTTGAACTGGAGAGTAAGAGAAATGGAAGTCCTACGTTCTTTTTGAGGTAGCTATGACAGATGGTTGCATAGCGGTGTCACATGATCAAATATACCGGTGTTGAAGATGAAACGAACACAGGCATTATGAACGCGTTGTAATCTGTCGGTCTGCCCGGTATTCAGATTAGAGTACAAGACATCACAATAATCAAAGTGAGGCTAGCCAAACACTTGAATGAGATTGAGAGGTAGATCTTTTGCTACATGTTTTAATGTGTGAATCAAAGAAAATATTTTATTGCATGTATGGGTTACCCGGCTGTACCATTCTATATCGGAGTCTATACAAACACCTGGGTTTTTACGTTTTTTGATGTGCTAGTATAATTTATCATGATAATTGGCACATCGTTCGGGTTTATTTTACGTTTTATACGACATGGCTCATTTATATTTCACTCTAAATATACACGGCATACGAGGGGCATTTAACAACTTCTGCAACCAGCCTATCCATTGTCCGACAATAATGTCTGCAAAGATGTAACTAACGCAGCTGACAACAATAAAATGTAAAAATATGCATAAATGCATAGTCATTGTCGTACAGTCTGTTGAGTTCGGTCCTGCGTTATTAGCCCGTGAATAATGATGAATATTTCTAAAGAAAACTTTACATTCTACACTTTCATAAGCTATAAGCTGGTGAAAGGGAGAGGAGGGGGAAAAGAAAAGAAAATAAAATGGAAAGAGTGGAAGGAAGGAAAAAATCTATTATGACTTGATAGCGGTTCATGATGATCAAGTGTGTTCATTTGATACATTGCAAGATGGATTGGATCATTTGAAGAAGGGCGAGAGACTTTGAAATTCAAAACTCACTCTAGCCGGCATCGGGAAGCTGTGAACGAGAGAGCAATTCAAAGAGTGAGGAATTTGTTTGAGAAAAATCGACATATTACTGTTGAAATACTAAGCATGGAAGTGTGTATCAGTGTTGGCAGCATTGACAGTATACTCCATGAATATTTTAAATGGAGAAAAATATGTGCAAAATGTGTTCCTCATTCCCTAACCAATGAAGCGGAGAAAGGAATGTGCAAGGTAACTGCTGAGCATGTTTTCACAAAACGGTTCTAAACATTTGACAGATACATGTACTGGTGATGAAAGTTGGTTTATTACTGTACCATCCCAAATAAAGCTCAGAACTGCGTGTGGGTAAATGAGAGTGACTCAAGACCAGTTGTACTTCGACAAGTTTTTCGTTCTCGGAAGCGAATGTTCACTGTTTTCTTCAACTGTGAAGGTTGACTGTATGCCAGAAGAGATATATGACTCTTATATTTTGTATTTACTCTTATATTTTGTATTTATTTGAAGAGCTGAGACGTCAACGTCCAAAGACAGCAACTTCAAAGCTGTTACTTTTGCACGACAACACATCTCCTTACAGAACAGCTGCAAATTTGAGTAAACTGGAAGTCTCCAAAGTCTAGCCGCTTGACAATCACCCTACAGCTCTGACCTTAACACCGCGCGACTTGTGGTTGTTTCCTTGAGTGAAATGTTGCATTGCTGGAAAACTCTTCAAACGAGTGCAGGACCTTGCTGCAGCTCTGTTGACAAATCTCAATCCGAATGCCGTAGTGCTGTTGACAAATAGTTGTGCCATCTACAACTGTGTGTGCAGAGAGATGGCGAATATTTGAAGGATTGTAAGGACAAGTTTTCGAATTCAGTCCTTAGGGTGTCATTTGCAAAAAACTTTTTGAATGTCCCTCATAAGCACTAACTATGAAACTATGTACACGTTTTAAGCTTTTATAGCGCAAAATATAATTATTCTGATTTTCATTTTCATACGCATTAAGGAAAGAAAATTGCATTTGCTGGAAGATACGCTTTCCGCTAATAACATGGGTTAATGCTTTAAGAAAAACTGGCGAAGGAAATAATGTGATGCATTAGTGTTGCCCTCTTTCTTTTTCCCTGTTGCAAGAGAGTCCGCGAAAATTGAAAGTTTATCAATTAGTGCTTTAGTTTAGTTATGGATATCTTCTCCCGGGCAAGTTTCTCTTTGGTCTAATAGCTTCAGGTAAGTTTACTTCAGCATGGCCTGATTAAAGTAGTTGGAGCACACAGGTTTTATGCACAGCTCTGCTCTGAAATTAATCTCCTTGCTTGCATGTATAGCGAAAGAGCCGAGAGAGAGAGAGAGACCCCTTAGATGAGTTAAGTGGAGCGCTCTAATCGCAAACCTGGGACGAAGAGGCGTCCTACACGCACTTCACACTGGGAATGTTTTCCGAAACCTTTAGTTAATTGCCAATAAGAGATTGCAAAAGTTATTACTACATTTTAAAAAGATGGTTCGTTTATACCTTTTATCTACTACTGTTAAGAAAGTGCACGATCGTCTCCAGGTAATAAAAAAATAATCATTATATCGCTTGTCTTGAAAGCGTGTTGTACGTTTTATATTTAACGAAATTATATTTTTTCTAAATCGAGGGGCAATCAAATAGTTGTGCAAGTTGTCACCTTAAAATCCAAAGACTGAATTCGAGAACTTATCCTGTCAATCCCTCAAAGTACTCTCCATCTTTCTCCACACAGTTGTTGAAGGTGCAACCACTTGTTAAAAGCACTACGGTACTCGGACTGAGATATTGTCAACAGAGCTGGATATACAGCTTGACTAAGGTCCTGCTCTTGTTTAAAAGGTTTTCCAACAATGTAAGATTTCACTTGAGGAAACAATCAGAAGTCGCGCGGTGCAAGGTCAGGATTGTATGGTGCATGGTCAAGCAAATGGACTTTAGCAACTCCCAGTTTCCTCGAATTTGCAGCTGTTCTGTAAGGAGAAGCATTGTCGTGCAAAAGCAACATCCTTCAAGTTCCTGTCTTTGGACGTTGCCGTCTCAGCTCTTCAAATAAAGCATCCAAAATATGAGTCATATATCTCTTCTGGCATACATTCAACCTTCATAGTTGAAGAATGCATGGCTAGGTTTCAACTCCGCAATCTACAGAAAAAAAGTTTGCCGTTTTATGGAATACCCACAGTGCCTCTTCTTTAGAAAGCATCACTGAAATTTCACCAAATTCCCGAATATATATATATATATATATATCGAATATGTGCAACAAAATTCTCCAGTTTTTTTTTTTTTGGTAGTTTTATAATTTACTTTTTTTTTTTTTTTTTTTTTTTTTTTTCCCTGACGGACGTTTCAAGGTCCTCTCGTGATCTTTTAAATGTCCTTGAGCCCCTCTTAAAGTCACTCTGATGAGCTGGTACATTTCACTGTAGCTGCGACAGATTTACTTAATTCACAGCGTTTGAAATTAGCTGGTAAGCAAGGAGAGGGAATTTTCTTGTCTTGTCTTGTGTTGGCTAAGCTGACAGACAAAAGAGTGCTATAAACGCGCTTTGGAACTAAACATATGTTTGTTTTCATATGGCCGTCTCTATTGAGCTGTGTTTGCGAAAGATGTGTTGGTGAACAGGCATTATAAGTTATATATTATAATTCCAATGTGTTTAATAGTTTATAGGGAACATAGTATACCATTTGCGTACAGCAGTAGGAGGTTTAGAAAGTAGCAGATAATGGTGCTTGTAGTTGAGGTTAGGCAGGTTGGTTTACAGTTTGTCTTCCATTAGGCCATTCGTAGCTAGTGACAAACGTAATAATGGTAGAAGAGACTCTAAAAATAGCAATAAGACTAGGGGTTTAATAAGCAAGCGTTCAAACCGAATATAGAAGGTCAAGTGCCAGTTGCAGTTCAGAGTGAGAATTTGGAAATGTCAGGACCACTGTACCTGAAATATATACAGGCACCGGAGGGAGAACTTCACCTTTGCCATTGCAACAAGTGCCAACTTAAATCTTGTTGCATTTCAGTTTCTGTCAACCAAGGTATGCTTTACACTGATTTCAATTTAGTGCATGCTATGTAAGGAAACAGATATTTATACAAACGCATGATGTGTTCGCATTATTGTGAACCAGTATAAAGCAGAAATTTCAGAAATACCTGGCTTTGCCTTCAAAATATTAATAAATTGTCAGTGATGTAAAATTACTATAAGAGAAATTTCATCTAGTCCTCGAGTATGCAATGATGACAGTAAATGGGACTATATTTGAGTGAACTGCAGAATTGTTACTTCCTTTTTAAAAAGTCCGTCACGCAGAAGCTGCGCAAACTAAGCGAATTGCTCAGTAGATAGAGCAACTTTAAAAAGAAATATAAAATCCAAATTATGGCCTTATTAATTAATGAAATGAGTTATGCATTACTGTGTGTTAATTAACATGAACACCTCTAAAGCTAACAAAAGAAAAATTGGTCTACAAATACATTACTTAACTAGGTTTTTCTGGTTTATCCCTTCAAAATCACTAGAAAATGAATGTCTATAGTGAATTTACTCTAATTTTGAAAAATAAAGCGGAAAAACATGCCACCTATAAGTATTAAGACATAACCTCAATATTTGGGAGACGCGATCTTTACGGACGACCATTCCCCGTCGCTGTCAAACGCATTGGACCCAGTTGTAAACTGTACAGGAGCTTCTTGACCACATCCGCAGTCAAACATATATGCATTTCTGCAGTCTTGACGCCTTACTTCCACAAAAACCGTGCAGTCCATCTTTGTCTATGATAGTTGTCTTACACCTTGTTCACGTCTTTCTCTACTTGACAACATACGAACACTGTCCTTTTGCTAAACATTCCGCCTACAGCCACCATTTAGCACCTGCAAAGCATACTAGTACAAATACATCGCTTGTGTCCGTAGACTGCGCGGTAGATTTCTTCCCTGAAGATTTTTCACTCACTGAAAGTATATGAGCAGTGTGCTGCATTAGAAATATTCTTGTTTTCATTGTTATCGTATAAAAAGAGTGAATGTCAGGTAAATCTAGCTAAAAATGAGCAAGAGAAATGTTCTTTATTTTTGTTGATAGCAAATTGATTAGGCAAGAATAACAATTAACATAGTTCATATCCTGCTTATAAACATTTATGTAATCCCTTATAGTTTGTAAAGCGGATTTTGGATTATTTCATCTGGTCTTAATGCATCTTTTCAACAGTTTTCCGCACCTTGCTGACTTATTCATTTATACATGACATATTATTACTGATTCAAAGCCTTTCATCATTCTGTCTTTCTCTCTCCAAGTTTGCGCAGACCTGCGTTACCGTTAAACTTTAATGTTCGGGTTTTCCTGCTTCTTCTTTAATTTACAGCCACATTTTTACTTATTAAGCCGGCAGCATTGTGGTCTCGACATCGGAATTAACTCGCTAATGTGCGCTGCGGAACCAGGGGTCCATAAAGTGCACGCACATGACCCCTTAACGGGTCCTCTTGCTTTTCTCTGCGCATTTTCCACCTCGCGTATTTTCCTTACATGAAACTGCGCTATAAGCAAAGCAAGTAGAATACAATTGCTGCACAGTATTTACCTAAACAGTAAAGCAGTGCTGCTGCAAGCCGTAAAAGCGACAGTGCGTTAAGCAGAATGAACAGCTTCGCCTACTTGTTCGAAAGGCCGAGCACAAGTCAAACGCGCTTTTTCAATTGTTCTTTTGAAACATTAAATTACTGAAAGAAAAAAAAAAACGCATTGGGACCATTGAGTCCATTAAGATGTACCTAGGAATACTCCACCGTTTAGACCCTGAAGTCAAGTACAGAACACGTGGATTGTCCACACAAGTTTACCACTTCTTGTCTAACATTTTCATTAAGCTATACAGCGGTGTTTAAAGAAATGGGAGAGTGAAGAAAATATTAACTAGTATATTTTACATTTATAATATTATCATACGATTTGATTGATTTGTTTTATTTACGGACGCCCTTTAACACCACAGGTCATGAGCGTCCCATTCAATTTAGGGCGTGAAACGGCCGACAATTTTGCTCAGAGGCCTCTTCTTTCAGGCTTGAGGTTCTTTTTCGTGCCGTAAATCTCTTCCGAAGGAAGCTATACTTATGATTTTTACGCCCCGAAAAAAGCCATCGATCCTGGCCGGGTTTGAACCCGCGACTTTGGGTGTAGAGGGCAAGCATGTTTACCACTACACCACCAGGACCGACGTTTTTTATGGTGGAACTGCTTGGAGTCGATAATGCTTTGCTAGATGAAGGACGTTAGCAGGTATTTGCTCTTTGTTATGATGCAGAAGTACGGCTGTTGCAAAAATTACAAATATTGAACAGCATGCGGTAATTAAATTATTTATGAGGAAGAGTATGCCACGAACAGACATTCACAGATATGGTAAATGCTAATGGGGACACTCTTTCAACCGTTTGCAAGTGGACCACCAAGTTCAAAAGTCGTGGGCGGCGAAAACCAGAAATTGTGAATGAAAAATTGTTCCTAATGGTATGGTATGGAATCTACATAAACTACCAACGGGGGTTCAATTAGACCTCGTAAAATTTATATAAATATAAAATTATTATGATGTACTGAATAATGAACATTAATAACTATACATATTATCTAAAACTTCTACTCCCAGAATTTTATAATGGTAATATTTTAATTCCAATATCTTTTCTTGCTCTTAGTGTTATTGTTGCATGAACATTTCTGTCAGTTTTTATATTTAGTCTTTGGTCCTGATAGCTTAGACACACTATTTTAATCTCACTATAATACGTATTATCTTTATAAATAAAGGTAAACAAAAATTAATCAATTTATCACCCTACCCCCCCCCCCCCGCATACTGAAAAAACTAATAAACCTAAAATGCGATATAATATATACATTTTACACTCATTTAATTTATAAAAAGATAATACATTAAAATCCCCTCAAAATACACAATAAAACATACGAAAAGTATTACAGTCGCAGATTGGAGCACACAAATTTATGGCAGTTGCCACACTTCTCTTTTGTCTTTCTGTCTGTCTTCTTTGGACACAGCTGGCGTTTTCTTCAGCGTGCAAGGCTTCTTCTTGACAATGGTCACGTGGAGTCCACAAAAACTTAGCAATCTTGTTTTCTCATGTGGAATCACCAATTCTTTTCCAAATTCTAGAAGGAAAAGTCTTCTAGAACCTAAGGTATTTTTAATGTGGTATATTTAGTCTGTCTTTCAGAGACTGAAAGCAAATTTTGAACTCAGCAATGAAGATCGTAATACGATCGAAACATCAGGGGAGTGTAGCTACTTTGCGATAACGCCCGCCCCCGTGCGAGCACACTAATAGATGGAGAAACATTAGTCGATGAGAATGTCAGCTCACTATAAGCAAAATGGAGGCGGTTTCGAAATTGGTTAAACGGCACACCAAAAAGTTGCTTTTTTTTTCCCTTTGATGGCTCCTGCAAAATGTATACAATTGGTTAAATACGTTACAAAACAGGTCGATAATATCCAAAAATATCGACAAATAATGCATTTAAGTACCTTGTGAATTGATTATAAAATGCCTGTTATTTAACCTTTCAATAGACTTTTAATGCAAGTGTCACTAAATAAATATTGAGACATGGTACATTGACTACCCCTAGGCAAAGGATTGTTGTTGGGTTACAACTATTGAGTCACTGGTGTCACTAGAAACCATTCTCGTGGGATGATCTTGTATTATTTCAAGTGACTTAAACGCAGTCACTTGAGGGTTTGAGAGGGGGGGGGGGGTTTCGGAGACTTTTCACCTTCACGTGCTACTGTTTTCCGCTGGTTTGCAGAATTTAAGTGGAGCGGCAATCTCTTAAAGATAAAGAGAAGAGAGAAGACAGTAGTGCCTGAGAAGAACATCTCCTCTGTGGAAACAATGATCAGGGAAGCTCCAGGACTAACCTGCAAGGACAAGAGCTGGCATTAGCGATGTGTCAACCAACCTTCACGAGCACCTTGCAAACATTTTTCTTCAAGATGGGTGCCACATGCTTTTTCTGAAGTAGAGAAGCTCCACAGGGTGGAATGGTGTCGAGAAATGCTGCAAAGATTTGACTCGCTGTGTTTCAGATCTTGTTACGATGACGAAACTTGGATATATCGGTTTGATCCAGAAACAAAACGTCAGTCCTCCATTTGGGGTTTCCCTGTTGATCAACCACCCCTCAGTCAAGTGTGGGAAAGAAAATGGTTGCCTCTTTCTTCTCCACAAGTGGTCAGGTGGCAACCATTGTGCTCGAAAATCAGAGAACTGTTACTGCAAAATGGTACACAGAAGTTTGCCTACCGAAAGTGTTCCAGAAAATCCAAGAACGGCGCTCAAAGACAGAACTAAGGAGCATTTTGTTGCACCATCAGCTCACACCGCTAGTGTAACAATGAAGTTTCTGCAAGGAGCTGAGGCAAAACTAATAACTCATGCATCCTATAGTGCCCACCAGGCACCATGCGATATCATCCTATTCCCTACTGGGAAGAACTGATCTCGGGGTCACCGATTTTCTAGCCCCGAAGAAGCGGTTGCAGCATCTGCAGTGCCGGAAACTGAGTGACGTGGATGCTTCCAGAGGATGGGCCGCTTCATACAGTGCCAGGAGGAATACATTCAGAAACTGGATAAACAAAACGTTTCTATCATTATTCATTATTTGTTGTCTTAACACTTTTCTAGTGACTTAGTGCAGCTGCATTCCGGAGATAAATATTGGCTGTCCAAAAAAATGACCATAATTTTTACTGCTACAAAATTTTCGCGTTAAAATTTAATTTTGCAATTTTTTGTTCTCTTAATGCGTGAGTAGTTTTTTATTGTCCCTTTGCTTCCCACAAATGAAAGTGTGCAAGAAGAGACATGTTCAGTTCCACCTACAGCAACCTGGAGGTGACACGCAGCGAACAATAGGCTTCTCTGAAATTCTGCTTTCATCTCATCAAATATGAAGCCTATGCAATGTTACAGGAGACATATGGAGACTTTGTTGTTCCCTATAATAGCTCGAAGATGATTTAAAATGTTTAAATAGGAAAGGCAATCATTTTCAAAGGATACTGGACACGGCTCTCCAGTTTATGCTGTAACAGAAGAAAACAGAGGAGATTGTTGAATAAAATTATGAAATTCTGAAATTTTACTCTCTACCACTTACAATTTGGTAAGCGAAAAGTTGCATATGAGAAGTGTTTGTTCACGGTGGGTTCCAAGAGCGCTGATTCCCGTGCATGCATTTGAAGATGCTGTTACAGGAAGATACGGAGTTTCTTTTAAAGGTAATCACTGCAAATATTGTTGCTGAACATCTCACAAAAGCAATATGCAGTGTCCCTCATCCTCCCTATAGTTCACTTTTAGCCCCACGTGACTTTCTCCTTGCGCTCAAACTGAAATAACACGTTCGTGGGAGGCATTTTCTATCATCTGGTGATTCTGAAGAACTTGTTAAAATTAGTTTCCAGCATGTGTTTGAAGACTGGCGAAAAGCTGACACACGTGCATTGCATCCAATGGGGACTACTTTGAGAAAGACCATTAAAATTATAAAGATAAATAAAGTATGTCGTTAAAATTATTTAATTCAAAGCCGTACTAATTAATGTTATTAATTAACTCTTAATTACGAATAAATGGCTAAGTTTAGAAGCAATATGACAGTGTGATTGTTGTTTTTGCGGCCCTACTTTGCCCCCAAAAGTTATTTACCACAGAAACAGTTAAACTTTTCTCCCCTGTGTTCACTGAAGGGCAAACTTGAAAGAGGGAAGTTTAAAAGGAGAAACTTGGCTCCCAGTCTCGAAAGCTAATTTATTTTAAAAATACAGGATAGTGTCATAATTACAGGACAAGTTGACTACACTCTCCCAGCTCACATTAGGATAGTTTGGGTAACGTGCTACATCGTTAAACTTTCGAAATGTCTTTTATTTCATTACCGCGCTAGAAATTTCCCATTTATCAAATTTATTTTTTAAAAGTGTAAGATAAAGAGTAATTAAATATTCCGCACACATTTTAAAGTTATGAATATTTTGAAACCATAAATATGAGATAAATTCCATGCGTTTCCGGTTTAACTTGCTCTTAGAAAAAAGAGAAAGATGGAAATCAGGCCACACTTTAAATGCAGTCTTCTATTATTTAAAAAAAGCTTTTATATCTTTAAACCAGAATTTACGAGGGTAGATCCACAAGTTTCCGGCCTCGCCGATAAGGATTAAAGCTTCACAAAATTCTTATTTGGTGACATACCTTCTCTGTTAAGTAAATAATTGCAGCTGTAGCTTCTGCTGCCTGTGTTCAGTTGTTCAGATATAGCTGCATAAAGAAGGTTATGTGTAGAAAATTGTGACATTTTCAGAATGGAGTATTGAGCTGTCATTAAGTTTTTCACAAAAGAAGCACTTACTCCAAATGAAATTAAGCAGCGTTTGGGGAAGCACCCCCCCCTCATATTGTAATGTAAAAAAATGGGCCAAACTTTTTCGAGTGAGTTGAGAAAGCATTGAAGACGAACAGCATGCAGGTCGGCCCTTGGAGATGCTCACTCCTGAAAACATCGCTCTTGTGGAAGGAGAAATTATGAAAGACCAGCGGCTCAAAGTTACAGACATAGACACAAGTTTGGGTCTTTCTAAAACAACCGTCCTTCGAATTATTCTTGAGCATTTAAACATGAATAAGGTTAGTGCAAGATGGGTGCCTAGACTTATTTCCTCAATCCAAAAGCAGCAACGAGTGCCATTTGTTGTCAGGCATTTTTGGAGCTCTGCCCTGGTAACGAGAGAGAAGTTCTGCAAACCATTGTTACAGGAGATGAAGCTATGATCCTTTGTCTAAATGTAGTGGCGTAAACCTGGCGAAACACCGCCTCTAAAGGCCGAGGTCAGTCAACGATCATGGCCACAATCTTTTGGGACTGTAAAAGAATACTCTTCGTTTACTTCAAGGAGAGGAACCCCACAGTAAATGGGGAATACTATGCTGGCCTACTGTATAGACTACTTGCTTCCATCAAATAGAAAAGACGAGGAAAGCTGAGCAGTGCTGTGCGCCTTCTTCACGATAATGCCCCTGTGCATACCGCTCTTGTTGCAAAGGAAAAAATGTGGCTTCAAGGAGATTGACCATCCTCCCTACAGCTCAGATTAGCTCCCAGTGACTATTTCCTCTTCTCAAAACTCAAGAACAACCTACGATGAAGGAAATTTAAGTGTAACGAAGAAGTGATGAATGCTGTCCATGTCCATTTTGCAGACAAGAATTCTGACTATTTTGGGGGGAGGGGGATTGAAATGTTAAGTCAAAGATGTGAGAATTGTAATACAATAAAGGGTAACCATATTGAAAAGTGAAATATAGTTTTTGTGTTTATCATATCTAGAAAATGGTTAGGCTGGAAACTTATGGACCAAACCTCGTATCTTTACCCATGCTAATTATTTTATAGATAATACTCAAAAGTAGGCCTGTAGTATGCAATGCACTTGTCTAAGAGTATCTAACAGTATTCAAACATGCTGAGAATTACGGACCTCTAGAATCTCCTCCACAAGGCAACTATTAATATTTGCTTTCGTTAATACAATGAGAATGGAGAGATTCTTACATATTTGAATAGATGATACATTTGCAGTTCATAACATTTGAAACGGTTCATGCGGCTGAAGTATCCTAGGAAACCTAATCATCAACTTTTGTGCATTTTAATTAGTAATGTAGATATTATAACTTTAATATTTTAATTGTATATCGTCAAAAGAGAAAGTTCTCTGGTGTAAATGTAAGAAAAGGGGCAGCGCCAAGGAGGCAATTAACCGCTATACCAAGGGAAGGGACAGGTTCTATGCCGCTTCTTAAAAGACCTACCGTTGGCGAAGGTTCATAAAGTCCAGGCTTTTGAATTCGTTAGGGGAATGCACTCCCTAGGCGGTTGCATAGTTATCTTTAAACCAACAAATGCATAAAAATGTTTTAAACTTTCAAATAGTAGCGGGTGGCATGCGTTGGAAGGTAAATTTAAACCAATAGTAGGTGTATATTTTGAATTTTTAAAGCAAGACGCGAGACTTGCGCGTGATTGTATGACCTAACGTGATGCCAACGTCTGGTTAATTTGAATGGAACATATAAGGAGGCATTTGTTCCTCTGGAGCATCAGTTCAGTTCGGACGTGCAGAGAGAATCAGTTCAGATAGTCAGATCAAAAAGAATCAGACGACCAGATACTCAATTGTAAGATCTACACACTGCAATACTAATCTTGAAGCCTTACATTCTGCAAAAATGCGCTCTCTCAACCATTTACTTGTATTTGTACTGGCACTAGCGCTTTTAAGTTCTACACGCGATAGCTAAATTTAAGTAAGTTTTAACGTACGCAGAACACCAGAGGACGCGAAATATCTTGGGAATAATAAAGTACTACACATATATTATGTCACATCGCGTTATTATTAAAACCGTTTGTATCCTTTCCCAGCCCTGTTGAGCAGGACTCACAAAATATCAGAACAAAACCCTGAGATGTCATGAGGCGTAGGCAACAACACCAAAGCGATCAATACTCAATTAACGATACGCCGGCACAACGTAAGGCGATCAGCAACTAAATCGCTACATAATTGGCGACCAATCTGCTGCCACCGATAAAACCACTTCATATATAACCGCCCAACGTGCGGCACTAAACCCCATCATGTTTTACTTGGCAGGTAAAATCCTCTCTGCCCGCAAAACGACGCTAGCCATCTCTCCAGATCTCACAGCTGTCGCAAGTAATGTTATGGAACATTTGAAGGTCAGTATATTCGTAGTGTCGTTGATTACTAACACTGGTGCTGCCACCGCCAACACGGTTTCTTGTAATAGCCGAATTAAATTCATTAATTCAGGATCTAGCTGAAGATAGGCAGAATTGACGAAGTAGTATTTGGTTTTTCGAAAGCTTTCCATTAAGTATTGCGTTACTTACTAGTGAACTAGAAAGATATTAAAGAGCTGTACTTTAATTTAAAGCCTTTTTAGAAGAGCGAACCCGTACAGTTGGGGCAGCTCAGGAAATGTCAACAATTGGAAAGGTGACATCAGGAACTCCACAAAGTAGCTGTACTGGACCATTACTATTTGTTATTTATATTTGCGTAAATATAAAGTCAGAAGTGCGATAATTTGCTGACGATTATGGAAAATTTAGCATTAGTTCCGATATGAACATTTTATAAAGAGATCTTAATAATATTTTCACTTGTGCGGTTAAACATAAGATGTAAATAAATGTTTCTAACATTCTATAAAAGTCCAGAAGAAATTAATTATAAACTCAATGAAGCATGAATTGCCCAGGAAAATAAATGTCGGTCCTGGTGATGTAGTGGTAACCACACTTGCCTTCTAAACCCAAGATCGCGGGTTCAAACCCGGCCAGGATCAATGGCTTTTTTCGAGCGTAAAAATCGTAAGTATGGCTTCCTTCGGAAGGGAAGTAAAGCCGTGGGTCCCATGTCGTACATTTGCGGCACGATAAAGAACCTCAAGCCTGAAAGAAGAGACCTCTGAGCAAAATTTGTCTGCCGTTTCACGCCCTGAATAGAATGGGACGCTAATGATATGAGATGTTAAAGAGCGTCCGTAAATAAATCAAATCAATAAAAACCCAGGAAATTTGCTGTAATTACTTAGGAGTTAAGTTATAAACTTGCATGGGCGAACAAATTGATAGTTTACGAGGAAAGCATGGATTTATTTATTAATTTGGTTTATTAACGGTCGCTTTTTAACATCTCAGATCATCAGCGTCCCATTCAATTCATGGCGTGGAATGGCCGATAAATTTTGCTCAGAGGTGTCTTCTTTCTTGCTTGAGGTTTTTTTACTTGCCATAAGTCTACGACATGGGACCCAAGGATTTACTTCTCTTCCGAATGAAGCCATTCTTAAGATTTTTACCCCCGAAAAAATTCATCGACCCTGGCGATATTAAAGGCAAGTATGGCTACTATTAGACCTCCAGGACCAATAGTTGAAAGCATGGAAGGGGTTTACACTTTGTTATGAGAATACATTTAAAAATCGAAGAAAATGACTTATTTATCATTAATTGGGCCCTTAATGGAGTATGGAGAAGCTAGTTGGGATCCATATAGGATATATATATATATATATATATATATATATATAATAAATATCTTAGCAAAAATTCAGCGTGGAGCAGCAAAATTCGTAATGGGGATGAAAGTGTTAAAGCATTAGATTGGGAATCATTAGCAGAGAGACGTAAACGGCGAGGATAACGTCATTATACATGCAAAGCGTTTACAGGGAGGGACATAACAACTAGGTTAGCAAAACCAACATACTGTGGTAGGAACAATCATAGTTTTAAAATCTATTGTAGGCAACAGGGAACGCATGTAGGTAAATGCTTTTCTTAAATAAAACCGTAAATTGTCGGCAAGTGGTCTTTGAGAGTTGTCCTCTGACAAGATTTAAAGTAACCTAAAACTGTATGTGTAGAAATATTTAATTGATATAAGTAAATATGAACGTTCAAATTTAAGTTTTTCCCGGACTACTCTAAATATTGTTTAACTCATTATATTTATCTGACTAGCTTCGTTTAACTTGTTTATATTATTATAATTTTTATTATTCAAACTAATAAGTGTTTGGGTATAAATATACGGAATTATATTTGACAAAGCTAATAATTTTATAAATGTGTTTAATTATGTTAATATGTGTAAAATAAAGTTGACAGTTTGACGCATTTAACTGGGCAGATGTGTATTACGTGGTTTTAGGAAGGTGAAATGTATTTAATTAAATATGTAAATATATATATATATATATATAAATTTATCTATTTGGAAGCACCCTCCGGAACAAATATTCGTCTTCAGCTTGATTCTGGTTTTCTTCACCTGCATAAGTTGACATTCAAAAAGTTATAATATTTCATTTTCTCGTAATTGTTCATATATATGAAATAGAAAGAGCCACCGTTTATCACTGTTGTACAAGAAAAATTAGATGTACGCGGATTAGCGAGGATTTTAGACTGTTTTACTGTAATAGTAATAATTGAAATAAGCAAAAACCATTTTCTTACTGCAAATAACTGACTTATTAGCAAATTCCGAAGGTATATCCGGTTGTACCCATGGAAAGATCTTTGACATTTTTGTTAAAATGTCCATCAATCACCAAAAATGACAATGGAATATATATCTCTTAACGCTCTAGCGATCGCAATTTTTGTTTTCTTTCTCAACAAAACTTGGCGAATAACCATCAATTAATAAACTATTTGTCGAGTTTGTTAATCAGCAAAACTAAATTATTGGTGGTTAAGCTAAAGCGAAAATATATAAAATAAAATCGCTTAGGGGCTCTAATTTTGTATTTTTTTTCAACGAAATTCGGAATGTGTATTTATAATAAATTAATTTGAACCATTAGGATTGGGGTTATACCTGAAAACCGAGTGATAGTTAAAGCGAAATTTAAAAATCGCTCTAGCGGCCGCAATTTTAAATTGTTTTGAAAGATATTCAATCCCTACCATTTAAATAAATTAATAAAAATAGTCTCTGAAAATCAGGGAAATCGAATCATTAGGTGTGTTGGTTTACCTGAAAATCCAAAATTTTAACATTTGCTCTAGAGGCATTAATATTTTCTTTTTTGCACGAATCCCTGTGTATACCATTTAAGTAATATAAGAAAAATCGTTTTTGAAAACCAGGGAAATCAGACCATTAGAAGTAGGGGTATACCTGAAATCCGAAATTTAAACTTTCTCTGGCGTTTAATTTTCTCTATATTATTTCAAAGTAAAAGGACAAATTAACTCAGCATATAAACTGTATTTATAATTTTATATACGCTTTATATTTAACAAAAGCATTGTGTTGAAGATAGCAAATGTAAAATATTAATCTGATATGTGAATGAGAATTATATTTGTATACAAGCGCGCCCTTCAGAAAATGTTTGGTTACATTTTTTTTTTACTACAATAAAATTGAAATTAAAATTTCAAAGTCACTGAAAATCGTTAGAGATTTCGATTTTTTATTGTTGATTCTGTATATTTGCTTAGTACATTGTAATTGTTTCTGAATAGTAATATGTTTTCGTTTTATTGAAACATTGAACATCTTCGTAAATACAAAATGTAACTAGAAACTTTCTGTTACTTCTCTTTATTTTAGTAAATGTAAAGATGATGCCAAGGGCTCTCAGTTCATGCAAGAACATGGTTACTTTTAAAAATGCTTACAAAAACGCACACAGTGTATCTTTATCTATCACTGGTCATATATTTTAAGAAATAAATAACATACCATTAATTTTTATGGTCTAATTTCAATAATAATAATAATAATAATAATAATAATAATAATAATAATAATAATAATAATAATAATAACAACAACAACAATAATAATAATTCTAAACATTTAGTTTCTTTTCTCTCTCTCTCTCTCTCTCTCTCTCTCTCTTCTCTCTCTCTCTCTCTCTTTTTAAATACTTATAGATTGTAAGTATTCTAATTTTGTTCCCCTAATACCACACATAAATACAATACAGTACCTTATTTAATTTCATTAATGAATACGGCCTAATATGAGATTTATTTTCGTTTTTAAAGTTATTCACTTGCTGAGGAATTCGCTTAGTTTACGCAGCTCCTGCTTGTCAAACTCTTTTTAAGTGCAATTATATTTAAATAGGTGGTGTTTCAGACTCAAAAGTTATGAAATTACAACTTAGTTGGTTTAGAATAATTGTTAAATTGTTATCGTAGTGGATAATGGTTACAATAAGCACACCTAAGGAACCTAACCATAACTATTAAAAAAGTAGGAACTTTAATAGTAGGTTTAAACTCCCGTAATAATAATTTAGTGGTCATTCAGTAAGCATTTGAAGCAACAAAAGCCTTGCTGCTAGCCAAAGAAACATTGTTATGAGGCATATTGGGAAAGTTATGTTTTCACAAATCCGTCAGCGAGTACAACTGTGAGTTAAACGAACTTGTTTCTTTCCACGTTGCAAATCTATTGCCCAGCCAGAGGGGATGGGTGCGCAGTCAGAAAAATCAACGACACATAGGTAATTATTAGCATTCCCCCCATGGACAGATGATTATATTCTGTCCAGCTCACGCCGTACAAATAAGCGAGAGTTGTCACGTTTTCACCACACGCGTAATTCACTTGTGATGTAGTCGCATTTGTTGAAATTGCGGCAAAAAATGTTCGCAAAAATTTTCCAATGGAATTTATTATTGAATGCCGAGCATTCAAATGATATAAAGCATTTCATTCAGCAGTTTTGTAGCCTAAGCGCGTGTAAATGTTGCATCTTTCTAAACTAGAAGAAGATTTCCAGAGTTGCAACTGCTACAGAGAAGCTCCGGTGTTGATGTAGACATTTGGTTCCGCTCCCAGTGCCCATATCACATGTTTTGGTTCAGTTTCTGAAAGGTTTCATGCATGGGTAAGGGGGTTGTCCATCATTTTTGCACAAAAAGAGAGAAGGAGAGAGAGATTTCGCACACACATGCACATAATAGAAAGGACAATTATTTTAGCAAATGTAGAAACAATCATAAAAACACAAACTGAAGTGTTGGTGCATTTGAAACAGATCAATCATAAACTGTACTTTAATTGCACTTAATCTGACTTTTTAATTACACACTTTTTGCTGAATGAAATCTGTTCATTTTTTTTTTGAGTAGTGTTTAACGCCCGTTTTTACAGCTGAGGCACCACAGGCGGTGGACACTGGTGATACATGAGATGAAATGATAAATTGGGAAAGGATATTTTTTTTTTTCAAGGAAGGAAGCGTTCCAGGCCTAAGTTTAGGTACCTCCCCGGCATTTGCCAGTTATGAAGACTGAGGAAAACCTGGAAAAAACCCCAGTCAGGGAGGACGGCCCTGGCGGGATTCGAACCGCAGACCTCCCGCTCACGAGTCCGTGCCTTAACGACCTGGGCCACCCGTGGCGGTGAAATCTGTTCATATTTTCTGATTCCTTAACATATAGAATCTCTCAAACCAGCCTTAGTTTTGCTTTATCGGGTTACAGTTTCTATTATTGTCCACTGAGCAGATACATATAATAAATATTCTGAGAGATTTAAACAAAATAATAAATGGTTCACTTTGTAAATGAAACAGTAGGGCTAAATCAGAGCATTCGACCAGAAAAATTGACGACAAAGGAGCAATTTAGCTCCGGGAGAAAAAAAAAAAAAAAAACGTCAAATATGAACCTCTGGTTTCTCCTTCTAATGTCCATACCGCCACGGGTGGCCGAGATCGTTAAGTCTCGGACTCGTGAGCGGGAGGTCTGGGTTCGAATACCGCCAGGACCGTCCTTCCTGACTGAGGTTTTTTCTAGGTTTTCCTCAGTCCTCATAAATGGCAAATGCCGGGGAGGTACCCTAAACTTAGCCTGGAACGATTCCTTCCATAAAATCATTTCCCAATATATCATTTCATGTCATTCATCACCAGTGTCCACCGCCTGTACTACCTCTGTAGTAAAAACGGGCGTTAAACACAATTCATTCATTCCTTCTAATGTCCTGCTTCCAGCACTCCATATTAAGTTAGGCCTGATGAAGCAATTTATTAATGCTCTGAATAAGGACAGTGATTATTGTTACAAAGTTCGCACAGAAAACTGAAGCTAAGATAGCAGCAGGTATTTTCAATGGACTCCAGCCTCGTGAGCTTATGCAAGATGAGATCTTTCCTCAGTCGATGTCCGGGTTAGAGAAGTCAGCATGGTTGGTATACCAAAAAGCGACAGAAAACTTTCTTGGCAACAAGAAATTTGAGAACTATAAAAAAATTGTGTAGGAAATGTTAACATTTTAGAAATCTGGGGTGTAGAATGGAGTGCAGTTTCTCATATTGATTACTTTTCTGCGAATCTTGATGCAATAACTGAAGAACATTGACGTAAAGATATTAAAACATTAGAAACGCGCTATCAACGCCATTGGGATGTGTCAATGATGGCTGGTTACTGTTGGTGTTTGAAGAGGGACACTAGTGAAGGAAATGTTAGAACTTCGAAAAAAATTAAGTCCAATGCTCCCTAATAGTGAATCAGTTTTGGAAATGTGTAGTTATTGACACATAGTTCACTTTTTTCTATATGTTCATTAATATTTAAGTTAAAATGAAACCTACAAAAAATGTGTTAGCTATATGTCTTAAAATGTAGTTATATTTCATTAAAAATATAAGTACATTATGGCATTTGATGTGATTTTATTTCAAATCTGGTCCGATAGAATAAAAATGAAAACATGCTCGAATTCAGGACATATGTTGAAAAATAAAAGAGACAATGTTCACTTTTAAGTTATTCTTAATGTTTTATTGAATCTGTGTGGGGCATTTTTGCTCTGTGTATGATAATGGTATATATTAGTACTATAGCGGCCTGTCTACAATCACAGTGATGTGTAAACCTGTTATCGGGATCTCAATGGATTGTCAATGTGACAGAGACCCATCTGCATATAGACAAGCAAACATTAATCCCTAAATGGAGCTCTAATCCAAGACGCCTTGCACGCACGCACACAGATGGATACGGAGCGTACTAGAGAGTTTATAGTTGGATTAGACGGAGGGACAGCTGGAAGTAGGAATCCCGAAACTATGCGTACTGCCGTCTCTACTTTTAAGAATTTGAGCTCGTGCAGATTACAAGAGTATCTTACACCTTAAAGTTTCCAATACCTTTTTGTAAAGTCTCTTCACTTTGGTATTATAATAATATATTTCAGAGAATATTAAGCATTCCAGCGCGATCTGTGAGTCAAATTTATTGAAATACAAGAAGTGCAATTAAAACAAAGTCTCTACTTCTGTAAAGTGCGTGAATATGCCCTTAATGAGTGTTGCCATTGATGAGCAGTTTGCATAAGATACAGGAGACAAAAGTGGTTTATAAAAATAATCACATCCATAATAATGTTCACAACACTCTTTACAAGTGACGTGGAAGTTCGTCTCTAAGACTTGAAGATTAACTCACATACGAAGGACGTTATACAAGTAAACACAAGATTTAAGAGAAATGCTTTCTTTTTCAACTTGGTCGCCTTGTAAATCAACACATTTAGTCTATCAACTTTCCAAATAATTAGTACCCCTCAATAAAATATCTTCCTCCATCCAAACCATTTCTTCAGATTTGGGAACAAAAAGCAATCGCTGAGAGCCAAATCCGGCGAGTATGGCGCATGTGGTTCGCTTGGAAGCGAAAGTCCTAATACTCTCCGGCAATGATTCTGCCCTTCTGGAGGTAGGCTACCTGCATCACACTACGAGAGGCCCTAAAAGTCGTAGGTATGCCCTTTCCTACAGATGGAACCGTTTTTGCTTTCTTTGGTGCACTTTCACTTGTTGCCCCCCCCCCCCATTATTTAGACTGTTGCTTCGTCTCTGGCTTGTATTGAAGAATTCATGTTTCATCTGCTGTTATGAAACCTGGAGAAACTCACTGAAAATGCTTTTGAACAGGTTTAAATACTCTTGCGAAATGTTAATCTCAATTAATTGTTAACAATGCAGATGCCAGGCAAAAGCCAGGGAGGTACTCTAAAATTAGTCCTATGACGTTTCCTCCCTTTTAAAAAAATTCTTTCCAAATGTATCATTTCATCTCAGGTATCACCGGTGCCTACCGCCTGTGACGCCTTAGTACGTATCATAAAATAGTGTTATCTTTTTCTATAAATGGATAAAACTGAAACATGACTGTGATAAAGTACCCTTTTTTTTTTTTTTTTTTTTTTTTTTTTTTTTTTTTTGCAGGGTTTAACCCAGTAGAAATATAAAAGGAATTAGATTCTACATTAAAGGAGTCTAGGGAAATTTTCTAAGCGATTACTAATGTCATGTAATTTTTCTTTGGTAACGTTTAGGCTGGAGGCTTCTAGTTTCCTGAAATGTATTATGAATTATTGTTTTACTATCTGGAGCGTCCACAGCAGTCATCGAACTTCATGAACTGACTGAATTGACACATACGAACTGCATATAAAGGCCTGATGTGCCGTTGTGAACACACGAGACACAATATACTTTTTGTATAGTGTTGCATTAAGAAACAAACTACACAACTCACACGGGAACAGCTGCGCTACGACTGCGCATTCAGCAACACCAACAAGTAAACAAGCAGGCTTGCTACCCCCTACACGGTTTATAAGAATAACCCCGCGACGCGGGGAAAGGCATTGGATTTGCAAACATGGGCCCCATTTGATTCCGCGCAGTCACCACCCGTAGATCCTGACCACCAGTAGGTAACCCCATTGGGAACCAAGGCACAAATGACCAGTCGTTAGCAGGGCTAAAGTACCGATAGTATCCCATACCATCTATCAAGGAAATCTTCTGTCCTCATTAGTATGGTAGCGGTGATTATATCCATAAAAGTCAGCTCTGTTACTTTATTGTCGGTAAAAAAAATCGGAGCTCTATCTTCCTTCACCTCGGAAAGAGCACAAAATATATTATCTTTCGGAAATGTTCAATGTAACAATAGAAATTTTCTATCCCCCATATGTGAGCATGCGAGGGTAGGTGCATAACTTTCGGGCCTCGCCGATAAGGAGTATCCCTTCACAAAACCCTTATCTGGTGTCATACCTTATCTGTTAAGTAAATAATTTCAACTGTAACTTCCGCTCCGCTGTGTTCGGTTGTTCAGATATAGTTACATAAAGAAGGCTATATGTAGAAGATTGTGACATGTTCATAATGGAGTATTCAACTGTTAATAAATTCTTCTCAAAAAAGGACTAATTCCAAATGAAATTAAACAAGGATTGGACAGTGTATGTGGGGAAGCATTCCCCTCATATTCTATCGTAAAAAAACGGGTCAAGCTTTTTCGAATGGGCCGAGGAAGCATTGAAGACGAAGAGCGTACAGGTCGGTTCTTGTAGGTGCTCACGCCTGAAAACATGCTCGTGTGGAAGAAGAAATTATGGAAGACCGGCGGCTCAAAGTTACAGAAATAGCAGCAAGGTTGGGGCTATCTGAAACATTAGTCCTTCGAAATATTCATGAACATTTAAACATGAATAAGGTTAGTGCAAGATGGGTGCCTAGACTTCTTTCCTCAGTCCAAAAGCAGCAACGAGTCGCCTGTTGTCAGGCATTTTTGGAGCTCTGCCGTGGCAACGAGAGAGAAGTTCTGCAAACCATTGTTACAGGAGATGAAACTATGGTCCTCTACTATGATCCCTTGTCCAAAAGAGAATTAATGAAGTGACGTAAACCTGGCGAAGGACCGCCTCTAAAGACCAAGGTCACTCAGTCAACTAAAAAGATCATGACCAATCTTTTGGAACTGTGAAGGAATACTCTTCATTGACTTCAAGGAGAGGAACACCACAATAAATATGCTGGCCTACTGCACGGACTACGTGCTTCCATCAATTAGAAAAGACGAGGAAAGGCGAGTGGTGGTGTGCGCCTTCTTCACGACAACGCACCTGTGCACACAGCTCTTGTTGCAAAGGAAGCTGTGAAGAAATGTGGCTTCAAGGAGATCGACCATTCACCTGCAGCCCAGATCTAGCTCTGTGATTCTTTCCTCTTCTCAAAACTCAAGAAGAACCTTCGAGGAAGGAAATTTAAGTGTGACGAAGAAGTGATGGATGCCGTTTCATTTGACTTCTGACTATTTCTTTGGAGGGGGGGGGGATTGAAAGATGTGAGAAGTGTATGACAATAAATGGTAACTATATTGAAAAGGGAAATATAGTGCTTGCCTTAATCATAGCTAGAAAATATTTAGGTCGGAAACTTATGGGCCTACCCTCGTATGTGTGTTGACTTTTCCAGTTAAATGAAAAGTTGATTTATCACTAAAATCAACCTGTCATTAAAACAATCGTCTTCCATGTGATGTTACATTTCGATGGTAAGCTCTCCCGTCAGTGCTTGTCACGAGGTGTTAAATCTTGAAGCATTTCAAGGTCATACTGTATCCAATTGTCCCTCTCAGTTGATTTTCTAGGGCTCAGGTGATAAGCTTCTCTGACTCGGTACACTGCTTCCTCTGTCACAGAGGGGCCCCCTTACCTTTACATAACTAAGCACCCTGTCTGCTTAAACGGAGGAAGGATGTGTTCCATATTTCGTCCGGAAATGGAAATGAATTATATTCGAGAAGACAAAACGACGCTACGTTGTAACTGCTGACAGCTAGCGGCAACAACCTTGGTAAAAAGTGCAAAAACTAAGCAGTTTATTTGGTTATATAACGATAATAGACCTATGTTCAATTCATTATCCGTCCCATTCACGGAAACCTAGCAATCATTTTAGAAACTGTACGCGGTTTGTTTTATCATGATAACATACTCCACCTCATAATTCTGAAGCTCTTTCTCAGAGTATTCACGTTGCATGCAATTAAAAGATGCTGAACAATATTTTTGACGGCCTGATGATGGAAAATGTCTCCCAAGAAGCTCTTTCTTTAATTTAGGGAAAAAGAAAAGTCTCGTGGAGCTAAATCTGGACTATAGGGAGGATGATGCACACGATTATATTGATTTTTGTGAAATATTCAGCAGTATCATTTTCTTGGTGCTTGCTGCACGAATATTTGACCTTTTGCAAGTGATATGGACTTGCAGAGTTTTCAGAACGTCTCTGTAGTAGAGATCAGTTACAGGTACGGCATGCAGGTAAATCATTCCTTGAATACAGAAAAATGACATGGCCATAAATTTCCTATCAGAAGCAACCACTTTTGCTTTTCACACGAAGCTTTGCTGTTTGGCCGCAGTGTTCGTCGGTTCCTCTCTCACAGTGACAGCAGTGGGGTTAATGTTTCCTTCTATTAAAGCACAAACTGGAGCTTCGAATTCACCGACCTTTGAAGCTGATTGCCTTCCCTCTTTAAACCATCTTCGGGCTGAGTTTTAGGGAAAATTAAATTCTCCATTGGCCTCAGCTGAACATTTGTTGAGACTAAAGCAGAATTTTATAGCGGCATGTTGTTTGTCGCATTTTGTTACAGGCGGGAACCGGAAGTGACAAAGTACCACGTGTACATAATGCATAAGGGTAACAAAATATAGCTTAGAAGCAAACCCTGGCAACGTGTCTGACGAACGCTCCGAAACAGCGTGCAGCGTGTTGACCTCATAATTTCTCCATAACAGCATACGGCATGAGAAATTCCACTGGGCGGGTATATCCTCATTATTTTCACTGCGTTCCCAATGTCGCGGATTTCACTAATTGATTGACGCCCTAGCTGCGAGCGAGTGCAATACTGTGCTACAAATCCTCTCAGATCTGCATTATTTATTGCCCTAAGCCTTCGTTATGATCTAGTGCAAAGCCGCCATTTTCGCGGAAATTCCTCCCGCGGCAATGCATTTTATCATAGCCGTCTGTGTTGCCGCGCACTCCAGGCGTTGCAAATTCTTTCTTTGTGCCGCGCTGTGGCCTGCTCTAATATGATGTGATTATGGTAATATAGCATGAAAATGAAATACGCTTTACAGCTTAATCCTGTCAATTAATATCAAAAGTAACATATATATTATCTTTGGCAGACGTTTTCGTGGTTTTATGAACTTTTAATAGGCACTTGCGGGTGCCCCAAACTGTATTAATAACAATTTTCGTGAGAAAAAAGTTGTTTTATTTTTTACTTTTAAAACTAGCATCATATATGCAGTAGAGACATCTTGTGTCGGCATCTTTGCTGTTCCGGCTTCTGAGTTCGGTGCTATACTATCAAAGAATCCATTTGATGTCGCTTCTTTAGACGCTTCTAAAGTATATGTTTAGCAATCAGCTTTTAAAATACAGCAGTGGCGGGTGTGTTAATTAAAACGTTAACTGTAATGAAAATTTGTGTTTTTATTTTCAAAACAGACGGAATTCCAGTATTTCTCACTGGAACAAGGAAAATATGTAAAACAGAACATTAAATAATGTGGGTAAAATGTGTTATTTACTCTGGTTTTTGGTTTAGTTTGTTTATTGATTTCTGAAAGACGGTCAAGCATTTTTATACACGTGAGTATCATTGTTACTTTTAATTTTTCAACTAAGCTCCTACTTTATATTTAGCTGAGAAAGAGCTGAATTTTACTAGGATTCAGACAAGTTAGGTTAAGGAGTGCGCAAGCGTAGCTTAGTTGTATAATTACCGTAAATTATGTTTTCCGTACTTTACCCACACACCAATAATAAAAATGAAAAATGAAGTATCATTACTTGACGTAGCACCGAACACGTAGTGTCAGTTGTGTGTGTTTACGGACCACATTTCAGGTACAGTAAAATGCGTTCAAATGCGGAGTTGGCAGATGCGCATATGATCTATGGATCAGGCGAAGGTGTAGACTGTCTTCGTGCTCGTATTCTGCAAGGCTGTCAAACAATACGAGATACTCAGGGAAACATCAGCGCATCAGAGAGTCCATGCGACGGTGGATTGATGGATGTATCCGTGCTAATGGAGGACATTTTGAACATTTCATATGCTTTTCTGTTCTGTTTTTGAGTATTCTGCTATATGGTACAGTTGTAGAAAAAGGGGCTCTATTTCGGACCCAGTTCATAAAGTATTTTTTATCTTGTATATGTGAGGTATGTTTTCCCAAAGCTTTGACATACATTTTATTTGTTACATCCTGTGTATAGTGGATAGGATAATTTGTTTATATGTACATGTATATATACAAATAGAGTCAGTAGGAAGTGTTAAAATATAGTAAGTCACAGTATGCTAAAGACAATTTAATCAACCATACCTGTTTTAATATTCCAGCTTTAGATATATCCCAGACATAGCATTAAAACAAAGTTAATATCATTTCAGAGAATGCGTTATTTGCCATGTATATTCAAGCTACTTATTACTCTTTCGGTACTTTAACCTAAGGAAATCTAAATGTTGAAGTGTCAGCAGCTGGATTTATATCCAGGAACACAGCACCACTCTTATAAAGGACACTTATTAAAATTGCACGAGACGTTTTGTTCAGTAGTTGCATTAAGGTCTGTTATTCTAGATGGTCCTGAACAAGACAACTATGTTTAACAGACCTCGATGTAGGTATCGATAGTAGACAAATGGTGAAATGTGTGGCTTGTGCTTTTAATTGCTTGGATTTGTTAATTTGGTTCGTTGCAGTCACCTGGTTTATTACAATGTTATAGCTGGAAGTAAATCAAAAGTTGCGTGTTACTTTTTTGTTGTTTATTAAGTTAATATTGATTTAATGCAACCAAGCCAAGAACTTGTTTAATAGAAAGTGTCTAGTATAACATGGGCTGCTCTTGTATGTCTTAACTATGACAGAGCACCGCATGATGTCAAATTTATATTTCCTTAACAGCAGGAGCGAATAGGGAGTATACAACCTGCAACATTTTAAGTTAATGATGAAACTGTAATGTGTATTAAACATTTTGAACCAAAATTTTTGTTAGGGAAGATATTTTCCCTAATCTGCCATTGTATGTGACAATCAGGGTTAGCAATGAAAGAAAAGATGCGGAGGAACATGTGAAGCGGGGTTTGAAGCGAGATGAAGAGCGTTTTAATGAATGGTGTGAGCACGATGCTATGTTTCGATTCCTTTGCAAGTGAGATTAAGACAGGAAAAGTACACCCACTTATAATTATTGCCAAGGAATAAATATCCTTTTCATTAAAATAGACGATGATAATTATGATGCTGTCATATCTATATCGATTAGTTTTAAGGTGTCCAGTAATTTGGAAGTTCCTGTGAAGAAATTTATAATTCATAATATATATATGAAACAATTTCAGATTCTTAAGAACCATCGAAATATATTTTGATCATAAATAATGCCGCATTTTAAACGCAACACTGCGTAAAAGTTTCTACTTGCTATTGGCAGTGGTAGGGCAACCACGGCCGCTTTATTTCCTTCCCGCATGTAGTCACTGTTAGTCTTGAAGTGCCTCAGCAAATTGACTTGT
Organism: Metallyticus violacea; assembly: GCA_030762175.1. NCBI lineage: Eukaryota > Metazoa > Arthropoda > Insecta > Mantodea > Metallyticidae > Metallyticus > Metallyticus violacea. The sequence continues at coordinate 9,850,230 of CM060845.1, read as the reverse complement.
ATCGATAACATTATTCGATTATCTACAAAATGGAGTTTGTAACCCATTTATATGTTGGATTGAACCTGGAAACGCGTTAAACATAAATTTTGAACAAAGACTCAAAAACGAACACATTTTGACGGAATATTTCCTCCTTGCTTCGATGTGAGAAATCCGCCCTCAAAGTTTATCCAAGTACTTTTTATACATTCTGTATATTTGTCTTAATAATTTGTAATTTTGGGGGGATGTTATTTAAATATTTATAAAGCAGGTTTTCGTATTGTGAAATGAAACACATGTTTTACAAATCATTATATTTGGCAAGATATGAACTGTTGTTTTGTAGGGGTCTAGAACTTCGTCCTTATTAAAAATGCAAGTTTATTGAAATACAGTCACTTTGGCACTTTAATGCACAGAATAAATAAACAGATTTGATGAGCTCTGCCGCTAGTCTTTTAAAACATAGACAGAAATAATTACACATTTCGCTTTCGTGAAAATGTCCCTCCTGATCCCTTGCAGCTGTTACGTTATGTATATGGCGATTATGGCTTCGTGTTGCAAAGGTGGAGAGCAGTCGTTGGGTAGGCGAGAATAACAGCTGCGAGGAGGGAAAATGTGAAAGAGAATGAAGAAGTGAGGTGGTAAAACCCGGTAGGTAGAAGAAGGTATTTGTAACACAGCTGCGGCGAGAATTGAAGAGGAGGGTTGGCGTTGTAGTTATACTTAAGGGAGCACAGGCCACAAGAGGGAGCGAGCCTTGTGCATTATCCACCGGCCTAATGAGCTAAAATTTGGGAACCGGAGTGAGAAGCCATCAGCAAGAGTACATGGGTTCATGCTTTGTAATGCTGACTTTAATTAATGAAGCCTTAACCGCGTTTATTGTGTCGTTTTCTTCTCGGAAGTAGCCAGGTCTTTCATTGTGTTGCAACGCCATCTAGTTGCTTTATTACAGGCGTAGAAACGATTGAACATTTTCCGAATCAATTATAAGCATATTATTAGATGCACCCAGCATTCATTTTTAAATTCATAACTATGATAATCATGCGGTCCATTTGTCACCGTCACTAAACATTGTAGGGTACATATTGTTGTCTAAACAACACGTTTGTTATGGTGTTTCATGCTGGTAAGGGTTTATATTGTTGCTAAACATAAGTTACTCTAGTATTTATAATCGCCGCGTTCATCTTTACTTTGAGTAAGTAAGAATGGCGTGCAATTAATCGCGATGTTTTTTTTTTTCTGAGCTTTTGTATTTACGGACGCTCTTTAACGCCCTGAAAAAATCCGTCGATCCTGGCTGGGTTTGAACCCGGGATCTTGGGTTTAGAAGGCAAGTGGGTTACCACTACACCACCAGGACGGACATGATATGCTCACAGTCTTTGATATCACCATGGCACACTGCTGGAGTCGGTTTTTATGATGAAGGGGGCGCATGGGGGATGCGGTGGCTCTGTGAATGAGTGCTGATTGTTCCGTCGACTCCTCCAATTGTATTTTGATTCTCAGGTATGACAGCAGATAAGGGTTTTGTGAAGGCGATAATCCTTACCGCCGGGGCCGGAAACTTATGGACCTTCCCTCGTATGTATACGTGACCTTTACAATGATCACTCTTGGACTTGAACGCTTACATACCTTTTTGCGGTTTGAGTCGTTTGTGACTTTAAAAACCTCATCTAAACCCCCTCCTTCAAAACGTATTTTAATGTCTTGAAAATTGATATACTTTGTGACATTGTGGAAGAGAAAGCACTGACAAACTGTAAATGTCCTTCTCTTTGAAATAATGCTCTAATGGAAGATTTGTTTAAATCTATAAAAAGAAAGTTTACTCCTTTCCCTACAGACAGGAATTCCGCTACTAAAAGCTTCCTTACTTTGCAGGAATTGGATTCGGAATGCGAACTGCAGCTTTCGCGTTTCTTTTTCTTGCTTGAGAAATCTCGGCAGTATATCATTCGCTACTTCTTCTTCATAAGGCCACTATCGATTAGAACTCCTTTACAACAAAGAGTGGGTAGAGAGAAGAAAGGAAGTGAACTGTATGACAGGTCAATTTCCTTGTGCGGCATCACGGCAAGGTTCAAGAGATCACCCTTGGCAATCAGTCTTTGAACTGGCTCCCCACAATAACGTAGCTTAAATCCAAATATACAACACCCGGCTTTTTGTGATGTTGCCAAGTTGAGAAAACATAAGAAGCCGTTATTATTATTATTATTATTATTATTATTATTATTATTATTATTATTATTACTTTTTTTTGTTGCAATCAGATGTAATGGTGAAATTGTTACGCGGTTTTTCTTTGGAACAGAGAATGGGTGAAAGATGTATAATATACGAGGGCGTTCAATAAAGGATACTTTTTTGACAATTTACTTGTGCTCATAATTTTGATGCTTTCTCTCAAAATAGTCTCCATTGGGTGTTTCTGTCAGTCTTCAAAGACATGCTGAAAACAATTTTTGACAGATCCTTCAGAATCGTCTTCGCAGTCGATAACCACTGCTTCCGAAGATGTAAAATGCTTCCCACGACGGTGTTTCTTCAATTTGGGGAAAAGGAAAATCTGGACTGTAGGGAGGGTGAGATCGTTCGCGTTGATTTTTGTGCGATATTCAGCAACGCTTGAGATTTGTGGCCGTTAATTATTGTGGTGCAGCATCCAGATGGTTGCCCAGGAGTATGACTTTGACAAGTTTTCAGGATATCTCTGTGGTATTGCACAGTTACAGTTGTGTGGTCATGTACAACATGCTGGTAAACCAATGCTTGAATATTGAAAAATGGGATAACGACATCTTTCCCAGCAAAACACTGTGGTTGTGGAGTTTTCCACAACGAGCTTTACTCTCTCAGGATCGAAATGATGTAACCAAATTTCAAGAGATTCCGTATCTTCCTGTAACATCATCTTACTCCATGCAAATCTGCACACGAACGTTATTTCGTTCCGGAGGCATCAGCCTTGTGAGTGGCACCCAATAAAATGTTCTTAATGTTATGCGACCATCCCCTGTCACATTGACAGCAGCGGTGTTAATGTTTTCTTCCGTTACAGCGCAAACTGGAGCTTCGGATCCACCTTTCTTGAAAGATTGCATCCCCTCTTTAAACATTTTAAACCCCCTTCAAACAGTGCTATAGGGAGAAACAAGGTCTTCTGTAACGTTACATAGGCTTCAACTGAAGATCTTTTGAAACAAAAGTGGAATTTCAGAGCGGCACATTGTTCATCACGTGTCACTTCCATTTTGCTTTCGGGGGAGCTGAACATGTCTCTACTTGCACACCCTCACAAGGGGGAACCTTGTACTACGCGCACATTACTTATTTAGCTAACAACACATATAAAGTTGAAAGGCATGCCTATAAAAATTATAATAATTCTTTGTATAATCGTCTTCATAATTTAGGTAGCCGTTATTGTAATGCAATCGCAAGTAGTTTTGAGCAAATAACAATATTAAAGACAGTTTCTAAATTTAAAATTAGCTAAAATATCATTGTAGTTTTAGATTTACGGAATTCATGCCACTGTCAGTGGAATTAAAAGTAAATTTCCAAATAATCGATATTATTCTCATTGAGTGTTTCTCTTTAGGATGCGAATAAAGGAGGAAAATATTGTGCTATAGGGAAGTTGCCTAAGTATTTCCCAGTCAAATCCTCGAAACTTATTACTTATCAGATGGGAAGTTTGAGGGCGAGCGTTATCATCGATAGGTATAATGCCGTTCGATAGCATTCCAGGCTGTTTCCACTTTATGGTTTTTATATCGTTGCGCATTGCTATTGGCCCCAAGCTCGAGAAAATGAACAGCGGGCCTTCTCAGTGGAAATGTGCACCACTTTAAACTTTTTCGGCGTGGTAGAATTCACGTGTTTTAACTGTTGTTGTTGCCCGTTGGATAGTTTTCGAGCTCAAAAAGGTGACAATACTTTCAGTCCTGATAACGGTACAGCCATTCTTTAAGACCACTATAATTACAAAACTGGCTAGATGAACTCTTAAGTATTGATTTGAGTCTGTGATTTCAAAACAGAAGATACACACTCTACAATGCAGATTTCGGACTTTAATCAACGATAAGTTTGTTATGCGAAACATGAGAATACTCTATTGTTTTAAGACATGCATGACTGCTATATTTTTTATTAAATTGTATCTTTCTCTTTTTATATTGTGCATATTCAGTGACTCATTTATGAGCATTAATCCTATTCATGATTAGAAGCTTGCAATCTATTCAGCAGTAACAGTAGTTGCACAAAGTTGTGCATCCCGGCTTTATGCTGCAGCGAGCACCCTAACTGTGCTTCTGGGTTTTTTTTTTTTTTTTTTTTTTTTTTTTTTGAGTAGTGTTTAACGCCCGTTTTTACTACTGAGGCACCACAGGTGATGACACTGATGACACATGAAATGAAATGATAAATTGGGAAAGGATTTTTTTTAAGGAAGGAAATGTTCCAGGCCTAAGTTTAGGTACCTCCCCGGCATTTGCCAGTTATGAAGACTGAGGAAAACCTGGAAAAAACCCCAGTCAGGGAGGACGGTCCGGGCAGGATTCGAACCGCAGACCTCCCGCTCACGAGTCCGTGCCTTAACCTCGGCCACCCGTGGCGGTCAGTGCTTCTCGTTAAAGCACGTTGACTTAATACCTTAAAGTATTTAGTTTATGCAGGGGTTTGTAGGAAACTTTTTTTTTTTATTGATTTATTTATGGACGCTCTTTAACAGCTCAGGTCATCAGCGTCCCATTCAACTCAGGGCGTGAAACGGCCGACAAATTTTGCTCAGAGGTCTCTTCTTTCAGGCTTGAGGTTCTTTATCGTGCCGTAAATGTACGACACAGGACCCACGGCTTTACTTCCCTTCCGAAGGAAGCCATACTTAGGATTTTTACGCCCGTAAAAATCCATCGGTTCGAACCCGCGATCTTGGGTTTAGGAGGCAAGTATAGTAATGACTACACCACCAGGACCGAATTTGTTTGTAGGAAAGGAGACATAGAAATTAAGCCTACAATCGGACATTTATAGACCCATGGTGGTATAAACTACTTTATTTCCTGTATATAAATTGGTAACCTTTATTTTATAAAATTCTGTATAATAAACATAATAGTTATATTAATTAAATCTCAACATCTATGCAAAATTGAAATAACGTTATATTTTAATATACATACTTAAGCTAAATAAGGAGCTACAATACACAATTTTGAGGATAATATGATACAGGTTCGTTAAAAAGTTGTGAAATACACGTAAAAACGGTAACAAAGAAAATCGATAAACGAATTACAGGATATTTTGGGTAGCTAAATATCTTTCTTCACAGTATACAGATCATCTCTTGAATACCGGACAAAAGGGCAATACGATTGTTCGAGATGTTGAATTAGTCACACCAGGACTGTGGGGGGGGGGGGCGGGCGAGCGGAGGAACAAGGTGGCATATTTCAAGAGAAAAGCGAAAGTGATAAATAACTGGACGAAAGTAGTCGATAACCATGGGCTGATAAACGCAAAGCTATAGTGGAAATTAAAACGTAGCATTAAAGCCTGGTGGAATACGCGCTTTATGCAGAAAAATAATATCAATTTACGTTTCTAAGATTGCTCGCAGGAGCATCGGTAAGTGTTAAACTATATACTAACATCAAATTATGTTTAATGCCATAGGGCTTATTGGGAAACCGGTAGAGGAACTTCGCTTTCTGTGATTTTTCATACGCAGCGAAACAACCAACTGAAGTTGTCAATGCAGTGTAAAATTCGTCACATATTGTATGACATTAGGTGTAAATTCCTCACCCATGTCTACATAAATCGCATTAATCTCAAGCATCACATATATTTCGAGAGATGTTATTCTTAAAGACACGCCAAAAGGTCCTATTGTCTTTCCACCCATGGCTATCGCCCTTGCAGTTCTCCATCGCTTATTACAAATGCAAATTGGCACAAAGGCTTCTTGACATATCCTGCGTCTCTTTTAAACACCCGTTCATTCTAAAGAATGAAACATTCCATTGCACACATAAAACTTCAGAAAGGATATCCTTTAATCTCATAACTCCTACGAGAGTACGTCCATAAGTTTCCGGCCTCGCCGATAAGGATTATCGTCTTCACAAAAACCCTTATCTGCTGTTATACCTTATCTGTTAAGTAAATAATTGCTGCTCGCTCCGCTTTATTCAGTTGTTCAGATACAGTTGCATAAAGAAGGCTATGTGTAGAAGAGTGTGACATGTTCCAAATGGAGTATCGACCTGTTATTAAGTTCTTCACAAAAGAAGGACTTATTCCAAATGAAATTAAACAGCGATTGGACGGTGCATATGGAAAAGCATCACCCCAACATTATACCGTAAAAGAATGGGCTAAACTTTTTCGAATGGGTCGAGAAAGCATTGAAAACGAAGAGCATGCAGGTCGGCCCTTGAAGGTGATCACTCCTGAAAACATCGCTCTTGTGGAAGGAGAAATTATGGAAAACCGGTTGCTCAAAGTTACAGAAATAGCAGCAAGTTTTGGCCTTTCTAAAACAACAGTCCTTCGAATTATTCATGAATATTTAAACACGAATAAGGTTAGTGCAAGATGGATGCCTAGACTTCCTTCCTCAGTCCAAAAGCACCAATGAGTCATCAGTTGTCAGGCATTTTTGGAGCTCTGCCATGGCAACGAGAGAGAAGTTTTGCAAACCATTGTTACAGCAGATGAAACTGTGGTCCTCTACTATGATCCCTTGTCCAAAAGAGAATCAATGGAGTGGCGTAAACCTGGCGAAGCACCGCCTCTAAAGGCAAAGGTCTCAGTTAACCAAGAACATCATGGTCACTATCTTTCGGGACTGTGAAGGGATTACTTTTCATTGACTTCAAGGAGAGGAACAGCACAGTAAATGGGGAGTACTATGCTGGCCTACTGCACAGACTACGTGCTTCCATCAAAGAGCAAAGACGAAGAAATCTGAGTGGTGGTGTGCGCCTTCTTCACAATAACGCACCTGTGCACACAGCTCTTGTTGTAAAGGAAGCTGTGAAGAAATGTGACTTCAAGGAGATCGACCATGCACCCTAAAACTCAGATCAAGCTCCCAGTAACTATTTCCTTTTCTCAAAAATCAAGAAGAATGTTCGAGGAAGGAAATTTAAGTGTGACGAAGAAATGATGAATGTTGTTTATGCCCATTTTGCAGACAAGACTTCTAACTATTTTTGGGGGGAATTAACATTTTAATTCAAAGAGGTGAGAAGTGTACTGCAATAAAGAATAACTATATTGAAAAGTGAAATATATTTTTTGTCTTTATCGTACCTAGAAAATGGTAAGGTTGGAAACTTATGGAGCTACTCTCTTATATTCCATGCACTGAGAACGTAATCTAAAATTAACGTTACAGCATTTTATGGTCACACCCTTCCATGAGAATTCGTGCCCTTTCTCGCCTTTAGAATTCCCCCAACCTTAGAAACATATTTCTTAGCAATTTGCTCCCAAATAAGTCCTCTTGTCCGCTCAACGGTTGCTACCTTTGCCATCGCTCCAAATGTAAAATCTGTACACCCACCACACCATGGCAGTCCTTCCATACTTCCAATCGTGGCAGAGGTATCAAATTACTTCGTTATGCATTTGTCTTTTGGTCACATTTGGGCCTGGTCTTATGAAACTATGCGATTTGCCTATGTGTTCTGCATAAGAAAATGTCCAAATGATTTTTTTTTTGTTTGTTTAGTGACTAGCATGAAACTACGAAAAAGATTTGCCAGTACGATGATCATGGCGAAAAGCTTGAATCGGCCTGTAAGCAAATACAGGTTCAAATCATCTTTCCAATCTGTACAGAATATCAAATTCACTGATACTTCCAGCACGGCCGCCCACAGTAATATACATTTTAATTAAAGTAATTTGTAAGGCAAATGTTATTTAATGAGTTACATTGTCATTTCCTTATTCATGAATAATTGAAGGTAGCGAATAGCAACATAAAGAGAGAAGCAAATAGCAGCAATGACTTTTTCATTAAGATAACTACAAATGTTGTACATTATTCAGAATGATGAACTAAAGTGCCTTTTGTAGCGAAGTATTCTCATGGATTATTTTTTGTTTAAGGTTCTGCCTTTATCTCAAATCTTTGTAATAAAAATATTGTAAGTAAATCTGAATAATTGTGGTGCTGTTTCCGAGGGCAATCCAAATAGTAAGTTTCCTATTTGAAAATAACAAACAAACAAAAAACATTAAATATAAATCTTTTCTTTTAATTTTTATTTGCACTTTAGATTTTCTATTTTACGAGGGCTGTTCAATATAGAAGGGTATTAACTCCTTTTTTTTGTGACAAAATATCTTTACTCATCCTCATAAGCTCAATGATATTTCTCAAAGTAGTTGCCTTTGGATGGTCTCAGTGTAAACGCCAGTCTTCAAAGATATGCAGGAAACCAGTCTTTGACAGGTCCTTCAGAATCCCTCCGCAGCCTTCTCCATTGCTTCTGATGATGAAGATTTTATCCCGCGAAAGCATTTGTTTAAAGTAAATGTTTAAATCTGCACTATAAGGAGGGTGAAGGACACACTTCACTTGATTTTCGTGAGATATTCGGAGCAGCGATAATAACCATGTGCGGCCGTGCATCGGGCTTGTACGAAACTGTGGCTTGAATATCGAAAAATATTATGACTATAGCTTTCCCAGCAGTGATTACATTTGAATGAAACTGCACCTCTTCCTGTAAGTAATAACAATTAAGATTAGCTAAATTTGAGAAAACAGTTTATTATTTAAAAATTATTGTTTAAGTGTTATTTTTTTCATTTGGACAGACAGCACAGTTTTTCTGAAAACTCAGCTTGTGTTCTGTTGAGGTTCAGCACAAAAATGCTCATTATGTCTTTACTAAGTGTTCTTAAATCAATAGTAAGTTTTAATACTACGGATACATTTTTATATATCACTTCCATCTTTGAAAACCGATAAAGTCGGTTATTTAAAATTTGCGTAAAATAGTGACACGATATTACAGATATAAACAAAAATTAAAATTTCGTTTTAAATACACATTATTTCATCAGCAATGATGAGTAACTTGTTTTCATACTAATTTTAAAATCTGGGGATGCTGAAATTAATCTTTTATAGGAAAAGTTCTTCTCCAGCAATAAAAATGAATATTTTTTTCTGACTTATTAAAATAACTTTAAAATAATAATAATTAAGCTGAGCTAAAATTTAAAAGCCTTTTATAATTTAGAATTATTCAATTAAAATGTTCATTAAGGTAGGAAGATTGTTTTTCAGAAAAATTCTGTTGAGATTCAGCACGAAAATTGTTATAGTTTTACTAAGTATTTTTAAATTAAAACCAATTAATATTACTGATAGATTTTTTATGTCACTTCTCTCTTTCAAAAGCCATGATAGATTTTCTGCCAACGTGTCGGTTCTGGTGGTGTAGTGGTAACCATCTTTGCCCTCTAAACGCAAGATCCCGGCCACCACCGATGGATTTTTTCGGGCGTGAAAATCCTAAGTATGACTTCCTTCGGAAGGAGAGTTAAGCCGTGGGTCCCGTGTCGTACATTTACTGAAGACAAATTTATCGGCCGTTTCATCCCCTGAATTGAATGGGGCGCTGATAACCTCAGATGTTAAAGAGCGTCTGTAAATAAAACAAATTAAAATAAAAAAAAGTCTTCCAACACACCTGTATGTTGTACGAATTACTCACGTATACTATCACAAAAGTTATTGCCACATATTTTGGCGCCAGCGAGGCTGGGTGCAGCCTGCCGTCGTGACGGTGTTGGTTTATAACTCCTTATAATCCAGGCCATGTAATTGCAGCCCCAGTTGTAATGTTTGCATTGAGGGTGGGGCACATAGCGACCCTTGTCATGCTATCAATTTACAGTCGCTGCGTAGTTATGTAAAAAGGAAGGAAATTACTTTAATTAGGACAAAAGCTGGTATTCTCAACAGTAATGTCTCCTAGAGGCTGCCAGTTATTCCTCTCGGCTACTCTCAGAGCATTGGCCTGAATGATACAGCTCTCAAACTGCTCACTTCCAGTTTATCAAGTTTTGGAATGCATAAGAATGATAAAACAATAAGAAACCAACAGCAGTAATATTGGTTTGGGTTTCAAACTATAGGATTAGCCTAAATGAATGGAACAACTTAATTATATTACAAAGAAATATATGAGGTATTATGAATACAATAGTTCCCAGCGTTTATTAGTCGCATTTTGATGTTCAACTAGAGAGGCTATCGATGAAAAAGATTACTTTCTAAAAGTCCGTCACGCAATAGCTGCGCAAACTCCTCGCCTAGTAGAATAACTTTAAAAAAGAATATAAAATTCAAAATATGCCCTTGAAATGAAATACGCTATGGCATTACTGTGTGGTGTTAGAGGAACAAAATTAGAATTATTAAATAAGTTAATGATATACTATTAATTAAATGCAATATATGACCAGTGGTAGACAAAATATACTGAGTATGTATTTTTAAATATTTTTTAAATGTAACAGTGTGTATGAACTGAGCCCTTTATATCCTTACAATCATTAAAATAGAGAGAAATAACAGAATGCTTCCAGTTACGTTGTGTGTTTAAGATGCTCACATGTTTCAATAAAATAAAAACATGTTACTGTTTAAAAACAATTGCAATGTTTAGCAAATATACATAATCAACGAAAAAGAATCGAAAGTTTGATCTATTTTCATCTGTTTTGAAATGTAATTTAAAACATATTACAGTAAAAACATGTAACGCAAACATTTTCTGAAGGCTATTACAGAGCGCTCTTACATACAAATATAATTCTCACACACATGTTAGATTAATATTTCACATTTGCCATCTTCACGACAATACCTTTGTTAAATATAAAACATTTACACTAAGCAAATAAAAACAATGGAAAGTTACATCGATTTTCAGTGGCTTTGAAATTTAATTTAAATGTTATTAACATGTAACGTAAACGTTTTCTGAAGGTTATTACAGAGCGCTCTTACATACAAATATAATTCCCACACACATGTTAGATTAATATTTCGCATCTGCTATCTTCACGACGACGCTTTTGTTAAATACAGAACATATGCATCGTTATAAATACAATTTATATGCTGAGCTATATTGTCCTTTTATTTTAAAACAACATAGAGAAAATTAAAGGCAAGGGGACTTTTTAAATTTCGGTTTTGAAATATACCCCTACTCCTAATGGTCCATTTTCCCTAATTTTCAGGAACTATTTTTCTTATTTTATTTAAATGATATATGCGAAGTTTTCTTTTAAAAAAAAAATAAAGTGCTGCCAGTGCGAGTTTAAAATTTTGGGCTTCATTTAAACCTCCACTATTTTTCTTATTTTATTAAAGTGGTATATACGAAGTTTCGATTTTTAAATTTTGGGTTTCAGGCAAAACTCCTTCCTAATAGTGCGATTTCATTGATTTTCAGAATTTATTATTTTTTAATTTTATTTCAATGTCATTTACCAAGTTTCCTTTAAAAAAATTAAATTGCTGCAGCTAAGAGCGATTTTTAAATTTCGCTTTTATCCCACTCGTTTTTCAAGTATAACCCCAGTCCAAATGGCGGATTCCCCGAGTTTCAGACACTATTATTATTATTATTATTATTATTATTATTATTATTATTATTATTATAATTATTATTATTATTACATTTTTGCTGAATTGAATCCCAATGGTTCAATTTTTCTAACGAACTCGACGGATTATTTGTTAATTGATGATTATATGGCGAGTTTAGTAGAGAGGAAAAAAAATTGCGACCGATAGAGCGTTAACAGACACACACGCATGAATTCACTACAGGAATTCACTACAAATTAATGTGTACTACTACACATTTAAACGAGGGTATTGTCCGTAGATGGTAGCGTTTGTTCCGCTGAATTGGTGACTTTCAACACTAGTCAATCGATGTTCACAATGGAGAAAGAGCAGTTGCAAGATGGATGCTCCTCTGAGTGAGTGTATAACCGAGCAGCGCTACGTTGTATGATTTTTGTGGGCAATAAGTGTGGCATCAAATAGTATTTCCATCTACGGAGAGAAGTGTATGTCACGTCAAGCAAAAGTTCGCTTAAGGGCGAACATGTATGGAAGACGAAAACCGTACCGGCCGGCTTACGGAGGCGATTATGCAACGAGTTAAAGATTTAATCGGAGCGGACAGAAGGGTAACTATAAACATTATAGCCGCTACTATTTATGTTCACGCAGATGGTCTGCCTTAGAATACATGACAGGTCAGATTTTAATAAAGTCTCTACACGATGGGTGCCACGCATGTTGACCCATAACACAAAATGCAAACAATGGGTCTGACATTACAGCATCTCAAACGTTACCACGACCCGGGTGGCTGAGGTTGTTCATGCACGGGCTCTGAGCCGGATGTCTAGAGTTCGAATCCCTCCTTGGCTGAGGACAGGACCTGTAATGCATCATTCCTTAAAATAGTCAATTACCAATTTACAATTTCATCTAATGTATCATCAGCGTGCACCACGTGGCATGCCGTCGGTCCCGTGTCGTAGATTTACCTGAAGCCTGTGAGCGCCGCGCCAGCCCGATCTTCACCTTGTCACTTTTCATTCTGTAAGATAATCAGCGGAATGAAATGGAAGAATGGAAAATTGTGGCATTTAAAAATCACGAGAAGAAAAACAAGTTCAAGATTATCGGTCAAAGGTTTTAAACTCTCCAAAGTTGAATTTACCTCGTAACGTAGAATATTGTGTTGGTTTCATTTGAACTAAATGAAGACGGAAGCAGTGAACTAGGATAAACAATGAACAGTCGCAAGAGCAACTGTTACTATGATGCCTTGAGCTGCTGAGGAAAACCACGTCAGAAAAGAGTAGGAAACGGGAACCTTCATAAAATATCAACCTCATAACTTGCAGCCCAAGAGCCCTTCGCTTGCCAGCTGTAGATTTAATTTCAGATACACTTCTCTCGCTTATTTTCCTTTCCACCCCGCAAGGATAATTGCATTACCTAGTAGATAAAAATGCCTCATTCGGCAATAAATACAAAGGTTGCGTCACGCAAAAGATTCTGCTTGCAGCATTCGTTACTATGTAAACTAGAAATGTGTTGAATATGCATAAACGTTCATTTTAAAACAAATATAGAGTCTCAAATATAGTATTATACTTGGAGTGCGACAAAGATGCCAGAAAACTGAGGGCTACCCACAAGGATCTGAGCCTGATAACTCGGGAAATTAACGCTTGGGATTTGGCATTCTGAGAAGTCCCGGGTTCAAATCCCATGGAGGCACGTTGGATTTGGTCACTTGGACAAATGCTGGATGGACCTTAACTTTTCACGGATTTTCCGCTCTCTCATTTCATGTCATTTAATTCCATTGATTCTGTTACAGAATCGCCAGGGTGAGGTGGGTTGGTGCGGTGTGATGATGGCTTTATAAAGGTTTCTGTCCTGACATCTGGTATGGAAGTAAACCTTCTGAGGGCCTTGAACTCCACTAGCGCCAACATTTGTGTTCCGAATCCCGCCTATGTCCTTGTCTTACCGTCTGGTATCTTCCGTCTCATTTCTTCCTCGCCGGAGTGTTGATAATGGGATGGTGGAACATCTTGTTCGAACAGGTAGCTTAACTGCTGCAATTCTATGTAAACCACCACTATATTTTCAACTTCACTGAAGTCCTTCGCCGGTTTTTCAGACAGATCCGCTTTCTGCTCTTTCTTTAGTTCAATTTTCTTGTATTTACCAAATAATCTTGACACAATGGACTGATTAAATCCTATCTTTGATGCATTATGTCGATTAGGAAGGTCCTTAGAAGCTAATATGACGATTACATTCTTTTTGAAAGGAGTTAATTAAATTCCTTTACCCATTTTAAGCAGCTGTTATTAAACACGCCTCATTGATGACATTAAATCGAGCAATATAGGCAATAATATGACAACAATGGAAAATGTTCAGAAGTTGTGTTGCATACAACAATGTATAGTCACTTATAGATAAAGCAAAACTGAAATAGCGAACTCACTGTTGACATTATGTAAGCCAAGTGTAAAAATATACAAAATCTGTAGGTGATGCTAAACATTTTTCCAACAGTGCGTGTTTAAAACTTACATCATCCCTGACCTATAGGGTTTACCCTACGGAGAGATAAATTGAAAATATATTCCAACAGACTACATAATATACATATCCAAAAATACATACTTAATCAATCCATTACAAAATAAAATTCAAAACTGAAACAAATAAATACTAATCTTACTTATTAGATATTTTCTTTCTAGAGTTGCTTATTTCAATTCTGGTTCCAATACACACAACTCCAGGTTATTAGTATATTGGTGACTATCATACTTATTGCTGTATTATCCTATCCTTGTTTATACGTATAATATCTATTGTACTTCTAAGGTTATGTTTTCCTCTTCCTCTGAATCATTCTTATCCATTTCTCTCTAACTTTGCACAAAAAGTTCCCTGTAGTTTTTATACTCTTCTCTTCTTTTACAGTGAGCACCTTTCTAATTAATATTTCCCCATCTAAATTCTTCCATTTTGCTTGCCAAGCTTGTTCTGTCCATAACGTTGTTTGTTTGCTGTATAATAAACAATGAAAATCCGAATCAGTTCGCCACACATGGGAACTTTTTCTACACTTTATCATATTAAATTTATAACTCCAGTTCTAGCCAATGCAAACCCTTCCCGACCTGTTTTTATCACACAGTCTATATCTTTTTCCTTACCCCATACTATTTTTATTTCCCTATAACTTCTCGATGAACTACTAACTATTTCTTGTGTTGCAGTTTCTTCCAATCTTAGGCTTATTTCTTCCCAGAATTCTCTGTTTTGATATTTCCGATTTATCCATAAGTTTCCCCATACCCTACGGAGAAGGCTCCGGACCTGATACATTTACAAGTAAAGATCAAAACGAATTAGTCCTCGCAGCGTTTCGGAGACGACCTCGCTTTCTATGGTAGTAAATGTCAGTGAAGATGCTTACGTCACAACTTCCAAATCTACCATAGGTTTGCCGCCAATAGCAAGTAAAATTAAACTGCAAGACCCAAGTAACAAGAATGGGTTAGAGAATGGCAAAAAGACGCTCGGAACCAAGAACGTGCGATCAAATTCGGCACAGTGTTTAGAGTTGTATTGTCACTATGTACGTTTGTTCGGTTATATTTACCTCAACGTGTCTATGCTGTAGGCTTATTTTTCAGAACATTTCAAAGCAGAACGCAAATTCGGACATAGCATGGGAGAAATCCCAAACAATATGATTGAACTGGTTGGGATGTATAAGCAATTCGGTTCTTACTCAAGGGATGAATATTTGTGCCTATGTCCCCAGTAAGGGCACTTCCAGGAGAGCGGAATGAGATGGGGGGGGGGGGGGACAACGGCTACACAGACGAAGTTTGGTCCCTAACAATATTTTAACATAGCATACCCTAAGCCAGTGGATCCCCCCTTTTTTTCCAAAGAGTTCGAGACCCTTAGGAGGGAAGCAGAATAGAAACGTTTCCCACCGCACCTTTTGTCCTATTGCACCTAGCCTGGAACTTTCGGTCATATACTAGAACCAACGGAATAAAATGAAAAGGGAGAGCGGAAATATCCATCCCAGCATTGAGCTAAGCGGCCAGGAGACGCTCGAAAAAAGATCCAAGTTCAGAATGGCTGGTCGCAGGGGATTTCAACCTGGAATTCTAGAATGGTATTCTCAAGCATTACTGTCTGACTACTTGGTATCACATAGAGCTAATATTTTGATTAATATTTACGTTTTACACATTTTATATGCTTTAAAAAGGTATTATCATTGTGTAGGGCAAAATGTTATATGTTGAAAGAATTGAATTTACGAGGAGTGTTCTCCGTCTCACTCAGAGATGTGCAGATGGTAAAATTCTATTATAGTTGTTAAGTAATATCCTTTATACGGCGCGCTGTAAAGTTTCATACACGTAGGTGTAGTCATTTGTTTGTGACGATGTTGCAAACAAACTAGTGTTAACATTTTCTACAAATTGCATAAAACTGAAATAGAGTTTTAATGAAGTGGTTCGTTTTGAAGGGTTAAGCCCTGACTGAAATATAAAAGGAGTTGGATTCCACATTAAAGGAAACTTCCCCTTAGTTTTCGACGATTAAATTTAACCTTGGTCACTGTATCCATTCAATATGATGATCTTTCAGGGCGTTCCAAGTCGGTCCTGGTGGTGTAGTGGTTACCATACTTGCCTCCTATACCCAAGATCGCGGGTTCGAACCCGGCCAGGACCGATGGATTTTTCCGGGCGTAAAAATCCTAAGTATGGCTTCCTTCGGAAGGGAAGTAAAGCCGTGGGTCCCATGTCGTACATTTACGGCACGATAAAGAACCTCAAGCCTGAAAGAGAGGCCCCTGAGCAAAATTTGTCGGCCGTTTCACGCCCTGATTTGAATGGGACGCTGGTGACCTGAGCTGTTAAAGAGCGTCCATAAATAAATCAATCAAAAAAAAAGGGGGGCGTTCCAAAAGTGCTAAGACCGTCGAGAGTGTGACAAAATTTCACAATGCCACACTCAGTGATCACGGATTGAAGGTGCGCGAGTTGGTTGACATTGCAAAGACCTTGAAGGCTCTGTCCACTAACACGAACTGGGTATGGGAAAGCTTTCCGTTCAATGGGTGCGTTGTTTGTTAACTGGAACAAAAATACATTTCTCAAGAGTGATTAGACTTGTTTAAACGCAATTCCCGTGAGATTCTCCGGCGTTTCATAACAGTAGGCGACGGGGTAGTCCAAACAATGGGTGACAACAGGTGAAAGTGCACCAAAGAAAGCAAAAACAGTTCCATCTGCAGGAAGTCATGGCTGCGGTTTTCTGGGATTGTTATGGTGTCGTGCTCGAAGACTATCTCCAGAAGGACAGAACCATCACCGGGGGGTATTACACTTCATTACAGTCGGTTCTGGTGGTGTAGTGGTAGTCATACATGCCTTCCACACCCAAGATCGGGAGTTCAAACCCGGCCAGGATCGATGAATTTTTTCGGGCATAAAAATCCTATGCATGACTTCCTTCGGAAGGGAAGTAAAGCCGTGGGTTCGTGTCGTACATTTACGGCAAGAAAAAGAACCTCAAGTCTGAAAAACAGAGGCCTCTGAGCAAAATTTGTCGGCCGCTTAACTCCCTGAATTGAATGGGAGGCTGATGACCTGAGATGTTAAAGAGCGTCCGTAAATAAACCAAATATAAAAAAAACAAACAAAAAAGCTTCAATACTGAACCAAACGAAGGATGCTATTCAGGCTAGACGTCCACATTTTGGGAAAAAGAAAGTTCTCTTTCATCACGATATGCGCCTTCACACACGTCTGAGATTGTTGCTGCAAAACTGCATGCCCTTCGCTTCCACACCCGTCTTATTCACCAGATTTGGCCCCCAGCGATTTCCTTTTGTTCCCAAACCTGAAGAAATGACTGGATGGACGAAGATTTACATCAAATGACGAGGTTAAAGCTGAAACAAACGTTTATTTCATTTATATTGGACACTTTATTTGATTGAGGGTATTACAATTTTGAAAAGTTGAACTAGATGTATTAATTTATATACTGACTAAGTTTAAATAAAAAAGCATTGCTCTTAAATCTTGTATTCTTTTGGACAGGCCGAGAACTTTTAGAATGCCCTGCATATTTGTTTTTTTTTACATCTTTAAAGTTTATAAAGTTATCATGAATAAGAATTAAATTTTTAAATTGAGTTAAACCAGGGTTTTGTGATAGCGAGATCTATAAAAGGAAAGTTCGGTTTTACGAACCGCTGCACCATAACAATAAATAAAGGAGGAGAGGAAGAAATATATAATTTTCTTCCAAAATATGGCAAAGTGCATACTTTCATGACCTCCTAAAATTAAATATTTTACTGCTTTTCATTCCCTACTACCAGTTCCATAGATGTGCTCAAAGTCTATGACTGCCATTTTTCGCTGGAGTTTTATGAACCTCGAAACAAACATATGGACACGAAAATGTATATCTGGATTCTTTATGCTCTAAAACAAACAAGTATGTCTTTATTTACTCTTTAACTTTGCTATATACTGCAGGGATGTGTGTATGTGAGCGTTTACAGAATGTCCGAACGAAACTGTTTGCACTGGCTCATAAAGACCGCTGCGTGAACCATTAAAACAAACGACGAGGCAGCGCAATATCTCGCTGGATATATCGCCCGTGAATAACATCTCCATCACACTCCTGGATTAGCGACCTTTACGACAGCGAAATGTCACAACATTTACAGAAGGGAGCGGCAGAATATCACGTTACCGAAGGATATTACAAGCCCCAATTTCCGTTTAGGGGCAGGACAATCGTAAAACGTATCTATATGTGCAGAATAAAACTACTGCGGAACAGAAAGGTGAAACCATTAGTTACGATAAGAGTGGGTCATATTGTTACACTGCCTAAGCCTATCCAAGACACGCGTTGTAGAAAAAAGTTAATAAACAAGTCGATATTTGTCACATTTAGAAAAGTTTATGGTGGCTCTTCTTTTCATTTTTAAAGTGCATAAATAGGTGAATTCATTAAGCAGATACATAATAAGAAAATTCAGAAAAGGCTCAGAGTATAAAGAAACGTATAGATTAGGAGGGCTGTTAAATAGGGAGGGAAAAAATACAGGCATAATTTGTCACTCTAAAATTTAATTTTACAATAATTTGTTAATTTAATGACGAATTATTGGTCGGTCCTGGTGGTGTAGTGGTAACCATACTTGCCTTTAAAACCCAAGATCGCAGGTTCAAACCCGGCCAGGACCGATGGATTTTTTCGGGAGTAAAAATCCTAAGTATGACATCCTTCGGAAGGGAAGGGATCCCGTGTCGTACATTTACGGCACGAAAAAGAACCTCAAGCCTAAAAGAAGAGACTTCTGAGCAAAATTTGTCGGCCGTTTCACGCCCTGAATAGAATGTGACGCTGATGATCTGAAATGTTAAAGAGTGTCCGTAAATAAATAAATTCAATAATACTATTAGTTCCATTATTGTTGGTTCTGGTTACATGGAGGTTGTGAGAGGTGTGCAAGTGGATTCATTTCAGTTCCGCCTACAGCATAATGAAGCTGACATACTTCGAACAATATGCTGTCTTGAAATTCATCTTTCGTTTCAACAAATCTTCAACTAAGGTTTGTGGAGAATTTGTTCTTCCTTGTAGTATAGCTCAAAAATGGTTTAAATCTGTTTAAGAGAAGAAAATCAATGTAAATCAAAGTGAAATTGCGGCTCCAGTTTGTGTTTTAACAGGAGGGAAAAAAAAAAAAAAAACCATCAAACAGTTGGTGTCATTGTGTGAGAGTGGATCGTCAAATGCCATTAAGAATACTTTCAAAAGTTCTGAAAATGTCACTGGATGCCATTCACACGTTGATAGCTGAAAAGTTGAGCATGACACAGGTTTGTATGTAGTTGAAGATGCTGAGTTTCTTTCAAAGGCAATCGCTGCTGATGAAACTTGGCTACATCGTTTCGATCCGGAGAGCAACCAACAAAGTTCTGTATGCAAATCCCCTTCATCACCAACACTAAAAGAAGCAAAAGTGAATTCTTTGCTGTCATATCATTTTTATATATCAAAGGATTAGATTACAACACAGTCTAGCTGAACGATGTTTCAGAGGGATGCTGCAAAACTCTGCAAGACAAAAGGCAACAGGATACTGAACCATGATAATGCACGGCCGTATATGTTGTTGCTGATATCTCACAAAAAACAATATGAAATGTCCCATTCCTCCCTATAGTTCAGATTAAGCCCCATGTGTCTTTTCCCTTACATCCAAATGCAAGAAACACCTTCATAATTGTGTTTTCCATCATCAGAAGCAGTGGTGAAGGCTGAGTAACCAATTCTGAAGTATTTGTCAAAAATGATTTCCAGCAGGTCTTTGAAGGCTGGCAGAAACCCTCGGAACACGTTCATTGCATCCAATGGGGACTGCTTTGATAAATATCTTCAAAATTGCGTAAAATTATGTTGTCAAAAGTTATAATCATTTTTTATTGAACGGCGCTCGTAATTTTTCAGTTGAATGAACCATAGCGTTCAAGATTTACTGTATGACATTCTGCATTTAAATATTTTAATCATGTTATAAATATGCAGATCACTAGCCCTGGTGTACATTTTTATGTATGCCAAATTAATGTAATCTTTTTATACTTTTTTTCTAAATTTATACTTGTTTCGTGGATTTTATATGGCTAATTTTGTTGTTAGCAAATTACAGTTAATTTTTTAATTTTCTTTGACCGTACTGGGCGGATACTTTTCATGGTTTTTCTCCAGCACCAAGAGCTTGTCCCTCAAAGTGATGATGTTCTTAGATTATTGAGACACGCTACACGGGTTAGAGTGGAAGTGAATACAATACCTTCTCGATGGGAAAAATACTGCGCCACAAGGTTTTATTCTAACTAATACGTCTATATACCTTCACTTCATTATTCACAATCCAACCGTTGCGTTCTATTTGACTCGACGTTTTATAGCCGAGGAGTTTTTTATAGACCATAATGCAATATACTTATGTATCGGTATACCCGAAATTTTAATCCTTATTGAGGTTTCGTGTTGTATCCATTAAATAAACGTTAACTTTTCCTTTAGCTTCCTTTTTATGAGAGAACATAAAGGTGAAAAAAATTTTACCGTACTTTTATCTTCCTTTAGTGGTGCAATGCTAATGTTTTAATAGCCTATTTACGAGGATAGGTCCATAAGTTTCCAGCCTAAACTTTTTTCTAGGTATGATAAAGACAAAAACTATATTTCACTTTTTACTATAGTTACCTTTTATTGCTATACACTTCTCACATCTTTGAATTAATATTTTAATCCCCTCCCCCTAAAAACAGTGAGAAGCCTTTTCTGCAAAATAAACATCATCCATCAATTCTTTGTCACACTTAAATTTCCTTCCTCGAAGATCCTTCTTGAGTTTTGAGAAGAGAAAATAGTCACTGGGAGGTAGATCTGGGCTGTAAGGTGAATGGTCCATCTCCTTGAAGCCACATTTCTTCACAACTTCCTTTGCAATAAGAGCTGTGTACACAGGCGCGTTGTCGTGAAGAAGGTGCACATCAACACACAACTTTCCTCACCTTTTCTCTTGGATGGAAGCACGTAGTCTGTGCAGTAGGCCAGCATAGTACTCCCCATTTACTGTGCTGTTCCTCTCCTTGAAGTCAATGAAGAGTATTCCTTCACAGTCCCAAAAGATTGTGGCTATGATCATCTTAGTTGACTGAGTGACCTTGGCCTTTAGAGGCGGTGCTTCGTCAGGTTTACGCCACTCCATTGATTCTCTTTTGGACAAGGACTCGTAGTAGAAAACCATAGTTTCATCTCCTGTAACAATGGTTTGCAGAACTTCTCTCTTGTTGCCACGGCGGAGATTCAAAAATGCTGATAACAAATGACTCGTTGCTGCTTTTGGACTAAGAAAAGAAATCTAGGCAACCATCTTGCACTCACCTTATTCATTTTTAAATGTTCATGAATAATTCAAAGGACTGTTGTTTTAGAAAGACTCAACCTTGCTGCTATTTCTGCAACTTTGAGCTGCCGGTCTTCCACAATTTCTCCTTCCACAAGATCGATGTTTTCAGGAGTGAGCACCTCCAAGGACCAACTTGCAAGCTCTTAATCTTCGATGCTTTCTCCATCCATTCGAAAAAGTTTGGCCCATTCTTTCACGGTAGAATATGCGGGAGACGCTGCTCCATGCGCTGTTTAATTTCATTTGGAACTGGTCCTTCTTTTGTGAACAGCTGGATACTTCATTTTGAACATATCACAATCATCTGCAATAGCCTTGTTTAGGCAATTATATCTGAACAACTGAACACAGAGGAGCGGAAGTTACAACTGCAATTATTTACTTAACAGATAAGATATGACAATAGATGATAATCCTTATCGGCGAGGCTAGAAATTTATGGACCTACCGTCGTATGGTTGGAGAAACAAAATAAGATAATTATCGAACTGTTTGGAAGTTCTGTGTCTTCAAGACGTTTACAAGCCTGAAGTAGGAATTTCCCTTACATCTGCCTTTTATATCTGGCGGGAGTTTGTTCGGCCACCCCTCGTTCCAAAACCATCGACAGATCAGTTCTAGGAGGGGCTGTATGACAAGTTTGATAAGAATGCAAGTAAAAAAAAAATTTTTTTTTGTATCATACTCACTCTATTTATCAACATAGACTTTATCGATGTCTATACACTTGTTTCATTAAGTTTCCATTTTTTTCATACCCATCGAAAAAATGTCGAACTTTAAACATATGCAATTGGTGTGTGAACAGTATCTAACATAAACATTCATTCATGCCATATCCTTAAAAGGTTACAACATTTGTACATAAAGTTCCCATTACTGGTGAGTAAAGATACTGCTATCGTCTTTACTTACGAAGTACATTAAGCAGGGTCAAGTTACTATGGTCTTTTCCGAAGTAGTCCTCATTGAGTTGTATACACTTGGCCCAACCTGTCTGTCAGTCCAGAAAGATGTGCTGTAAACCGTTTTTAAAATGCCATCTTCAGAATCCCCTCCCCTCCTTCACGATAGCCGTTGATGAACCAAAAAGATGGCTCGTTTTTGAAACGAGGAACAGGAAAAGGTCACAAGGAGTTAAGTGCTGGGGCACATTCTAAGTTTTTTTTTTCTCTCTCAAATGTTGAGCAGCACGTTGAGGACAAGGATTGTCATGGTGAAGGCGCCAACCAGATGGATGTACTTCATGGCGTTTTTCTCTGATGTTTTGTAATACTCCCCATTAATCGTTGATAAACAATTGCATCGTAGCCGAAGAACGAAACCACCATAACCTTTTCTGGCGGCTGAACAACTTTGGCCTTCTTTGCTGTCGGAGCACCAGGTGATATCCAGCCTGAACTCGCCAGCTTGCTTTCAGGAATCGTAGTGATGAAGCCAGTTCTAATGACCCATAATAATGAAATTCAGATAATGCCTCACCATGCTCCACTACCAGACGCTGAAGTTCCCGACACAGGTCTACTCGCATCGTCTTCTGTTCAGACGTCAGCAATCTCAGCACCGACCTGCCACATGCGTCTCACATGTCGTGCGGAATGGTGTACCATGGGGTATCTGTAACATGTCGATTATTTGTCAATATTCCTGAACAACGACGGAAGCACTTGCTCACTGCAGTGCTTGTAGCACCTGGACCGTACTGCTTTGTAGTTTAAACTCTTTGTGTTGATTGTGGCAGAACGTCATCGCCATATCCTTGTTGTAACATCACGTACGTTTCTATTCCAGATGTCTGCAGACGGACGCAAAATTTCAGAGCAGAGTATTGCTTGTTATAGAGAGACTGCAATTTTAGCAGCCGACTTGCATACACTCGTTCTTTGCTGGCGTGTATTAAGACGCCTATTTCTAATTTTTTTCCACCAGTCACAGGACACCTGTCCGCATTCAAGATTGTTTCACTGCAGCATATCCACTGTGTGTTGAGAGGGCAGCATTGGCAGTCTTTATTGACTGACTGTGGAATCAAAGCACCTTCTACCTACATGTACGCTACTTTAAGTTGACAATACTAATTGACGGACATTAAAAAGCAAGCACCCAATTGATCTAAGGCTATCCCCGTGTTACATCGCGTCTTCTCTTAACTTTAAAACCCCTAAGATCGATACGATGTGCTGGTAAACAAGATTGAAGAGCCTGGTAAACAAATGACTTGAGAGCGCTTCTGCCATTAGTGCCATGATAGAAGCACACGGTTGGCGAGTTTCCTGTGCTTTTCCGGGCTGAGAAAGTTCGTTTCAAGACAAGAGAAGCACAACGACATTTATTATTTCAAACAGATCGACAATATTTCTTCCATACTAATGCAATCTAAAAAGAGATGCTGTCAGTTTCCCTATCAGCCTTGGTGCGCTTTTACCCTGACCCGTGGCACTATGCAAGATGTGGTGAAAAAATCATGAAAAATTTAATATAATAATCGCAGAACACTCACAGCACTGTGGCATGGATCTGTAATAAATAATACTGCTTGGCAAGCAAGAGACAGTTAAAAGTCAAACCTAATCAATGCTACTAACGGTTTTTGATATGATATTTCTTTGCATCTGGCATTTGTAAATTTTATATTACGTAATGCACAATCTTTTGAGGCAAAAAAAAAAAATGCTCATAATAAAAATTTAGTTAAACACCGAAATTTAAAAAGCGCTCTCGGTAAAATGCACCCGTTTTACCACGAGTCACTTTCAACTTTCTCTATATTGTTTTAAAATAACAGAACAAATTAACTCAGCATATAAACTGTATTTATAATGTTGCACATGTTTTATGTTTAACAAAAGTATCGTAGCGAAAATAGTAATCTAATATGTGCTATTTTTAATTTATATGTAAACAAACTCTGTAATAACCATTGAAAATCCACTAAACTTTCGATTGTTTATTGTTGGTTGTGTGTATTTGCTTAATACATTGTAATTGTTTTTAAATAGTAACCTGTTTTTGTTTTATTGAAACATATGAATATCATCTTAAATACACAATGTAACTCGAAACTTTTTGTTATTTTTCTCTGTTTAAGTGAATGTTAAGATATCGAGGGTTCAGTTCATAAATTGGTTTACATTTAAAATGTTTAAAAATACCCACACAGGTTAGATTTGTCTATCAGTTGTCATACATTTAATTTAATTAGTAGTATATAATAATAATAATAATAATAATAATAATTCTAAAAAGGAGGTTTCTCTTTTATAAAACTTATAGGTTGAAGAATTCTAATTTTGTTCACCTAATACCACACAGCAGTGCCATAACTTTTTCATTTCGTTGATTATTACCGCCATAATTTTGATTTTATATTTATTTTTAAAATTATTTTAGTTACTGAGGAATTGACTTAGTTTATGCACCTCCTATGTGACGGACTTTCATATGTACCGTGCGATTTGACGAAGATAACCAAGTGTTTCATTTCCAAGTCATAATTAAGTTGATATTGCGTAATAGGATGGGAACATTGTAGGCAAGGGTTATATCCGAAGAAACCTTAGACACAATATCTATTCCTTGACCTAACAACAAATAAAACTATTTGCCTAATCATGTCCGTCCGTAACTTGGAAAAATGTTCCTGTGTAACATCGAGAGAGACAGTAATTTTTTCTTAAGGAAAAAGTCTCTAAGGTGAGAGAGGGTTTACAGTTTATGACATCAGAGTTAATTAAAAGACAAAAGGGACTTAGGACACGGAGAAGTAAACAATAGCTCCTGCGGGATTATATCTACACGGCTAATGGCTGATATGTGTTGTCCCCAAGGATAATGATAGTCATCGCTAAGTTGGGCACTCAGGTGTTAATAACAATTGATCGCCTCTCCCGAGGCAGGTAACATGGTCGGTAATGGGCCCGCTGGTACTTGTGGAATGTTACGGACCTGTTTAGCCAAAACATTACCGTAGTATATACACTCAAGGTTTTTCATGTGGAAAATTCCCTTGGCTGTTTTGATTATTTTATGGTTAACTGGGTCAGGAATTCGAAAATTAATAATTGTAAGGAATGCCGAAAGTGCAGGTAAATTTGATTTGGCGTTAATATTACGTGGGCTTCATTCCAAAATGAGGTATGCTGAAAATATGTAGATTCTCATAAAACTGTTTACAGCTTCACAATCTAATGAAAAACCGCAGAACCCCCTCGATTTTCTTTGATTTTTGGTAAGACAGAGAAGTCACGGGGGACAAAGGCTGGAGGACAGGGTGGATGCGGTAGCACTTCAACACTTGGGTACTCAAAAATTTCATTGTTCTTGCTGCGGAGTGGGCAGAGGCATTGTAGAGGTGGAGCAGGCGGTGTTCATGCTTTGACTTTGGATGCTGTTCAGGAACGATGCGTCTATCAAGGCTGAGTCTATCCGACATTTGTGTATGTGTAAATTTTTATTGACAAGCGGAGTTATTTCCCTATGCGACGTAATTATAAGTCAGTCCTGGTGGTCTATTTGTACCGATGCCCTTTTATGGCGCCCTTTGCGACTCATTTCCAAATTTCATTTTAATTAATATATTTCAAAATAATTTTACCCCATTTGATTAAAAAGTATTATTTTACATTTTAAAGCCCGTCCTCAAGCTTAGTTAATTTTTAAAGCGGCATTTTTAATTTGCAAAGCAGACCGCTTACTTATGATTCACTTTATTGCAGCACCAGGACAGAGTTTCACCAAGACGGCAGTGGGACATCCAATTTGCCCTCAGAGTGACTTTAATCCCAACAAAGATGTGCCGCAAACAAACGATTTATAACAGTCTTACAACAGGAATGTACCAGGTCACTTGAGACGAAAATTCAGTATTTCTTGTGAAATACGTTTTGAGTGTCTTATGGTGTGATAAAGTGTACATTCAACAAGTTTTAAGTGATTTTCATTACTTTTTAAACTTTAAATTATTCAGTTATAAATAAGTTATATTTTAAATATAACTCTTTTTTAAAAAATTATAGCTTTAACAGTGACTGGGAGGACCCATATTGTTTTATTGAAAATAAAGAAAACCTATTAATTGCGTAATACTAACGTCTCTGCTCCTAAAAGAACAAATGTAGATCACAAATGTTCAGTGATAAATATTTTAATTCTAGATTTATTATTATTATTAGTCGTAGTGTCGGTAGCAGTAGTGCTGAGGTTGTGGAATCGTAACCTGGTGCCCGCGTACCCCTAGTTATGATGCAAATGTGCCCGAACGTTGGACAGCCCTGCTCTAGTGCCTCTGCTTGTTTGTAAACCCAAGATCAAGCCAGGGGTCGATGGATTGTTTTCGAACGTAAAACTCCTATGCATGATTTCTTTCGGAAGGTAAGTAAAGCCGTCGGTCCCTTGTGATAGAGCTTTTGGGTCAAAAATCGATTTTTGACTTGTGCTTTTGCGGTATTTAAACATGACAATCTCGCTACCACGTCCCCCTTTTGTAGTGCTTTCATACTTTTAGTAAAAAATTAATTTATGGTTTTATGGATAATATGAAACCTCACAATTTGTAAATTGCACTCTGATATGTTTGCGAAATTTAATCTACCATGTGATTGAATTCCAGTAAGTCTAATCCGGTTGCCCACTATACTTTTTCGTTCCAGAGTTTTCTTCAGGAAGCTTTCCCCAAGCTTTTCACAGGCTCAGAACTGTGTAAGGATAAATAAGAATTTGTCTTTGGATGAGCCGCCTGAGATCTTCAAATAAAGGATACAAGATTATGACTGTCATTGTGAGGTTTCATATTATGCATAAGTTCTTCGGCAAGATTTTCTTTAACTATGAAGAACTATTAGGGGTTGACTGTATGCCATAAGGAATGACAATGAATGGAGAATACTAAAACACTTGGACACTTTATTTGAAGATCTGAGGCGACTGCATCCAAAGTCAGGAACTTCAAGGCTGTTACGTTTCCTCACAGAACAGCTGCAAATTTGAGGAAACTGGAAGTCGCCAAGGTACGATGACAGTTGCTTAACCATGCACCGTGCTACTTTTGGTTGGTTCTTCGAGGGAAATCTTACATTGCTGGATAAACTTTTGTACCGCAGTACTTTTGACAAGCGGTTGCACCGTCTACAGCTGTGTGTGCAGAGAGATGTAGAATACTTTGAAGGATTGTAAGGATAAATTTTCGAATTCAGTCCTTAGCTTGGACTTAAAGGTGACACTTGCAAAACTTTTTGAATGCCCCTCGTAAAGGGAGGCTTGAAAAGTTACTGCGTTTCCTACCCCCAATTTGTAAAAGCCGAAAATTGATGAAACTTTTCTCAAGTTAGGCCCTTATTTGACTTTCTGTACAAAGTACAAGCTTTTTGGATATAATTGCTTGAATACGGAGAAATGGTAAAGACTTTTCTGATATATTATCAAGCTCTCGTAGCGACAATCTCTTCTTTTGCCCACTTCCGCCCCTACTATGTCAGTGAATTCAATCTTGTCCATGCTCCATCGCAGACTGCGCCCCGGGCTGGTATCTCTACATGCGAGCCTAGCTACACTTAAATTAATCAAAACTTACATACCCTCTACAATCCGCCATGTGATTAAATTCCACTGAGACTACTCCGGTTGCCCGCAATTCTTTTCCAGCCTTCGTTCCAGGGTTTTTTTCTCTTCAAGAAGCTCGCATGTAACCTCAATGGGGAAGATAATTGGCGGATACAAGGGACAAGGATGAGTTAGTTGTTTGCATCTTGGAAGTACGTTTTAGATACCTAACATTTTACGAGACATGGCTTCTAGTTCTGATTTATTTTTCAAATGGAAATGTGGATAATACGGCGCATACAGCATAAGGGTCATCCAAAAAGTAAGTTTCGCTATTTGTTATCTCAAATAGCGCAATGGCGCCGCTGCCGTAAAACAACACTTTACCAAATATATGAAAATTATTTACAATAGCGGCGTTATACAAACGGGCACGCCCATAAACTGTAGATACCGTGCGATCGCTTTTGTTTTTGCTCATACCGAGGCGTAGCCGGGTCTCGGTTATAAGCGGGAGAGTAAAACAATAAAACAAGTAAACTGTACAACAATATACAAGAGACTCATTATTTACCAAATTATCAAATGAGGTGTTGAAAATGCCCGCCTTCATTCTCCATATATCTGGCATATCTTAAGTAAATTATTCATTACTCGCTGTAGTTCATTTTGAAAAATCCACACAATTTCCTGACCAATATTATCTTTGAGTTCTTGTATGGTGTGTGGGTTCGTCTTGTACACAGCATTTTTAATTTACTCCAGAGATGATGATGATGATGATAAAATAAGAAGAAGAAGAAGAAATGGATGACACATACATGCTCATTGGTGTTCATAAGCAACAAGGAAAATTCATCTTTCCCACTGAAGTATAAGAGCAGTGATCTGACATCATGTACCCTAGGCCTTGCAACAGGCTTATGCTGATATCTTCTTCCCGAAGGAATTCTTCAATCTTTAGTCATGACTCCACAATACTAGCACAAGTAATTTACAAATGGTAGAATTTAAACAAAGATGCTGGTTTGAAAATTATATTGATTTTTGAACGTATTCTCTCTGTACATTGAAGCACTAGTCCAGTCATTTCACAAGCCACTTGTATCTCTGGGTTGCTGTCGGAGCCAGGCGATGACTTCGCTTCATCGTCGGAATGGAGTTCACCCGAAAAACGATGAAGATGATGTTTAAGAGGGCGGAACAAATGGAAGTTGTTTGGAGCAAGGTCCGGGCTCTACGGAGGATGCTCAAGGTCTTCACGTTTGACATTTTGTAGCGCAAGAGCAACACACCGTTGGTGAGCAGTCCTGGTCGTTTTCGTTGAATGCCCTTACGAAGTTTCCTGAGGAGGCGAGATTTACGGTTTGTCCTTGAGACTGGAATGCGGTGAACAGTATCCCAGAAGACTGCTAGTATACGGATATGTCACTTTAAACTATTTTCGTACACGCAGCAGGATGTTTCCATTGTACTCGGTTGTCTTTGGATTGTAATGGTGAACGAGGCTCATCACTGTGACAATTTGGGCTAGCATATCGTGTCCTTAATCTCGGTAGATACCGTAATGCCAGACCCATTCTTTTCTTTTTGTGTAAACCTAATCTGTCGCACACTATAAGGTAGACCATACCATGTAAACAACAAACACTAGCGTCTGTTGTGTGGTTAGTTGCCCCTCTATCTATTTAGATTAAGTTTTCAACAAATTCATATTCGTTGGCAGACCGCGCTTCAGAGAACTTCTGCACCCAATTGTAAACAGCTTGACGTTACAGGAACTTCTCACCACACACGGGAATCATTTCTTTATAAACATATTTGATTCCATACGTTTGCCTGCAAAAATCGTATAACGGAGCGTTGCTCAAGGGTTGTACACTGGCTTAGAGGCGCCGCCAACTGCTGTTTCGCTATTGTAAACATACAAGGTCTCGTTTATCAGCAATTGCCATCGGACCAATGCTGTCACCTGGTGACAATAGCTGCAGGTGCCTCATTCGAACATATATACCTCACATCAATTTCTAACTTAACAAGTTACCTTCAAATATCCAATATTTCTCAAATGGAAATTACAACACACTAGGGTAGGTCCAAAAGAATCCGGCCTAACCATTTACTAGGTTATGATAAAGAAAACGACTATATTTTACTTTTCAATATGGTTATCCTTTATTGCAGTACACTTCTCACATCTTAGAAATAACATTTCAACCCCCCTCCAAATATAGAAGTCTTGTCTGCAAAATGGGCATAAACAGCATCTATCACTTCTTCGTCACACTTAAATTTCTTTCCTCGAAGGTCCTTTTCTTGAGTTTTGAAATAGGAAATGGTGGTAACTGTAGGCTAGATCTGAACTGTAGGGTGGGTGGTCCATCTCTTAGAAGCCACATTTCTTTACAGCTTCCTTTGCAACAAGAGCTGCATGCAAAGGCGCGTTCGTGAAGAAGGCGCACACCACCACACAGCTTTCCTCGCCTTTCTCTTTGATGGAAGCATGTACTGTGCAGTAGGTCAGCATAGTACTTCCCATTTACTGTGGTGTTCCTCTCCTTGAAGTCAAGTATTCCTTCACAGTCCCAAAAGATTGTGATCATGATCTTTTTAGTTGACTGAGTGACCTTGGTCTTTAGAGGCGGTGCTTCGCCAGGTTTACGTCACTTCATTGATTCTCTTTTGGACAAGGGGTCATAGTAGAGGACCACAGTTTCATCTGCTGTAACAATGGTTTGCAGAACTTCTCTCTCGTTGCCACGGCAGAGCTCCAAAAATGCCTGACAACAGGCGACTCGTTGCTGCTTTTGGACTGAGGAAAGAAGTCTAGACACCCATCTTGCACTAACCTAATTCATGTTTAAATGTTCATGAATAATTTGAAGGACTAATGTTTCAGATAGCCCCAACCTTGCTGCTATTTCTTTAACTTTGAGCCGCCAGTCTTCCATAATTTCTTCTTCCACACGAGCGATGTTTTCAGGTGTGAGCACCTCCAAGGGCCGACTTGCACGCTCTTCATTTTCAATACGCTCTCGATCCATTCGAAAAAGTTTGGCTCATTCTTTTACGGTAGAATGTGAGGGGAATGCTTCCCCATATACACCCTCTAATCGCTGTTTAATTTCATTTGGAGTAGTGCTTCTTATGTGAAGAACTTAATAACAAGTCCATACTCCATTTGGAACATGTCACAATCTTCTACACATAGCTTTCTTTATGCAACTATATCTGAACAACTGAACACCGTTACAGCTGCAATTATTTACTTAATAGAGAAGGATTTTATGGAGACGATAATCCTTTTCGGTGAGGCCGGAAACTTATGGATATGCCCTGATTAATGATACGTGGAATTGAGTTCTGAAATTTTATATACTTAACAGTTTATTTGTTAATTTATGCCTACTTTTACACCTTAAATGAAAAGATAAATGTGATTTCTGACAGGCTGTTTCACGTAATATGATATTATTAACGGGGAAAACATAAATATATTTTTTACTTTAAGGTTACTATTGATGCGTTCCTGAAAATTTGAATTTCACTCAACACACAGTAGCCAAGGGGGAATGAATTCCGAACCCTCTTGATTGGCAGGTAGCTGTTGTAACAACGGAAGTCGCGTCGAATCGGGTTTGGTAAACACACTGCGTAATTTAAAAGTTTTATTGGATCGTTGTGTACATCAGCGGTATATACCAGCACTGTCCAACATTTTGACAAGTAGGGGCGCTCTAGTGTAGTGCTAGTGGATTGGAGGAATATCAGCTACCACAACAGCAACAACAATAAAAATACCGGGGGGTTAAGAAATAAAGCAGCACACTTTATTCCCAGCTGGATTATCTTGGAAAAGTACAATATTCTGCATTTAGTTTCTTTAAACTTTCCTACGCTTCGTCTCCTACATTTTTCGCTAGGTACAGTGATGCACTAACTGTTGGAATTAGGGCGGTTCATCACAATAAATACGATTAACACAGCCGTCTTTGTTTATTTGTTTTTAATTATGCCTGTCATTAAATAACAGTTACGCTTGCTATTTAAAAAATAGAACAATTTTCGCGACTATACGTCATAATAAAATCGATCAGTGAAAAGAAACAAAATTTTCAGTTTTGACCAATCACAACCCGATATCGTAGTGAAATTATCCAAAATGTTTATTAAATCCATTTTTTCACACGACGTGCGTTTGTCTTGTAGTCTGTGTAGCCAACTCTATACCTCCACTGCATAATTCCTAAGCACGCATCACTGACCACTTTTCTGTGTTTTCAGTAATTGAAAATTTAATTAACTTAGTCTGTATCCACCCATGCAATTGTTTTTACTAATTCAGTCAAATAGGCCGAAATTATTTTGTAAATTATGTAACAATACCTGCCTAAGCAAACACAAATTTTAATAAACACGTTGTTCAGAATGGTAAAATGTTATCTCTATTTTGTTTTTTCTCAATTAGTATTGTAATGTTTGTTGTTTAATGGTAGGATTTCGTGTATTTCATTTTCACAGTTTCTGAATAGGTAGGTATTCATAAGTGCGTATAACCTTTTATGGAACTATTAATAATCCGTGCGGGAATTTCAAATGCTTATTACTTTTATTCCCATTCTATTCATGAAATAGTCCTAAACCTGTATTTAGCTCTTCTCTATTAGCATTAGATAATCTACATTTCATCTGTTGCTGTCGGTCCTGGCGGTGTAGTGGTTGCCATACTTGCCTCTTACACCCAAGAACGCGGGTTCAAACCCAGCCAAGGCCGATGGATTTTTTCGGGCGTAAAAATCCTAAGTATGGCCTCCTTCGGAAGGGAAGTTAAGCCGTGGATCCCGTGTCGTACATTTACGGCACGAAAAAGAACCTCAAGCCTGAAAGAGAGGCCTCTGAGCAAAATTTGTCGGCCGTTTCACGCCCTGAGTTGAATGGGACGCAGGTGACCTGAGATGTTAAAGAGTGTCCGTAAATAAAACAAATCAACAACCTCTTGAGCTACAAACTTGCACCGCCAGATGGTACATCACAAAATTCCTGCCTCAAGTCTTCAATGTGCTGAGAACATTGGCCACAATAGATTGAAAACAACTCAATTTCTTCAGGAGCCAGAAGTCAAATGTTTGCCCCATCCTCCCTACAGCTCAGATATAGCCCCATAGGGCATTTTTATATCCCCCAAAATAAAAGAAGAAATTCGTGATCAAATGATATGCATCAACTGAAGTCATGAAGCTGCATAAAAAAAAACCCAACTATTTGCATCCTTCTAAGTTTTAATTTTTCAAATGGTTTGAACGGATCAGATGATGTATGTATGTGAATGTAATAGAGAATATTTTAAATAGACCCATATCGCGTTTTTAAAAAGTTTATTGCTTTCATTCTTAAAACTTCCAGAGCGACCTTGGTATTTCTTATCACTTCATAGGGCGAGGTTGGATATGACTTGATCTTGTTTTTCTGCCCCGGCGTCTGGAATGGAAATGGGGGGGAGGGCGTCCCCGGCGTCTGGGTGTTCTATGTTTTAGCGATCCCATCTTCGTCCAAACCGCACATCCAGTTCTCTTATTAGTTTAATAAAAAAATATCGACTTAAATTTAAAAACATTTCTGTAGTATAAATGAACAATTCCAATTTCTACCTTTTAGCTTTCGCTAATTTTTTAAAACGAACTTTCAATGTCTTTCTCTTTGATGTTTTATCTGTTTCTTTACTTTCTTGTACCTGTTTTTCATGACATTTGCTCTTCACGTGTTTCTCACCCGAATCGCGACGTTTCCAGTCTATTCTGACGCTAACCATGGCTGCGATATTCAGCAGCGCGGGGAGACATTGCTGGGCGCATCTTCTCATTACAAATGAACTAATTGGTGCAAAGGTTCCGAGTTTCTGAACAGAGTAAGGCTTGAATTGCCGTTAACCCTCCATTTTGTGATGAAATATAACATCCATAAAAAGCGCAGGGGAAAGTACCTGTGTCCACTTATATAAATTAGGAGCGTACAAAACTGTTTTTAGCGTGTATACAGACAATTTACTTTTTAAATTAAAATAAAACAACTTTTCGTGTTTAACGTGTAAGTAAAGAATTTCGTAAAGTTCTTGAACATTTGCATGGAAGTATAACTTTAAATTCCTACCATTATTATAAATCATGGAGATAAATTCTAGCGAAAACTATAAATCCTTTTTTCGTTTTTTTTTTTATCCTTTTTGAGTAGTGTTTAACGCCCTTTTTTACTGTCTAAACACCACAGGCGAGCGATGGACACTGATGATACATGAGATGAAATGATAAATCGAGAAAGGATTATTTATTTTTAAGGAAGGAAACTTCCAGGTCTAACTTTAGGGTACCTCCCCAGAATTTGCAATTTATGAGGACTGAGGAAAACCTGGAAGAAACCTAAATCAGGGAGGTGGTCCTGACGGGATTCGAACCCCAGACCTCCCGTTCATGAGCTTTAATGACCTAGGCCATCCGTGGAAGTTTTTTTATCCTTTAAAATGTATACAACACTAACTGGTGACCATGAGTTCTGATAATCAATTAAGATATTTTAAATTTTACTATAATTTTAATTTGGTTTAGTATTAATGGTATATATACCCTATTTAATATATATAGGTCTACGTTTTCGCGGCGACGTGGTACTCTCGGCTAGTGGTAATGTTCTGCGGCCTTGTTTGACCTAATTCAGCATGCACACATTAAAAAAATGTTAAAATAATAAATTATAAACTCATAAAAAACTTGATGAAAGCTGTTAATGAAATTAACGTTTTTAATATATCGTGCGATGAGTTTGTTTTCCTCAGGCTCATTGGCCTGTTAGGCGTCTAGCGGATCGGAGTGATTAGCGGGAGAGTAGAACAATAAAGCAAACCAATGTTGAAGCTGATTACAAATGAGGTGTTCAAACTGCTACCCTCATTCTCCGCACGTTTTTGGCACCCCTTAAGGAAACTATTCATTACACTTTCCTGACGAATATTATCTTTGAGTTTTTGTATAGTGTGAGGGTTGGTCTTCAACAGGGAATTTTTAATTTTACCCCAGAGATAATAATCGTAGGTTGTTAAAATTGGGCCACCGAGGGGACCACAAATTCTTAGTAGTAATTCCACATTGTGAATTATTCGTAGTGTGAGCAGTGGCCGAGTCCTGTTGAAAAAATGCAATATGGTGTTCATATAAGTAACAGAAACAATTGTATGATTCTTTCACCACTGAGTTACTGCCAAGAGTGGCCGAGGTCGTTAAGGCGCGGACTCGTGAGTGGGAGGTCTGGAGTTCGAATCCCGCCAGTACCGTCCTCCCTGACTGAGGTATTTTTTCAGGTTTTCCTCAGTCCTCATAAATTCCAAATGCCGCGGAGGTACCCTAAACTTAAGCTTGGAACGTTTCCTTCCTTAAAAAAAGCCTTTCCAAATATACCATTTCATCTCATGTATCATCAGTGTTCACTAACTGTAGTGCCTCTGTAGCAAAAACGGGCGTAAAATACTGTTCAAAAAATTTTTTTTACATCTGAGTTAACACTTATAAATCGTACATAAAGACACGCTTTGCCGTTGTAAACACACGAGGTATGTATACTGTCGGATTAAGAAACGAACAACACAACACACACCCGGGAACAGCTGCGATAGTCAACAAGGACAATAAGTAAGCACGCAGGCTTGCTACCCCCTCCAAGGCGCGGCAAACGAGTGGGGGGGATCAGAGGAAAAACTCCGCGCATTGACGTATTAGAGACTAGATTTAGATGTAAGTTTTCAAACACATGGAGCGAAGTGTCCTGGGGAAGATGAGAACTTCAGCATCTCCTGTAAAACTGCTTTAAAAAATCGGAATTAAACATTGAACAGTTGACCGTCGAAATGCATAGAGGAATAAGGTGCATCACTGAAGCCAAATATTTTCACGAGTTTGTTGCGAGGGACGGTTGCTATAAAGCGAAAAGTTATATGCTGTATATTACCCAACAATCTTTTTCCTCGTTGCAACTTGTAACCCTGCATGCATATATTATATTGTTCACTAATTTTCAGATTAGCGTCTTAAAAACGGGCAAATCGTAGAATTAAGTGTTTTCTATAAGTGTCAGAAAAATGACCAGACTTACTTGATGTCAACAGATCGAGCCGGCTGTTACCATGCTAAAGGGCACCGCAAAAACCTTAGCAGCAGTGCATGCTGGGCATTCACCTCCCGTCTCTGAACAGATCTGTAAAAGGAAATATCACATGACATTATCTACATTTAATGAGACAGATAACTTTGGGACAAGGACCGGTATTTGCTAGATGATTCTAATATAACTCTAACTTTTGAAATATACAAACCATATTCTCATATACATTAATTAATAAAACACCAAGGAATAAACACTTGCTACAGGTGCGTAGTGTTGAATACTGCGACGTTGCGGGGTTATGGGGAAACAAGTCGAATTTCGTCAGAAATATCAATTTTGAGATTTTTGTTACTTTTTATGTTTTGAACATTCTAATTTCAGAATATATAATTATTTTGTTTGTATCTTGCCTCTAGGGGCCTTACAAATGACATGTTGCACTTTGACCGCTTTTCTTCTTGATTTCATAGCCTGCATGAAAGTTTGCATTTCATAAGAAATTTCATTCAACTCTGACTTACCAGCGCTGTTTTCAAGCATTTGTTTGTGTTTTGTAATGAATTAGAATACCAAAACTGGGTTTACAAAAAAATTTTTTTTAAAAGGAAAGAAGGCTCTGAAAGAAACAGAATATCACAAATTGCTAGTGGTAAATAGTGTAGAAAATATTATAGACAATGCAGAGTTTCTTACAATAGTAGTGCAGATAGTGTCAGGTTAGAGTCAAGTGATAGAAATAGTTATTCACCTAATTAAAAATGTTATTTCTCCTCAAAGTGCTTTTAGAAGAAAGTTAAGTAATTGTAACCTGAATTTGGGGAATAGCAATTGGATGGACATATGATACTAAATATTAACCTGCATATAAATGCCCTGTCATCTTTTATGTAGTCTAACAAACGTGAACCTCCTGACGAAGTGTCTACATTGACAACTTAAAATGCCAACGAAAGTTTCAATAATGCTCTTCTTCTCATGATCCTTGGCCCACCGCAGCGACCTCTGCCTCCTCTACCTCCGTCTTACGACTTCATTGATAGAGCGCAGTGTTGTAGAGAACATGTGAAGGGCATACCGGTAACCAGCCGGTCGCGGGTTTCGTGATCGAAGAATCGAGCAGCTTCTCAGTTATCCTCACGAACCTGGATGGACTCCGTTCCAGACATCCTTAACTTAGAAAGTTCCTAAGTAGATACCGTGAATTAAACCCGGGCCTACCGATCAGTAGTCAGCAATGCTAACCACTGGACCAAGAAGCTGATCTTAATAAAGACTTACAAAATAGGGTCAGAGGTGCTACAAATGTGGGTTCATGGCTCAGTTATTTCATTTAATGGAGACATATTAAAGGTTCTTAAACATTGGGAAATATGCAGAAAAGTTGTGATACAATGTACAAATTCATCTAAAAAAACAACAACTTAGAAGTGCAGGGACTTTTCAAAAGGACAAGGTAAGCTCAGAGGAATGCTAAGGGAGATACAGGCTCATGGGAACCCTGAGTATAGCCCAGGAATGTACTGAGGTTTGTGCAAAAGTTTGAGTTAAGTTTTCTCAAAGCTAAATTTTCTTTTAAATATGTGTATTTTTCTGAATTTATTAGTTGTACATAAATGCAGTGCTTTTTACAAGCATTTTTATATCTACTGATACGTGACAAGTGGTTGCAACTCTACAACTGCTTGTTGAGAAATGTACAGTACTTTGAAGTTTTCGAATTCCGTCCTTAGTTTGGAGTTTAAAGTGGCACTTGAAAAATCTTTTGAATTATGTAAATTATTAAAGTCTATCAAGGATGCATTACGATTACCTGTTCCGTTAAATATTCTTATATCGTTCTTAAAATCCCAGGCTTGTAGTTTTCACCGAGGAAAATAAATTAGTAAAGTTTGTAGCTTATGGTCTGTTAAGTTGTTCGAACAGTGGGATCTATATCGCATGTGTGATTAATCTTTCATCTCTTACCTACATCTTGCTATATCCATGTTAAGAAGAGAGAACCTTTGTCAGGAACATCAAGTGAAAATTGTATATATGCCCACTCAAAATATTTTTAATTTTTAGGTTTATAGCCCGCAGTGTGTCTTTTGAATATTGCTGAGCATCTCGTACGCTTGGATCTCTGGATTTTTTTTTAATGGATAAAGTGCCTTTAGCATCGAATAATATGAATCATAAAATCATATGTACCATTTTCGATTTCTCCGAAAACTGGACAAAGTGTATTGTTCTTTCCTCTCCATTCATTGTCAGTGGAATTATCTAAGACACCAGAAATACTCAACCCCCGATTCTTTTCTACCTTATTTACTATTCTTATTTTTATTTCACATCCCTCATTGAGGACAGATTTTCTAATATTTATACAGCATTATGGAAGAGCTAAATGCGCATATTGTTTTTTAAAATGATTCCCTTTTGCCCTGATGTAGGACCTAAGTCTATGAGGCCACTCATCAATAGCAGCACGCGGTGTCTCCATGGGGAAATTCGCCACTGCTAACTCGAGACTGAATATTGGAGTGCCACTGACCACAATTTGTAATCCAAGGGGTTGAGGTCAGGGCTGCAGAGGGCCAGTTTTGATAGTAATAAAGTCCGAAACATTTTTCTCAAGCCAAAGTTTGAATAGATCTTACGTAATGGGCTGGTGCAGAATCTTGCTGGAAGTCTAATACTCATTCTTGAGCAAAGAGTTTTTCAGATCTTTCAGCACATACTCAATGACGGTTGTTTCATATATAAGCTCTCACTCCCAAGGTTTTGTCTTAGTAACCTGGACATTGATCTCCCGGAAATGTTCATCTCACGAACCATCATTTCTCATAACAGGAGTCGCCGCTACTCTCACCACTTTTCTGGTCCTCACAGAGCGCGGACGCCCCGATCTTGATCGATCAGCAATTTAAAACACTCAATGGTGCGGTACACAAACGTCCTGCTGTTTTTCAACTTCAAAAGAGTCTGAAAAATCTCAGGTGCGATTTTCTGTTGTGACATAGAGAATTGAGATGACAATTTAATCTACGTTGTTGGTGTGATACTACTGTTTGTAGTTTTTTTAGTGGCGTTTAACGCCCATATTTAATACTGAGGCACCATAGGCGGTGGACACTGTTGATACATGAAATGAAATGATACACAAGAAAATATTTTTTTTTTTTAAATAAAAGAAACGTTTCAGGCCTAAGTTTGGGGTACCTCCTCGGCATTTGCCATTTAGAGGACTGAGGAAAACCTGAAAAAAAAAAAATCAATCAGAAAGGACACTCCTGGTGGGAATCGAACCCCAGACCTCCCATTCCGCGCATAACGATCTCGAGTAACCGTGGCGGTGTTTGTAACTTAGGTTTTCTATAGCGCCTTTGCACGACATAAAATGACGTACAGTGGATCTTGTGTAAGTAGGTCAATATATTTTTTTAAATGTTCATTTTCCTATTACACGGCAGCAGTACCTCTGATGTGTGGTATTTTATGTTGATATATACTTTATCTGCCTTCTTTTATGTAATATATAGTCTAAAAAGTGAGTAGATATAGTTGTGTATATCAGCATATTTTAATACTCGAACTGTGCAAAAATTATTTTCAAATTAAACTCCTTATATGCGTGTTTTTTTTTTTTTTTTTTTTCATTATTCAGGCAAAGCAAATGTCCCAAAAAGCGTGCGAAATGACATGTTTATATCCAGATGAACTTCTATGACTCATTAGTAAATTATGCAAACACGTCGAAGGCCTGGACGTAAATATTACTAGTTAGTGAGACAAGCTTTTCGATTGTAATAACAAAATGCTGAGAATTAGCTTGTAAAATGTGCAATAATTTTTCATTTTAAGTAAAATAAGGTAAAGTAATGCAAAGTGATGTACCTGGAAAGCACAACACAAATTTTGTGCCACCTTCCAGTGTTTCATTTTTATTGCGTCTGGATTCCTTGTTCATTTGCAGTGTTTCATCTTTCGTGAAATACCTGATTTTGTTAAAGCCGACGTGATATGCGAACCGTGCATATAAAATATATTTTGTAAAATACAGAAACATTAAAACAATAGCTCACATTTTTGCAGCAGTTTGTCCATGGCGCAGAAAACAGATAATATTTTATACTCGCTGCAGGTTTGTTTCCACGTAGCGTTCGGCAATTGTTTTCTCTGCATTCGAAACAATGGACGGTGTGATTGCGAACCTCGTCTCTTTTTTAAATTATACTCCAGGACGGACGCTCCATTCCGTTACGGAAATATTTGACATGCATTCCTCCCCCTTCTATTGATTAATTCCCGCGGGAGAGGAGCGGGTCCTCTATGTTGATTACTGGACAGTCCGTGCCTACAGTTGGTACTTCATCCTCCGGCCGCCCGGACCGTTATTGGCACTAACTGCCCATTGCGAGGCGCCACAGGAAAAGGAAATATGCCTTTATTGGTAGCGGTTCATCGATGATTCTCCAATTCTGTAACACAAAGGGCTTTTACAGCCGGCAGATATTGGTCGAACAACAGGGAGCCGCTTTTAAGTGGCTTTCGAGAGAGACGCCCCTGCAGTTTCAACGTTTCAGAGGAGGGAACACAAGTGTTGATAACCCAAACAATGTCAGTGTCGTGAAAACAATGTTACCGCGTGCATTCAACCTGCAATATCAAATCAAGTTTTCTTTTCTTCTTGTTATATTATTCCTTTCGCTCCAAAATGTGGTATAGAAAACTGTCATTTATGTAATGAAAGAAACATGTTGCAAAGTGTGGCATGGATACAGAGCATTTAAAGGATTTCAATCAGGGGTGCAGGGTAAATGATATGAGTTCACAGTAGCAACTTAATGTGTACAATCATTTGCATACACGTCAATACGAGGGCAAGTTTACAAAGACGGAGTTTTTTTAATCACGCACGCGTCTGTACACAGGACGACAAAACTACGTCAGTTCGCTAGAGTTGAATCGTGAGCAGCAGTAGGCTGCGTTGAAGTTTCGCTTTCATTTTCAGAAA
This sequence comes from Metallyticus violacea, assembly GCA_030762175.1. Taxonomy (NCBI): domain Eukaryota; kingdom Metazoa; phylum Arthropoda; class Insecta; order Mantodea; family Metallyticidae; genus Metallyticus; species Metallyticus violacea. Next base: position 9,808,878 of record CM060845.1, on the reverse strand, counting down.
TCCGACATGGAAGCTTACAGATTGTTGCAGGGGACATATGGTGTCCCACAATGCACAGCACTTGGATGGTTCAAGGAACTTAAGGAGGGCCGTGTTTCAACAACAAAGCAAGGCAGCCCAGTTGCTCCAGCAACATCAGTAAACGAAACCATGATTAACACAGCTGGTCGCATTGTTCATGAAGACCGACGACAGACTTGCAGACATTTTACACATTTCCATGACAGTACATTTTCGATTCTGCATGATCACTTGAACATGAGACGCGTTTGTGCGAGGTGGGTCCCAAGATGGTGCGAGTGGAAGTGTGTAGGGAACTTCGAATATGTCCCCAATCCTCCATACTGCCCATACTTAGTCCCCTGTTATTTTAATCTCTTTTCCTGTCTGAAAAATTAGCCAAGGGGGAGTGTTTTGGTACTTCCGAAGCCATCGTGAAAAAGGCTGAGGCGGTTTTGAAGATGTCAGAAAAGACTTACAACACGTGCTCCAGGACCGACAGACCCGTTGGGCAAAGTGCATTCAACTCAACAGAAAATACTTTGAAAAAGACCACACCAATCTGGACTGAGCCTGGTGTATTCCTTGCGTTAAAAACAAGGTAATGTATTTTTTGACCAGCGAAACAATTATGGATTTAGTAACAAAACTGTTAAATATTGAACACACGAGACTGAATCAAAGAGCAGCCGTAATTTGGGAATAAAAATCCAGAATAATACGCGGAGGTTGTACAGGATGTTGCACATAAAACCGTTAAGCCCTACTGCCGCACTGCGTTCATAAACACATTGGCCTCACGAACATTCTGCCGCTAATATTTATGCCTCATTGCTTTCATATTTAGATTTTGGCTATACTTCACTCTGTTTACTTGATTGTTTGAGTTCAACAGAAATTGTCGTGGAAGTGTTGTGAGAGAAATAAATAAAAGATCATGCTATTCTTTCAAAATAGGTTTCATGCTCCCAATTCAGGCACATAAGTAGTAACAAGGTTAATAAAGTTATTGGAAAATTTAGGTTTGAATTGGAATTTTTTTTTGGTACTAAGATGATACAGGATTCCTTAATGATAAGAAGGATATTTTTGATCTTAGAACTTTTGAGCTAGGTTTTTAATATCAGTGTCAAAAGATGAAAAAAATTGTTACCAAGACGCAGCCACGGGTTGAATAGAAAAAAGTCCATCATACAGGAGCTGTGTAAACTAAGGCAATTCCTCACTTAGTAAAATAACTTCAATCACAAAAGAGAAACCACATTTTTAAAATTATTTTTGAGATTAAACCTCAAAAATTAACAGTACACTATTAATTAAATATATGACTACTGACAGTTTTTAGTTCATTGTGAAATTTTACATAAAGACAGCCTCCATTAAGGAGACTAAAAGCATGTTTGAGGCAAAATATCCTCATATCAAGCTCCCCACAAGTTAAGATGTGTATAAGAAATGAGGACTACAGGATCCGTTGCGAATGTGAAGAGGAATAAGCTTGCGACAATGAAGACCCCGGCGGTATGCTGCAGAATTCGCATGGACATAAAGAGGAGCCCCAAAAATCGATAAGGAGATTATTTCAGCAAATTGGCGTATCCCGCACAAAATGCCATCGTGTGCTAAAAGAGCTCAAATTTTGTGTGAGCATAGAACATGAATTGAAAGGAGGAGACAAAGGAGTTATTTATTACAACTGACTCTTATCTTTGATCATTACTTGAACCCCATGCTCTTCTTTATGACAGAAGCCTAGTTATATCTGTCTAGTTATGTTAACTCTCAGATAACCCTCATATTGTGCATGGAGAAACTCTTCACTCAGATAGACGTGTGGTGTTCAGTGTCTTTTTCAACGAGACGATCAACAGCCCAAGATACCTGCAGATGTTTACGTAGGAAGTAATATAATATAGTGACACATATATTTTAGTGAATGACATTGAGACGGTGAGATGTACCGGTTTTATGTGGGACACCCTGTACGACACATGCAAATACCCTTCTTTTGGAGGAGCAAGCGCTCCATCTTGCGAAATGTGACGTCACCGACCATAACAGCAAGGTAGAAACCTTTGGAAACATGCAGCGAGCAATTTTAAGTTTTTTGGGGGCGGTAGTGAGGGCGAGAATGTAGCAAATATTCATCGAAGAACGAAGAAGCAATGTGGATACTGCTGTGTGTCATTTCAGCAAGTCTGTGAGTGTCAACTGTTGAGTGCTGCATACTGCGATTACTCATACACTATCATTGCAGTAACAAGCGGTAGGTAACAATAGTTGAGGCTCTGAGCATACATTGTGCAGTACCGCAAGGTGAGTACCACATCCCACTGCATGAAGTCATAGGTGACGGTTTCCTAAACGTACATCATCATCATCATCATCATCATCATCATCATCACCATCATCATCATCATCGCTAATGTACAACTGTGTCAGCCAATAAAGTGATGCTCGCGTTCTTCTGTGACTCAATCATGGAACGTTATAACCCCAGATGATGCTAATCATGTTGTGATCTGCTTGAGGATATTCAGCAGTTTAGTATCCTGTGGTACATAACGCCTAGTAGCGGAATCTCCAGTGTTTAGTTAGTTACACTCAAGTCGATGTGAACAGGTGCTGACAACGCGCTCCACCAAAAAATACACCAGCTTACACTCTTTTAGACATCAAACATAGAAAGCTTACTTTTTAATTGCCCTACTGCATCCTCAAGTTTTCCGACATGCTCCTGTCTTGCCTCCACAGGCTGCTCGGTGTGAGCTCTCTATCCCAAATAAACTTTTTTCTTCAAAAAATTGACTGCAGCCATGAGTTCATATATTTTCACCCGTTTTTCTCCTTCTTTTTTCGGGAAATTAGGTTCCGAATGAAGCAAATTCATAGCAGGTTTACAAATAGACAAGCTGCCACTCGTAATGTTTTAACACCTCTTAAACTTTTCTTATGCTACTGAATGCCCCCAGTGCTGTTTAAAACTGATGCCACACAAATTTCGATATGACTCTTGAAACTGAGGGGCTTTTTCCCTCTGGAACATGCCTGGGGTACGGTAATATGCCAGCGTGTAAAGTGAATGCCAGAACTTGCCTCTGGTTGAACATCTAAATGTGCAGCTGCAGGGCATGCCTGAGGTTTAGCAGTGGCAAACCTCTGGCAGAGCTGCAAGCTACAATTAGAGCACGTGCATAGCTTACTAGACACTAAAAGTAAAATCTGACCTACGGTTGGCAAATGCCGCGAGATAAAGTTTTGCTTTTACATAGAAAAACTATTCAATTTACTTCTAAGCAGAGAACATATTGAAATAAAACAGAATTGAAATAAACACATTCAGTTTATTATGATGCATAACTTCGTAACAAGTGTGTTTGTTATGACAACACTGCTTTACTAGGACGTTGTTTACTGTTTGTTTACTGTTTGTCATTCGTTATTTGTAGCGTTGTGCTTGTAAATACGCCTTGAATTTGCAGATTTGAAGAAAGTTTGCCTTATTTGTACCTTAAGAAGACGGAGTGTCAAGTGGAAAGAAATAAACACTCCGACATATATTCTTCTTTTTGAGTTTAATCGAGGAGCAAAGACAGCCGGGGCACCTGGAAACATTTGTACGTTTACAAAGAGAATGCCATTGGAGAACACACGGCAAGAAAATGTTTAAAACAGAATCCTCTTTGTAGTGAGCGATTCGCCATGTTTAAAAAGACCATCGGCTTTGCTGAAGACCTTCTGAGCTTTGTAATGCAAGATTTTCCACATCAGTCAACGCGAGAAGTGACAGATGTGAGGAACAGTGGCCGTCAACCATCGTGCAACGTTAAGAAATCCGTAGTAGGGTGTACCGCACGCTTTGAGCGAGGGATATTTGTACACTCGTTAGCTTGTGAACAACGTCGACCATTCCTATGGTGCCTGTATGTCTTACTAAAATCAACACTTCGTGCAAAAGTTTCAGTCCATCCACATGAGATATCGCTTGCCCCTATCCCACAAGGAAACAAATTTGCTTATTGAATAAATTATAGGAAATTAATATTATCTGTCTCGTGTATTGTAAATAGCAAGAATCATACTCTAATATTAACATTTAATAGACGTGATATATGAATTCAGAAGAGAAAGTGGATGACTGGAGAATTGATATCAATTGTATTATTATTTTACATAAGTTAAGTCATGAGAATGTAAGAAAATTCTTGTAAAGAGCAAGTGTTTGCAGAATATTATGTAACTCGGTGCGGTTGTCATTTGAGCCTCTTGCGAGAGATAACAATAGAATTGTGCACTGGCAACGACAGGCTGTAACAACAACCCTTTTGTATTTTAGAGAAGACACTAATCTGTTAGGGACCGTGAATATTCCTAAGGAGTCGGCAAACGCAGGTGTTGGCGAGAATGAAATTCTTTTCGGATGACCAGGAGCACTCCAGTCAGAGACCAAGGAGTTGAAAAGTTTAAAGTGAGCGCCTATGGAAGGATGGGAGCTCACCAATAATGTTTGAATATTTTGAAGGATCAGTAACCCGTGAGCTCCCTTCTGTGGACCCTGTAAGCGCCGAGGAATACGTGATGAGTTTTTTTGAAATGAGTGTAAAAGGAGAAACTTCTTTGCTAAGGCACGCTTTTGACAGAATGCAAGCAGAGCGGAGTGGAGTTCAGGACAAGAGACACGCTATTATAGATTTGGAGTGAATCAGGTGAATTCAGTTATATAAAGACATTTCTAGATTCAGTTCGGGCAGAGCACGCTTTTGCTAGAGCACAGTTAGGACAGTTCGCGTAGCCTTTGTAAGAAGATAATAATTAATACATCGAGAACCGTTCGAATAGCAATTTATTCCGACGTCAGGTGCACACCCACGCAATGTACACATATCTTGAACTTCAAGAATGTTACACTAACTACCACATACATAATGAATTAACGCCGGCGGTCAGAGCAGCGCACCAAGAGGCATCCAGATAACCATGGTGAAAATAAACTAGACAATCGATCTAATCAGCAAAGAGTTGTTATAAAATTCTCGACTCCCCGGATTCCGCGACTCCGTGAGCGCTAAACAGCAAAGTCGGGCCTCACAGGCTATGTCTGTGATGTTAAAACCTCTGTCACCGCGACAGTAGATGATGTTGCGCTTCAGCTAGGAAAAGGTCTCTTGTACTACGAATTGCTTTGCAGAAATATATCCATAACAGCTTAAATTTATTGATAGCAACTCAAACACCTTTCGGCATAAATTGAAGAAAAAATACCCAGAAGACTGCATCACGTGCTGTTGCAACACGATAATGCACGCCCACACTCCGCTAACATAACAAAATCAGTTATCCAGGAGCTTAGTTGGGAGGTTATTCCTCAACTGCCATATTTTCATGATCCTACTCCCTCATAGTTCCAGCTTTTCCGTTTTCTATTCAACAATCTTTGAAGGAGTTCATTCGACAATTAAGAGGCTTTACACACTTAGCTTGATGACTTCTTCAGCCCCAAACTGGCAGGTTTGTTCAGAATCAGGACTCTGCCCCGGCTTTGGAAGAGAGCCATAATTTAATGGAGGAGAATATATAACTGAACTTTTATCAGTCAAAAAACGCGGCAAACTTTGAAATTTATAAAGCGATTATGTTTTCATTTAAGATTTCACTCCCTCACAACCACCACCTTAACTTTGAACTTTCAAAAGCCGTTGCTACATTTTGATGCTTAAACTTTAAAGAGGATATTCCGATATGAAGTTTATTGTAATGGTTTCTTTGCCTGGCAACCTGAATTGTTGTAATTGAATTTGGACAGAACGATACAATGGAACCTCATAGCATTTCAATTAATAGCTGCGTCTTGTCAGTAAATTATTTCAAAACGTAATGATATTATGCCTCTGGTAAGATAAAGAATTGCTGTAACCATAAATTTATTGTCAATAAAGTGGTCTTGCCGCCGCATTTGAAGAAAAAAGACCGAAAAGATTGCATGGTGTGCTCCTGCAACACGATAATGCACGCCCACACCCAGCTAACATGACAAAAGCAGGAGCTTGGTTGAGAGATGTCTCAACTTCCCCCATTATCTGCGGATCTTGCGCCCTCAGACTTCCACATTTCGTTTTCTATCCAAAAATCATGAAGCGAACTCCTTCAATGACTAACAGTTGCATGCTGTTTTAAATTCAGCATCAAAAGGTAGGGGATGTAACTTGAAATTTCAAAATGTGCCTGGGGTCAGAGCATGGAAACCTAAACTTTAACGAACATAATTTTAAACTCCTCCCTCTTAAAATCAAAATTAACTTTTTTTTTTTTCCAAGTTAATAAGAGATGCGGCCTTTGTAGTGAGCAGTCATTTTGAAAAATGCAGTTTGTAGGTTCGCCAAAATTATCTCGTTGTTTTCAAGAATGTCTAAATAGACGTTTGCATTAACATTGTCATTTACGAAGTTCATATGACCTGTGTCGAGGCTGGAAATGGATCCCAGATCATCTGACCTTGTGGATGTGACAGGTTTTCATTACATCTGCGAGACCACCAGGGAGGTCTGGGAGTTCGAATCCTCTGACGGGTTTTCTCCAGGTTTTCCTCAGTCTTCATAAATGGCAAAAGCCGGGGTGGTACCATAAACTTAGGTCTAGAATGTTTCTTTCCTTAAATATCCTTTCCCAATATATCATTTCATCTCATGTATCATAAGTGTCAACGTCTGTGGTGCCTCAGTAGTAAAAACGGTTTTTTTTATTTCTAAACACCATTCATTCATGTCACTTCTACGACAAACGTATATTTTCCTATTGGAGTCATCCAATTATCTGAAGAAAAAAAAAAACTACCTATTCCCCATTATTGCTGTCCATGCTGGATGCTGTTTTACTCACTGCAGTCGCTTCTGTCTCTCTGTTTTAGTCAGCAAAGGTTTCTTTATATGTCGACAGGCAGGAAGTTCTGCTTCAAGGTTCTAATTCTGATAGTTCTGCTGGTCACTGAGACGTCACTCATGTCGCTTCAGCTCCGAGAATGATCGCCAACGATCGGTAAATAAATTCATTTTAGTATTCTGTCATTTTCCTGCATCTTCCTTTCACCTGGTTACCTTTGACTTCTTCTTGTATTTCTTTAATGCTCTTGAAATGGCAGACTAATGAAAAGAGGTTATGTTTCTTGTGCCTTAGACCAACTGAGGACTAAGCAAGAATAACCTTCCATTCTTTTGCACATTTTCACCACAATATCTAAACTAAAAACGAGTCTGCATTGTGTTTCAGCAATGTAAACTGAGAGATTGATAACCAAAAGTGCCATATTGCTAGTAAAATGCACGTGGGAGTCCAAAAGTGACACACAATAAATGAGCAATAATGGATACCTAAGTTTTAAATTAATCATTGCCAAAGTCATAATTAATGCAATAAATTTTCCCCCCACTGTAGGTATTAAATGTTTACCGCGTTGGCAAACATGGGACGCTAATTTGTAGTTCACACTCGTATATCATATGGCTGGAAGTTTTAAAATATATCGTTGTTTTTGCCATACTGCAGATCAAATCAGGTCACATAGATGGTGACAGAAAGTAAATACTAAACACTTAAAAAGGACATGTTTTTGGATTAATGAATATGTTTTATGAACTGAGTCCAGTAAATGTATGGTGGAAACGGCAGGTTACAAGTATTCACATTTCGTGAAGAAAGATGAGCCCATTTCACAGAGAGAGAGTGGTGGTTAATCAGCGCGTGGCTGTGGATGTTATTCAGCACGGCAGATGTTCCTCTCTGCAGTGTGCCAGTGGCGCGTTATCGATCTTTTTACCTGTAATGCACTGAAATTGAGGCAGAACGGCGCTTTCTCTCCAAATATGACCAGGCAGGCTCTCAAAAAACGAGCTTCGTCCTTTGTCTCTGTAGACATCGTAGGCAATTGTACATTACCATATGACAAAACGTAACATTAAATTCAGCATTGATACTTATAGTTATATATACGTGCCCATTACGGAACCTAAATATTTCTAAATTATAATAAATGCATTTTGGTGACTTTTATACTTTCCGATGTACTGTATGGACTTTACTTAATAGGACTAAACGTTTAGCAAGCCGTTTTCGCGCTATTAGCTGTGTCTGGACAATAGTAAATACTGTGGATAAGAAAGAAATTATTGTTGCAGTATTTCTTCATCTTACGAAAACTTTCGACTGTGTAAACATAAAAAGTCCGTCACGCAGGAGCAGAGTAAACTAAGCGAATTCCTCAGCAACTTGAATAACTTGAAAAGTGAACAGATAATCCAAATTAAGCCCTTATTAATTATTGGAATGAAATAATTTATGGTATTACTGTATAGTATTTGGGGAATCTTGAAATATATAAGTACCACAAAAGAGATACTACATTTTACATTATTAATATTGAAATTAAACCACAAAAATTAAATGTATACTATTAATTAAATGAAATATTGACCACCGATAGACAAAACTATACTGTGTGGGTATTTTTAAACATTTTTAAATGTAATCGTGTTTATGAACTGAGGCCTTGATATCATTTTTACATTCACTAAAATAGAGAAAAATAACAGAAAGTTTCGAGTTACATTGCATATTTAAGATGATGTTCATATGTTTCAATAAACAAAAAAACATGTTACTATTCAGAAATAATTAAAATGTACTAAGAAAATACACATAATCAACAATAAACAATCGAAAGTTCAGTCGATTTTCATAGGCTTTTAAATTTAAAAATTTCCGATTTCCCTAATTTTGAGAAACTAATTTTCTAACTAATATTTAAATGGTGTATATCGATATTTTTTATTCCTCTAGAGCGGTTTTTAAAAATTTGAAGTTTGATTTCTTCTTTTCCGACTAGTGTCTTACACTTGGCTAATATAAGAAAACTATTGAACATATAAAAATAATAAAATGTAGCGAAACAGTCACTTTGAATGTAAAAGAAACTAAAGAAAATATCAGTACAAGAAGTGGAAGAATTGCGCTAACTAAACTGCTGCAAATAAACACAAACTTCATAAATGCGTGGTGCAATAAAGTTGTGCAAGTAAAAGTAGAAATGAGAGGGAAGTTTCCTCATCGACGGGTGCAGTAACTTGTAACATTCGTCTCGCCTACCGAACGTTCAACTGCGGACGCAAGACAGAAATAATTTGGTGTATAGAATATAGCTATCTTCGTAGATTGTTTTTCAATCAATCCGTGACAATGTTCTTTGTATTTCATTTAAATTATTTATTAACTTTTATAAAACAATTAAATTGAAATGTATAGAGTGATTTATATGGAATTAACACATTTCATTGTTTATTTCAAAACGAATAAAGCTAGTCACAACTTATTATATCTCAAGAGTATCCTTGGGAGATTGTTAACCACTATAGATAATATCCTCCCTCTTGCTAAGACACAACACAACACGGCGTTCACTGTGCAAAATCCTGGCATATTGTCCATCACATGGTTCACAGACGAAGCAACTTCCATTTATGCTGCTATACGAACTCACATAACCCACTCTGTTGGGCCTCCAAAATCTACATGCATTCATGAAGCACCTATGTACCCAGTTAAAGCCGGGATTTGTTGCGCAATAGCCTCATAGAGAACAGTGGGGCCAATTTTTTTTGACCAGACTCTGGACACTACATAGTACCGCCGGATTTTCATGGAGTTTTTTGAGCAATTGGACGAATAGAGCCGAATCACGAGTATTTTCAACAAGATGGTGCTACATGCCATACATCAAATCAAATCCATGGCGCTAATTGAAAATTCTTTGACGCCCGGATAATCCTCAAGAGATGTGGTCATCGAGATCTCCTGATTTGACAACACCGGACTTCTTCCTATGGATTTACTTAAAAGACAAAGTTTACACCAAACTCCCAGACATTGGACATTTGAAGCACAACATTACACAGGAGATTAATGGCATTGACAACACAGTCCTCCAACGCGCGGCCAGAAACATGGAACGCGTTGAGTTAAGCTTTATGCGAGAGTGAGGACATTTTCTACAGAGGTTAATAATCTCCCAAAGGTACTCTATACTTAAGGTATAATAAGTTATGCTTAGCATCATTTGTTTTCAAAGATAGAAAGAAACGTGGTAGTTTTATGATATTGTTTAAATCAGACAAGAAAGGCATGTGTTGTAGTTCTAATGAGGAGCTTACGATATTTTAACCGTAAATATGTTTTTTTCAAAAAACACCGGTTTATTTTTGATACTCTATAGCTCATTTTATGACTCAAAATTAATTATTATTGAAAAAAGTTTAAGCGCTCTTTAAACTGCTAGTTTCGAATAAGCAGTTTTTTGTATTTAAGAAATAAAACTTTCCAGTTAATAGTAACATTTATTCCTTATACACATATTGCAAAATAACTCATTCCGAAAACAGGACCGAAATTAACTTGGTAGTTTGTTAAAGTTCGATATATTTTTAGTACAGTAAATGTTTGTTTAAAAATGCAAGCAGGCTGAAACATTTCTAGCGTTTAATGGCGCATCAAATTGAAACGCTAAATAAATGAACAGCTCTGTAATACACCGACGCTAATGCCCGTACTTCTCTCACAACACCAGGTTCGTTCTTGTGTAAAGATTGCTGGCTGAACTCATTGTATAGAGTGGCCTGGTTTCGATTACCGTTCATTGAGCTTTTGGCGCCTGGCGCAGTGACTGCGAGGCGTAAAATTTTCTCCCCAAAACGTCCGACATTTAAGCCCAAATAATTTAATGCAAATGAAGCATTTTCTGCTCGGCAGCTCAGCAACGAAACTGTGTCATGTGTATTTGCAGTGCTACTGGGGGGCTTTTGTGCGCGACGAGTTCTATTAAGAAAAACGCGATTTTTTGCCAAAGTTTCTGAACATCTCTAAAAGCGTATTGAGGTCACGTAGGACATTTCGTCACAAACCGGACAACATTTAAAATTTTTACGTTATATGTTTTAGAATCAAAGATTTTTTTAAAATATGTGACGCATCAATATATACAGAGTGTTTCAAAAGAACTGCTCCTAATTTTTTCAAGAGATGTCGCATTTGGAGTGACACTAATCCTGAAGCTGTGGAGAATCTCCGCAATCATGTTTTTTATAATCTTTCAACATGACAGTGCACCCAATTGTCGAAATAATATAAATATAATTTGCAGGCCCAGTTGGTTGGTTGGCACGTTCCCCGGATATGACTCCAGTTGATTTTTATGCTTAGGGCCATATGAAATAAACTGTTAATGAAACACCCATCTACACAATGGAACATTTAGATGCTAGAATTATTCTTGTGTTTCGAAGAATTCGTCTTTCAATCATACAGCCTTATACTTTGTGTGTGAACAAAGCGGTTACAAATTTGAACAGTTCCTGAAGTTCGTCAACACCATTTTCTTAATATCTGGTATTAGACAAAGGGGAAAAAAAGTAACCGTAGAAAGTAAGTAAACAAATTTTCCAAGGTCGGATATATTTCTTTTTTCCTTCATACGACTGTAACTTAAAAACGAACCATTTTTGGACATTACTTTATTAAGAAATAATTTTTAATTTTCATACCATTTATCACATCAGATAATCAGTAATAGTTATTCTGATACACCCTGTAACATTTCTGCAAAATAGGAAACCACTGTTCCCAATACAATTTCTAATAATAAGAAATTTGAACAAAAACTGCCTTTGAAAATAAAATATGTGTAGAACAATACACTGCAGAGTAACATATTAAAATTATATTACCTCCTTTAGAAGGTTTCTTAATCCAATATAATCATTATATATTTTAACGTATTTTAAAGAGTTATAATCACTTTAAAATATTGAAATACATGAAAAAGTATTCTGCAATAAAAATTAAACATATTCCAGTTTTTAAAATATGTTGAGGTTAAAGGTTGTTGGCTTAAATGGACTCGCAAGTAGACGACTGTTTAGTACACTCCCGCTGCAGGACCACGCACTATGCGTTCACTGAAGAAACTGCGCGCCTGCAGAATTGCAGAATTTTCATTCTGGATTTATTGATTCCTGCGCGTCGGTTCTGGTGACCTAGTGGTAAAGCCCCATAGACCCAAGTTCATGGGTTCAACCCCGGCCAAAGTGATGAACTTTTTCGGGCGTAAAAATCTTAAGTATGGCTTCCTTCGGAAGGGAAGTAAAGCCGTTATCACATGTTGCAGATTTACGGCATGTAAAAGCACCTCAAGCCTGAAAGCAGAGACCTCTGAGAAAAATTTTCGGCCGTTTCATGCCCTGAATTGAATAAGAGGCTGATAACCTGAGATGTTGAAGAGATTCAGAAAATAAAACAACTACTACTATTCCAGTCCTGTTAAAAATACCAGTATTCTTATTGTACTTGATGATTCTTCTTTCGCTGAACCGCTTCATGCGCAACGGCTGGTCGGTCGGTTCAAGCTGATACCGCGGTGAGCGGGAGTCAGAAAGTCCGCAACTATGATTGACGGTTAAGGTATTACTAACACTTTTTAGTTAAAAGGTACATTTTCTCACCATTATCAAACAAGAAGGAAATGGACCTTCATTTCCTTCATTTCCCATACATTTCTGGCATCGACTTATGAGATTGATTCCTGCACAGTAAATGGAAGAAATTTCTTTAGGAATGTTATTTTTCAGTTCATCTAATATGTATGCATTTGTTTGTACACGCTTTCCTTTAATGATCCCCAGGGATAAAAATTGCAGGGTGTTAAATCGGGGTATCGACGGAGTCTAATGTTGTTAGTGATGAGTGATGACTCTATGTCAAATATTTTATGGATAGCATGCAAGGAAACATGGGCTGTATGTGCCGTTGCAGAATCCCGTTGAAAAGTTGCGAACCTATTTCCCTTCAGTTAACGGTAAAAGAGTTGCAAAATATATTAATCTCATATCTACGAAGATAGATCAATAAGTTCCCGGCCTAACCATTTTCTAAATATTATAAAGACAAAAATGTATTTTACTTATATATATATATATATATATATATATATATATATATATATCCTTTATTACAATACACCTCTCACATGTTTGAATTAACATTTCAATCCCCTCCAAAAGAGTCAGAAGTCTTGTCTGCAAAATGGGCATAAACAGCATCCATCACTTCTTCATCCTCTAAAGTCCTCCTTGAGTTATGAGAAGAGGAAATAGTCACCAGGAGCTAGATCTGGGCTGTACTGTGGATGGTCGATCTCCTTGAAGCCACATTTCTTCACAGCTTCCTTTGCAACAAGAGCTGTGTGCAAAGGCGCGTTATCGTGAAGGAGCACATCACCACTCAGCTTACCTCGCCTTTTCTCTTTGATGGAAGCACGTAGTCTGTGCAGTAGGCCAGCATAGTACTCCCCATTTACTGTGGTATTTCTCTCCTTGAAGTCAATGAAGAGATTCCTTCACAGTCCCAAAAGATTGTGGGCATGATCTTCTTGGTTAACTGAGTGATCTTGGCCTTTAGAGGCGGTTGCTTCATCAGGTTTACGCCACTCCATTGATTCTCTTTTGGACAAGATAGAGGAACATAGTTTCATCTCCTGTAACAAGAGTTTGCAAAACTTCTCTCTCGTTGGCAGGGTAGAGCTCCGAAAACAACAGATGACTCGTTGCTGCTTTTGGATTGAGGAAAGAAGTCCAGGCATCCATCTTGCACTAACCTTATTCATGTTTAAATGTTCAGGAATAATTCGAAGGACTTTGATTTTAAAAATGCCCAACTATTTCGTATTTCTGGAACTTTGAGCCGCCGGTCTTCCGTAATTTCTCCTTCCACAAGAGCGAGCGATGTTTTCAGGAGTGAGCACCTCCAAGGACCGACCTGTACGCTCTTCGTCTTCAATGTTTTCTTGACCCATTCGCAAAAGTTTGGCCCATTCTTTTACTGTAGAATATGAGGGGGATGCTTCTCCATATACACCGTCCAGTCGCTGTTTAATTTCATTTGGAGTAAGTCCTTCTTTTGTGCAGAACTTAATAACAGCTCGAAACTACATTTTGAACATGTCACAATCTTCTACACATAACCTTCTTTATTTAACTATATCTGAACAACTGAACACAGCGGAAAGGAAGGTACAGCTGCAATTATTTACTTAACAGATAAGGTATGATAGCACATAAAACTTTTTTGAAGGCGATAATTTTATCTCCGAGGCCGGAAACTTATGAACCTACCCTAGCATCACTGTTAATGGTTTCTTCAAAATAAAGGGGACTATTATTGTTGCACTGCTAATGGTGCACCACACTTTTATTATTTTATTGATCAGTCTAGATTCTCGTGAAGCAGGTCAGGTTCTTCTGGTCTCTAGTGTCGGTAGCTCTGTGAATTAACATACCTGCTTAGGCGGAACCCATGATTCGTCGTAAAGAAAATTCGACTCCCTGCGTTATAATTAAAGAAAAAAGTTATATTTAAAATTGAACACGGCATATCCTAAACGCTCCTTTGAAAAGACTATAGTCTCAGCCATTTTACGTGCTTTATTCGCCGATCATCCATTTCTTCAATGAATTCCGATATTATTGGCTTTTTTGGATGTCGTGTATTTCCAAAAATCTTCAAGGTTAAAGTCAGCAGTTTAGTTTTAATCGTTGAAAATAATGAAGAGTTGTTATAAACTTTTGTAAATTTGTTATGAATTTTCTTCAGCCTTAAACCGTCTTTAACGAAGAACTTCATTGCACATGCTGGTTATTTGACCTATTTTATGGAATATGCACAATACACCTGTTTGAAAAATCTCTTTTAATGAACCATTTGAAACAATATTTATATATTTTAAGCGAATGCCTAACACAGATAAATCAGTGTAAAAGAACAATTAATAGCCATTTTTTGACAACCTAGACCTCTCTCATATACGCAAGAGATATGAATTTTAGTTGCCATGGCGGCATCTGCTTTTAGTCTGTGGCTTACAGTATTCTGTTTAAGCAGCATCCCTTTACATAATCCAGCAACAGCCAACTAATATGGCAGAAATGCATTTGCCTTTGAAGATGTACATCACAGAATTTTCAATCAAGTATTGCAACCCAACTGTAGGTACATATCTATTATATCCTCTGAAGCTGTGAGCTCTCTAGTTCACAATAACATTTTTTTTTTTATTGAAACCATCTACTCCACTGCATTTTTGAGCAGTCTAAAAAACATAATTTTTCCTGAAATCAAACAAATTTAAGATGCTGATTTCCAGGTTATTTTTCAACAAGATGGAGCGCCATTCCGCTTCTATGACCATGTGCTAGAAAAGTTAAATGAGATACATGAAATGGCAGGAATGGACCTATGTCATGAAATTCAGAATCTTGGTCATCTCAACGAGATAATTGCAAGTTACTCCAGACGTACTTAAAGTCTATTGTATTTATAATAGTGCGCATATTGAAATTTGCTAATATTTTAAAATCTCAGTTAATAAATTAATAAAAGGCACTGTCTATCTATTACACAATATCAGAGTCCGGAAGTGCAGACATTTGGTTTAAAATAGGCAGGCAAAAACGCACTTAAAATTCTTAAAATATGCAGTAGTATAATTAAAATACGCATGTTATAAAAGTGAAAACAGAGAGTAATATCACTCATTATTAATGTAAATAGGTTTTTAAGATACTTAATAGTTTCTTTATCATATAATTAAAGTACATAAGCTTGCTTTTCTTGGTTACAAGCAACAACAAGATGTTTTTTCAAGGTATCAACTGTCATAGTCAGCCGCTGTCAGAGAGCACATTTTTCATTATGGAAAGGAACGTTCTACTTCCACTGAAGTGATTGGAGCACATTGAAAACAAGCTATTTCGAAAGCACTCATACCAGTTACAAATGAACATTCACCTTTCACATCATGGAAATGTTGATCAAGACAAAGTAAAGCATTTTGAATAGTCCTGGCGAATGTACAAAAGATGGGCAATAGTTTCTGGTCGAGTTCATTTTCATTTATGCGTTTATATGGGAATCAGGTTAGTGTCTCTCTTACTTCCGTACTGAACACATTGTAGGAACGGTTTATTGCACAGCTGTACTGCTCTCATCTTTTCGCTTGTAAATGTTTGCTACATTTATGCAGCTGAGAAGTGTCCCCCGCCACAAATTTCGTAGAATTGTCTCGCACAGACCGATACAAGGTCATTCGCCAGGACCATTAAAAACTACAGTACGTCCCTCATCCTTTCTATTTCTTGGTATTCGTATGCCCGAGGTAACTGTGCGTTCCTTTCACTAATGACAATTCTGGTATTTAAAGAGCTTAAGTGAATGGGTTCAGGAGAAAGCTTTGGAGTGCTTGAAAAGAAATAAATGAATAACACGATTCTGAATAAATTCGAGGGGGATATGGCATTTAATTTTTATAAATTTTTTCATTTCGATATATAGAATTTCTATATGTGCTTTTTAAAATGCTTAAATAATCGCAAAATAAAATCCACAACGATCCAGAACAGGTAAAAGAAAAAAATGTAAACCTTAAATTAGCCAACAGAAACCAAAACAGGCAAAATAAAAACTGGCCCTACCGACCCCAAATATACGAAAAATGTTCAGTTCTATCTAATTCTAGATATCCATCCAGATGGTAAAGGCATTTTGCCTAACTTCCCGGTCTGCACTTAATATGTACTGCACATTAACCTCATGAAACTCCACCATTCACTCCCAAACACCTTTTATTAATACTGCAAAGTAGAGAGGTCCGGAATGGACTTGTTCGTGTTTTAAACCGTGGCCCTCATATACTTGCAGCACATTTCACGTGGTATGTTTGAAAATACGTAAATCAAATTTCACTAAATTGTGGTCATTTACTGGGAACGAGGCACAGTGGTGGTGTCCACAAACAGGTTTCGTGGTCATTGTTCATTGCTGTAATTTATTTCCTTGAATCCATGTACAGTGTGGAGCAATGGACAGCTGCCTGGACAAATGAAGTTATTTATATGCAAGGGCATGTATTGTATTATCTATGTTTTGTTGATTTAAGACTGCTCTGCAATACTATAATCAGTCATGCATCGAGACGTGCATGAGCGGATGTTTAACATTACGCATGGCTTGTAAACTGTGAATTTCGTGACGTACTCTGTAAATTGCTGGATCGATACAATTGAGTCTCTTTACATCTCACGAGGGTGATGATTATATTAAAAGTTTTCCTCAAAGAATGATTACAAACGTTTTTATTTCGTGAGCGAAATTTGCACTACGCTTCATTGGGCAACTTCTAGAAACAAAACATTTAAATATAACTCCGTCGAAAGGATTTTTTGTCACAAACAATAAATGATGTTTCTAAAGTTTTTTGTTGTTGAAATAGATTTTTGCATACACGTTTTCTTTAACAGCTACCTACTCCAATCCTCAGACCAAAATGCGGGTATCGATAGTACAGAAAATGGCGGTGATTGATGTTCAGGTATGTTACTGCTATTAAGCAGTGTTTGTTTATGTGATTCATGGCTTGCAGTTGAAAGTATCAGCAGTAGTATATTAGTTATTTGATTTTTATTAATTTAATATTGATTTAGTGAAATAACAGCAGGACTTGTGTAATAGAAAATTCCCAGTACAATATGGTTCACTCTTGTTGTACCCGGTTGCACCTCTAATTATGATACTATACCACATACTGCCATTATTAAATTTGCTAATGATCAATATTAAAGCAGAAGTGGATAAAAAGTACACACTTTGCAAAAGCTAAAGTTAAACGATAAAACTCTAGTGCGTATTAAACATTGCGCACCACGTTTTATGTTTAGGGAGAACATGTTCACTGTTTAATTTCCCCTAAATTACCATTAGATGTGGCAGTGAGACTTAACAATGAAAGGGAAGATCCTAAAGAAAGCATGAAGCGGGTTTTGGAGCGAGATGAGATTTTCAATGAATGATATGAGCAGGATGTTATAATATGTTTTGACTCCTTTGCAAGTGAGGTTAGGAAATACAGATACAACCGTTTATAACTATTGCCAACGAAGACTATATCATTTTTATTAAAATAGATGATGATAAATATGATGCTATCCTATGTCGATTAGTTTTTAGATGCCCAGTTTTTCGCCATTGCATAGGCACGTGTGAGGGCGAGCATTGTCTTGATGCACGATTACTTTATTCTCTGATAAACCCCAATATTTTCGTCTTTTAGCATGATACACTCCAATGACAAGATAAGTAATTAGCAGTAAACCATTGTCTTCGCAGAAAACCGGCGTCATCTTCCCCGCCGATTTCACAAACTTGACCTTCTTTGGCGGTCAAGAAAAGTGATGCAACCATTGTTTATCCCCTGTTTTGTTTCAGGTGTGTAGTAGTGCATCCATGTTCCATTATTGCTACGTGTCGTTCCTGGTGTCTAGTGTAACAACTTGCTTCGTAGACCCAAAATCGCGGATTCAATCCCTGCCAGGTTAGATGGACTTTTTCGAGCGTAATAGTCCTAAGTCCTTCATTCGGATGGAAAGTAAAGCCATGGGTCCCATGTCGTACATTTACGTCACGTAAAAGAAATTCAAGCCTGAAAGAAGAGGTCTCTGATCAAAATTTGTCTGCCCTGAATTGACTCTGATGACCTGAGATGTTAAAAGATTTTTGTTTTTATTTATTTATTATGGTAAATGTTTAACGCCTGTTGTTAACTACTGAAGTATTGCAAACGGTTTAAAAAGCGTCCGTAAACACAACACAGCATTATCATGGGTTACAAATCGATGCATAAGGTTGACTGGAATGGTCTGAGAACGTTGCTGAAACATTTGCACTCTGATTTAGCGGTCGCGTTACCGTCTTGCCGATATTTTTTTCAAACACAGTTCTTCTCCCAAAATGTGAAATACGCATTGCCCTGAAATGTCCAGAGCTTCAGTAATTTTGGACACCTTTATTCGGCGATCCTCCAGAACCATGTCGTGCACCAGAGCGATAATTTGTGATGTCGTGACGGATTCTGTTCTGGCTTGGGCCATGTTCCAAACTTTCACAGTCGCGTGGTCTACGTGGTTGAAAATGATGGTGCAGAGTTCTCTGTAGTGTTTGTTATATCTGTATGAATTTCTGTTTTCTTTACAGAATGTTCGGTATTTGCTATTTTCCCCACATACACAACGTCTGCACTGCAGCAAATAGCTATAGCTACTACATACCTTAACCAAACAAATGCTTTTCGATAGATATCGGGTTTAGAAACTTTTCTTTTTAAACTAAAAGTTTTAATCCTAATTTAGAGATTATTAATTTCTATAGTAGCGTGAAAATTATATTTTCTCCTTTGATTTCTGCTCAGCAGTAACTTTGCAACTTACAGCTTGTTACCACAAACTCGTTAACTGTATTTTCCAAATTTCCTTTTGCAGGAAGCCTGTTTTTGTCGTTTATTGACTAATCTCGGAAACGCCACAAAATACCCCTGGTTACAAATAATTGCTGGGACTTCCACTTAGCAATCTGGAGGATTTGTTTTTGTTAGATATTAAAATTCCAAGGGTTGCGAAATCTCATTAAAGAGGGAAAGGTGAGGTATTTTTGTGTATATTTCTGTCGTTAGCGTACCGAGGGCAGTTTCCTTTTAGCATTATATTTGTAGACCTACTTTTAAGCTGAAGTTAAAGAAACGAGGCAAGAACAAACAAGTTCTCGTCGTAATTAATTTTCCCATGAACAGCGCGCAGCCAGCTACTGAAGCTTTCAACAACTGACTTCTTAAACTTTTCCGCAAGTAAAGGAAGAGCGTACAAACACACGAGCAAGTAAAGAATAAAAAAAAAGAGAACAAGTATAGAAGACGGAGACATACAGAGCTTTTGATAAAAGTTTTCTTTATTTAAAGAAAACTGGTAACAAAACCAAAAGCGTTCGTTTTCTCCTATTTAACAAGTTGTCACGAAGAGAAAACAGTTCGTCATGCTGGAAGTGCGTAAACAAAAAGAATTCCTCAGCAACGTGAGTTACTTTAAAAATGAATAAAGCATTCAAATTATGATCTTATTAATTAATGAAATGAAACAAGTTATGATATTACTGTGTAGTATTAGGGGAACAAAATTAGAATTCTTGCAATGTGCAAGTATCACAAAAGAGAAATAACATTATTATTATTATTATTATTATTATTATTATTATTATTATTGAAATTATGCCACAAAAATTAGTTACTATTAATTAAATGAAATGTACAACCATTGATAGAAAACCTATAGCGTGTGGATATATTTGAACATTTTTAAATGTTACTATGTTTATGAACTGAGCGCTTGCTATCATCTTCACACTCACTAAAATAGAGAGAAATAACGTAAAATTTCGAGTTACATTGTGTATTTAAGATGTTGTTTACATTTTTCAGTAAAACAAACAAACATTACTGTTCAGAAACAGCGAGTGTGCGAAAAATGCGCAGAAAAGTTTAGAGTGGAAAGGTTGTACCAAACTAAGCATTTTGAGGATAGGAACATGGTTACAGAAGTTATTTTACTGCGCTACATGCGTCAACATTAAATCCGTCTCAGATTGTGAAATTTGTTTATGACGTGCTGGATGTAAGCACTCTTGTACAGTACTAGTTACTGTTGCTAGGTGACTGATGTTCAATGCAGCGTTTGTGTGTTGAAGCCTACTGGATGGTACTGAAATACCGAACGCTTGTCTTGAAATTAGACGAAACTTAATGGCGTCCCTGCACATTTTTCATTTGCAGCTCGAAATCACCTAAACAGAACATTTGGTGAAAGTTGGATCGAGCGAGTTGGACCAACGCTGTGGCCTCCGCGAGACATCAGTTAAGTACGCATATGTAATATTAAACTGACAAATGAAGTTTCATAATGTCAGATTTCAATTATGATCACGCAGTTCTCCTGTTATTATACCTCCTCTGCAAACCTATGTTCCTAACCTCAAAATGCTAAATTAGGTGTTGTCTTTCTACTTTACAATTTTCTGCACGCTGTTTTTTTTGCGCATTATATACACACATACATTTGCAACCGCTAGAGCGTTAACAATTAGAGCATAGTCATTTTTATTTTTCTCAAGAAACTCTGCATATTACGATAAATTAACAAATGATTCATCGAGTTCGTTAACCAACAAAATTGGACCATTGGGGATGGGGGTTAAGCTTAAGCGAAAATTTCAAAATCGCTCTAGCGGCCGCAATTTTGTATTTTTTGCAACAAAACTCCGTGTATGTCGTTAAAATAAAACAAGTAAAATAGTTTCTAAACTTAAGCGAAATCAGACTATTAGGAGTGGAGTTTACCTGTAACCCAAAATTTAGAAATCGCTCTAGCGGCATCAGCATTTGTTTTTTGTTTTTTTAACTAAACTAGGTAAATACGAATTAAATAAAGTAAGAAAAACTTGTTTCTTAAAATCAAGGAAAATAAATCATTATGAGTAGGGACATACCTGAAGATCGAAATTTAAAAAGTGGGGGTTAACCTAAAGAGAAATTTTAAAAACCGCTATAGCAGCCAAAATTTTATTTTTTTTCCCCACGGAAATCGGTATAAGCATTGGAATAAAATAAAATTGTTCCTGAAAATCAACAAGATTATTAGAAACGAAGGTGAGCCTGAAACCCAAAATTTAAAAATCGCTCTAGTGGCGGCAATATATTTTTTTTCGTGACGAAACGCTATATATAACATTTAAATATAAAATAAAAGGTTTCTGAAAATTAGGAAAATCGGGCATTTGGAGTAGGGGTGTAACTGAAATCCGACATTTAAAAATCACTGTAGTGTTCGGTAATATCCTTCACAAATTCTATACTTGCTGAGGAATTCGCATAGTTTACGTCTGCGTGACGGAGGTGTTTTTTTTTTTTTTTTTTTTTTTTTTTTTTTAACCTGGAGTATTTTATTATATAAGCACGATTTCTGTTTAAATGTCTATCAAAGCGATATGTTTATTATGGAAACCTTGTGGCATATGCAATAATAAATCATGCTGACTTTTTAAAATTTCGATCATTACAGAACTGGGTGCAGAATACTCAACAATTTACTTAAAATTAAAAAAAAGAATATATCGCAAAATACGACAAAATGCTGTACATGTTTCAAAATGGAGACGTATACAGGATTTATAAATGCATGAACATTATCTTCAAAAGAAGGAAACGATAAATATCCCAAAAATTCTGGCCTTTATTGTAATAATTCTCCCTAATGGCCAGAAAACGCACAACACAGGGATGCATATCAACAGATAAACTCTCCAAGTTGTTTTATTGAACTATCTCACGTTACTCTGTGTAAACCATGCCCCGCTGTAACTAACTCCTGAGGATCAAACTTGCCTTTGTAGTTCAGAACGGAGTTGCAACGCAGGCTAGAGGAACCAGCACTTACTGAGAAGTTGCCTCCAGTTGTGCAAGTTACATTTCGTACAGACATACGAGGTTGATTTACTTATCACACTTACTTTTGGAATAAAGGCGTTGTTAAATATTTATACTGCATAGTTTCTGAGGTAATTCACCCAAAGGCACAACTAAATTGAAAAACACGTCTACTATACGCTACTGACACATTTATGAACAATGTAAAAATGTATGTCACATGGTTTTGCCTCCACCAATCCACAGTCTGTAAATATTCTGCAATGTCTTCAGCATCCGAAGAAAACCGCCGTTCCATATTCGAGAAAACATTGCAGGGAGCCAAATTCGCGCATATGGGGGGTGCGATAGCACTTTTTTCACCCAATAAATTCCTTGACTTGGAAACGCTGACATGGTAGAGTAATTAAAGTACAATTTTTTAATTTTAATTACTGTCTCATTTTTCGACGACTTTTTAAAAAGTAGGTCCTACCTTTATGATAACTAAATCTTCCATAAACATTGCTAGAGACTTTTGAAAGAAAATGTAATGTGTGTTCCTGCGATCAGGTAACAGTACTGCTGTCAGATACTATCATCCTCGTCGTTGACTTCATGTGCTGGAGACAAAGTTTGCGGTTTAATCATGAAAACCGTGTGTTGCTGTGACAACCCGTTCATAGGGTACGAAAATTTCCTAGTGAAAATTCCGGATGTTGTTCGCGATCTCTCGAGATCTGTACGCCTGCGCTGTGCGGACAGTAGCTGTCAAAGCAGGGACAGTCTGTTCAGCGAAATTCAGTCCTAAAGGATATTCATGAGATTCTTGTCCAGAGTGCTTACACCGCCAAGGGTGGCCGAGGTCGTTAAGGCGCGGACTCGTGATCAGGAGGTATGGGATTCGATTCCCACCAGGAACATCCTCCCTTACTGAGGTTTTTCCAGGTTTTCTCAGTCTCATAAATGGCAAATGCCGGGGTGGCATCCTAAATGTTCCTTTCCCAGTTTATTATTTCATCTCATGTACCATCAGTATCCACCACCTGTGGTGCCTCAGCAGTAAAAAAGGGGATTAACAGTGTTAAAAAAAGTGCTAAGACAATACCTCGGATTCGGGGATTTTCGTCGGAGGACTTTTTTTACCAGTAGAACTGAAGCAGTGGAGGGTGGTAAAATGCAAACGGCTGAGACAGCGTTAAATTAAGCATATCCTGAGAATTCTTTTTATTGACAGAAATTGTTTAATATTGTGGGAAGTTACAACCGTAAAAATAACAAAGTTATGCCTCTGATTCCATGAGACGTGTATGAGAAGTCCCCATAGGTCCAGGATACTGGTCACTGTATTAAATATTAAAGATATTATTTTGTTAAAAGTAAAATGCTTTGAAATGTTTTGTCTGAAACATACATAACTTTTTGATCATTTTATTTAATGCGATAGTGGTGCCGGGTTTTTCCTATGAGCGAGCCCCTACTCGTTTGCCGCACCGTGGAGGGAGCAGCAAACCCACTTACTTACTTGTTGACTATCCAGTTATAGCGCAGCTGTTCCCGGGCGTGTGTTGTGTTGTTTCTTAATTCGATAGTATACATAAAGTATATTACACCTCGTGTGTTTCCAACAGCACAGCCTGTCTTTATGTACGATTCACAGTGTTAACTCAAGAGTGAAAGAATCATAGTACTATTTTTGTTTAACATACAGTTAATTCTAATACTTATGTGAATATCACATTAACCTCCCCCCCTTTTTTCAGAGAATTAACTGACAGGTAGCGCGATCATATTTCTTCAACAGGACTGTGTATTGCTTACACTGCACATAATTGCACGAGAGCAATTTACAATGTAGGACTTTCACAAGACAGAGTTATTAGTAGGGTTTTGTTACCCTCTCAGTTCCTCAATTTAAGAGCCAGCGATTTATCATCTCTGTGTTAAATTAAAAAACGAACACGAGAACCTGCACACCATACAAGAACTCAAAGGTAATATTCGTATGCAAATTGTCCGGATTTCTCAAAATGAAGTTCAGAGAGTGATGAATAATTTTCTAAAGAGGTGCCAAAAACGTGTGGAAAATGAAGACAGGCAGTTTTAACACCTGCTTTGATAATTTAGTGAGTAATGGGGTTTGTGTATTGTCGTGCGGTTTGTTTTCCTTAGCTAATCACCGAGACCCGGTGCGCTCGCCCAGAGGCAAAACACTCTTGGGGGGGGGGGGGGGCTGATCGCACGGTGGAATGGTCTGTCTGTATGGGAATCTTTGATTGTACAAGGGCAAGTTCATCTTTCGAAACAGGTGAAAATAGCAAGGTAAACATTTTTGGAGAATATGATGCATGTTCCAAATGTTTATAACACACCCACTTTGCAGAAGTGATGCAATAGCAACAAAACTACACTTTCATACAATGTAATTGGCTGCCTTTGCAGGAATTCGGATCTCTTCATGAAGAAGTCATCTTCGTGATGTTAAATGCAGTTGCATTCTTTTTGTAATACCTGGTAACACTGCACTGAACTTGTACGACGGGCGCTTGACTTTTCACGAACGAAAGCAGCGCTGAATGTTTGAACTACATTTTAGAGCAATTCTTATGTACAGTGTTTTTTGTTGCGATGTTGTCACGTCCATCAATCGGTCAAACGGTAGAAACTTTGTTATTTGCACAAGCAGTGGTGTCAACGTTCGAATGCAGAATAGAAAATAATTAATTTCCTATCGAAAAAAAAAATACGTTTTTTTTTTTAACTTTTAAATGGGAAAAATTAGTAATACTTATAGACTTTTTCGTTCCAACTTCAATTTTTTTTTCAAAACCTTCTGCAGGGCTTCCAGAAGATGTTCTTACCACTCACACGGGTTTCGCGTCTCGGCAGCTGGACATGCCATAGCTGACAGCATCTGCAATTGTGACTTCGCTTCCTAAAATACCTATAAACTCTGGAAAGGTTGCCTCCCTCGGTTAAACAGTCACCGTAGCGGGTAAACACGTACCGAGTGACATGATATAGTCCGACTACTGTAATGTTATTCGTTTCATTTCGTTTGATTTCCTTCATTGTGTGAGGATTTGTTTTGTACACTTTAACCTTCAGGCTACCCCTCAAATAAAAATTACAGAGTTATTGAGTGATAGAGTGATAACAGCATTAATCACTCAATGTTCAAATACTTTCCTAATTTTATCCATGGGCTCCTTTGGTATTTCAGTTATTCCTTCAACTGGTTAAAAATTAGGCCAAATTCATTTCGGTACCTTTTTCCATTTACTGTACATCTGCTCGAAAAAAATCGAATCTATGGGGCTTGCGCTAATGGCACAACAAACTTCATGAAAAGGGTTTCTTGGGTATAACCTAGATTTTCAGAACAAGAAAAGTAACTTATTAGCATTCACACGACCATTTTGGTGAGAGTACGCGTCTTTAAAAATAACACAGGCTGTTAGTCAGTCACTGTATAAGAAACCACTCACAATGATGCACACATGCTACGGGATCACCTTGTCATAAACAGTGAACACGTGTACACTTGTAAGGTTTGAGTTTTAACACTTTTTGGCGTATGTTTGGAAGACACTGAAACCGCACCTTGTGCTATAATCAGTGATTTTGTAGGCGAACGTTCACGTTTTGCACCAATTTTTTTCATCTAATTTGTCTTCTGTTCAAGTTGTACGTTTTCGCGTGCTTTGCACTGAAACAATTCATAAGATTGTAAACTGCAGTCCTTTAAGAAGATAATTGCCCAGGTAACTTCCGATAAATTACTCATAAACGCGACAAGTCGATTTTTTATTAGTGTTTAACGCCCGTTTTGGTACCAAGGCACCACAGGCGGTGGACACTGATGATACATGAGATGAAATGGTAAATTGGAAAATGATTTTTTTTTTCAAAGGAAGGAAGTGTTCCAGGTCAGTTTAGGGTACTTCCCCGGAATTTGCCATTTATGAGGACTGAGGAAAACCTGGAAAAAACCTCAATCTGGGAGGACGATCCTGGCGGGATTCCAACCCCAGATCTCCCGCGCCTTAACGACTTCGGATACCCGTATTTATAATAATATTAATAGTATTTTCAGATGTTCTGAAATTTTCACCAAATGCCACTTATGCGGTGGGTTCCAAAAATGCTCATTCCGGAACAAAACGCTCACATGCAATTAAAGATGATGTTGCAGGAAGTTGTGCAGTTTGAAACGAGGTAATCACTGTTGACGAAAATTGACTGACCCTGAGAGGAAACGGCAAAGCTCTGTGTGGAAATTTCCATCATTATCAACACTACAAATAGTGAAAGTGGTTGCTTCTGTTGGGAAAGTTATGATTCCTTATACAAAGAACGGTTTATCGTCATGTCTTCTCTATACGTAACTAACTGGACAATACTACAGAGATGTTCTGAAAACTCTGCAAGACCATATCACACGTCAAGGGTCGTATTTCCGTGCAACAAACAAGAGGCTGCACCACGTTATTGGAGGATCATACATCACAAATGTTGTTACTAAACATTTTACAAAAATGAATGAATGAAGTGTGTGGGAAAGGTGCGGAGGCGATTCCAGCATGTCTTTGAAGACTGGCAGGTGCATTGCATTCAACGGGAACTACTTTGAGAAAGATCATCAAAATTATATTATTAAATTTT
This sequence comes from Metallyticus violacea, assembly GCA_030762175.1. NCBI lineage: Eukaryota > Metazoa > Arthropoda > Insecta > Mantodea > Metallyticidae > Metallyticus > Metallyticus violacea. The sequence goes on along the minus strand of CM060845.1, from coordinate 9,781,844 downwards.
TTGGAACATTCTTGCATTTGGAACAAAAAGTTTTTAAATATAACTGTATTGTGCTATAAGTCCAGTTCGTGTTTCTTTAACAATACAGTAATTGTAAAATATAGTGAGAGTACCTCTACAACGATTATATCGGTTTAAAAAGTTTCCACTACTGTTGAGATTTGCTATTCGTGATACATTTACTGGTACTTTATCGACTAACCTGGTGTTCTGATTTGGAGTGTATTGCTCAGTACTTTAACAGTCTCTGGCATAGGACAAGTACCCCTTATAGCCCAGGGGAAGTGAAAAGGGTTATTAAAAATATCGCCATTAGTGAAATGTGGAAAACAGGGTCACAGCTAACGCTCTGGCAGCAAGTGATTTGGGAATGAAACAGTTCCCAAAGCAATTTGGCCGAAAGCAAAATGTGTTGATAAGGAAAACAATTAAAAAAAAAAACATCAGGACTCTGCAGTGATTTGTGTCATGTAAAGCGAGTGTAACATGGAAGTGAGGTCAACCTTCTCTAATAATAGTGTTCATATATAGAATGTTAACGAACTACACCGAAATAATTTTAGAGTGTAGATAAGTCGTATATATATATAAGTAATTTGAGATAGAAAACATGTGGCCTATCTGTTCAAATTTCGAAGCTATGGCTATATAAGTTTCTAAAGCGCCAGTACGTCACTGGCTAATGAAGATGCCCCTCGAAACACGATGGTCGTTTGTTTTCGAGTTTCGTTTCGTCACTTTTTATTTTCTTCTTTATTTGTCATTTTCTGACTAAGGCTTAATAATACAGCTTTTGGCTTACATTTTAAAATGTAATTAAAATGCTTCTATTACAGCTATTTTTTTGCAAAATTTCTGCTCACCCATTTCTCATTTGAAAGAACCAGTGACGGTGGTTTGGCCTTGGAAAGGCTTCAGTCCAGGTGTCTGATGTGAAATGACCTTCTGAGGGGCTGGAACTTCTTGATAATGTACGTCCATTCCTCATCGCCTTTGGGCCCTTGCCGCCAGGTGTCTTTCTGTTCAGGTGCTCCCATTGGAGGCGCCGGTACAGCTTGCCAGCCCTTGAGGATGACTCCATGATCTGTCTCTTCTAATCCAATCCATTGGAGACCGCTTTCGTCTCACACGAAGAGTGATACATGTAACGTCTAGTAGAGAGTCTATTCAATAAGTTCTCTTTTCTTTTCCTTTGGCACATGTTTTAAATAAAATATTACTTCACATTTTGATTGCCAAAATATTTTAAGGATAGCTGTCTATATTCTTCAAGAAAAACAATAAATTACTTAAATTCAGTCAATTTTCAAGAAGAAAAACAATATTGATAATCAAGAATCTAGTAACTACGCAGTTAATTGGAGCAGGCAACTGGTTTAAGTTTACATGCGTTATGAGTTCGGAATTTTAGACATATCCAGGACACACTGCAACATACTTTAGTAATTGCTTTTTGCCTAATGATCATGGAAATTATCGAAGAAAAGTTTAAAAGTCCGGCCACTAAGAGGGACATAATGAAAGCTTTGCAGCCAGGCTATCCATTGTTGGACAATAATTTGCACAAAAATGTAACTCTGAACCCTAAGCTATCAAAATAAGCTTGAGTGCAACTTTAAACTTGCTTAGTCACTGTCGTACAGCCTGTTGAGTTCAGTCCTGCGTCAATAGCTGGTGAAAACCATGAACATTTCTAAACATAACTTTAGATTTTACATTTTCACACTCTATAAGCTACGTGAAAGAGGAGGAAAAAATGCGGCTGGGCTCGGGAAGCTGTGAACGAGAGAAAAATTCAAAGAGTGAGAAACTTGGTGGAGGAAAATCGACATCTTACTGCTGTATGGAAGGAGTATCAATGTTGGCAGCATTGACAGTATACTCCAGGAACATTTAAAGCTGCGAAAATTCTGTGCAAAATGAGTTCCACATTCCCTAACCCAATGAAGAGAAGAGCAGGAGGAAGGAATGTGCAGGGAAACTGCTGAGCACGTTTCCACCTAATGATACTAAACGTTTGACAGATACATGCACTGGTGATGAAAGTATATCACCTCAAATAAAGTTCAGAACTTCATGTGGGTAAATGAGAATAACCCAAGGCCAATTGTTCTTCGACAAGATTTTCGTTCTCGGGAGCGAATGTTCAGTGTTTTCTTCAACTATGAAGGATCATTAATGACTGACTGTGTGCCAGAAGGAATGATAATGAATGGAGAATACTATGACTCTCAAGGCAGTCACATATCATGAAAATATGTAAGATTCTATTCCTGAGAGAAATATGCAACAAATTCCTCTTCACGTTGTCTGTATCAAGAAAACATAGTTCCCCGAGCCGGGAGTTTTGTTTTCTTGTGGCCGGGATCCTAATGTTTCAGCAGAAGCCTTTGAAGACGCAAGTCCCTAAAGTTCTGTCTGTGTGAACTGTTGAGGTTGATGAAAATCCTGTCTTGGACAGTATCGAAATCACTGTCACTGTCTTCAGAATTCATTTCCGAATCTGGTGATGATTCCTTTCCAAATATTTCTGATCGAGTACCACATCTTTTGCTGATAACAGATTTCCATGAGTGATATTTTAAATGTATTTTGTGCTGTAGGATATTATCCATGTGGTTTTGATGTTCACGCTAGTTCATTGTAAAAGCAAAGGGCTTTGTTTCCTTGACTCCATTTCCTTATTTGGATTATGCAAGTACAGAGCGTAGGTTCATAAGTTTCCAGCCTCGCCGATAGGGATTATCGCCTTCACAAAACCCTTATCTGGTGTCACACCTTATCTGTTAAGTAAATAATTGCAGCTATAACTGTGTTCAGTTGTTCAGATATAGTTGCATAAAGAAGGCTATGTGTAGAAGATTGTGACATGTTCAAAATGGAGTTTCGAGCTCTTATTAAGTTCTTCACGAAAGAAGAACTTCCTCCAAATGAAATTAAACAACGATTGGACGGTGTATATAGAGAAGCACCCCCCTCATATTCTACCGTAAAAGAATGAGCCAAACTTTTTCGAATGGTTCGAGAAAGCATTGAAGACGAAGAGCATACAGGTCGGCTCTTGGAGAAGCTCACTCCTGAAAACATCGATCTTGTGGAAGGAGAAATTATGGAAGACAGGAGGCTCAAAGTTACAGAAATAGCAGCAAGGACGGGTCTTTCTAAAACAACAGTCCTTCGAATTATTCATGAACATTTAAACATGTATAAGGTTAGTGCAAGGTGGGTGCCTAGACTTCTTTCCTCAGTCCAAAAGCTGCAACGAGTCATCTGTTGTTTTCGGAGCTCTACCCTGGCAACGAGAGAGAAGTTTAGCAAACCATTGTTACAGCAGATGAAACTATGGTCCTCTACTTTGACACCTTGTCCAAAAGAGAATCAATGGAAGGCGTAAACCTGGCAAAGCACTGCCTCTAACAGCCAAGATTACTCATTTAACCAAGAAGATCATGCCCACAATCTTTTGGGACTGTGAAGGAATACTCTTCATTGACTTCAAGAAGAGGAACACCACAGCAAATGGGGAGTACTATACTGGCCTACTACACAGACTACGTGCTTCCATCAAAGAGAAAAGGCAAGGAAAGCTCAGTGGTGGTGTGCGCCTTCATCACGACAACGGGTCTGTGCACACAGCGCTTGTTGCAAAGGAAGCTGTGAAGAAATGTGGCGTCAAGGAATTCGACCATCCTCCCTACAGCCGAGATCTACTTTCCGGTGACTATTTCCTCTTCTGAAGGACCTTCGAGGAAGGAAATTTAAGTGTGGCGAATAAGTGATGGATGCTGTTTATGCCCATTTTGCAGACAAGACTTCTGACTATATGGGAAGTGGGGGTAGAAATATTAATAAAAATGTGAGAAATGTATTGTAATAAAGGGTAACTAAATTGAAAAGTGAAATATAGTTTTTGTCTTTATCATACCTAGATAATAGGCCGGAAACTTATGGATCTACCCTCGAATGATATATATCTTTTTCGAGCTCCATTTTTTGTCCAGACTTTCAAGCTTGGCAGTTTTACACTTTCTGGAAGACATATTGCTTCTAACGAAACAACTGCCATTCACAAAATTGATGCTCACTACAAACTGTGCTAAATTTCCAGGGATTTGAAATGAAAATAAGAAACGTATTTTATGTTACGTTAGTGCTATTGTTGTCAAACAAAAGTTTCGCACAGCTACATTGAAAACGTTAGGGATAAAATCAGTACGGTGTAGGAAAAGGAGGATTGTAATTTAGTAATCAGCATATCAGATTAAGGAAATGAGAAATATTTTGCAGGAAAGCCCAGAATCATGCCCACCAGTGTTATTAGCAATTTATTGTCTTTATTTTAAAAAACATTGCAATAATTAATATTTATAAATACTTTCCTCATGTATTTTTTACAAAGCGCTTACCCAAATTCATAAGCACGTAGCTCATAAGAGCTAATCAATGTGAGCATTAAGAGAAATAGCATAAATCAGGTTATTTGTACAGTATGAAATCGACAGGTTTCTGCTTCCCACAGACAAATCGTCCATAGGTGCCCAGAAGGGTGCACGTAACAAATTCCCCTAAGATAGCATTGTAAGTAGAGTATTTTGCATTGCAGTTCGAATTCCCCTGTCCACTGCGGTGGGATGGCTTCCCGCAATGCATGAATCTGAAACAGTAGAATATCGGCACTGCGCTCCATATTTCACTGGCCTGCGGGCAGCTGAGTTAGCATATGGTGCCATTCCACGCATCTTGGGTCCCAGGTGGCAGCGGCTACCAAACCTCACACATACACACGATAAGCCGAGAATCCAAGCCTACCCTCAACTAAATAGATTGCCTTCTGTATGCCTTCATTTTATTAAAAATTGACATAACGGCCAATACAGCCGTTTGAAGAAATCGATGTGAAAGGTTTCTAGTCGGGAGAGTCTTGCTGTTTGTCCAATATCTCTGCTACCTTGCCAGAAAATTTTTCTTCTATAACATAGAATAAAACCCTAGCATAATACAGCATGCAAATAGTTACACTTTAATTTATTTTGGCAGAGGTAAGGCCATTAGGCCTTCTACCATTCCAATAATCACAAATATACACATTTTAGTTACAATATCACGATTATAACATTAGCAGTAATAAGCACAACATAGGTAAACATATAAACCTATGTAAAACATGAAGTAGATAAATAAATCTATGCTAATATATAAACATGAATGATGTAAATTAATATTGAAAATATTAACGTAAGAAATACCATAAATAGAATAATAATTCAAGTACTAACAATACCGCAACGAGTGGCCGAGGTCGTTAAGGTGCGGACTCGTGAGCGGGAAGTCTGGGATTCGAATTCCATCAGGACCGTGCTCCATTACTAGGTTTTTTCCCAGGTTTTTCTCAATTCTCATAACTGGCAAAGACCGGGGAGGTATCCTAAACTTAGACCTGGAACGCTTCCTTCCAAAAAAAAAAAAAAAACAAAACAAAAATATCCTTCCCAATTTATCATATCATCTCATGCATCACCAATGTTCACCGCCTGTGGTGCCTCAGTAGTTAAAACGGGCTTTAAACACTGTTTAAAAAAAACTAACAGTGACAATACATAACCTTATCAACCTATAAAACCATATAAGTTGCAGTAACTATATTAACAAAACATAAAAATGAAAAACTCTAGCAATACTAAGGTGATAGTAACATTTATAGTAATAACAACAAGATTAAAAACAATAGAATTAATAATTCTACAGCAGGATGAAACGAATAAATAATTGTATTGTAACACAAGGAATCTAAAGCTAGGGCAAGCCATTATTTCTAGTAACATTAAACAAATTCTTATGAAATGTTCCAAAGTTTGGCAGTCTGTGATGTCCCATAGCAAGGCGTTCCAAAGGCGGGAAGTGCTGTGGTGAAAGATGATAACAGAGCCCAAAAGATCGGGCATTTATTTTTGTTAAAACAGGCAAACAAAGACGGTTCTCAAAATACTGAAAATAGGCAGTAATATAATGAAATAGGCATTTAATAAAAGTGAAAACAGAGTAATATCACTCATAATTAATGAAAATAGATATTTAAAATGGTTAATAATTTCTTTATCTCATAATTAATTACTTAAGTCTATTTTTCTGGTTTACAAGCAAACAACATATTTTTTCATGGTATCAAATGTCATAGTCAGCCACTTGTCAGAGAGAACATTTTCCATCGTGGAAAAAGAACGTTCTCTCTCCACTGAAATGATTGGAGCATATTTAAAACAAATTATTTCGGAAGGACTCGTTTCAGTTACAACAGAATATTCACCTTTCAGGACATCGTGGAAATGTTGATCAAGACAAAGCAAAGCAGTTTTGAATAGTCCTGGCGAATGAGAAAAAGATGCGAAGTTGTTTCTGATCAAGTTCATTTTGTGTTAAAGCGCCTGCAGGGAAATGAGTTTTAGCATCTCTCTTACTTCCGTACTGAACACATTGAAGGGACGGTTTATTGCACAGCTGACCGCTCTCATTTTCATCGCTTGCAATTGTTTGTTACATTTATGCAGTTGAGAAGTTACCCCCACCACAAATTTCCTAGAATTGTCACGCGCAGGTCGATACAAGATCATTTGCCAGGACTTTCAAAACTACAATACTTCCCTCATTCTCTCTATTTTCTGGTATTCGTATACCCGAGATAACCTTGCTTTCCTTTCACTAATGAAATTTCTGCTATTTAAAGAGCTTAAGTGAATGGATTGGGGAGAAAGTTTTTGACTGCTTGAAAAGAAATATAACAAGATTCTCAATAGATATTTTTGTAAGGTTAATATGCCATTTAATTTTTATAATCTTTTTCACTTGGATATATTGAAATTCTTTATGTGCCCTTTAAAATGCGTAAATAATCATAGAAAAAAATACATTGCGATGCAAAACAGGCAAAAAAAAAAAAAAATTAATCTTAAAAGAGGCAACAGAAGCTGATATTAGGCACAAAAGGCAAAATAAAACCTGGCCCTACTTACTCTAAAAGTACATAAGCATATTCATTTCTATCTGACCTTTCACTTAGAATGGTCATTTTGCATAACTCCCGGGCTCTGATGATGAGTTACCGATTTGTGTGGAAATTTAATATGATCAACCATTGTGTCTAGTTCTAAAGTTTGCACTCTCGATTAGAATACTGTTGTTTAGTTAATAGATTGATAACAAAAATGTTTTGCTGTTGTATTGAGATATTTTTAAGCTTCTGTGAGATCAAAATAATGTGCATAAGGAACTTAAGTATGTGGGGGGCTTTGGCGCCGTTTGATTCTTTCACGCTCTTCAGCCTTCAAGTTTTATAGTTGTGACCATGCTGCTTTTAATGGATTGAGGGGGGGGGTGAGTGTTTTTGGCTTGAAAGGTTTCCTTTCAAGACGATTGGTGTAGTATCAAGTTGTTTGTTGTTGATAGATTTATCTGCCGCTTTTAAAGTACGTCAAAACTTCGTGGGGGTTCTGCTTTGCTGGTGTGAAAATAAGAGATAAAATAAGAAAAATCTCTAACGCTGCTAGAGCCTCCCTGGACGACACCAAAGATTTAAATTAAATGTAAGCAATTTATTTGAAATATTTAAGGGAATTATTTTACACTGCTGTGAAAGGTAATGAAATTTCAATATTTCAGACAATTGACAAATGGTGCTCCCTGTATTTAGTTAAAAACAGTATTACTTTAATAAGCATTTTGACTCTAATATCAAAGCTGTAATTAAATTATTTTTGAAACGCAGTTACTTTCTCCAGAAGTCGATATTGTCGGACATTAAAGCAACTTAAAAGCAGATTAAATTGTCTTGTCGACTCTAGGAGTCATAGCAGTTAGCATATCGCTTCCTCTTCTTCCTCTTCTTCTTCTCCTCCTCTTTCTCCCCCTCCTTCCTTTCGAGAAAAATTATTGATGAACAAATTGAATTCTAGCACTACATTATCAACTTTTAACTAAATTAAAACTATATAATGTATACATGAAGTATATATTATATAGTTTCCTGTACTTTATTTAATTATTTGTATTGTACTCTGTATTTTTACTGGCTTTATTTACCTGGTAGAGTGGAAGAGAAGGCTTCATGGCCTTAAACTCTTCCCAGGGTAAATAAATTAGTTAATTAATCATGGAAGCAAAACAACAGTATTTTTAGTTGCTTAAATTGAAATATATAAATGTGAAAACTGCACCTAAACAAATACCTAAATGGTTACATACAAAACATCATAAAACTTCAAGTAATTAAATAGTGGCACACTTCCAATTAAGTTTATAAGTCTTTCTACAAAGTGAGGCTCATTCAAACACAAAGAAACACGCCAAACTGGGCTACCAAAATTTACATTCACTTCTTAGTGCAACAATTTGCTTACAATTCAGTTAACAAGACGCCAGAAATACTAACATTTATCGTATCTGAAACATGTTTCTTGAAGCGACGACGTTCAGCCAAATGGCAAAGTTCCTCAAGAGGAAGCTTTTTTGCCATATTACATTTTAAATTTACACCATTACATATTTCTTAAAATTAGCGTAACAACCACGTACCAAAGCTGGGATACAGTAAGACAACCTGGATGTCGAAATGAGCTCTACCGCCGTAATTTCTTAGCTGCACTCACTCACTACAAAAACTCTTGTCACGGAACAGGGTTCAAGGACCGTTTAACTCATTCAAGTCATATGACGAGCTGTATTTGCATAAGGTAGTAATGATAAGCACAGCTCGCAACAGTGCGGTGGTTAATAAAACTGCATGTATTTGTATTCGAAGTCTGTCGACATGATTTGCCCCATGTTGTATAAAGTTACTCCTTCACTGCAAAGTACAGCTAACCTCAGTAGCCAAAATGGCAAGACAATCGTGAGATGCGATTGAAAAGAGGATTTAGGAACATTTATTGAAACCGTTATAAATAATGACAGCAAACTTAGCCGATTTTCTGAGTCTGAAATAAAAAACAAAGATGCAATTAGTTCTTCTGTCCATATTCTAGCTCTGAATGCTATCCAGAAATTGATAATGGTGATTTTCCGCTCCAGGTCCTTCAAATTGTGCTGGCATTGTGACGCAACAAAATGATAAGAACTGAATAAAGGCTGATGATAATCCCATTGTGTACCCACACTGATTACAGTGGACTCTGTGAAGAACTGCTAAAAATATAAATCAAGGCCGCCTTTAGAATTGATTTTTTTTTTTTTTTTTTTTTTTTTTTTTGAATTTATGGGGGAAAAAATTGTGCGGAAACCAATGTTTATGCTGCAAAGGAAATGCAGAATTAACAGAGAGAGATAGGAAAAAAATAACTGAAACATGTTTTGATACCCCAGGTGAGATTGGAGCAAACTTTGTTCAAGTTATTCTGATGTCTCAAGTGCGAAAGTGACAAATTAGATTATACTGAATATGGAGAGGGGCTTTGAGACAAACAGAGTCGCATTTTCTGCATTTCACCGACGATAGAAATGAAGACTGAAATGATAAGCTAAAAAAGATTAGGACTAACTTTCAGCATTTTTCTGCAAAATTGTCAGGTTTGAAAGCCTAATGAAATTCAGAGGTCGCCTCTCATACGTGCAAAGCAACAGATCCATCCGTGCGACATTTGGAATACATTTGTACAAAATTTGAGAATGTTCTAGATATTGCTTGTACTTGGAAAATTTATGTACGTGGTGATGTGACAGATCCTAGTCTTCCAGCATGTAAACGCTGTACTACACGTGTGTGACCCATTGCCAAACATTGTATCTGGTATTTGTCTCCAGATCTCTTTAGAGCATTGATGGATACAAAAAGTAATGTACCGTAAAATCAAATAGGAAGGAAATGTCACCTGATGTCTATCATAATAAAGTGAAACGTGCCGATTATGAATCACGGTCTGCAGCGAATGTGCTGTGTGTGACGTGGAAGGATAACATCGACGAAACTGCTGACATTACAGCAACATGCAAGCTGAGAAGAAGGAAAGCTCAAACACCCAGAGAGGAGGTAAAGAAGCCGAAGTATGCCCTTGAGTGCCAGAAGGGAATGGGAGGTGCTGATTTGTAAGATCAGGTGACAGTTTTGTTTCCCATAATAAGACGCGCTACAAGAAAACATTTTGCTGTCTGCTAGACATGCATAAACGACTGTTTCGTTTTGTTTCACAAGATGACTTGTAAGAAAAAAGTTCAGCTACCCGGACTTTGCAACCACCATCTCTCATCAGCTGCTTCAAAGCGTAACTTTACCAGAGTACAATGTTAAGAGGTTGACCTTCAGCTGGAAATATCCCTTTGGGATTATGAGCTAAAATATGGGCCCACTTTCCGATGCAAATTCCACCCACAGACAAGAAAAGAAAAGAAACAGAAAAAAAAAACAAAAACAACAACATATTGTATGCTACAGTATCGCGGGTTCAATCTCGGCCAGGATCAATTTATTTTACCGGGCGTAAAAATCGTAAGTATGGCTTCGTTCGGAAGGGAAGTAAAGTCGCGGGTCCCTGTCGTAGATTTACGGCACGAAAAAGAACCTCAAGCCTGAAAAAAGAGGCCTATGAGCAAAATTTGTCGGCCGTTTCATGCCTGAATTGAATGGGACGCTAATGACCTGAGATGTTGTTTGGTTTTATATGCATTTTAAACTTTAAAACACACTTGTGCAGCTGTACAGGATTTAAGTCAGATTTCTGAGGTATTAATGAGTTCATTAAAATACGCTATCAATGGGTTAAGTCAAGGCATGCGTTAACCATTTGGCGTAGCTTTGAAGTGTGACGCGACCGCAGCCATGTGATAGTACCAAGGAATGAGGGAAAGAAACAGAAATATTGATTAAAAAGCGTACTTCTATGCAATAAGGGCATAATTTATGAAAATCAACACTTTTGAAGGACATAAACTCGAATGTACTAAGCTGGACTTTAAAAAAAATTATATATCTGTTAGGAAAAATTCATATTTAATATACAACTTCAATAGCTACATAATTCATATTTGGTTAACTTCCCCATGGAGTTCCTGCTGTGATTTATTATTTTTTTTTTTTTTCAAGAAACGAAAACAGCAAAGGAAATTCATGATAGGCTTTTGCCAATATTGGGCGACGCATGGTCTGCATACAAAAACTGATTTTCAGAACTATTTTTTTTTTATTTGATTTAAACGGTATGCCGAGTTTCATTATGAAAAAGCAAATGTTGGTGCTCCTAGTTTCCTGCAGTTCCGCACACAGGAGCTCGTACTCTCCTGGGTACTTGACAAAGCCCTAAAAATATTACTATCTTCTCAAAAGGAATATGCTGGGCAGCAAGTTGTTGGAGAACTATGTGTTCTCCATCGAAGTGAGTTGTAAAAATGATCCAACATGCAGGTAAAAGGGGGGGGGGGAAGCACTAAAAACAGCGACACTTGAGAAAAATCTACCAAGGACCCATCAGTGTAAACATGAAGTCATTGCATACATGAAGTATGTCTAAAAAGTTGCATGACTGAACTTGTTCGAACAGTTGAGCCTACTCGCTAAATATCCTAACTTTTAACTATTGCGACGCGGAGAAATTATCTTAGTCTAATCATCATCGTTAAATGAGAGGAATTAAGGGATCAAACTTACAGCAAACACTCATTCATCAGTATAAATATGTTCACAAGGTATTATTATTATTATTATTATTATTATTATTATTATTATTCAACTTTACAATTACAAATTTACATTTGGCTTGGCTATGCCTTCCCAAAGATCACATCGTAACAGTTCCTCTGCTCTCTCCTTACTGACGCCACGCTAATCTTTTTAACGGTCCTGCTTGACTTTACAGATTATCTGCCTCCCAATGCCTCTGTCTGAATTTAGACAATGTGCTGTAATAATGCATTAACAATATTCCAAAACATTGCAAATGGATTATTACAACCTACTCGTACATGCACCACAATATGAAACCAAGCTTCTTTTCAAATACTCGTAATTCTTATCTCTTAATGTCACTAGTGGTACTCACAAGACGATAACACAGCCTCGATCACAAAGGACAATTTAAGGAGGAGTCTTACAACATCAACTTTTTAGTATTTTGTTTTAAATTTAAGGGGAGACTATTTTGAAAATACCCGAGTTCTCAAATTTGGCACCAATATTCAAAAGAATAATGCCAAACAGTGCTACCAAATTTCGGATCATTATGGTCATAGTTTTTTGGGTTATTTGTTTGTTTTTTTTTTTGGAAAAATTAAAGTTTATTAAATTTCTATGTATTGCTTTTTCAAATAACAATATATTCCGCTGAAAAAATAAAACGCAGATGCCAAAATGGTCATGGAAAAAAAAAAACTACGGAGAAAGACTTTTGGTTAACTTTTGTTAAACCTTTTATCTATAACAGTTGAAAAGTGCTAAAATATTACACCATTTTGTCAATACTTTTTTGCAATTGTTTTATAAAAATCTCCCATTTGATTTATTTAGCTAACTTTCAAGTTCAGCTACAAAAAAGTTGGTGTATCTAGCTCAAGTTTTGTGGAGGTATATATAAAATTTAAGTTGTAAAACTTTTTGAAATTTAAAAGTTGATAAAAAGAGACCAACATTTTGGTTGTTTAGCATGACGTTTCTTTTGAACTTACAAAGTTAATGTCTAGAACAATGTTGGCTGGCAAGATCGCCCTTCTCTCCTTTTCTTTGCTTCCTCCAGTCTCATTTTTGCCCGCCTGATTTTCTTCTTCATCCTTATGCGTGTAGCTACAGCTTGTCAGTGTCTTCCTGTCCAGGCGCTGAGCAAATTCTAACGTTTTGCTTTTAGGAGAAGTACCAGCTGTTTGTAGTGTTTCTACTATGGTTCTGGTGCAACCTACATTGTATTTTGAAGCAACCAGAGTCGCTGCTGCTTGAACATGATGCTTGGAAGTGAGAGGATCTCTTTGGAAACTTTCTCCGTATAAGCGAATGCAAGCTCTCCTTAGCATTTTGTTTCTTACCCATTTTACGCTACCTATTAAACAAGACCACCAAAACAATTGATAGGAGGGTCACAAACATGTAAATCAAACTTCAATGAATTTATTTCTGCCAGAAACAAATATCAACATTTTGAATAAATTTTCAGTATAGCCTCCGTTTAATTTAATTATCACATTATTGTAATTTCATGCCCTAATTTTATATAAAATAATGATAACGCAATGCGATTAGTGATGCTTGCCCCAGCGACGAGGGGGTTTTCCCTATTAGCGAGCTCCGACTTGTTTGCCGCGCCTTGGAGGGGGTAGCAAATCTGCTTGCTTACTTGTTGACCTTGCTGACTGTCGCAGTCATAGCGAAGCTGTTCCCAGGCGTGTGTTGTGTTCTTAATTCGACAGTATACATAAAGAGCATTATGCATCGTTTGTTTGCAAAAGCATAGAGTGTTTTATGTGTTAACTCAGCAATGACTGAATCATAAGACCAATTACTTTTGAGCATACATTAATTCTATTACTTGTGTGAATACCACACTATTCTCCTTTTCACAGAATTAACGTCAGGGAGCGTGATCATGCATTTTTTCAACAGGATTCCATCACTGCTTACACTGCGAATAATTCCCTGAAAGCAATTCAATTCGCAGTGTGTTTCACAAGACGGAGTTATTAGTAGGGATTTGTAGCCCCCTTGGTCTCCCATTTAACAGTCTGCGATTATTATCGCTGGGGTAAATTAAAAAAAATGCCGTCTACAAGATGAACCCGCACACCATACAAGAACTCAAAGATAATATTCGTCAAGACATTGTCCGGATTTCTCGGAATGAAATACAGCTTGTGAAGAATAATTTCCTAAGGAGATGCATAAAACATGTGAAGTAGGACAGCGGTTTTTTTGTTTTGTTTATTTATGGACGCTCTTTAACATCTCAGGTCATCAACGTCCCGTTCAATTCAGGGTGTGAAACGGCCGATAAATTTTGCTCAGCGCCTCTTCTTTCAGGCTTGAGGTTCTCTTACATGCCGTAAAGCTACAACAGGGGACCGTGGCTTTACTTCCCGAAGGAAGCAATACATAGGATTTTTACGTCCAAAAAATCCATCTACCCTGGCCGGGATTGAACCCACAATCTTGGGTTTAGGAGACAATATGGTTATCACTAGATCACCAGGACCGACATGTAGGCAGTAGTTCTAACACCTCATTTGATAACTTGGTAAGTAATGAGGCTATTACACCGAGGCTCTGCTGGCCGGCTAACCGGGTGACGAGCGGCGCGCTCGCTTACAGGCAAAACACTCCGGGGGAAAGCAAAACTGATCGCACGATATTACAGAGCCATTTTGTGATACTATGTTCAAAAGTAACGCAGGATTTAAATTTACAAATGAGCCATTATTTATACATGAACTGGCAAAGTTGTAACTACTTTGAAAGATTAAACACTTCGATAATATCCGGCAAATATCCTTCACGTTTCATATGACACTCTGCATTCTTTTGACAAAATTTGCAATCACATTTTCGCACACTTGTGGGTCAATTATTGCGATAGCACGTCAGATTTATTCTTTAAGTTCAGTGAGGGTGGTATGCGTTTGTTTGTTTGGACTTTAGCATTCCCCAAAGACAAAAGTGATAGGGTATAAGATCGCATGATCTTGGTGGGCAATTGCGACCACTCTTGCGCGAAATCAGTCGCCCATGAAATTGATAGCACCATCCTGCTGGAACAACATCTCATCAACACCAAAGTCAAAGTTCATGGCTTTCAACTGATGCCTCAAAAATGGTGTTATCATCCATCTCGCGATAACGTACACCATTGTCAGTTGCCGCACTTCCGGACTCGTTTTCGAAGAAGTACGCACCAAAGTGCACACCTCACAGTCTCTCGTGAATAAATAGACTTTTCTTCAATAATACGAGGGTTTCCGTGCCCCAAATTCGACTGTTCTGCTTGTTTACATACCCATCCAGGTGAAAATGCGCAAGGTCTCAGAAATTTCATTTTCTGAGCAAAATCTCCAGGACCCAATGGACGAATGCCCGTCGCTTCATTTGGTCGTTCGGATTAAGCTAGTGAGTTATCTGGATATGCACATCTTTGACATAATCCGCTGATGGCGCTCCCCGAAATGTCTAACTCGAGAGACCTGCAGCGAACACTCAGCGATATTAGCGCTCACAGCGGCCGAGTGTCATATATGAAGGTGCCCACTTTTTTGTTGTACATCACAGAATTGTTTATTAAATCATTTGAATTCAGTCTTTTTACAGTCCTTCCGTTTGGAACGTTTTGTCGCCCAAACATATCATGTAACTGGCGCACGGTTTCAGCACAACACTCCCCGTACCTGTAATATGCAGACCCCGGAAGTTCAGGAATTTATTTGCATTAAAACATTCAGGCAAAAAGGCACTTATAATACTGAACATAGTAATATAACTAAAATAGGCATTTATTAAAAGTGAAAACGGAGAGTAATATGCTTATTACTAACGAAAAAACGTATTTTAGATACTTAATGATTTTATGACATATTTAAAGTACTTACGCTTATTTTTATTGGTTAAAGCAAAAACAAAATACTTTTGCAAGGTACCAATTGTCATGGTCGGCTGCTTGTCATCATGGAAAAAGAACGTTCTACTTTCAAAGAAGTGATGAGAGCATATTTAAAACAAGCTATTTCGGAAAAACTCATACCAGCTACAACAGAACATTCACCTTTCAGGACACCATGGAAATGTTCATCAAGACAAAGTAGTTTTGAATAGTCTTGGCGAATGAGTAAAAGATGTGCAGAGGTTTCTGGTCGAGTTCATTTTCTGTTTATGCGTTCATAGGGGAATCAGGTTAGCATCTCTTACTTCTGTACTGAACACTTTGTAGGGACGGTTTATTGCACAGCTGTACCGCTCTCATCTTTCTCGTTTGCAGTTGTTTGTTACATTTATGCAGCTGAGAAGTTGCTCCTGCTGCAAATTTCCTAAAATTGTCTCGCGCAGATCGACACAAGGCCATTCATCAGGACTATCCAAAATTACAGTTCTTTCCTCGTCCTCTCTATTTGCTGGTATTCGTGTGCCCGAGGAAGCTTTGCGTTTCTTTCACTAATGGAGGTTCTGTTATTTAAAGAGCTTAAGTGAATGGGTTGAGGAAGAAGTTTTTGACTGCTTGAAATAAATAAATTTATAATAAGATTCTCAATAGATATTTTTAAAAGGTGGGCTTACAATTTAATTGTATAACCTTTTTTTTTTTTTTTTGACTTGAATGTATTGAATTTTATATGCTTTTTTTAAAATGCATAATTAATCGCAGAAAGTATATCGATACATAACTGAAAAAAAAAGTTTTAAGCCTTAAAATAGGCAAAAGAACCTAAAATGGGCAAAAAAGCGTGCATGAAAACTGGCCCTACCGATCGCAAATGTATGGAAACACGTTCATTTTTATCTGACTCTTAAATTTGTCCACTCGGACAGAAAAGGCATTTTGTCTAACTTCCGGGCTCTGGTAATATGTTTTCAAAATAGTTATGCGCTCCAGTGTCGCGTATTTACCTTTCAAGACTAGCCGGAATGTTGTTATTAGAACATGTGTTTCACAGAGCGTTGCCAACCCAACGGAAAATTTAAATATTGCGTTACCCTTGAGACTCTCTTTATTGAGCATAAATTAGATTTTCAATTAATTTCGACATTTCATGTGCCCGCCTACTCTATGCAAAAAGCCACTTTTTCACCACTGTAAGTGTCTAACATAAATCGAATGTTTCCTGCCGGAATGATGTGTAACATTCGCTCAGAATGATTTAAGAATGATAAAGTATTTGTAATTTATTTAGACTTCCCCCCCCCTTTTTATCCTGTGGAAAATTTAAAGATTTCATTTGTATTCCGAAAGCGGCACTTTGAGCTGGCTCCGCCCATATACTTTCTCCTTCCATTGTGTCACGATTGTTCTTTTTTTTTTTTTTATTCGTGTTTAACGCCCGTTGTTACTACTGAGGCACCACAGGCTGTGGACACTGATGATACATGAGATGAAATATTAAATTGGGAAAGGATTTTTTTAAGGAAGGAAGGAAACGTTCCAGGCCTAAGTTTAGGGTACCTCCCCGGAATTTGCCATTTATGAGGTGTGAAGAAAACTCAGTCAGGGAGGACAGTTCTGGTGGGAATGGAACCCTGGACCTTCCGCTCACGAGTGTGCACCTTAACGACCTTGGTCCCCCATGGCGGTGTCAGGATAGTGCATTCTAATAACGGCTAAGCATTTTTGCATGCCGAGAAATTGATAACAAGCAGAACCGAATGCCTAGCAGTTCCCGTATCGACAGTTTTACTGCCGCACCTTCCCCCAAGGCCCTTATTACATTGCAGCACATTTTAAAACCAGAAGACAAAGAAAACAGCATCTCTGTGTTGGAAAATCCTTCGTCCTCGTTTCAGATTGTAATAAAAACGAAGGCTTGTCTGAGCTTCCGTACTGGGTCAGTTCCTAGACGCGTAGGCGTCTTGCTTGTGTCAACGACGGCCTTCTGCAGCCATTAACTTAATGAGCCATTTCCCACCACATTCCGCTAGGGTAGCCCCAGTATTCCACATTAAGGGGCGCGAATTAACAGATTAAGTGTTCGTTTTCTTACAGGGAGGAAGTCTGCAATAAATTTCGGGGGAATGCGACCACGAACATGACTTTGCGGGTCGGGGGGAGGGAGAACAAAAATGTAAATGGCAGCCATAAACGACAGCATAAATTTCTTGGGTGTATGCGACGTCAGCGGGAATCTTTACGTCGCTCAGAAACTGCTGATTTAAATACTTCAGCATAAGGGAGAATTAGCAGCTTTAAGCCCACGTTTCGATATCTGTACAGCAGAACTTCCTCCAAAAAGCAAATGTCTTGTTTTTATGTATCGTGAAAATAATTCCCAAAACGTTAAGTGAATGAATTGGTGTATTTTGTTGGAGGATGTTGTCAGCACAAGTTGCTTCATGCGCATGCGCACGCTTTATTCATTGTCTATAATAGTATGATGACATGTCATTTGTTTTTACCCTTGCATCCTATACAATGTTCGTAAACACGAGAGCTGTTCGTTTTCAAAGTATTCTCTCATGTCAGCGTTACTGGCAGGCTTCAAAGACATTTTGGAATGCATTTTTTGAATCGCCTCCGTCACCTTTACCACTGCTTCTGACGATGGAAAATGCCTCCCAAGATGATGTTCCTACATTTTGAGGATTAAGTCACCGGGGTTAAATTTGGACTATAGAGCGACCTGTTCACATTGCTTTTTGTGAGATATTCACCAACAACATGTGGTACAGTATTCAGTTTGTTGCATGAAAATGTGGGCTTTAGAACTTTCCGGACATCGCTGTAGTATTTTCATTCGTATGTGTGCTGGTAAAGCATTCCTTGAATATCGGAAAATGTGATGATCATTAATTTTCCCGGCAAAAGCAACCACTTTTAATTTTTTTGATATTGGTGATGATTACAGAACTTTGTTGCTTGCTCTTAGAGTCGAAAGTATAACGATTTTCATCCGCTGTGTTTATCTTAGAAAGTAATTCCGCATGTTGCTGTAACATCATCAACCTGCTCCAGCATCTGCAGTTTTGGAACCCACTGTGCAGTAACGCCTCTCATGTGCAACTTTTCAATTACCAAGTGTGAGTTGTTACTCAATGAGCTTTTCAGAACTTCTGAAAGTGTTCTTAATGTTATTTGATGATTCTCTATAACATTGACAGCAGCGGTGTTAAGTTTCCTTCCCTTAGAGCACAAACGGAAGTATCGGATTCACCTTCTTTTGAAATGATTGCCTCCTCTCTTTTTACATTTTAACCAACTTCGAGCTGTGCTATAGGGAAAAACAAACTCTGCATCGGCCTCAGCGGAAGAAAGCAGAATTCCAGAGTACAATATTGTTCCTCGCGTATCACCTTCATTTTGCTGTAGGCGGAAGTGAACATGTGTCAACTTGCATGCCTCTCACAGGCGGGAAGCAATAAAACTAGTATCGCATGTACATTTACAATAGTATCGCATATTTTAGCGTGAGAAATTATGCCTGTAAAATTACTGTATATATACTGAACAACCTTCATAATATGCAATAACATTTCAGTCGTATCACAAAATTTGTAGAAGATAAAGTTTGCTTGCTGATTATATACATTTTTATCAATATATTTAACGGGTTGAGTTATTTAAATATGACATCATTAATGAAATTCTGATCGTTTAGGTTCTTGAAGCTTTGGTAACAAATATATTAGAGTTTTCGTTTTGTTTTTCCCCACACGGGGACCTTGCCTTCAGCCGGGTGCAAAAGGCGCAGTTACCCAACCCCAGCCTGCTGCGCGATCGGCTAAATAATGGAAACAGTAGATTAAACTTCTCCTTCCCCGATGGGCTGTACAGAACTTTAATATCCTTGTATAGATGGGTTTTTAGCAATTTTGCATCAAAATGTATCGTATTCGTTTGAGACTCGCTTTTTGTGCTATCATCCAGTTTTTATTGTGTTAACACACGACGCTTGCGTCTTATTATTTTTGTCTAACAACAAATCCGTTATTATGAATTTAAGCAATTTTAAGAACTTTAGATCTGTCAGATAGCTGAACCCTCGCAAAATGTTCGTGAAATTCTTCGCGACCTTGTGCCGCTTATTCCTTTCTCAGAAAGTTACAGCCAATAAAAGAAAACACATTGTTTTCTGCATTTTATCTTTGAACCACGGCAAACGGAAGCGAAAGACAATGACTGAGTAGCCCCTCACTGCTCCGAATCTTAACACGGGACTTACCAGCGCGTCCTTGGTGTGTTCAACTAACGACAAGCTTCGACTCCAGTCATATCGATAGTACAGAACATGGCGGCGATCAAAGCCCAAGCACATGGGTTTGTTTCTTTGGTTCGTTGCAGTAACGTGGTTTATGGGTCGCTCTTGTTTTAAGCCCGGCTGTACCTCTAATTATGGCAGTGCACCGCATACTACCATATTTAAATTTCCTAAAGAGCAGTAATTAAAGGAGAAGTGCACATGGCAAATGTTTAAGTTAATGATAAAACTACAGTGTGTATTAAACATTTCATATCAAATTTTATGATTAGGGAGGATATTTTCCCTGAGCTTTTCCCTAATCTACCATAATATGTGACTAGTGAAGATTAGCAATGAAAAGAAAGGTTCGGAAGAACGTATGAATCGTATTTATTTATTTATTCTGGTAGAGCTAAAGTCATTTGGCCTTCTCTTCCGCCAACCAATCTAATAATAATAATAATAATAATAATAATAATAATAATAATAATATGGAGCTTTAGTGAAAATATGACAGTATGTTGACAATACTCGTACACATATAAATCAATGTAAAATATGATGTATATACCTAAATGTCTTCTAATACATAAATATGAACAATGAATAATATTAACTTACCTATAAGGAAGAAAAAATAATAAAAGAACAATAATATACAAAAAGCACAAGCAATGACTATTTATACATATATCAACCTACGTAAATTCTGAAATTGGGGGAAAAAATGAGCAAAGCATAAAAGTAAAAACCCTAACAATATTGTGAAGGAGATAAGAATATTTATGGCAGTAATAAAAATAATAGAATGAATAATTCTACAGCAGATAAAACAAATAAATTGTAACAAAAGGAATCTTAATCTAAGATAATCGTAATTTCTAATGATATTAAACAATTTCTTATGAAATGCTGCCAAAGTTTGGCAGCCTCTGACTTTCCGTGGCAATACATTTCAGGGGCGGACAGTGATGATGAGTAAAGTGATGTTCAGTGCAATGTAATAACAGTACGTGCCGGGTTTCAGAGCGTATGTTAAGGTTATGAGAGGAGATAGATTTTGAAAACGAGAAGTTAGATAAGATGGAGAAGATGTATGGATAATTTTGAAAAGTAGTGTGAGACAATACATATTTCTTCGGCTTTGGAGTAAGATAAATGAAGTTTTAATGAATGGTGTGAGCAGGATGCTATAACATGTTTCGACTCCTTTGCAAGTGAGGTTAAGAAAAGGCAAGTATACATTTATTACTGTGTCCAACGACAATTAAACCATTTTCATAAAAACACACGGTGATAAATATGATTTTGTCCCCCTCTATGTAGAATAGGTTTAAGGTGTACGATATTTATAAGTTGGTGTATTTTTTAAAGATTTGTGTTTGTCGGTGGAAGAACTCAATTCGATCTTGGAGTATAAAAAGACAAAATGTAACAGATGGGGCAAATTGGATAATTTTTAGTTATCGTGTTAATAATAATAATAATAATAATAATAATAATAATGGCAGTTTGCTCAATAAAGGTCAACTTCATTAATAAAAAGTTGCAAAGGAAAGTTGTCCATTAGATCATGATTTAGATGTACAGAAAGCTAGTGAAATAGATTTATCATTAGAACAATTGAAGCTTTCTGATAAAATCGAAATGAAATATTCTACAGAGCTTTTGATTTGGGGTGCACCTTTTTCTTACACGCACATATAAGATAATTTGCATTTTGCACTATATTTCTTTCCAGTAGTTTGGTTAAAATTGTTTGTTCTTCTAGTTAGTTATAAATGGCTAATCATTTATATTTTATGACTCAACAAAAGTGGTCCATTATTTTTCCACAGCATTTACTTACAACATTTTTATACATGGTGTACTAAGGTTGATTAAGTTGTCATTTATGCATGTTGTTGGTGTTCTTATTATTATTTCATTGCTTATTGCGCTGCAGTAAACATTAATAGGTAGTGTTTGACTAATAATTATTTCCTCATGGATAATTTTATGTAAGCCGAATTTATACTATTTTATGTTTCATTTAATGTGAAGAATATTGTTTGGAAACAATTTCTTTTTCTTAAAAATTGTCGAAATATCATTTAATTATAACTAATCTATTTTTTAAATATAATTACTGCGTAAATGTTTCGTATTTGCTGTTAGTAGTGGGGCAATGATGGCTGCCATTAGTTTTCTGCATTGGGGTCTGGGTAGTGGAGTTGGACTTGGTTTAGCTGCCAATTTTGTACCGGGGCCCCGCACGGGGAGAAACAAATCAAACACCCGATATTTAGGTTGGCAGATTCTTTTTCAGCAAAAAGTCACACTTGAACAAAATTGATCAGTTTGTTTATATATTGGCCCCCTTAATAAACTGAGATTGACACTTTGTTTGAGAGGTTCAAACGGTCGTGAAGCTTCTATTGTTATTCAGTTCTATGCAAGAATCGGTTAACGCATCTTAAAGTTCTAACTACCCGGCGTATGGAAAAGTTTTCATTTGCTTATCTCGCTTCTTCAGGTAATCCAACTTTCGTTTCCCTTGCTTCAATTTCTGTTAAACTTTATCTTATTTCCATCGGCTCCATTTACGGGATGCGGGATGGGAAAAGGGGGAAACAAGACGAAGTGGAAAAGCATTCTAATGCTGCTGGGGAAGGCAGCTGTGCGCAGGCGCCCCATCAACTTAAATAAATAGAGAAAACAGCCCCTGCTATTACTCTAAGGAGCCAAGTTACTTTCTTGCGTTTTCTAAGTGGTGTCCAATATAAAGATGCTTACTGGGGATAAGGTTTTTTTCTTTTAGCTTGCTTTTACCGAGATGAAACAAAAGTGGCAAGTTCTTCCGAGACCTTATGCTTTTCCTTTATCACGCCGTGCAAGAAATGCTTCACATCTATGCGTATGCACGAGCTACTATCAGCATATGGTCGACCTTTGACTTTGGGCCAATCCAATATAAACCGGATTTTTAAAAACATACAGTTATTCTTGCCAATATTATACAATTACAAATCAGAAATGCATTTTCTGCACCGGATGTGTAGTTTTTTTATTTCCTCATAAAAAAATGGGCGCGTCAACAGCAATTGCGCACAAAGGGCTCAAACTCTGCATTGTAACTGAATCTTTACTTTCCCAAAGTCTCTTCAACGGCCTGAACGCGTGGTAAGCACCAGTGGATAATTTGGGGTTGTAAGGAGGATGATCATTTAATTTTCCTTAATTGATTCGACTTATGGCTGCTGTATTGTCAGGCAGAAGCACACGACATCACGAATGGCCTGCTGGCGTCTTTTGTTGCGATAGGCGGCTCTCAGGTCGTTCATCAGTTTGCAGTAATATGCCGCATTCACAGTCCTCCTCTGTGATGCAAATCAATGAGCAACACACCTTTCGAGACCTCCCAAAACACGGTCGCAAAAACTTTTCCGGCTGACAGGCGAGCGAGGCTTGGCCTTGACCGAAGCATACTCCCCTCTGCTCCCTTGCTCTATACTCGTCCTCTCGTTGCAGTTTTCATTTGATTTGTTTAATTTACGGACGCTCTTTAACTTCTGTGGTCATTAGCATCCTATCAATCAGGGTGTGAAACGGCTGACAAATTTTGCTCAAAGGCCTCTTCTTTCAGTCTTGAAGATCTTTTACGTGCCGTAAATATACGACGCGGGACCTCGCCGTCCGGCCGCACGCCGCGAAACCGGTTGCATGAAGGATCGTTCACGCTGGACTTCTACCACAGAACAGTTCCAGAAGAGAAATTGGGAACGGGCTTGGCTTACCAGACTTTAGGGAAGATGAATGCCATACAGGACTTAGATTAATTCGTTTATCCATTCTTGTGCAGTAAGTAGTGCTTGTTGTTGTGTAATACGTGGCTCAAAGAGCGTGGTGTTGTGTGTACATTGTGACAATTTGGATTTACATCAGAGTTTCAAACTTCAGATATGAAAACTATATGTATGAAGCAAATGCTAGGCTGAACTAACATGCATACATTTAGTATATGGAATAGTGCGATATATGCTGACACGAATAGACAGCGTCTAAATTGTTTCAGAAAGGCTTGTGATGAGTCCATGGCCAGTGCAGTTAATTCAAATCATTTCTGTAAATGACACAAATTCCACTGATTTGTGTATCAGCTGATGATGCTCTCCATGGAGTATCAACTTTTGTGAACATACAGTCAAGTGATGGGCAAATATTGCACAGAATGCTCCACAAGAAGTTAAGTGTACAAGGGAGAATTAAAGCTCTTAAAGAACTTGGATATGAACCTGGAACATTTACAAAGAAGATATTGACAGGAAGCGAACCCACAGTGTTGATCTTGCACTTCAAACACTTCTGAAAATGGCAAGGCAGTAGAGATATCTGAAGATCTACAGGTGCTGGGAATTTTTAAAGATACCTAACACAAAACACTTATAGGCACCTTTACAAATTTTGCAGGCTCATTTCTCTGAGTTTACAGTTTTCTGTATGTAGAGAACATTTTCTTAAAAAGCACTAGAGGTACAGAAATGAAACGTTGGATGGTTCTTTCTTATTGATTAATGATTAATTACCCGTCGTAGGATTGTTAACTGTTTAACTAAAGAGTTTATCTGGGATAAAGCATTGATTTGTTTCACTGCTATTAATTTCCTACAATAAATATTCTGTAAGAAATAAGTTATTATTGTAACAAACGTTTCTTTGCAGGGGTTTGTTAAAAATAATGCAAAAAATGTGTGCAAAGTATCAAACCATATTTTTAATATTCAATGAGAAAATGATCCTTATATTCTGAACTGTCAGATTCATTATTTAAATTCCTGTAAAGTTAGGATACTGTAACAAGAATGGTAATTGCGAACTACAGTTTGTAATAACTATGCCAAATTTCAAGCCATTGGCTGCAATAGTTTAAAGACTGTGTCTTGTTTTCAATTGCTGTGCATTTTGACCCTCTTGTCCCCTTAAAACACAAAATTGTGTTGGAGTTGTTTGGGAAAACTGCTGATAAATATTATGCTAGCATTTACAAAGATGTGCTCTTTTTTTCAACATAGTTCAATTCTTCATCTTTGCAAAAGTTTAAAGCTCATTTTGGATTGACTTACCGTCCCCCATAAAGACCACATTTGGCTCCCTCAAGTTAAAAATGTTGAAAATACAGAGACTTTTATTGAACGAAGAAGTGATGACTTGTGTAGAAATGTGGTTTGCAGACAGCACGAAAAGTTTTTAAGTTTTAAGAATATGCTTTACGTGGAAATATCTTCTCGAGAGATATTTGTACCTTGTAGAGCACAGTTGGAGTTCAGCTGAAGATCCAGCTCTTTTATTCGTCAAGTTTTACACTGATCTATCTCGGAAGAAAGGGGAATAGAGAGACTGGAGTAAGATATAGGAAGGATATATAAAAGAAGAAAACGAAAATTGACTTCTTTCTTATGTCTGGCATTTGTGCCTAACTTTAAACTAGGACAGCTCTCTTGTAAAGGAAGGGTTTCGCTGACACACTGAAGTTATAGCTATGTTCACATATTACAAATGGTACACCGAAAACACTTTGTTCCCGGTTCCCAAAACAATATCCATGGCAACGCACATAAAGTAGCAGATGTCTCTTTCTTGTTAGATGGAGGAAATCCTCTCCTTTAAGTCACGTCATTCACGTGTAGCCTGAGGCTGGCGTTACGAGCTGATGGGAAAGGCGACAGACAGGAAGGAGCAGAGAGATAGGTGAGGAAGCAAAAACCATGGTGGGGAGAGAATGAAAGATGTAGGAAAACATCTGAGCGGAAAAAAAAAAAAAAAAACAGAAAAACCTAGCGAGCGCTTCTGCTGAAATAACCGTGTGAGGTTTGCAGACATTCATGGCTGTAATGACCGCATGTGCATCACTACATCAGTTTCCCTCAAGTTATAATGGATTTGGTTCATTCAAATCTAATAATCGATTTGAATGACACTTCGTAAATGATCGATCAATAAAATTAAGACCTCCTAAAATTATGGCAGTAATCGATTTGCCTAAAACGATTGGTAACTGTATACGAGGGCTGTTGTAAAAGTTCTTGGCCTAGCTCACAGATGTCATGAACATGGCCAAATAACTATAATAGTTGAGTATTAGCCTTTAGATGACATGCTGTAAGGTTTCAGACGCGTAGTGTAAGTCACTTGTTTATGACGATCTTGTAAACAAACTAGTGTTAACATTTTCTAAAAAATGTATTAAACTGAAATACGAATTGTGACAAAGTATACAACAACAACAGAAAATACAAAAAAAAAAAAAAAAAAAAAAAAGTTAGATTCCACACTAAAGGATTCTTTTCCTTCGTTTCCAGCGGTTAAAAAGTGGGCGGTTGAATTTAAGCATGGTCATACGCCCATTCAAAATGGCGAGCGCTCAAGGTGTCCCAAAACAGGGTGACCGACTATATAGTGACAAAAATTCACAACGTCGCACTCAGTGATCTCATCAATGGAAGGTACGGGAATTGATGACATTGCAAATACCTCAATAAGACGTGTTCACTTCAGTTTACAGGAAGTTTTGGGTATGAGAAAGCTTTCTGCTCGATGGGTGCCGCACTTTGTAAACAATGGACGATAAAACATTCTAATGAACATTTCAGAAAAGTATTTAGACTTGTTTAAACGCAATTGCAGCGAGTTTCTCTGACGTTTCATAACAGCAGATGAAATATGAATTCATCATCATACGCCAGAGACAAAGGAGCAGTGCAAACAGTGGTTGGCAACAGGTGAAAGTGCACCAAAGAGCAAAAACGGTTCCATCTCCAGGAAAAGGCATGGCTACGATATTCTGGGATTCTGGTAGTGTGATGCTCGTTGACTACGTCCAGAAGGGCAGAATCATCACCGGGGAGTATTACGCTTCGTTATTGGACCAAATGAAGGATGCTATTAAGGCTAAACGTCCTCACCGTGGGAAAAAGAAAGGTCTCCTTTATCGCGATAATGCGCCTTCACACAAGTCTGGAAGAACATAAAAATCCGGTTAGTTTTTGATCCGGCCTCGTAATTGCTGAAAATTAATTTAACAGCTCGAGATGTGCCGGCTTACTCAGCTAATAGTGACGTTTTATGGCAGCGTGTAACCAGTTGTACGAACAGTTAATGTTAGACAATAGTACAAAAATGTAATGAGAACTATTAATGCAATGAACACTTTAATTAATCAGAGACTATAATTAAACGTAACTTGCAAGTATATAAGGCCAGTATCGAATGCAGCTTGCAACCATTTTTGAAAATATAACGACTTTCCAATTAAAACGTGCAGATGACATCAGATTTCACTGATGGAAATGATTGATTGATTGATTGCACTTCTCAGCAGGAGTATCATAGTACTAATGCAGCTGAAAGTTAGTTTGTCATTTGGTTTATTTACGGAGGTTCCAGCGAGAACAATGGACAAGATTTATTTATTTCATTTATTTGGTTTATTTATAGGCGCTCTTTAACATCTCAGGTCATCAACGTCCCATTCAAACCAGGCGTGAAATAAGCCGATAAATTTTGCTCAGAGGCCTCTTCTTTCAGGCTTGAGGTTCTTTTGCGTGCTGTAAAAGTACGACACGGAACCCACGGCTTTACTTCCCTTCTGAAGGAAGCCATGGTAAGGATTTTACGCCCAAAAAAATTCATCTGCCATGGTCGGGATTGAACACCCGATCTTAGATTTCGAAGGCAAGCATGGTTACCACTACAACACCAGGAAGGATTGACTATACTAGCTGAAAGTTAAGATCACAGAAATAAAACAGATGGCAGTTTCAGTAGTTACGCATGACCATAGAAACACCCCAAAATACTGCATATCTTACAGATATGTTAATGCAGATACTAATGAATATCAGGGGGATAAAAGACTGAAATTATGTGCAAAACTTCTTAAAAGTATGGTTTCAATACTCGTATATTGTTTGTCACGAAAGTTAAAGTGTTACTGCTTTTCCTGCTTACGTAAATATCCAGATGAATTTTATATAAAGTGTTTAAATAAAATATTTTTCTGTACTAAACAAGAATCCATCGGATTGCTCTTCAGCATTATTCATCTTGAGCTCTGTCAGATCCTTATCTGTGCCTGCCGGACCAAGTTGCATTGAAATCGGCCGTAAATAAATAACAGTTGTGGTATTGGCAGTTATTGTTTACTCAGGATGGCTTAATTGACCATTATATCATTGATTGCTCATTCCATAACAGTTCCTTTGCGAACAGTAGATTTTTGTAATTTATCTGCCTGTTCGAAACCAGTAAATGTAAATTGGAGCTTGAGGGGGAAATGTTTGTAGTTTGAACGGGATTTCAGTCACGAGGTTTTGACATTAGAATTGCTTACTTTGTGTTAGATTGGATTGAATTGAATTAGATTGCAGAGACGGAAGAGGACATTTCGGTACTTCGGTGTTTGTTCAACAGCCAGCCGTTTGTGCTTGTTACCTATCTCCGGGAAGAAGGAATGAGATGATTTATTATTTAGTTCATTTTCCGACTCTATTTAACATCTCAGGTCATCAGCGTCCCATTCAATTCAGGGTGTGAAAGGCCGATATATTTTCCTCGTAGGCCTCTTATTTCAGGCTTGAGGCTCTTTTACGTGCCGTAAATCTACGATACGTAGACCCTCGGTTTTACTTCCCTTCCTAAGGAAGCCATACTTAAGATATTTACACCTGAAAAAACCCATCGACTCTGGTTGGGATTGAACCCGTGACCTTGCGTTTATGAGACAAGTACGGTTACCACTACTCACTTATGGTATAGGGCTCAGGCCTTGTTGCCCTCAGCAGCTCACATACGACACTTAACGAGTGTTATGTTATGGTACATTTGGCCATGCAATATTTTTAAAGTACCTCTGTCTACCTCATCTGCTCCCCAGTTGGTTTAGTTAACATTAGGCTGAAGTGTATCTTTCTTTTTTTGCTAAGAAATTTGCAGGTTCGAGATCAGAATACTTTCACTGGAGCTTGGTTGCAGTTCTGCCAAATAATGTAGATTTTCGAAACCCTTCAAATCATGTAAGAACCTGTATCTATTAATCTATTTTAAAGAGTGATGGTGTTTAGACTGGCACTTGGATGCAAATGTAAAATCTGCTACATATTTTGCTTAATGGGTCTATCCATATAACGAACATTGTGCCTTCTAATTTTAATTTTTCCCAATTATGGAATAATGTTAACTCTAAAGTGTTACCTGCTTCTGTCAGACTTGTTTCCTATACTGTCGCTGATGACATTTTGCCAATGAAAGAAAAATTGAGACATGCACATGTTTGATATTGACTCATACCCACTGTGTGATCAGCTGCGTGGTGCAACAACCGGTGTGAGAGCAGTTAAAAGCTTTTCTCAAGTTTTCTATGTCCAACAGCAGCTGTGTGTTCAAAAATCAAACACGTGACTGTGATGTGGATTTGGCACACACGGTTTCTTAATATTGAAGATGTTCCACATGACATCGATATATGAGAAGTAAAAAAATGAAGCATCTGTTTGAAGAAGAAAGGGCAATGCTAAAAAATGTGTCTTATTATAACTTTTTGTTATACTCCCATAGCAGGTTAAAAAAAAACAGCCCTCGTATGTAAATATTTTCATGTAATATAAGTATTTATGTGTTAATAGTTTTATATATAAATAATATTGGCATATAGGTAACATGTGCGCCAGTGTTAAATAGGACATGGGTTCAGATTCTGTCTCCTATTTTTCTTTTTCTCGGACTGGAAGCAGGCAGAACATGCTGGCCGTATGTAAATGCGTGATAGAAATGACAGCACTGTACAGTTCATAGAATCCTAGTGGCCGTCGGTAGAGCTGGAGTGTGTTCAATACTTTAAAGAATTACAAGATCAGCGAGCAGTCATTTGAGTGGTTTGACAGTCATCGCCTATTAAGTGAGGAGATATTATGAATGTAAAAATGTGCGTTCGTGGTTGCGACAGTTCAAAGAACGCCGATCGTCCTGTGACAATGACCGAAACACCTCGGCCTCTCACCAGCCGGTCAGACATCATGGTTGTGCAAGTGGAGAAAGTTGCTTTGGAGGATCGGCGATTAAGTGCGGAAGACACGCCTCCAAAGTTGCATCTGTGTGTGCACACTCCTGCATGAAGGCTTGAAAATGTCCTCCAGGTGGGTGGAAACATGAGGCAGGCGTGTCTTCGTGAGAACAACTTTCAAGTGGTTTCTCACTTACCTGCCTAGCGATTTTTGGATTTTTCTAATAATAAAAGACACTGTCTATGGTGGTGAATTCTCCAATTGAAACACTATTGCAGCTGCAATTTTCCAGTGGTCAAAACAAAGAAGCGTTCGCATGGTATCATAGGGTGGACGTTGTAAAAAATGTGTGCGTCTGCAGGGAGAAGAAGTCGGTCCTGGTGGTGTAGTGGTAACCATACTTGCCTCCTACACCCAAGAACGCGGATTCAAACCCGGCCAGGACCGATGGATTTTTTCGGGCGTAAAAATCCTAAGTATGGCTTCCTTCGGAAAGGAAGTAAAGCCGTGGGTCCCGTGTCGTACATTTACGGCACGAAAAAGAACCTCAAGCCTGAAAGAAGACACCTCTGAACAAAATTTGTCGGCCGTTTCACGCCCTGAGTTGAATGGGACGCTGATAACCTCAGATGTTAAAGAGCGTCCATAAATAAATCAATCAATCAATGCAGGGAGAAGAGACAGAAATTTCAATTTTTTGTGCAGCAAATAGTTTGTGAGAAACATAAATTGGGGACCTTAGAATATCTCCTAACTACATATTTCTTATTAAATTTTTCTAAAGTTTGACCGCAAAAATATAATTTTCAGAATTGCAACTAATGGAAGAGTGTCCTAAATTGTGACTG
Source organism: Metallyticus violacea (assembly GCA_030762175.1). Lineage (NCBI taxonomy): Eukaryota > Metazoa > Arthropoda > Insecta > Mantodea > Metallyticidae > Metallyticus > Metallyticus violacea. Next base: position 9,751,132 of record CM060845.1, on the reverse strand, counting down.
ACAATGACAGTTCATCAGAAGTAACAAGTCTGCGTGCAACATTGTTAATGAAAATGTTTAGCGCATTGGTCACTAGGCAACTATCAGATTATTAGACCAGAGCACTAAGACCGTTTTCCTTGTGTCGTGGTTAAGAAAATCTGCAAGACACAAACTTCTGCTGAGAAAAATCATGTGAATTGCCTTTAGGGTTATCAATAACTGTAAAGGTCACATAGCGAAGTATAAATAAATTACTATGTGATTTTTGTAAGTGAATTTTAGGGGAGGGAGGAGCACATCGAACTATAGGGATGCTGGGAAGATATACTCTACAGCAAAACAAATGAAATGCGATACTGGTTAAGAATAATTATAAGAATAATAAGAATAAGTCAAGCAAACAATCCTGAGGGCTATTGGCACCAATTAAACAACAAGCATTATCCAAAATGGTGATCGGCTGTTGTACAGCGGGGATTGTCAAAAATCGGTTTAAATGATATTTGTCAGAGGGGCAATGAAAACATATATGGTGTAATGAAAAAAGTAAAATCCGCCTGTCTGACATGGACCGGCAGGAAATAGGGACGATGTGCAGATGTCATCTCTGAACCTGCAGAGCGAAATTGAAATTAGATGGGATAGAGAGACCTGTATCGTGGAACTAGGCGTGTAACAGAGGTTAGAATAGCATGGCCTAGATTCGGAGACTGGAAGGCACGTACAAAGATTGTTGATGAGGAAGGCAGAAGGATTTGCCCATAATGCTCTGAACCGGAAGACAGGGTGAACGTTTTGACTTAAGTGCGCACAGCCAGAAGGTACCAGGACAAAATTTCTCCCGGATTCATTTGTAAATGGACAAAACTGGCTAAACTTGGGTATTTTCTTAAATGAAATGAAAGAGATTTCTATAAACATTATAAATAAATAACGCGGAAAATTTATATGAATATCAGAATTATTGTATGCATGTCTGTTTCGTGTGAGTGTATGTGAGTGCATTCTTTTTAATGTTGTTTTCGTTTATTGGAATTAATTTCAGAAATTTTACAAGAGCATGAACGGTCTTGCAGCCCACGCGACTGTGGCGTGCAATATATGCATGCTTAGTTTAATTGAAATAATAAATACTACTACCACCACCGCCACCAATAATAATAACAATAAGTTGAAGCTAACAATGTAATCGAAACGCCTGGGAGTATCGTTGCTTCATGAAAACGCCTTTCCTCATACAGCTGCGTATACTGCAGATAAACAAAATGTTTCAAATTTTTATATGCTGAAACATGCGCCATACAGTCAGAACGTCGTTACATGCAATTTTAGCTTATTTGCTTACAGATGATAACAAAGTAATATCACAGCAAAAGATTTTCCTGAAGGAAGTTTTCATGATTTAAGTCATGAAATATGTCAGAAACAATGTAACTGTCGTCATTTAATGCCTTTTCTTCATATAAAGCTGAAACGTCACAACAGACTCGAAGATTAAAGAGAAAGCTCTAAAAATAGAAAGATATATAAACAGTATCGCTTATCAAGAACTTAAGTCACTAGGTAGGGTCGCAAGTTGTGGCAGTCTGCGGCAATTAAAGGATTCGCGTGAGAAAGCGATGCATATCTCGGCTCATCATTTCCCTGGAGTGACAGTTACCCGCACTGCAGCAAAGCCTGCATTAAAGCAATTAATACACTTCAACGGAAGAGTCTCTGCAATACGGACTGCGGCTACCAAATGACCTCTTGAGGATCCGATAAACATACACTGATATTTACCAATCAAGTTTTTCGTATTATTATAAACATTTAAATAAAAAAGTTTACAACGAGGTTTTCCTTCAGAACTTTCCAATAGGCTTGAATTATGTGCGATACATCGCTTTGTTTAAAACTGAAAACGAAAAGTTTTGTTTATGGTACAGAGTTATTACATAAGCGTACAATGACACTTTTGTTTTTCAACTATTTCATGAAAAATGTAAATGAATTCCACATTGACTTTCTCAGTATTTACAAATTCTATATTCCATATAATGGGGGACCGCTTCACGCATAATGACCAGCCGGTCGGTACAAGCTGGTGAATCAGAAGTCAGCAGGTATGATTGTCGTCTAAGCTATTAATACTTAAACACTTAAAAGATAATCATATACTCGCGTTATCAATCGAGAAAATCCTGTAAACGCCTCCCCTCATTTTATCCACATTTCTGGCATGGCATATGAAATTAACCGTTACCCCTTGCTGTTTCCTCTGAAAAATGGAAGAAATGTCTTTACGAATCGGTCGACTAGCGGACTTGCTCCATCCAATCGCTGAGATTCACCAATCGGCACGTACTGCATCGTTGTTTTTACCGAGTGAGATTTTCACATAGTTGTGCAGTACAGTCCAGAGGGAAATTTCATCTTATAGTGCAGTAGTGTTGTGTTATGGAGTGGTATTCACTGCATTATCGTGTAATCATTTTCAAGGCAAAAATCGGTTACAGAAAGTTCTATGGCAGACGGAGACAGGCGTTTTGGAGTAACTTTCCTGAGAGCCCGGTTCCAACACGAAAAAGTTCGTCACGCAGGAGCTAAATTATGACCTTATTAATTAATGAAATGAATAAGTATTGGCAGTACCGTATGGTATTAGGAGAACAAAATTGGAATTCTTCTTCTTGTTCTTGTTCTTCTTGTTCTTCTTCTTCTTCCTCCCATTATTATTATTATTATTATTATTATTGTTGTTGGAATTAAACCACAAAAATGAAGGGTATACTATTAATTAAATGAAATATCTGACTGATAGACAACGCTATACTGTGTGGGTATTTTTAAACATTTTTACACATAACCATATTTATGAACTAAGCCCTTGATATCATCTTTACATTCATTAAAATAGAGAGATATAATAAAAAGTTTCGACTTACCATGTGTACTTAAAATTATGTGCATATGTTTCAATTGAACAAAAACATGTTACTTTTTAAAAACAATTACAGTGTACTAAGCTAGTATTCACAAGCAACAATAAACAATCGAAAGTTTAATTGATTTTCGTTAACTTTAAAATTAAATTTAAATTTTATTGTATTAAAACGTGTAACGCAAACGCTTTCTGAAGGTTATTACAGAGCGCTCTTACATCCAAATATAATTCTAAACATATATTATATTAACATTTTACATTTGCTATCTTCACACGATAATGTTGTTTAATGTAAAATTTATGCAACCTCATAAATACATTTATATGCTGAAATAATATTATTAAAACAATATAGGGAAAATTAAATACAAGAGAAATTTTTAAATTTCGGTTTTCATGTATACCCCTACTCCAAAATTTCCCCAATTTTCAAAATATAATTTTTCTTAAATGGTATATGCCGAGTTTTGTTGTGAAAAAACACATATTGGTGCTGGTAGAGCGATTTTTAAATGGTGGGTTTCAGATAAACCCCCACTCCTAATTTCCCGATTTCTCTGACTTGTAGAAACTATTTTTCTTGTTTTAATTAAATGGCATATACGGAGTTTCATTGTGAAAAAATCTTATATCAATGCCTCTAGAGCGATTTTTAATTTCGCTTTGACCCACAGTCGTTTTTTTGGGTATACTCCGACTCCTAATGGCTTGATTGTCCTGATTTTTGGAATCTATTTTTATCAATTTATTTTAAAGGAACATAACAAGTTTTAATTAAAAATTGCAAACGCTAGAGCGTTAACGGCAAACACACACGCGCGCACAATATTTAAGTTAGTATATAAGTTCAATGAAACAATTTTTCTATGACTGACTTATTGTAAGAAAACTGCTCCTTTGAAACGAAGTTAGATTCATTAGTGATGCGTGTCCGTGATAACTCTAAGAAGATGTGGACTGTATGTTAGAGAAAGTCCAGCACCTGCTGCAAGCAGTTTGAGTAGCAGATTCTGTTATTTCATATTTGCACCTAAGTTTTAAAATGCCGAAGCGCTTGAAGGCTGCAAGTCTACACTAGAACATACCGATGGCTGCCAGGGCTAACAGGTGACCGGGCTTTTTAAACTGCGAGGGGCGTTCTAAAAGTTCTCGTCCTGATGAGTAAAACAAAAGATTTAAGAGAAATACCTCTTTTACATCAATGCATTTTACTCTCGGTAAAATAAGATTTGCCCAACTGTAAAAAATAAGCTTCAACGTCGTCATTTGATGTGAATCTTTGTGTCCACCCAGCCATTTATTCAGGTTTCCGTACAAAAAGTAATCGCTGGGAGCCAAATCCGGCGAATATGGAGGATGTTCTAGCACTTGTAAGCGAAGGCCTTGCAGTTTTGCAGCAACAATCCTAGACGGGTGTAAGGTGTATTATCATAATGAAAGAGAATTTTCTTCTCTATTTCTCTAATCTAGTAGTGAAGCGTAATGCTCCCCGGTGAAGATTCTGCCCTTCGGGAGCACCACACCATGAAAATTCCAGAAAACCCTAGTTATAACTTTTCCTGCAGAAGGAATCGTTTTTGCTTTCACTTGTTGCCACCCACTGTTCGGACTGCTTCTTCGTCTCTGGCGTTTAGTAATAAATCCATGTTTCATCTACTGCTATGAAACGTCGAAGAAACTCACTGGATTTGCTTATAAACAAGTCTAAACACTCTTGCGAAATGTTCATTAGAGTGCGTTTTTGGTCCATTGTTAACAAACGTGGCACCCATCTAGCGGAAAGCAACCAAAAACTTTGTGTAAAATCGGTGAACACAGCCTATCGAAGTCCTTGCAATGTCAGTCAACTCACGTACCTTCAATCAGCGATCTCTGAGTACGGCAGTTACAACCTTTATAAACTTAGCAGTTTTGGAACGCACTAAACGCTCATCATCTTGAGTGAATGTACGACCACGCTTAAATTCAACAGTTCACTTTTTAACCGTCAAAAACGAAGAGAAGAGCAGTTTTGTATTTCTGTTGGGGACAAACCATTCAAAACGACGTACTTAATCATAGCTGATATTTCATGTTGTAGAAAATGTTAACATCAGTTTGTTTACACGATCATCACAAACAAGTGACTACACTTGCTCTTTTAAAATTTTACAGCTTGCTATCTAAAGGATGATACTCTACAACTATCATAGTAATGTGTCCATCTTTACGACATCTCTGATTCAGACCGAGAACTTTTAGAACACCCCTCGTAGTAATAATTATCGGTTGCAACTCAGTACACTTGAAATGTACTAGAACATAAATTAGTTCCAGTTACCTGGCTTCCATACACACCCGCTGGAGGGATGATTGCACCCGTACATCTTGAACCAGAATACAAACATCTCACCGCTTTCGCTAAAAGACGGCTACTGCAGCTAGCTGTAGGTGACCCCGGGAATTTGTTACATCATTTGCCAGTGTAATGCGATTTGCTATGTTAAGTGCAAACGGGACATAAAACCCTAGGAGGGTATTAACTTGCGCATCGGATGCGGGCACAAAGTGCACCTGGAGTGATGAAGAAATAATGAGATCGCGGTGGACACAGAATAGCGTGACTCATTGTTTCCTAATGCGTGCCTACGTTATACATTTTTCATTGCGGTTTCAATATCCTGAGCCGCAACAGGTTCCCTTCTCCTAATGGAATAAAGAATAAGTCCCCCGACTAATGGCTGGAGCTGCTTTGCAAAATGTGACCAAACTCCGCGGGCTGAGGTAGACGGTTTTCGATGTTCCGCTCTGCTGACTTTCAAAGGCTTTTTCACAAGCAAGGCAGGGCGAGAAAACGACCTTAGCACGCTGCTTTTTAGCGACTAAGGAGTAAAAATAATAATGAATAATATTTCAGGGTACATTGAAACAGCTGAAATCAGCAAGGCACAAATAATAAGAGCGAAACAAGTATCGATCACTACCATGATTTGTTAGGGGATTCGGTCGGTATTTAGACCCTTTCTTTGTCTTGTCTTTATGGAGTACAGTATATGCTCTCAGGCGAATGAGAAATTGCGACAGCCACTAGTTAAGAATCGATAAGACTGTGGCTAATTTACCATATCGCCAAGTCAATTCCGAATTCATCCTGTTAATAAGTAGATTTATATGTTAAGTGGTTCGAGAGTCACGTTTCTGTAAAAATGTTATTTTAACATGGAATCGCCCGCATAGGAGCTGTAAACATTGCAATATTAGCGAATTCCGAAGGAATGTAACTATTGCGGTTGTGCCCATAAAAAGATTTTTGAAAGTCTTCAAATCCTACTTATTAAGCACCGAAAATGATAATAAAAGTATATATATTATGTGTGTGTTGCTGTTAAAGCTCTAGCGGCCGCAAGTTTTGTCCTTTCTGAACGAAACTCGGCTTATAACCATCAATAATAAAGATTCATCCAGCAAAGTTGGACCACTAGGGGTGGGGATTAGTTAAAAATCGCTGTAGCAGCCACAAATTTTGTTTTTTCTCGCCGAAACTCGTTTTATGCTTTTAAAATGATTTAATTAAAATCCAAAAAATAAGTAAAACCAAACAATTAGGAATGGGGGTTTACCTGAAACCCAACATTTAAAAATCGCTCTAGCGATAATTTTTTTCATAACGAAATTCGTCATACACTATTTAAGTAAAAAAGAATAATCGTTTCTGAAAATCAGCGAAACCACACAATTCGGAGTGGGTGTTTTATCAAAAACCAAAATACATAAAATCACTCTATCAGTACCAATATTTGTTTTTTCAGTACAAAACTTGGTGTATACCTAACATTTGAATAAAACAAGAAACATAGTTTCTGAAAACTTTGGAAATGGGGCATATCTGAAAACCGAAATTTAAAAGGTGCTCTTATGTTTAATTTTCTCTATATTGTTTTAACAGAAAAAGGCAAATTAATTCTACATATAACCTGTAATTATAATGACGCATATGTTTTATATTTAATATAGGTATCGTCGTGAAGATAGCAAATGTGAAACATTAATCTAATATATGTATGAGAATTATATTTGTATGTAAGAGCTCTCTGTAATAACCTTCAGAAAACGTTTACGTTACATATTAATAACATTTAAATTAAATTTCAAAGCCACTGAAAATCGATGTAACTTTCGATTGTATATTGTTAATTGTGTATATTTGCTTAGTACATTGTATTTGTATTGAAATAGTAACATATATATGTTTTATTGACATATTTAAACTTCTTCTTCTTAAATACAAATCTATATAATTCTCTATTTAAGTTAATATGAAGACAGGAATGGGCAAATGGCTACATTTGGTACACATGGCTACATTTAAAATGTTTAAAAATACTCTAAGTATATCTTTTTCTATCACTGGTCATATATTTCATTAAATTAATAGTACACCATTGGTTTTTGAGGTCTAATCTCAATAATAATAATAATAATAATAATAATAATAATAATAATTCTAAAATGTGGTTTCCATTTTGTTCCCCTAATACATGCAGTGATATCAAAACTCATAACCTATTTCACTCAATTAAATAATAAATATTAATTGGGATTTTATATCCATTTTTAAAGTTATTCAACCTGCTGAGAAATTTGCTTTATTATGCAGCTTATGCGTGACGAACTTTTATCATTCCGGTCATTTTCTACCATTTGCAGCGCAAACTAGGCGTTTTTGGATAACAAAGCAAGATAAATCTACAATTATATTGCTTTTTTTTTTCCACAGAATGAAGGAAACACGAAAGCAAACCACCAAAGGCAAGCTATACATCAATTCGCTATTCTTCCAGAGAAAGGTCGTATATTCAATAAGCGGTTACATAAATTTCGAAACACAAAGTGACTTTCATAGCCCTATACAATGCCAATGTAATTTATCACAGTCGACATGAGCGATTTAATACTTGCAAATAACATCACTCTCATTGGCTGTTGTGCTCTGTTGATCTAATGTGTGATTTTTTATAAATGTCATTTATAAATAAAAGCTTTCACATGTCACCATGGTTGTAATAAAATTATACGAATAAATTTTCCAATTTTTATCTGAATGCCGCCCAAAACTAACCTAATTCTTGATATATATGAAATCTGAAGGTCTTAAGTGCATTAAAATGGGAAGCTCTGTCGACGAAATGAAAGTTCTATAGGGTAGTACGTGACCGTTAAGCAAATAATGTCCAGAATGACGAACTGGCTACACTGTGCACTTTCTGGTTAATTTCCAAAATTAATTGCAGCGAAATATAAACATTTCCTATGAAATACACCTTTATCCTGCAAAAATAGGCTAGTGAGACAACAAGTTATTAAACTCACGCGTATTTTTAATAAGAACGAGTAAATATCTGAACAATGAAAATGTGAAGACCAATGGCATTGTGATGCTACCTTGCAACCTTCAGTTTTTTTCTACTCAGAAATACCAAAGTGAATGATGATAACTGTAATGATATCCGTTATGGTAATATGATAGTATAGTTAAAAAGAAACGGAACATAATGTGGAAACTTTAATTAAGGGAAATTAAACCTTTTCACAGCACTTTACAAGTAATTAATACGGGAGGTCCTGGTTTGACTGATCATTCTAACCGTGAGCTTTTTCACGGTTTTCCCAGGTCGCTTAGGCGAATGTTACGACGGAACTTTTTCAGAATTTTCCACTCTCCAATTTACTGTACTTTTATTTCTTTGTTCTTACAGGGCGATTGGGATGGTGCGAAGTAGCGGTGGCTTGCGTTTTTGAAAGTTACTGCCCCATTGTCTGTCAAGGAGTTGTGAGAGTTACCAACCTCTAAAAGGGGCGGGTTCTCCCCCCGTCGAGGTCCTCTATTTAGAAACATTATTAGAGATCCCATTCTGCGATCATGGCACTCCGTTCGTGTCTCCCCCACTTAATCCCTTCATCCCTTAGATGCCGAAACAAGATCTAGTGAATGCAAGGGAATGGCGTAACTTCTGCCATTCGACCTTTCGGAATAAAATTTGAGTTCTTTGAAATTCTTTATTTATTTATTTATTTTTGAGTAGTTTTTAACGCTCGTTTTTACTACTGAGACACCACAGGCGGTGGATACTGATGATATATGAGGCGAAATGATAAATTGGGAAAGAAATTTTTTTAAGGAAGGAAGCGTTCCAGGCCTTAGTATAGGGTACCTCCCCGGCATTTGTCATTTATGAGGACTGAGAAAAACCTGGAAAAAACCTCAGTCAGGGAGGACGGTCATGGTGGAATTCGAACCCTAGACCTCCTGCTCACGAGTCCGCGCCTTAAGAACCTCGGCCACCTTTGGCGGTGTCTCGTCGATTCATATCCATAAACCATTGACTTGCTAATACCTTTAATTAAAAGACTATGGAGGCTGCAGCGAAGACAAGGGATGAGATCTCTGATAAAAGGAATTAGACAAGATTGCGGCATGTCTCCAGCGATGTTCTAAACATATTTTCCATTTGGAATACTGAAGTGGCGAAAGCAGGAACAATAACTTCTTTGTTGTTTGCAGATGACCAGCTCATGGTAGCTCAAAGCCGAGAGGATGCAAAATGTATGACGAGGAAGCTCTTGGTGTCATGGCCCTTGTCGGAAATCAAGGAGGGGACAGTGACTTCAGAGGTAAGAGCACTAAACTCACTTAAAATACACATTTGATAATTTATTGACAAAAGTAGAGAACATTCCAGTCTGGGTTGAAATCTTGAAGCCGGAATTGTTGTTTCAAAAATTCGCATTTAATTATAATTGCTTCTGATGGGAATAATAATAATTGCATCATGTTTTAGGTATTGTTTAATATCAAGAATAGCAAGGGTTTCAATGTCACAATTAGATTAAGGACTTCAATTTTACAAGATATATGTCTTTTTGACTAATATTCAAGTTATCTTTCTGTAATACCAAGATTGACAGTGCACTTATGTCTTTGTTATGTTTCTGTAAAAGGGAGGACCGTCCTCCCTGACTGAGATTTCTTCCAGATTTTCCTCAGTCCTCATAAACGGCAAACGCCAAGGAGGTATCCTAAACTCCGGCCTGGAACTTTTCTTTCTTAAAAAAAAAGTCCTTTCCAAATTTATCATTCCATCTCATGTATCATCAGTGTCCAGTGTTCATCGCCTCAGTAGTAAAAACGGACGTGAAACACTATTAGAAAAAAACTACAATGGCTCCTGGCAGTCCATGTTATTGTTGACAAAATGTGCCGTACACAGACTGTTGAGCGGCCTGCCCCTTCCTATTTAAGTTACATTTTCCAGACAAAATATGATGATTCTGTTCTGAAGAGATTCTGTTCCGAAAATACTCAGCTCTATTTTTCAAACTTACCTGTGATAGACAATGAATAGTTTTGATTGCATGATTATTTCCAAAAGTAATTCATTAATGTTTGTATTTTCCTCAGCAAAATCTAGTATGATTAGATACACTCTATAATATAGTTAGTAAAATTTGATTGTTTTTATCTACGAGTATCTTTGACACTTTATTGTCAATTAACATGAACAAATAACACATGACAGTGATTTCAAAATAAGGATTTGTTAGAAAACTACCTTAAAATTATTCTGAAAAAAAAACCATTTGATTCATCCAACGTACATAATTTTGTAGCGTTTTTAAACTTCAAATTACATTCCTGTCTAAAAGTAAATAGTGGAATTTGATTGTTTTCTCTTGCACGTTTAATTTAAAGTTAAAGGTCTCCGGATGTGTATGAACAAAACAGAATAGCTAACTATTGGAGGAAGTGGAACATATATTAAATTACTTCGAGGGCCATCAAATTAATAAAACAGTTTAAATATTAGGAAGCAATAATCCATGAATCTGCAAATGCTGTGCAGAATTACATCACGGGCAAGAGGTTCAAATAAAAATCCTAAATGGTGTTTTATAGAGCCGAAATATTCATTGACAAACAAAGAAGAGAATTCTCCAAATAATCATAGAGAGCACATAGGCGATAAAATATGGACGTTAGTAGAAAGGCAGAAAAGTAACATGCAGATAATGGAGGTGAATGGAATTCAAAGAGAGCTCAGAATATCTATGTTAGAAATGAAGAAGTGATGAATTGGTAAAACGACATAATCTGCAGAAAGGTGACTAGCCCTCAGAAATAAAAATTAAGTGAAATGTATGCGGTTAAAGGAGCAAAACAGTTGCCAGTCAAAAGCCCAAGGCGTTTGCGTTTTGAGTACATCCTGAAGTTGCATCAATTCTCAGATTGTCTCTGGTCATGTATTGTGAGACATGCAGTAACCAATAAAAGCATCCTGACGGTCCCACAACACCGTCGTCATAATTTTTCCTGCAGAATGCGTGGCCTTGGCATTTTTGGGAGTACTTTCGCCAATGTTTTGTAGTTTTATTTCGGATGTTGAATGATGCACGCAACTTTCATCGCTATTAACAATGCGAGCTAATCTCCCCCTCTCTGGTGCATTAAAAGTAATGGGGTACATTTATCTGTTGTTGCTTATCAATAAAAACCAGACGTTCAGGCATAAAAATATACAAAAAGCAGGCAAAACGGCGCTTAAAATATAGTATATAAAAGGCATTACCGGATATTCAAGTTTGAAAAAAAGACTAAAAGCACTTATAACGCAAAGAGAGATATTACACACTATAGCTGCTGACAAAAATACAATTATCAATAAATTTGGGGAAAAAAGTTTAAAATGATTAATTACAAGAAGATGCACATAATTCCTTTATTGAACGTGCAACATTCTAAAAGTTCTCGACCTAGCCAAGAAAATACAAGATTTATGAGAAATATATGTTTATTTTTCAACATAATCACTTTGTAAATCAATACATTTAGTCCAAAGAATTTCCCTTTATTTTAACACCTTCACTAAACAAGATTTGTCTCACTGTGAAAAATAAGCATCTGTCTCAGTTTCAACCTCGTCATTTGATGTGAATTTTCGTCCATTCAGCCATTTATTCACGTTTGAAAACAAAAAATAAATCGCTGGGAGTCAAATCGCCGAATGTGAAAACACTTGGAAGCGAAGGTCATGCAGTTTTGTAGCAACAATCCCAGACGCATGTGAAGGCGCATATCATGATGAAAGAGAAATTCTTTTTTCAAGTTGTAGACGTTTAGCCTGAATAGCATCCTTCAGTTGGTTCAGTAGTGAAGCGTAATGCTCCCCGGTGATGGTTCTGTCCTTCTGGAGGCAGTCTACAAGCACCACACTACGAGAATCCCAGAAAACCGTAGCCATGAGGATTTAAATAAAATAAGAACATTAGGCTCTGAAAGTTAGGGAATTCGGACCATTAGGAGTAGGGGGGTATACCTGAAAACCGAAATTGAAACAGGAATTATTTTCTCTCAATTGCTTCGAAAATAGTACTAATAAGTCATGATTTATAACGATGTATTTTTGACAATAGCATTGCCGTGAAGTTAGCAACTGTGAAATATTAATATATTACTTCATCGTATACCCAGCCGGTATCAAAAGAAACGGCAAACTTTTGATAGGACTGTTATTCTGTATCCCAACAATTACACTGATAAACCCTCCCGAGGCTGTACGTTTGTCTGTTGTTAATTCTAGTCTTCTACTGGCTGAAGCTGTTACATCACTACACGTGGAGTTTGTCTGCTATTGACTGAAACTAATGGTGCGAAAAGACAGAGAAACTGTAACTAAATTATTGATCTGAAAGGATCTGAGGAAAAAATGATAGGTTGCCATTCAACATCACTCCACGCTGCTATTGGCTGAAGCTAAAATATTATTGATAGATTAGACAAGAATCACTATTAGTATGTTATCAAAGGGTCTGTAAAAATTGTGGGGACTAATTCCACTGGCTTGGCCCGTCTTCTACAAAAGAAGGAAATGACCAGAGGCGAGTGTTTTGAATTGTGGGCTCCTGATTCCTCCCAATTTCTGTAAACTCAATTTGTTAACTTCTCTGCTCTAGCGGTCTTTAATAACGTGCACAAATTCGTTTAGTTTTTCGCAGCTCCTACGTGACGGACTTTTTCGTGTCTGTAGGATACTATTTGCGCATTAGGTATTTGGTGTATAATGCAGGCAGTGTGATATTGCTTATAGAGCACTAAAACTTAATGAAAACCAAAGTACAACTAGAAACGCTGCACGAGGGATGCATCTGTCGACAGAGCTCTAAGGAAGCCCATGATTGATGACCAAGTGTCGTGTTTGCATGCTGCATTAACTCTGTAAGGGTAGTCTATGTGTACGACCTGCTTAGTATCGACCTTACCCTCCCTGCGCGAAAGCTGTTCATTAAGGGTAAGGTACATTTTTACAGCAAAAACGTAAACTCATAAAGCGTGAGTTATTGCCCATTATTAGACCATATGCTATTAACAACTTAACGTAGGGTTGGCTAACTCAAGGAATAAAGCGCAGCTATAAACTACGATAATTCTTGGATGGATTTACAATCCCCTCGTCAGCATAAATGTCTTACCCTGCTGTTAAGGGGCGAAGTAGGTCTAAAATTTAATATGATTAATGCTTACTTAACCCTATAGTACCTAACACCAGTCTCCAGACTTGTTGTTTTGCTTTTAAATGTACAAGTTTTGATCTTTCGATCCGTCTATTTTTCAATCAGATAAAACCAACTGTACGATTTTAATTTATCATACTGTGCATATAACACTTAAAATACGTTTTTGTCACACCGACACTCAAGATGTGACAGACTCATTTGAACATTTATTTGTATGCTATTGCTATTGGGTTCTATTGTTTGGAAAAACCTTGTATGCTGTTTTTGTTGGTTCTTCAATATGTAAGAGAAAGGCGATTGAAGGAGAAATTGATGAGTTGCTGCAGGAGAGTGTATTATTTTAGTGAATTGGATTCAAACTACGCGCCTAATAATGTTGATAGTGAAGAGGACCATGTAACTAGTGAAGTAAATCATACACGTGGAATTTAACGATGATGCAATCTCAGGTAAGGTGATGCTGCAACATTATCACGTACATCCTTTGAAAAACAAAAATGAGTAATCTCTTGAACACAAATTTTTTCTTAGTCCTACTCGTTACAGAGTGCAGTTCACAAGGTAACCAGCAAGGCTGTGTAGTAACTGTAGCAGTTGTGTTATATGTATGTACTAAAGACGCGTGTTCCGTTAGCTCTGTGGCAGAGTGTGCAGTGGTGCCGTGGTTAAGAGTACAGGTTTGCCTCTCTGCATAAAGCACTTTATTTTTAATAAACTTTTTTTAACACTTAGTGACAAATTAGTAATATTGTTTCCCATACACACCGCCACGGGTGGCCGAGGTCGTTAAGTCGCGGACTCGTGAGCGGGAGGTCTGGAGTTCGAATACCGCCAGGATCGTCTTTCCTGACTAAGGTTTTTTTCCAGGTTTTCCTCAGTCCTCATAAATGACAAATGCCGGAGATGTACCCTAAAATCTTAGGCGAATAAATCCTTTCCCAATATATAATTTCATCCCATGTATCACCAGTGTTCACCGTATGTGGTGCCTCTGTAGCAAAAACGGGCGTTAAACATTATTCATTCATTTTCTCATACACAGCAATCTTTAACGTCATGTTATACATATAATAAATATTACTTTTTTCTTCAGTATTTGTTCTATCTAAATGCAATATGCTGCATACAGGAAGGACAAAAGATGACTTATGGACACAAATTTAAGATGCCTGGGATGTTGTAGCCTCTCGTCCACACTACTGTAGAAATCTGATATCATCTATGCCCGAAGATTGAGGACAGTTATACATGCTGAGGATTCATAAATGTTTCTGTTCATGTATTTATTTAGTTATTTGTAAAGAATACATTAGCTTGTCTGTGCGTGCAAGGTAATGCCGTAAACTCAAATGATACATTTAAATATAATATGATATTAAGGCAACATGTTGTTCTACATATGCACTTATAAAAACAATCATATGGGATTTGAACTCAGGAGCTTACGCGGAAGAACAATATCTTCTAAACTGCTCTGCCATCGCTACTCTACCTTAACACTCTTATAATTGTAACCATTACAAGCAAAGCGCCCACTGCATGCGCTTGTGAATACAGCGTTTAGGAGCATTCCCGAAGTTTTCGGATCGACACGTAGAATCTGGGTGATGATTTTTTTGGGGGGGGGGGAGGGTCAAAGTGTTTCTAAGAGGCTTGTTCATTGGAAAAATGTTTTTTGTATGGAATAAAAATTTTCCAAATCAATCAAAAATACAAAAGGATAGCATCATATAAAAAAAAAATCTCCCCGAAGAGTTCTTACCAAGAAGAGGCAGAAGGAAAAAGTTCAGACTTTGTTTCATTTGGGACCATACTCTAGCGTTCTATGCACGAAAGAGAGATAAGGTCGTGATTGTTACTTTCTCAATTGACCATACCTGCAAATAAATGTGAGAAAATTGAGTACCACAAGAAAACCAAATGGATTCCTTGAGTCAGACGATTCATACCAACTCTTGCAAAAGGATGAAAAGAAGATGGCCACTGGCATTATTTATGAGTTCAATTGCAGCATACATAATATTTTTTATGATAACCCAACCTGGAATATGACTAATAAAAGTGTACATGCCACACATTCCTTGCTGAATTGGCCTGCAAATTTGATATAGCCTCACACAAGGTTAAGGACAAAATTAGAACTTTACAAGTGAACAGTTCATTGAATGAAAAATGCTGTTAGTACAAGTAAGGAAGGGCTCGCATTCTACACTGTCTCAAACAATAGGTTCTCTAAAGAATAAGCGGTGATGTTTGTGTGATTATAAAAATGGTTCATGGTGAACATTCAGCGACCACGAGAAACGAAAAACCGCTTACAATGTAAATGTACAGTGAAAGATTCCGAAACGACACACTCTTATTGAAATGGTGTCATTATATTTGACATTAAAAGTAAATATACCTGCAAAACATAGTATGTGGATATTTTATACAACGTGCAGCCATCTGTAAATTATGCGACAGACACTACCTATATGTTTGACAAATATATTATTTGTTCTAGAGATTTTGTGTTAAAGATGTTCCAAATAACTTAAAATGTAAATGTTACAATGATTAGCATTATAACATTATCCATATGTTAAATGCGCTTTATGTTTAAAGAAATAAACATTATTCCAGAATTCGCATATAAATACAGTAAGTCTTAGGTGTTTAGAGCTTAGATATTCCATGGTTAATAATTATTTCAGGGTGTAACAAATTGCAATATCTCCACGCACCATTCAAATGCTGAATTTAACCGATTGTTGTTTGTGACATGGGTGCTGTCTTTTATTCTTCCTAAAACAGTGAACCAGCTAGAAGTGTATTACCTATAGGTGCTTGTTACTTTCTTCCGGTATCGTAGAGTAGTGCCAACATAAACATACAGCAGTACAAGCCCACCAATCCGAACCCAACATTTTGTGAAAGGAAAATTATAAAAGAAATTTCAAACTAAAATGGCGTCGTATTAGAAAGTCAAATGGAGTGTAAAAATAACGATACGTGATTATGTACATTACAGCACAGATCAGCAGATTTAACAGTGAAGACGGTAAAACAAAATTGTTTTACAAAAAGTCGGTTTCAGCTGATGCAAAGACGAAAATCTTGAGGATGACGCGATACTCCACCGTCGCTGCATAAACATCATGTACGCCGCTGTAGCGTTGGGGTGTTGCTGTATGTACTGCAGATGTCTCCAATGCCTTTGCTGCAGGTAGCAGGGCTTCATCTGAGTGACTTACCAAGGAAAACTATTTCCTGATCTTCTGTGTCGGCTGCTTCACAGTCTGGGACTTGCTTCGCGAGATGTAGAACTTCAGTTCTGGTCCCCTTGGCCATAGTGATAATCATGGGGAAAGTTATGGCCAACCCTTTTATGTATAGCGCTTCTCAATCACCTCCTTGTTCAGTTCCTCAACATTGTTCTATGTTGACTCCATTTTTCTTCCAGTCACTTATTCGTTGCTTTTCAGATACCGAATTCAGCTGCCAATTTTATCTCACTTTCTCCTTTGTCTAAGCGTTTTAAAAAACTTCAAGTTTATCTCTTAATAAACAAGAACCATGTTTTCGCCTGCCTACTATTTTTAATCAAACATAAAAAATTAAAACCACAATAAAAAAAAAACACAACTAAGCACAATACATACAATAAATCCAACATAAGCAACCACGACGTTTTAAGCTTGATGCTGTATCTGCAACTGACCTGAACGCAGAACAAACAGCAGATCGAGTGCTGAAATATACACTGCTCTTGAAGTACCTACTTGTTATTTTAGGATCCCATGCAACTAACACCCTGGTTATTGTTTTTTTTTTTTTTTTTTTTTTTTGAGTAGTGTTTAACGCCCGTTTTCACTACTGAGGCACCACAGGCGGCCTGGTTATTGTGTATAATATATCCTACTCCCCTGTATATTATCTTCTTATTTCCTTTAATATCTCTATCATTGCTTTAATCACTTTCCTCCACTACTTCTCTATTTACTTTCCCTGCATAATTACCAAATTTCTCCAAGAGCTCCTTGCTACCAATTAAAAAAAACTCTCTGTAAATTATCCCATTTCTTCTCTCCATACTTTACTTTCTGAACATTCTACTGTAGGATGTATACCTTTATCCACTTTTCCACAATGTACATTCTTCTTTTTCAGTTTTATTCCGGTCAACCCAGTTGTCCCTGCTCTACCCCAAATCTTCATTGTACTAAGAACGGAACGGAACTGGTCTGCGTGTAATCGTGTTGCACGTCGACAACGCCTCTGTCCACGCTGCACTGGCAACTCAGTTTCTGCAGGAGTCAAAAGTCAAATGTTCGACCCACTCTCCCTACAGTCCAGATCCAGCACCAAGAGACTTTTTTCTATTCCCCAAAATAAAAGAAAACATTTGTGGTGAACGATTTGAATCATCTAAAACCGCAGTAGCTGTACGACGAATGTATTCGCACCCTATCCAAAGAAGCGTGGCGTTCTGCATTTACAAAATATTTTGAGAGCATGACACGCTGTATAGAATGTAATGGAAAATATTTTGAAAAGATGCATTGAGCAGATCGCATTTTAAAATTGTATTCCTTTCATTCTGAAACTTTGCATGCATGGGTGATACGTTTTTTTCTTCTCAGAGGTCTCTTCTTTCAGAGAGATTCTCTTAGGTGCCGTACATATAACACACGGGACCATCTCTTTACTTCCGTTCCTAAGGAAGCATATTTAGAAATTGAACACCCTAAAAAGCATCGATTTGGGTCTAGAACACTAAGGTCGTTTTAAAGGTAAAATACAATGCTTTTGGGGGATGAAAGTATGCATTCAAAGATGCTAAATAGTCAATACAGAATGGAGAAAAATTTATAAGATTGGGTAATGTGTCTCAAGGACATATTCTAAAACCTGAAATATAAATATTTGCTTCTGGGAGTAATCATGTTATTTGCACTTTTTCAGTTTCTGTTTCACAAAATTTTCGAGCCGCTTCACTCTGGCTCAATTTGGGAACAACTTATGGTGTGTTTGTTACACGATTGCTCGTCTTTCACGCGAATGCCACTTGGACTATCGATTTATCGTTTCGATGTACGCGTACCTAATTAGTTCTCTTTTCTCTCTCATGTTGTCCTCTTCACATGGAGTGTGCAGATAATTTTAAAGACACAGTATACCGTCATCTTAGAAATCCAATTACTATTAGAGGGAAAAAAATCAAAAGATAAGGTAGGAGAAGAGAAAATCTTGCTGTCTACTTAATTTAACTCGCAGGTTCTGCGAGGTAGACGCGAGTTTCTGTGAAGTGCTGTGGGTGATGAAAATTGGGGCGGTCTCTCTCTCTCTCTTTCTTACCTGTAACTAGCTTTCTTCCAGCAACAAGAAACGACAAGGGTGAAATTGCCGCAGGAGAGCGTGTTTTGTTGCCTGTAACGATCTGTGAAGAGACGGGAGTATTGCTGCCCGCATATGCGCTCTGCACAAGTTCCCCCTTCAACAGCACACTTCGAGTCTAATCTTTCATCGTTCCGGGTTTCGAAACAGAAATAAAACAATTTGCCATTATCCACTCACATTGTATTGCATTTACTCTCAGGGAAACAACAATATCATGGAAGCGTACACAAACACGGACTAAAAGGGAGATGCGAGGAAAGTATATGATGATGTACAGACAGGGTAAATGAAATGCAAATGTAAGGACTAAAATATTATAGCCCCAGTTTTATACAGTTATCAAATTGAAAAATGGCAAATAAACGTGTAGCCAAATACAGTGCTGAAAACAACGAGAAACACAAAAGTTAAACATGTGTATTGCTGCCGTTGTTCTGTTTAGGGTGGTAAATCTTTTTTAACGAAAGTTTAAATCCTTATTTAACAGCAGTGTTTACTTCTCATTTCACACAAACAAGCTGTAAGTCGAAATTACAAACAATGTTGAAAGCTGAAGTGCAAACTCCTTCAATTATTTCAATTTTGCACATAAAGCAACACATCAGTATCAGGTATGGCCTTCATGTGCCTGAATTACTGTCTCACACCTTCGAGGCAAGTTCCTGATTGACCTGCCCACCTCATCTTGAGAGGAGTTTAAGGGGCTACAGGACTGTCTCGGACCTGTTTCTCCAGCTTAATGCTTAAATGTACAATGTGGTTAACATCAGGACTCCTTGCAGACCAGTCCATTGTTTGAATCTGCAGTTCCTGTAGGGTGGCTCTTGCTGTATGCACTCTAGTATTGACTTGCTGCAATAGACATAACATGCTTTAGTAACATTTCAGCAATGTACCTGGCAGTATTAAGTCGGTTTCTGATCACTATGAGGTCACTTGGACCCCCAATAGTGATGCCATCCCACACCGTGACAGACCCACCACCAAATCTGTTCCATTCCTGGACTGCTGTTTACCACGGCGACGATACACTCCATCACACTGTTAGACGAAAGCGAGATTCGTCTGTAAACAGCACCTTGCGCCAGTGACAAAGCTGTCTGTCCCTGTGTTTCGGTGTAATCTCAGTCGGGCTCTCTTGTGCTCAGGGATTAATCTCGGGGCTTAATGAGGTCTTCGCGATCTTAAACCTTGGTCCCTGATATTTGGACCAGTTGCCGCCCTCAGATCATGTTTGTGCTGCGGAACAGTGCTCTGCGTCGCCGAAGTGTACAGTTGACTACATATCGGTCTTTTCTCGCCGGAGTTTTACGTTTTAGACCCTGGCCCGGTTTCCTAGAGCACGTACCTGTTTCAGTGAAGCGCTTCCATGCCCTACCAATAACGGAGTTTGCCACATTAAGCTTAGAACGGATAGTTCACTCTTCCTGCGGCAATGTGACCTGCCAAACAGTTTCTGCCTTATGTGGTGTCTCATGTTGACATATAAACAAAGAGTACAAAGGTGAACCCTACAGGCACTAGATGTCAGTTTCAAACAACGCTACCACTTTAATTTTCAACACGCTTGCAATTTTGAGAAGTAAACAAGATGAACACTGTTGTAAATAAACATTTAAACTTTCTATAATAAATATTTAAAAGCCTAAGCAATAATGTGTCCAAACTTTGTACTTATAATTGTTTTGAGCAGTGTTTGTGGATATTTTTTTTTTTGTAGTGTTTAACGCCCGTTTTTACTACTGAGGCACCACACTGATGATACATGAGTTGATATGATATATTGAAAAAGGATATGTTTAAGGGAGGAAGCCTTCCAGGCCTAAGTTTAGGGTACCTCCCCGGCATTTGCCAGTTAGGACTGAGGAAAATCTGAAAAAAAAAAAAAAACAGTCATGGAGGACGGTCCCGGCAGGATTCGAACCCCAGACTTGTCGTTAACGAGTCCGCGCCTTAACGACCTCATGTAGATAAATATGTAATGAAACGATTATATATAAAATCAAATATTTCATTTCTTTGTAAGATACATGACTTGCTTTGATATTAAAGACAACAAGTTCGTTCTTTCCAACATAATCCGCTTAGAAGCTGAACACACTTGCTGCAACATTACTCCAGGTTCTGGAAGTGAGTTTCTTCAAGACTTTCAAAACACTCCTTTACTTCCTGTATAATCTGTTCGTTTGACTTCATTTGTGCCCAGTCAGGGAAGTATTGAGGGTAATTCGTGGGAGCGAGGTCAGGCAGGATATGGTGCAGCGCATCAAGTCGTAGGTCAGTGAAACTGTCCTGAGCTACGCGGCTTGAATGCAACAGCTCACTGTCACGGTGAAGCATCTTTTTGATCATTCGCAGACATTTTTCTCAGTATCTCTAAAAGTAATTAGTAAAGTTCTCCAGTAATTGTTTTCCCGTTCTTTAAGTAGTCAATCAACAGACCAAAAACTCCAAACAGTCACTATTTCAGCGGATGGAATACATTTCGCCTTTTTTGGAGACTGGCCTCGTGCGGTTCCCTGTTTAAACTGCTATTTCGTTCCGGTATAAAGCAATGAATCTCTGTATTGTCCATGGTCACACAATTGTCCATATTAAAAAAATATGTTGAATTATTCTTAAACATTTCCAAACATCGACTGATATTCGCTATCATGCGATTTCGCTTTTGTTTCGAAGTGAGCAGACGCGGCCCCTGTCTTGCGCAAGGTTATTTTTAATGTTTAATTCATTATGCACAATAAATTTAACCCGCTCAATTGATGCTAATTTGGTTATTTTCGCTTGTCTGTCAGCCCAAACAATGTCATCGACTATCAATGATTTTGGAGTCCAAAGCTTGGTGCATCTTCGATGCTAGTTCTGCCATGCTTGAACGTATTTACCCAAAGTCGAATGGAAGGGCAAGCATCACCTAATGTAGGCAAAATCTCCTCCCTTGAGTTAGTCGCAGACTCCCAGTTTTCAGCAATCTTTGAAGTCTGATAAACGCGGCATTCCAGATATACCAATAGATACACTAGAGAGGATGTACACTGGTATGATTAAGTCTATTCTGTTATATAGAAGTGAAATATAGGGATGAGGAGAGCCCAACATGTAAATAAAAGTTAAGTTCTCAGGCGCTCTAAACGAACGTCAAACTATGGGACCATTAGTTAAATTGATGAATTAAAAGTTCAGACACTTTCCCTTGGCTGGTTTAAGTTCACCCTCCAACCGTGCCATTGGCTATTTTTGAAAGTTTAAAACATTTTGTTACCATTGGCTGATTTAAAGACTAGCAGTACATCACCTACCAGGTTCAGGGACCTTACCGAGCTTAAAAGTCCTTCGGGTTTGTTAGTCTGACCACGGCAATCCTTTTAAAAAAGAAAAGAGGCTTCACATGCAACCCTCGGGTTTATTGTAAAGATTTTTATAACCCTGTTGACTTTCCAAGCTCCTGCAATGCACAAACGCCAGACATGAACAATTCTTACGTTGAAGCTGAAGTGTATGACATACTTATATACGTAAATACACATTATAATTATATTTCACTGGGGGTGATCGGAGGAACTGTTACAAGTCTAAATACTGCGCCGTTAAATTACCGCTCATATATTTATTAGCTTGTTGTTAAACAAGGTCGTTCAAAATAGGTTTCTGAGTTCTTCAAAACCTATATCTAACAATTTGCAGATAGATCATTATAATTACGGAAGTTTCTGTTTTGTGTTACACCCTTTGCTGGCAGAAGTACACACCTGTAAAATCAATAATTACTGCGATGTTGTACTCGATCTCTTGTTCCGGTTACACTGGCTCGAAAAGTGATACAGTGAATCAATTCTTTCCAGCTTGTCAATGAACTGCGATAATGGACCCGAACGCGAAGCATAAAAGGAGGTATATAACTAATTATGACATTGTCTCCATGTTAAAGAGGCTAAGCCCTTTTGTACGCGTATTGTTGCAAGAGTCATAATTAACGTCAAGTTGACAGACTCATTGTTCAGACCTCTGGAGCTCACGTTAAGGCTATTGAATTTATTTTCACAAAGGCGCACTTAAATAAAGCCAGTAATATGCAATTTTCGATGGGTGCTTTTATGAAATATTACTCTTAGCTATGAATTTTTTGTTCCCTGTACAAAAGGCTCCAGAAAAGCGAATTCATAAAAAGTGTTTGATGTGACCGAATATAATTTAAATTAACCTCAAGTTTAGGATTGGATATTTTGATAGAAAGAGCCTTTTCTTTGATCAAACCAGCAACAAATACAAAATTCATATGCCAAGAAAAATTCATTCCAACATTAATAAAACTGATGTTAATTTTCAGTGAAATATATAACAAATTAATCTATTTTTATTAAATGTGAACATCGCGAAGATAATTATTCGAGCTTCTATGAATTTAAACTGGTGAACCATGTAACTTCAGCGGTGCAGAAATCGTGTTAGGTCTTCAGTGCTGCTACTGTGAATGAACGTCCACGGCACTAAGATGGTTCAGAAAGTTGCATAAAAGCAACGCACCTCTCGAAAATGAGCCGCGGACAGAAAGACCAACGACAATGGATAACAGTCATTGAGGACCTGATATAGCATTTCAACGTCAGTAGAAACCGTACGGCTCTATTTCCATAACAATATTAATCGATCCTTTCCTTTTTAGCTCTTTATGCAAAATTCAGTACGGCAAACTTCTGATGCTTGGAAAAACATTATTTTAATGATGTGCTAGAGGGGAAAACCGCTGTATATGGCCGGGAAAGATGATTTTCAACTACGGTAAAAAGAATTACAAATATTATGATGTATTTCACAACGAATTAACCGAGTTAACTTAAATTTAAACAGTTCACAAGCCTTTCACTGAGCAACAAAATATAATTTAGTAAATATTTACTTAATTCAATATAGTAAAATTATTTTTAAAATGTTAATACAGAAATTGATTTACTAGCTACGCACGAAATGTGTAGGTCCTGAACGGAGGTTGCAATATGCTGCACACACTTGTCCTATTAATTGTTTCTTTAAAAAAATACCGTCTATTATACTCTGACTGCTAATGGTGCATCACACTGCTATCTTTTGATCATGCAGGGCATCCTCATGAAGCAGGTAGCTTTTCTGATTTCCAATATCGGTTGTTTTCAGCATTAACTTGCTCGCTTATGTGGAACCAAGACTCGCCAGTAAAGAAAATCTACGAGTACTTTTGGATGCAGGGTCACCCGGTTCTTGTTCTTGTACTATAGTACTTTTATAGGATTTCAATTTCAGTAGCTTTGTAGCAGTCCGAACAGAGTAATAAGAGATTCCCTTTTGCCGAGAAAGACGTAAGAGTGAATTTGTACGAAAACGTTCCGGGGGCATGTCCAATGTTATGTAACGTTTCTTCTGTTAGCACTGTACATACCTGTTTACGTTTTTTTTTTTTTAATCAAGAATGCTTGCCGTTTCACGAAATGTATTTACATATCTGTGAGTACTTAACACATAAGAAGACATCCGCAACTTCCTAGAGTATATCTCCTACTGGACCGCCAAGTGTGGCCGAGGTCGTTAAGGCGCGGAAGGTCTGGGATTCGAATCCCGCCAGGACCGTCCTCCCTGACTAAGGTTTTTTCCTGGTTTTCCTAAGTCCTCATAACTGGCAAATGCCGGGGAGGTACCTTAAACTTAGGCCTGGAAACGTTTCCTTCCTTAAAAAATTCTTTCTCAATACATCATTTCATTTCATGTATCACCAGTGTTCACCGCCTGTGGTGCCTCAGTAATAAAAACGGGCGTTGAACACCAATCAAAAAAAAAGTCCTACTGACCTCCCCTCCGGCTCCCCGACCGGTTTTCAAGCGTGTTTCCTGACTTTGGCACCATCACTTTCTTTGAATACTTTCCCTCGAGGGCAGCAATTCCTAATCTTTGCTGATCTGGTAACTGAAATGGGTTAATTTTTTGCTTCCCTGCCTAAGGAGTTCTATGACAATGGAGTTCATCTTCCATCATACGCAAATGGTTCCAAATTTAATACTAAATATATTAATTTGTTCAGAAAATAATCGATTCTGTGTCTGAACTTGAAACGAATGACATCAAGTACCTTCACCAGCTGGAAAACTTAAATTCTCTCTCTGCAGAATTTATAACTATTTTGGGGTGGTTGAGGGAAGTTTAATGATTGATTTTTTGTAATGTGGCCGCATATTTTCCATCTAAATTTACCATTTGTGATTACGTTAAGAAGAAAATAAGATTAAAACTGACATGGAATTATCTTTCATTACAACAGGAAAATGAACGGGTTTGTACGTAACGCATTAAGATAAATTTTTAATTTTTGCGCGAGAAATAAACTTTGGAAATTATTATGGTCATTCTTTTATAAATTGCTCTAGTACTAGTTCATAAAATAAAGTGGTACGCATAAAAAAGTGTAAAAGCATAATAAATATCTCCTTAAATTTTTTTATATTCATTTGCCCAAGGCTGAAGGTACAAACATTTTCCTGTATCGTATAACACGATGTGATGTATTCAAGGCATAACTTTGTAGCGTTTCACTTGAATGTTCACGCCTTTTATTAGAAATAAAATGATAAATGACACACTTAGTTTTCTACTGTTGTTACTCGCTTGAGAGCAATTTGTGATTCCCTACTCTTCTCGAACGGCTGTTACGCACAGCCATATGGGCAAATGACTCTTCCTCCCCCCATTTAATATGCACATTACAGTCCTGGTACAGAATATCACTGCGTTTATAAATGATGCAAGGCAGTCCCACCTTATCTGCATTTTCTAGGTTGCTTGCTATACAGTTTCCTTTTTATCGGCGCTATCAGCAACAACTGCAAAGATGTTCCTCTCCTTTAAAGTGGGAGCAACTTGGAAAATGAAGATTTTATTCGTTTTATTTTATTGAAATGTTGATGAGATACATATATTTCTCTTTTTCCTAACGCACATTTATGGTTTTAAGTCTTTACATCGTTAAATCACATAAAAATATATACCATAATACTTATTAGCTCTTGTAAGAAATCTCCTCCGTGCAGGACTACATTTAACATTTTCTGCAACTGCTAACTTCCGCTATGTTTACGTTTACGTTCTACAATTCCACCAAGTTTGCTTAGTTACGTTCTTTCCAATGCTGCCAACAAAAAGAGCATATTTATAATATTTTGTTCAAATCCGGAAAATTAAATAGTTATCCTCATTATGACCTTTGTATAGGAAAGTGTGTAGCAGATGGGTCCCAAGGAAGAAACATGCGAACCGTCATGCTCGTTAAGGAAAGCTTTTCTTTATCTAATTGATACAGATAAGTCCTGGGTGGGCTATTATGAACCAGAGAACAAGAAACAATCGTACGCGCCGTCTCCGATCAAGAAAAAATGCAAGAACTTCCGCTAGAACCATCTCCAACACATTTGACAAAAAAATTCATCCCAG
The DNA here is from genome assembly GCA_030762175.1 of Metallyticus violacea. Lineage (NCBI taxonomy): Eukaryota > Metazoa > Arthropoda > Insecta > Mantodea > Metallyticidae > Metallyticus > Metallyticus violacea. Next base: position 9,724,842 of record CM060845.1, on the reverse strand, counting down.
ATTCCACATGTCGACCGGAGAAATTCAGTGAAAGGTAAACACTGTATTCACAACGCACATTCAGCGACTGGCACACTGCAGTGGGCACTTAGCATGTAAACGTAACGGTCACAATCATGAGAATCTAGAACGAGAACGTTAAGGCACAGTAGCGGTGACCGAGCGGTTTAGAAGGCGTAAGCTCCTGGACTCAAACCCCACACAACATTTTTATTTTAATTTTGTATTATCGGTTTTATAAGTGTATATGTAGAACCTCGTGTTGCCTTAATATCATATCCTATTTTAATATATCATTTGAGTTTTATGACATTACCTATCCACACACAAAAACGTAATCACAAACTAACGTATTCTTTACAAATAACCAAATAAACAAATGAACAGAAACATTTATCTCCTAAAGTAAAAACACATAGAAATAAACACAGGTGTATGAACCCTCAGCATGTATAACTGTCCTCAATCTTCGAGACATAGACGATGTCTGATTTCTACAGTAGTGTGGACAAGAGGCTACAACATCCCAGCCTTCTTGAATTTGTGTCCATAAGCCATTTTTTGTCCTTCGTGCATGTGCAGCATATTGCATGTAGACAGAACCAATACTGAAGGAAATATAATATATATATTATGTATATAATGTAACAAGACTTGTCTTCTTACCAAGCAGTTCGAAATATAGCGATTACTAATCTGTGACATTTTCTTAGTGTTTTATTCTTTTCTGCTTTTCTACTTATTGTTATTTTAGTTATATTGTTAATAGTGTTACATTTTTTTCATATATATATATATATATATGTATATGTGTGTGTGCGTGCGTGTATAGTATGCTAACGTTAAAGCTTGCTGTGTATGGAAAATAATAGTACCAAACTAATTTGTCATAATATGTTAAATGTATTTTTTTATTTATTTTTGTTAAAGGATGTACATAACGTTATGTAGCAGCATCCTAAATATGTCTGTAGTTTCACTCTTTGGGGCCCTGCGATATAAGGGGCAGAAATCTAAAAATTGGAACAAACTGTGGATCTAGATTCAGCGAGGACATGTTTTCTAAAAATTATTTTGTGACTGGGGAGGGCCACAGCAAGTTACGAAATTAAGAGGGAAGTCAGGGCCTGCAGGAAAATCCTTGATTGCAAAATCAGAGTAGTGAAGTGCTGGCTGTGAAATTTTTATGAGAAACTAACTTTAATTAGGGCATTATGCTATCATGAACAGCAAGGTATGGACTGGAAATAATAGGACTGAGCTCCATTTTGATGACGTGTCAGAACAGAAAGAGCGCAAGGAGAAAGGTTAAAAAATGCTTGAGGGATATGGATAGGCAGCAGACAATTGCGCAATGCAGAGAGATGATTACGCTGGAAGTATAGTCGGGACTAAAATCTGAAAGGACGTTGAAGTATGGTCCTACGTGGCTCAGGCTAGGGGCACGGTGGATGATTGAGGTTACCGGCGACTATAGGCGGAGAATTTGTCTCATCTGTGAGGAGGCGGATCATGGACACATATGCCGAATGAATATAAATGTGCGGAAGAATGGAGGGGAAAGATACCACCACTCTCCTTTAAGGGATCGAACAGAGGAAGTTGAGAGTAGAGATAGGTAAATTTCTGAGGAAAATGAGACAGCTAATGTCTGAAAAAGCTGATAACCGGGAGGAGGGGGCAACAAATTGTTTGAATCTGTTTTTGTTATTCCTAACGTAATTCCTTTCTAATTCTTCTTTTGCTTATTGGCGCCACTCCTCCTCCTACTACTATTATTACTACTTCATAAACTAAGCTAAGTGAAACCTTACACTCCAGACTTAGCACGATGAAACTTGAAGTTATTTTGGCCTTTGAAAAAAACATTTGCTAGGTTAGAAGTGGTAACGAAGTATTTGAGATATTGTAAAGTTGCATAAAAACTCGTGGAAGGTGAATCACGAACTCACAGTGTTTTTTTTTTAATGACTTTCCCTTATAATATTAAGGCAAGTAGTTGAAAACGAAACGCATCAGCCCTGAAACTCTTTCATTTTCCAAATAATCTGGCAAATCCTTGGAAATAACTTTTATTTCATTAGCTCTGAAATTTCTTCAAGGTCAGATATATCACATGTTGTAAGAAGCCAAATCTGGGCTGTAGTGTAGCTGACATGTATATAACGCAAAAGTTTAACCAAAGGCATCTCCTTGTCCATTGAGTAACCACGTTGTAAAGGAGGTGTTTACGCATGCGTGGATTCACTGTGATGGACCCCGCGCGAGAGAAATAAACTGCTCTGCTCTCGAGAGCGGTGTAGGAGAGAAAAAGCTCTCACTATGTGCGTGAGTAAAGGCTATCAAATTTGAGGGTAAAATGCGCCTTAATCTCTTGTGGCTTCTGAACTAAAGTCTGACAGATCGGGGAAGGTTTCTATGGTAACTTAACAGACCCACAGCTTGGGGTCCATGAAGTGGAAACAGCAAATTATAGCAGCGGCTTGAGAAGTTCACATATCACCCGCATCACGTAGAAAAGCGAATATTGACATGAAAAGTTAAGTTTGTAGTACCTCCTGAGAGCATTAAATTGCAACCTGTCTGTCTGCTGTGCTCCTGGAATACATTTAAAGGGAAAATATTCGGAAACAACGCAAAGCATTAAACATTTGCAACAGTCTTTGAATGAACACAATTAAATAGGAAATCAGAGCATTAGAAAGGGGGGGGGGGGTCACCTGAAAATCGAAATTTAAAGTGTGGGGGTTAAAGAAAGAATTTAAAAATCGCTCCAGCGCTGCAATTTTTGTTTGTGTTGAACGAGACTTGGCTTATGCCATTGAAATAAAATAAGAAAAATAGTCTCTGAAAATCAGTGAAATCAGATTACTAAAGAGGGGGTTTACCTGAAACCCAACATTTAAAAATCGCTCTAGCGGCATTAATGCTATTTTCGCAGCAAAACTCTGTGTATATACAATTTAAATAAAAACTTAAAAATGGTTTTTCAAAATCAGAGAAATAGAGCCATTAGAAGGGTATTTATTTGAAACCCAAAATTTAACAATTCCCTAGCGGCATTAATATTTTTTTCGTTAAATGCTATATAAATAAAACAAGAAAAATATATTCTGAAAATCAGGAAAATCTAAGTATTAGGAGTAGGGATATACCTGAAAGCCGAACTTTGAAAACCGCCCTAGCATTTACTTTTCTATAGTTTCAAAATAAAAGGACAAATCAATTCAGCATATAAACTGTATTTATAACGATGCATATGTTATATTTAGCAAAAGCATTCACATGAAGATAGTAAATGCGAAATATTAATCTAATGTGTGTTTGAGAATTATATTTGTATGTAAGAGCGCTCTGTAATAACCTTCAGAAAACGTTCTCATTACATGTTGTTACTACGAAAAAAATTAAATAAAATTTTAAAGGCATTGAAAATCTATTTAACTTTCGTTTGTATATTGTTGATTGTGTATATTTGCTTAGTACATTGTAATTGTTTTTAAATAGTAATATGTGTTTGTTTTATTGCAACATATGAACATCATCTTCTTAAATACACAATGTAACTCGAAACTTTCTGTTATTTTTCTCTATTTTAATGAATGTAAAGATAATATTAAGGGCTCAATTCAAAAACGTAGATACATTTAAAAATGTTTGAAAATACTCATGCAGTATAGCTTTTGTCTATCAGTATGTAATAGTATATCATTAATTATTGTCGTTTAATATCTTTTATTATTATTATTATTATTATTATTATTATTATTATTATTATATCTAGTTTGTCTTTTGTGACACTTATAGAATGTAACAATTGTAGTTTTGTTCCCCTAATACCACAGAGTAATGCCATAACTTATTTCATTACATTAGTTTATAAGGCCTAGTTTGGGCTTTATATTATTTTTCAAAAGTAATCTACTCAGTGAAGAATTCGCTTGGTTCACGAAGATCCTGCGTGACGGACTTTTTTCTATTTCCAGCTGTCATGGTCATCAGTTTGCGAGTCCGGAAGAGGTGGCTGAGTCTTGCGAGGAGGAGGTTGGCGAACTCGCTAAAGAAACAAGGCGTGGCTGTTGCAACTTTATATGGGGAAGACGAAAGGCTGGTGAGTTAGAATTCTGTAAACTAATAGCTACCCTCGTATACTCAATATTTATCCAACTCCATTGCTTCTATCTTGAAGACTACAGTAGATCGCTAGTTAAGAAGCACTCTAAGTCTCAGCACTGCGCCTGCGCATTGACTGCGAAAACAAATTTCATTTGCTCATAGATAAGTTAGGTATGCAACCAAAGTGTGACTTAAACAATTTATATTATTTCGTTGTGTGGCTTTTGTGAGATAGTGTAGTCAATATTAATATCCCAATTACTATACTGGACGAGCAATGCTTGACGCAACCGGCAGAATGACCGGCTATGTCGGCGGAGGCGGGGAGTGTATTTTCCCTCCGCTGCGCGAGGCTTCACTGTGAGTTGAAATCTTGCGCATGTAGCACGAGTTTGTTAGGCGACGTAATACAGTTTATTGAGTGAAAGTATATCGAATGAAATGGGGCACTAGTATTCTATTCCCCAACGGGTATTCATGTGTGATTCATACGTGCGTACAGAATCAGCGCGTGCTGTAAAGAGGTTATTTCAAGAGAAGTTTCCCGATTTCCCCCACTTAACCACCTGCGATTTTTATCTCTGGGGGGGGGGCATTAAAAGAGAAAGTGTACAAAACAAATCCACTCACTTTAGATGAATTTAAAACTAACATTCGTGAAGAAATTGCTGCCATTTCTCAGAGGGAACTGCAGAGTGTAATGAGCAATTTCCTAAGCAGGTGTCAGAAAAATTTGAACAACAAAGGGAGGCAGTTCCAGCATCTCCTTTCTCAATATACGTGAGTAATTTAAGTTTAAGTTTTTATGTTATGTATGTTAGAAATAACCTACGTGACAACCCGTACTATATTTGCTGCGGACTTCCTGTCACCCGCACAGCCGACACGGCAGCCAGCCTCACCGGCCGGTCGCATGCCGCGAAACCGGTTGCGTGAAGGATTGTTCACCTTTTAAAATCAAAATGAACACATTCATGGTCTAGTGATTAGCCTTGCTGACTGCTGGACGTGATGTCTGGGGTTCAATCCCCGGTATCTACGTAGAAAGTTTCTAAGTTAGGGAGGGCTAGATCGCGGTCCACCTAGTCTCCTAAGGACAATTGTACACTCAGATCAAACCGCTGCATTATGGTGACCGACGCAGTGCGGTGTGCTGATCACATGCCCTCCTGCAATATTAGTCACTCTGAAAGTTTTGAGAATGAAAGCAATTTTTATATCACCTGATCATTGCATCTTTTCAAAGTATTCTACGTTGAAAGCCATAGGACGCAAAAACATTCTTTGCATGCCTTCAGGGCTGCGTTAGATGATTTAAATCACACACCACCAAATTTTTCTTCTATCTTGGAGAAACGAAAAAAGTTGCTTGGGACCATATCTGGACTGTATGGGGAATGAGGAATACATTTGATCCCGGACTCCTGGAATTGTTTCCAGTGCAGTGTGGGCAGAGCTTCCATGCAAGTAGTCTTAAAACCTTCGTACTCAGTAGAATGAAAACTTAGAGAGCAGGCATCTGGCAGCGACGGTTTGCCAACACTTGTTTTTGTTGGGGGATGCCCTCCTGGGAGGACCCAGATGGATTATTGTCGCTAATGATACTTTTTCTGCTCATCTGTGAGTTAGTGACTGCAGAGCTTCCTGACATAAAGTTTTTCTTCAAGGATTGTTTTCACTGCTTCTTGAATCTGATGATATTATACAACGATGAACTTTCATCACATTTTTGATTCGTTGTTGTTGTAGCGAGCCGTTCTAGCTCTGTCTTCATCTTAGGGAGTCCCTCCCTCTTCTAAATTCTAAAAACCATAAATAAAAGTGGAATGCAGAGGGCAAAGATTCCCAAATGTACAAAGTAATCTTTCAAGACATTTTACCCCAACCTACTTTAAAATTATAGTAAATCACAGCGCGGAAATGTCGCTTGAGATTCCATCCTAGCGTCTGGCGTAGCAACATCCGCGTACCCATACACCATACATTGTTAAGAGTGCGCTGTGACTTGCACATTTTGTTATCTACACTTCAGTCTGAAGCTGGGAGCTCCTTTACTGACTTGTTACAACTCCTTGTTGTCCATTGTCAAAGTTTCAAAGCGACCCTTCTTCTGTACTTTTCCAATGATAGTGATAGACAGCGGTAGAAACATTTTTAACAGTTAAATTTGAATATCGCTTCGTTCGCGAGCGTGACGATTTATTTCATTTTTTTTTTTTTTATTTTAGGGAATTTCATATTAAGAACAATTTTTTTAAATAATAATGGATTGAAAAATGATACATTTGTGTGCCATTCAGCAATAGTTTTAAATAATTCCTTCTGGTCACAAAAATCGTCGAAATGGTTCTTACTGCGCTCCTTTTATGAGCACTTGTGAGTGCTTTCCTCTCTCAGTAAGTGTTTAACTCAGTTCTATTTAAAACTTCATTAATTTGCACTTCTACTTCCTGCAAATTTAACATAAATTGTGAATTTAACGCAAGACACAACGGAAGGTGAGGACTTTTACCCATAAGGGTTATGGGTCCGGAAAGAATAAAGAAGAAGGAAGATTACATAAGAAGATAAGGGATGGGAATGAGCTGCGGTAGGAGATGGGAGATGGAGAAGTGGTGTTCGGATAAGAGGAGCAGAGCGCGAGAAATGGTGCAACCTGGAGTCCAGGAGGATCAAGAGAGATAGAAAGGGACGGTTGGAAAGAAAAGATGGAGAGTGATAAGGTGGAAGCGAGGTGACAGTGTTTAGTGAGTTAAAGTGTTAGGTTACATAAGTAGGAAATATTAATAGTGAAAAATGAACTTTAGTTGTTAAAGAGAAGGTGATTAGTTGAATTAAAAAGACTTGAAAGATTAATAAGCGTAATGTTTAAATGTCGAGTGTAAATTTAAGAGAAATGCCTGCAAAAGTACTGGATACCGCTAGTAAACAGTGTCCAGTAGTATAGTAATGTAATAAATTAGGATAGGGTAACTGACCACCACCTATAGTTCTTACTGGCTCCCAGTAATTATGTTAATTTGGTAGATTTTGGAATATTAAATTGGGAAGTACTTTAGTACAATTATATTTTGGTTTAATTTGCTTAATTTTTAGTTATTTCTGATTGTTTTAGTCTAGTTATTAGGAAGATCTGTAAAATAATGAAGTAGGAGAGTATTGTATTGTATATTTTATAGTAATATATAGAAAACTTGATATACACATCCTAGTTTAGGAAACCAGGTACCAGGGTGTCGTATACAGATTATTTATTCATTTGTTTATGACACAACGAAATTCTCCTGTATAGGCATCATAAACTACATGGATTAGGCGCCTTTCGCCCCTTCTCAACTAAACCGACCGAAAGGTACCGGAGAATTCTACTAAATGAAAGGATATAACTCACCAACTCTGCCCATTTCTTTTGGAAGTAGTCCTCTCTCCCTATTTGAAATAAAGTTGCATCTTCCGCAAGCCATGCTTTCTCACACGACCCAACATCTTTTCCATTATTCTCAAAACGATGACCATTCAGCATTTCCTTAAGAAATGGAAATATGAAAAAGTTGTAGGAAGTTTCATGAGTTGCCAGTTGCCCTCCGATTCTTACAGGAATTGCTTGCTTTCAATGCAGTGTAGACAGAGCACAGTAGAAGTCACGCAGGAGCTGCGTAAAGTAAGCGAATTCCTCAGTAAGGTGAATTTGTGAAGGTTATTACAGAGCGCTAGAGCAAAAGTATATACATATGTATTTAATAAAAAATACAACTTCCAGGCTTAAAGTACATTCTCTTCCGTAAACCAGCTTAACGCGCATATCAACTAAAACGTAATGTGATTAACATTTAAGCTACGTAGTTATTTTTAGGTGTACAGTTGCTTGTTCTTCTGTGTTCTCGAACTTTATGTGCTCTCCGCCTGCATTTATTGTACACGTTACACTACCAAGATTGATAAAGTGCATAAAATATCGCTTAAGACTTGTTACATCGCTCCAGCATTCCCTAAAATTCGGAAATTGGGCTATTTCCGCTGCCGTTTGGTATGAAGCCGCAGATCGGCCGCTGTCCTTAAGGGCAAGTCCGAGTATTTGTCCATGCGCATAGGCAGATCATTTTTCCCATATTCTTTTACATGATGCCAGCGAGTTTATCATTTTTGGCGGAAATACCTGATTGTTAATGCTAATGATAACAGGCCCCTCTCCCTGTGTGACACATTTCCCACCGGGGCCTGCTTAAGCGACGTCCTCGGCGATTGCAAAAATTCAGTTTTAAGCTAAACCCCCATTCGCAATTGTTTGATTTTTCAAAAATATTTTCATGGATACAACGGCAATAGCTTACATTCCCACTTAATTCTCCAAAGTTCGGTTGTACGTTGCAATGAAAGCAAAATGACCTCACTTCAATATCGTTAACATTCCTGGGTGGTCCTCAGATTATTCATTATAACTAAACAAAGGACTTTTAGGTATTATTAACAACTAAAATATGTTCCAAAAAAGTAAGAAATATGCCCGTGGGCTATTTTCTTTATTTCAGATAACCAATCTCTTTGCCCTTTTACTTTCTCTTGCGTCTTTAACTACATCTTTACTTCTATCTTTACCAATATTTCAATATACGTTGGACTACATACCATAAGCGGAGAGCAGTAGGATAGCCGCGATAGCCTAGCCAGACCACGCTGTAAGTTGTAATTATACTGTGCTTATCTACAAATATAATAAACTGTCAGCATATTTTGCCTAACGAGTCTGTGTTTTCATCGGTCAGTTGTTCATAAAATCTTTCTGAAGATTAACTTCCATATAATTAGAGTTACTTATGACGACAGTATGCTCCCATCCTTTCTCCGTACCCCAAATTTCAACCTCCACTCATCATTTTTGATTCAACCGCAGCTGAATAAATTCTCTTGATATCTACTGCGTTCTTCCCATCTTCCATTATATTTAACCCAACTCCTACATAGTTCACTACTTCCTTCGTCTACGAGGTGGTTACGGTTGTTGACTGCTGGCCGGGAGGCCTGGGTTCGATTCCCGGTACCTAATTGGAAAATTTTCTTATTTAGGGAGGCCTGAATTGGGGTTCACCCAGCCTCTTGAGGACAGTTGGGACTGCCTGATGGAGACGTGGCGTTTTTCGATCATGAAAGAGTTATCATTTGCTATTACTGCTAAATCATCTGCAAAGAGCAATCCTAGGATATCTTTATTATTCATTATTGGTTTGGGTGCTTTCTCTTTCCTATTTCCTTTAATATGTCACTATAAAATACTGAATAAAATTGGGTGCAAAACCCTGTCTGAAAGTCGGGTTATAAAAGAGCAAAATAAAAACCTCTCTATTATTTTTGCTTTCTCACGCCTCATTTCAGTTAAGAGCTGATTAACGATTTTCTTTACTTAGGTACACTAGAAACTTTGAAAGTTATTTCATCATTTCTATCGTAAAGAGCCTAAGGTTTACACTGCGCAAAGCCTCTAATAGTCGAATTCATATAATTAAAGGTATTCACCACGATTAATATATATATTTCTGGCTGAGCCGCGCTGGCAAGAGAAGTATACAATGTAGCATTATGAAACCCCCCCCCAATGCCTCTTCGTACTCCACTCACCCCTTCTGTTTGCATTTCACTTGTTTTGTTTGTTTTTTCCAGGTCTGGGAGCGCTCTCCGCGGCGGTTCAAAATTCTATTGTAATAGCGAGGAAACAAAGCAGCTCAGAAAATCGAACTTCTTTCACCACCACATTTATCTTTCTCTTTTAAAATAATATTTCAGACTTTGGTTCACGGCCTCAAGGATTACTTGATCTCTTGTTCTTTCTCGGCTCTAAGGAAAAAAATGGACGTCCTGCAAATAATTATCTAGCTGTTGTAAAACGATTCTCGTAATTTCCGTTTACGTTATTAGCAGAGCTTGAAAGTTAGGCAAAAGGCCTTTTCTATCTGGTTGTATATTTGAGAGTCAGATAGGATTTCTTGCATTTAGGGCCGTTAGGGCCGGTTTTCATTTGTCTATTTAGTCTATTTTAAGGTTAAAATAGAAAAGGCAAGTGCTTCTCAAACCTATTCTGTTTTAACAGTTCGAGGGACAAGTTATAAGTAATGGCGAACAAGGAGCAATAAGAAGAATCTAAGATGTACGATTGAAAGTGTATGGAATATATTTACGAATGAAGGCGCCATATAGGTATGTAAGTAGAACTGCTTGTCTCAGCACCTCCTTCCTCCTGAAGTTCAGTTCGTCAGGAGTGGTTAGTAATAGGGTCAGTGTGTATGTGACAGAATTACACGAGAATGCTACACAGCTACGTAAAGCACTACGGTTACCTGCCCTATCGAACAGTGGCGAAGTGGGCAGAGGCCTCCCCATTGCTGTCAACGAGCCGTCGATATACTTCGAAGGCTGCTGAACACGTGGATTACCTTGGAAACCTATGACGGATTTGTGACTCTTTGTAAGAAATTGTGCGGTACTTTTGCTCATGCCATTATAAACCAATGTACTACTCGGCAGTAATGCCATATACTTTCAATCGCAATCTTAGATGTGTCGTGTTGTCCGTTGTTCGCAAGAAAATAAATAGTTGCCATGACTTATGACTTTCACTTTGTACAAACATAAAACAGTTATCCTTTATAAATGTTTGGATTCTGTAAAATTAATTATATCCTTTATAAGACATTCTTATTCTTTGAAATTATTTAAATAAAATATTTGTATAACGGTACTCACCAGATGGTTGGCTAATCGGGATCTCGCGCCTTCGCCGCATCCAGAACCTGTGAGGAAAATGACGGAGAATGTGAATAAATAATTAAGATGAATAACGTAAAGTTGCAATATCGCTTACAAAATTAGAATGAAAATTAAATTGTATCCTCAGAAATAAACGTAAGAAAACTTTAGACGAAAAGCAGCTAATCTCCCTTCGTCAAATAATAGTCTAAAGCTGACAAACCTTCCCTTCAATTTTTTTTTTTTTCATTGATTTATATTTACACCCTGTGTTATACGTAGGATAGGATAGAATAGAATACTTTGGAGAATTTGCGCACCGAGTCCGCCAGATGCCCGTTGTATATATCCTTCCAGATTTCTTCCACAGCAGACACAGCCGGATTTGGGGGGGGGGGGTTGATATTTGGCTTTTATAATTAGACATTTAAGTCATATCTTTTTTTTTCAGTGTTTAACGCCGTTTTTACTACAGAGACAGCAAAGGCAGTAAACACTGATGATACATGAGATGAAATGATTAATTGGGAAAGGATATTTTTTGTAAGGAAGGAAACGTTCCAGGCTTAAGTTTAGGGTACCTCCCCTGCATTTTCCATTTATGAGGACTGAGGAAAACCTGAAAAAAAAAACAGCCAAGGAGGACAGTGTTGGTGGGACTCAAACACCCCAGACCTCCCGCTCACGAGTCCGCGCCTTAACGACCTCGACCATCCGTGGCGAAGAAGTCATATTTTGTCTGGGTATCCAAGGAACCGGATATTCAGCTACTAACGTGTTAAGCTTAAAAAGTATTGTATAATGTACAAAAGCTTTTCGATAAATAATTTTTTTAAATATTTTGTTAGCTTAATGCATAATGAACACGGATATAGTTGCAGTATGCTGATTTCGGATTCCTGCCTGTGAGAGATGTTCAAGTTAACGGCGACGAACATTATACTGCTCTGAAATTTTGCTTTCGTCTGAACAAATCGTCAGCTTAGACCTGTGGAGAAAATATTTTCCCGAAAGTACAGCTCAAAAATAGTGTCAAACATTTAAAGAGAAGAGGTTGCTGGTATTGTGAGATAGGGTCATGGTAACTGGGCAGGCAATACTACAAATATGTCCTGAAAACTATATAAGGCCATACCACACACATGCTGCACCACGATAATGCACGACCGCATACCGTAACTGTTGTTGCTGAATATCTCACAAAAATCGATGCGAAGTGTGTACCTTACTCTCCCTATAGTCCAGTTTTAAACCCGGGTGACTTTTTCCTTTTCCCCAAATTGAAGAAACATCTTCGTGAGAGATATTTTTCAAAAGCAGTGGTGAAGGCTGCGAAGGCGATTCTGAAGAACGTGTCAAAAATGATTTCCAGCTCTGTTTGAAGACTGAAAGAAATTGTGGGGCATTGCTGCATTGCTTCCAACGTGGATTACTTTGAGAAAGATCATCAAAATTGTGAGGTGGAGTAAAGAATGTTGTCAATAAATATTATCATCGTTCTTTATTGTCAAGCACTCGTGTTCAACAAAGAAAAAACCAACAGTTCAGGATTTCATGGAATAAACTGAATGAAATAAAGAAACGCAGAAGTGCAGAAGGTAGGCAGGCTAAATGAGGTCTGTCCACGTCTTACAAGATTTAGGGTACAGAGTGGCACACCTTATTGCATCATGGTCTTGTAGCAGAGATAAGGGGAGGCGGCTATTTGTAAGGAACTAGCGGCGGAAGAAGCTTAGAGATCGCAAGAATGGGCTGGCGCATCCGCTTGCAGAAAGCCATCTGCAAGCGTGCCGCGAAATGGCGGGAATATATCATTGCTCTGTGAGACTAGCGACATCTTTATTAATCCCTGGTGGAACCATTGTGCTGCTGAGAACTATGGCGGTGTGTCCCGTGACTCTGCAATTGTGCGTTAACAAACGAAACAGCAAGTGGGTGACTTACGGCGAAGCTACATTGATTTATATACATTTAAATGTTTATTTTATTATTTATTCATTGCAACACTAGCTCTGGCAAGTTTAAAAAGAATGAAACACAAACTAAAAATATGTATATGCAATTGTGCTATAGTTTTTTTTTTTTTGAATATTGTTTAACGCCCGTTTTTACTACTGAGGCACTATAGGCGTGAACACTGATGATACATGAGATGAAATGAAATATTGGGAAAGGATCTTTTAAAGAAGGAAACGCTCCAGGCCTAAGTTTAGGGTATCTCCCCAGCATTATTCATTTATGAGGACTGAGAAAAACCTGGAAAAAAGAACCTCAGACAGGGAGGACGGTCCTGGCGGGATTCTAAACCCAGACCTCCCGCTCACGAGTCCGCGCCTTAACGACCTCGGCCACCCGTGCTGGTATATGGAGTAGTTATAGCATCACTTAGATTTTGTGTATTTTTACACTTACTTTATTTAATAAACAACGGGTTCATTATTCAGTTTTGTTTTAACTGTAAGTGGTTATGCATTGTTGTATAAAACTTCTAAACATTTTTCATTGTTGTGATATTCTACTTATTGTTGGTTTTAGTGAAGTCAGTGATGCATGTTTAATAAGAGCTGCATAAAATTGGCAAGGAATTAAATTAACTCCTCGCCAAAAAAAATGGAAACTGTCGCATTAGCTTTTGAGGCCTTGCTCCTCGACATTAGGCATCAAAGATGAGATTTAACCAGCCAACTATGTCAAGATTATTAACTAAATACAAGAAAACTGGGCGTTTGGAAACAATTAAATGAAGAGGCAAGAAAAAGGACTTCTATTGCTGCTAATGACCTTGAATCTGTCCGAAAAACCTGCGCATTACTTCAGTGGAGTTGAAAAGAGAGTGGGGAGAAGCTGCTAGTGTGATGGTTTGCAGCAGAAAACTTTCAGAAATGGGTTTACCTGCTACGCCACGCAAGAAGCCGCTTTTGACTATTAATAAGAAAAAAGCTCGACTAGAGTGGGTCAAGGAACACGCCCATCGCACCGACGAGATGTGGAGTAAAGTCTGCTTTTCAGATGAATAAAAATTTAATGTCAGAGAAAAAGAAGGAAAAACATTTTTCTGTCTTTGTAGCGGTGAAGAATTTCTGTCAGAATGTTTCGTCAGAAAGGTTTGCAGAACTTCTCTCTTGTTGTGACGGCAGAGCTCCAAAAATACCCGACAACAGATGACTCGTTGCTGCTTTTGGACTGAGGAAAGAAGTCTAGGCACCCTTCTTGCACTAACCTTATTCAAGTTGAAATGTTCATGAATAATTCGAAAGACTGTTGTTTTAGACATTCCCAGCCTTACTACTACTTGTGTAACTTAGAGCCGCCGATCTTCCATACTTTCTTCTTTCACAAGAGCGATGTTTTCAAGAGTGAGCACCTCTAAGGGCCGACCTGCGCGCTCTTCGTCTTCAATGCTTTCAATGGTCCATTTTTTTACGGTAGAATACGAGGGGGTTGCTTCCCCATATACACCGCCCAATCGCTGTTTAATTTCATTTGAAGTAAGTCCTTCTTTTGTGAAAAACTTAATAACAAATCGATACTCCATTTTGAACATGTCAGAATCTTCTATACATAGCCTTCTTTATGCAACTATAACTGAACAGAACGAGGAAGTTACAGCTGCAATTATTTACTTAATAGATAAGATATGACACCAGATAAGGATTTTGTGAAGACAATAATCCTTATCGGCGAGGACGGAAACTTGTGGACATATCCTCATATACCAGTATGATGCAGAAACTAAGCTACAGTCTGTCTGGGTCTTCCCAGGAGAGGATACCCCAGAGCGAGAAGTGTTGGCAAGAAAATGGTTTGTTCTTTCTTTCTTCTCAGCTACTGGCCACTTGTCGCTGCCAGATGGTACAGCACAGAATGCCTGCCTCAAGTCCTCAATGTGCTGAGAACGTGGCGTGGGACCCTGTTGCACCACTACAACGCCTCTTCGCACACTGCACTGGAAACTTCAATTTCTACAGTTATCATCAGGCCCTAAGCTATTTTTTTATGTTCTACAAAATAAAAAGAAATCACTCCAAGCAGCACTGGCTGTACAAAGAATATAGTTGCACCCTATACAAAGAAGCCCAGCATTTACAAAATGTTTGAGCGAATGAGATGTTGTATAGAATTTAATGGAGCGTACTTTGAAGAGATGCTATGATCAGATCGCATTTTGAAATACCTTTATTGCTTTCATTCTGAAAACTTTAAGAGTGACCCTAATAAGAACCAACAGCAAATGTGTTTTCAGTCGTGAAATATGCTCAATGTTCCTTACCCTGCAGACAGTTAGGACACGCTGGGTCAAGATGAAGACGTTCAGCAGTTAGTCGGAATTTGCTTCCATTAGGCCTTGTGTAATGGCTACAGGATAGCCACAGTAAACATCATCGGGCTCCCCTTGGACGGTTGATCAGGTAGATCGATAGTGGATGGGCTCCGACAACAGGGACATCTTAACCTGAAATGAGGTGGCTAATTCGATTCTAACAGAGTGGGGTCTTAAACTGCAACCGTTTCGGAAAATTCGATTTATTGCTTACGTTAGCTCGTTACGGGCTTTAGTGAAACATTTTAAAATGCGTTTACACATTAATTCTCAAAGTTTCGTTTTATGATGACAATAATTAACCTTCATACGGCTTACACGTTGCAGAATTGAGCAGCGGTTTGTGAGAGGTACCGTCTATGCGTTTCCAGCCTATATGACAGATAAAAATACAGGTTTTATTATTCAAGATTATTCCCCCACATCTCTTGATTAACATTTCAAACCCCCCCCCCCAAATGCCTCGAACTTTGTGTGTAAAATGGTGGAAAACTGCGTCCTTCATATGAAAGCTCACTCTCCTAGGTCAGATTTAAGTTTTGAATTCAGCTGGCTGTACCGTGGGAGACCCAACGCCTGTTCACAACAGCTGAGTGCACTGTGCAACACATGAACTACTCGACTCAAAAGTGCACGCTTCTTTCCCCTGAAGACACTGCGCAATTGATGCAATAGCCCAGAATAATATTTCCCAATCATCACAACAGAAGTCAAACTCAGCGTGCCTCAGGCATTTTCGGACGTAAAAATCCTAAGTATGGCTTTCTTCGGAAGGGAAGTAAAGTCGTGGATCCCACATCGTAGATTTACGGCAGTAACAGAACCTCAAGCCTAATGGAGACGCATTAAGCAAAACTGCTGACCGTTTCATGCCCTGAATTGAAAGAGACGCTAATGACTTGAATGTTAAAGGGCGTCCGTAAAGAAATAGACAAGGGACATGGCGGATAAATAAGATCACGGAAGACTATGGAAGAAGAATTTGCCCCATCTGTGAGGAGCGGAATCATGAACACATACACAGGCATGTATATTGTTACGGAAGAAGGGGAGGGGAAAGTATTTACAACACTCCCTTACGAGATCGAACCGAGAGAGATGATCGTATTGGGCTTTGCTGGCAGGAAAGGAAAGGGAGGTGAGATTAGGTAAGTTTTTGATGAAAGTTGATAATTTAGGGAGCAAAAACCCTAAGTATGGCTTCCGTCGAAAGGGAAGTAAAGCTGTGGGTCCCGTGCAAAAAGAACCTCAAGCCTGAAAGATGAGGCCTCTGAACAAAATTTATCCACCCTTTTATGCATTTATACTACAGGAAATAAAACTTGAGTGTCAATAAAAACGTGTAACTCACTGACTTAGCAGTAGCAATTGCCCCACAATACGAAACGGGAAAACTTTTTGAAACGTAAAGATCTGACTCACTTGAACTTTTCGATACCGAAATTCAAAATTTAAATACTCTATGCTTTTGATAAAGCTGGATATATTGGTTAGACATCGGGACTAGCAATTTCTGTTTCGAAACAAACATGGTAATGTGATAGACGACTTTCATGCAAGGTGCACATTTTATTTTACACACTTTATCATGACCTTCAGTTAACATTTGTCCTACAGGCCTATGTGCGAGGCTGAGACTTAAATTAACTTTAATTTAGTAATCAAAATTAAAATGAATATAATAGAGTGTTCCACTACACATAAATAACGGACGTCTCTACCGTTCTGCTGGAGGAACAAGCGTGCGCGGCATCTTGAGAAATGTGACGTCAGCGACAGTAACAAGATGACGACAATCCTTGGAAACCTGCACGAGTCAGGAGCAGCGAGCAATTATCAGTTCTTTCGGAAGTGACGGCGAGGAACCAACAAATATTTATCGAAGAATAAAGAAACAATATGAAGATTCCCGTGTGTCACTTCAGCCGATCTACGAGTGGCACAGAAAGTTTTAATGCTGGGCGTCAACTGTGAGTGATGCACCTCGCTCTGGTCGACCGCTGCAGCAGAACGAGTGATACAGACAATCGATGAGGAGGCTGTAGATGGTTCTTAGCGCCATATCATCTACGACATTCTTCAGTTCCCCGAAGTCTGCGCTAGGTGGGTACCGAAACAGCTCACCCCTGAACTGAAAGAAAGTCGTGATGCACTGCTACGACGTCATGAAACCGAGCAGAGGTTTCCTAAGCGTATAGCCGCTGATAATCTACTTCCAGCCAGAGACAAAGCGAGTCAGCGGCATTCATCATCGCCAACGTACAGCTGTGTCAACCGGTAAAGTGATGCTCTGGAGCTCTAAAGATCCAGTCATTGAACATCACATGTCCAGAGGACGCAATGTTAACAGCGAGTTCTGCTTGAGAACCATTAGAAATCTGCAATCAGGTCGAAACAACTGGTGCACTCTTACAACTTGATAATGCAAGACCTCATACGACGGCACAGTTGTTCATTTTGAGTATGTATGGCATCCTGTTTATTCACCTGACCTGTCACATTCCAATTATCATCACGTTTTTGAATCACTTAAAGAGCCACTGGGAGGCAAGAAGTTCCACACAGACGACGAGGTGAAAGACGCGGTGCGTGGGTGGTTACGCAGCTACTCACAAAAAGGTGAAGTTTTCCCAATCCCCATGTTTATATTTCTGTTACTTTTTGCTTCAACGTGTCACGTTTTGGTTGAAATTGCTTTCTGACATGGGTTTTCGCTCTCTTATTAGAGACTCCATTTTTACAGCTAAATTGTTAACTGTTACCTAACGCAAGAAGATGAAAATATCGAAAAATAATGTTACGTTACTTATTAAATCTTCCGGTAAACTACCATTGGACACAAGGACAGATGATACCACGCTGGTTACACTAGCTCTGCTTGATGGTACACCTCCAGCATAGGAAGCAGCAGTTGCCACGCACTTAGCTAAAATACCATGATGACGTAACTACTACTCTCGATTGTTAATTAATAGGATGCTAAATGGATTGTGGATTGAGCGAAACCCGCATTCCCTTCTCTGTTGCGAGTGATGCCTTTGTGGGGGATTCCTTCAAACACTGCAGCGTAAAGTCAAATGCACTCAGCTGTTTGTGTCTATTTCAATTGGAACTAATGCACCATGCAGCAAGGTGCTTCTTCAGTTATCCAGACTTTGCCACGCTCTTCAGTAAGCCAGACTTGCGGAGTAAATCAAACAGAAATTATAGTGTACCTGAGCGGCGTGGCGCTTGCAAACATCAAAAGTGACTTGTATTACTTCGCTTCTTAATGAACTTTATGACTCAATCATCGTCTGCTTCTTATGGCAGTTACCATGCGACTTCTATATGGATGATTTATTAATTACCAAAATTTTGTATACAGTAAGGTTATTTGAGTTGCGGGCCACCTGAGCACGGCTCTTTACTGGGGAAGTGCAGCCACAGCAACCGGAAAATATCCGTCACGCAGGACCTGCGTAAAGTAAATGAATGTATCACCTAAAAGAATAACTTTAAAAAATAATATAAAATCCAAATTAAGCCCTATTAATTAATGAAATGAAATTTGTTATGGCATTACTATGTGGTATCAGGGGAACAACATTAGAATTCTTGCAAAAGTTTCAGATAAGAAAAATCGTATTATCATCATCATCATCATCATTATTATTATTATTATCATGATCATTATTATTGTTGTTGAGATTAAGCCACAAATGAGTGTTATACTATTAAATGTAAATATGAGTCCTGATAGATAATGCTATGCAGTGTGGGTCTTTTTAAACAGTTGTAAATGTAACCATGTTTTAATAAAACAAAAACATGTTACTATTTAAAAACAATTACAACGTACTAAGTAAATAAAAACAATCGAAAGTTACATCGGTTTTCGGTGGCTTTGAAATTTAATTTAAATGTTATTAACATGTAACGTAAACGTTTTCTGAAGGTTATTACAGAACGCTCTTACATACAAATATAATTCTCAAACACATTTTAGATTAATATTTCACATTTGCTATCTTCACGACGATACTTTTGTTAAATATAAAACATTTTCATCTTTATAAATACAGTTTATATGCTGAATTAATTTATTCTTTTATTTTTAAACAGTATAGGGAAAATTAAACGCAAGAACACATAAATTTCTGCTTTCAAGTATACCCCTGCTGCGATTTCCCTAATTTTCAGAAATTGTTTTTATTATTCTATTTAAATGCTGTCTACTAAATTTTGTTATAAAGAAAAAAATATTGATGCCGCTAGAGCGATTTTTAACTTTTGGGTTTTTGGTAAACCCCTTTTCCTAATGGGCCGATTTCTCTAATTTTCAGAAAATATTTTGTACTTTTATTCAAATAGTATATACTGTGTGAGCTTCGTTCGAAATAGCAACATTAATGTCGTTGGAGCGATTTTTAAGTCTTGGGTTTTAGGTAACTCCTCCCCCTGCCAATAGCCCGATTTCCCTGACTTTCAGAAACTTTTTTTCTTATTTGATTTCAATGGCATATACTGAATTTCGTTTAACAAAATAAAATTAAGGACTCTAGAGTGGTTTTTAAATTGCCCTCTAACTCTCATTCTTAATTACCCAATTTCCTGTTTTTTCAGCATCTGCTTTAACAATTTATTTTAAAGAAATATACTGAGTTCCGTTGAGGCAATACGAAAATTGCTGCCGATAGAGCGATCTTTAAATTTTTTTAAAAAAATCGCTTTAGGCTAAATCCCACTCATAATGGTTCGATTTTGCTGGTTAACGAACTCGACGAATTATTTGTTAATTTATGGTCATATGCCCAGTTGTATTGAAAATTGCGACCACTTGAGTGTTTACACCCTATATATATATATATATATATATATATATATATATATATATATAAATTAACACTAAAATAAAAGTAGATAAAGATAAAACACAGAGAAAGAGTCACACTTGAAACTGCTATATTTCGAACTACTGCGAGTTCTTCAATGGCGAGTTCTTATATGCTTGGGATTTAATCAAATAATTAAAATGTTTCTATAAAAATTAAAAGGTTTGTCATATTTATATTATCCCGTTTCAGGTGTAAAATTAGTAATAAACGTAAGTCGTGTTGTTATCGACGCGGAATGCATTAGAATCGAATTTCACGTCCCCAATTTGCGGCTTTTATTACACTACACGGGAGAGAATGGCGTTTAAGTTAGTGCCACTAATAATCCTGCCTGAATATAGCTTCATTACACTACATTACTCAACCCTTCCCATGGTCGTCTAATTTATGCAGCAATTAATTTCATGCCTGCATTGTGTTGTGATGCACATTTGTTTCTTGCTTGCTACGTACGCCAGATGGAACTGTTTTTGTTCTCTACTAGAGTTTATCGATGTATTATTTCCTACGTGCAATAGTGTTCTAAACGACATTACTGGAATAAAATGTTTAATTTTTATGAAATAGGTCAAGATAATATTTTTGGGGGAAAGTGTAAACATTTGGCATCTTATAAAAACGTTCTTTAGTTCAGGTTTGTAGTCTAGATTACACATACATATGTTATAACTGTTTGCTTCATATGCATTCATTATACATATTATAATAGAGACGGGGCTCACGTTAAAATTATAATTAATAGTTACTCAGAATACAAGTATATTATAGATTATTTCATATTTATAAAATTAGTAATTATAAATTACATATATTGCAATCAGTCCGAAATTTTTCTACTTTTAAAGAAATAAACGCATATTTTTCACTACACAACGTTAAGTAAATCTCTGGTTTACACTCCTGATATAGCAGTCGTGATAGCTACCGGTTTTAGATTAATTTTGTACTAAAATTCAAAACTACATTTTTTATACATTGAAAGAAAAATAAAATAAACACAACACGTACATTTTTTAATATTTTTAATTTTACCGTTATTATATGTGAATTATTAGAATTCCATTCGTTTTTTAACATTAAATGCTTTTCCAAATATTTTGCAAGAACACGAATGCAAGTTAATTACATTTTATAATAATCTCGTTTTTACTCAAGAGAAATGATCGTATTGGAAAGGAAAGAGAGGTGATATTAGGTAAATTTCTGATTAAAGTTGATAATTTAGGGATGCAAAAACCCTGAGTATGGCTTTCCTTCGGAAGGAAAGTAAAGCTGTGGGTCCCATATCGTAGATTTACGGCACGTAAAAGAACCTCAAGCCTGAAAGAAAAGGTCTCTGAGCAAAATTTATCGACCGAATGGGACGCTGTTAACCTGAGGTATTAAAAGCGTCCATAAATAAACTGAAGATTGACGATCTTCACGGTTCTACGCATTGCTTACGCATGAGAGATGTCTTGGCACATATTGATAACGTCTGAACAGAAGATGGTGCGAGTGGACCTGTGTCGGAGCTGGTAGCGAAGCGTACCAGAATTCCATCATTACATTTAATGAGACCAATTATGAAAGCGAACAGGCGAGCTCAGTCTGGAAATCACCTGGTTCTCCGACACCAAAGAAGGCCAAGGTTGTTTGGTTTATATATAACTGTCTTGCAAAACAGTCGTGCGAAGTAATTCCAGGGATACAAATATATCTAACATAGTAAGGAAGAAAGATAGGTCTAGTTGAACGTGCGTTACAGTGACATTTGCTAGTAACAGAAGTGAACACAATTTTTTTTTCCTTTCCAAATGAAAATGTAGATGGAACGTCAGAAAGATCGACAACAGTTATTTCTTCGGCCTTATCGTTCAGTTCCATTCACCATTCATGCAGGGGTTAACCCACCATGAGCCTTCATCTTTACGAGGGAGGGTTTGAAGTTGGCTCTCTTTCCCATTTCGAGCTGTGAATTACGGTTTACCTTCTCCCTCCTGCTTTTGGTACCGTCTGCTTGAATTTTCCTCACTTTCTAACTTCCGGTCTATTTGCCCCTATCACATGCAAGGCATTTCACTGGAAACGTTTCACTCGCACCCTTCTTTAACCCCCTTCAGTGGTGTCAAATCGTGGCATTCAATTCTGGAGACAAATACCAGCGCTATGGAGTTTCGTAACCTCTATGAGAAAGTTAACTTTTAACGTGTTTCGTCTGAATTTTCTTTTTACAGGCGATGCCTTACCTTTATATAGTACACTGCAGCTGTTTGTTTTGACCGCCACGGGTGGCCGAGGTCGTTAAAACGCGGACTCGTGAGCGAGAGGTCTGGGGTTCGAATCCTTCCAGGACTGTCCTCCCTGACTGAAGTATTTTCCAGGTTTTCCTCAGTCTTCATAACTGGCGAATGCCGGGGAGGTACCTTAAACTTATGCCTGGAACGTTTCCTTCCTTAAAAAATATCCTTTCCCAATTTATCATTTCATCTCATGTATCATCAGTGTTCACCGCCTGTGGTGCCTCGGTAGTAAAAACGGGCGTTAAACACCATTAAAAAAAACTGTAGATGTTTAAATTAACTGTATAGGTGTTTAATACAGAAACGGCGAGAATTTAATCTACCTATAACAATTGACAGGTTCCGGGGTTCAATTCCTGACTTTGCTTATTTTTTTCATTTCATTCATGGTCACTTTAGGCCAATGCTGGGATGGATATTTACATTCATTTCATTTTCCGCACTTTAACTTCATATTTCATTCCGTTGGTTCTATTACAGGATCGAAAGTGTCAGGGCGAGGTGGGCTGGGGCGGTGTAGTGGTGGCTTGCGTTTTGGACAACTCGGTGGGGCCACCGCCAGAGTTGGAGTGTACTATCTAAAAACATGTTAAGGACCCTATCTGCGTCCGCGCAACCACCACCAGAAGATTCTAGAAAACCGACTATGATATATTGGGAAATGATTTATTTTTAAGGAAGGAAACGTTCCAGGCTTAAGTTTAGGGTATCTCCCCAGCATTTGCCATTTATGAGGACTGAGGAAAACCTGGGAAAAACCTCAATCAGGGAGGAGGGTCCTGGCGGGATTCGCTCACGAGTCCGTGCCTTAACGACCTTAGCTACCCGTGCAGGTTTTATCACTTGGAACATGAAATAAAAGATACAATAAGAAAATATTAAATATCTGGAATGACAATGTAGCAAAATTATTTATTAAAAAGATTCATGCCTAAAATGTTTGAGTATTAGAATGGATGAAAACGTAATCGAATTAAAAAAAAATAATAAGGAATGCCCTTGTACGTATAGAAGTTCGTAAAATTAAATGAAGTTCGTATGAAATAAAACATCAATGTACTAAAATATGGTGTGTACAATCGGCAAGATAAGCTCCATAAGATATTAAAACATCTAAATATTTATTTATTCAGAAATATAATAAATATAATTTGAAATTAAACTTAATATTAGAAGAAAAATGGATATCTGATTTTAAAGATCTAATGACAGAGCAAACATATGAGGAAAAAAAAAACGATTGTGACATTAGTAGGTAACATTCTTATGAAGAATTAATAAGTATCACCAGAATTCCTGGAACTGCTAATATTAATAATGAATTAATAAAACAATTCATTATAATGAAATATAATTTAAATAAAGCTATGTCTTTTAGATCCATTGAACATATGTTGGAAAAATGGACATAACCCTGAAGAATGGAACATGTCAAAAATATATCCAATTTATACAAAGAAAAATCGTCAAAAATGTGGAAACAACAGAGACATAAGCATATCGGCTATCTGTTATATACAACTTACGCATTTATATTCATGGTAAGTATCATTCTAGAAGATCAAAATGTATGCAGGTTTGGCAGATGTTGTTCAGGTTATATACAATCTAATACTTGGGAAGCGTAAGGAATGTAATATACAAATTTTCACGGTATTTATAGATTTTGTAAATTGTGGAATATGATGAAACGGAAATGTGAATCTCAACATTTGATAACTGTAATCAAAAGTTCATTATAGAGAACAAGATAATAATAGAAACTTGAATGAAAAATAAGACAGGTATAATAGAGATCTAAGATAAGCATGTCTGCTTTCGCCCTCCCTTTTTAATTTATATATTGACGATCCCATTTATGATTGGCAGATAATTCTAAATTCTATTTTGAAATAAATAATCACACTTTATGCAGATGACCAGTTTCTTGTATCTAGCTCAGAGGACGGTTTACAAGGGACTTTATTTAAATTAAATAAATTGAAAAAATTATACTTTTAATATATCAATGATCAAAACTAAGATCTCAGCCTTTAAGAGATAATTTTAGGTGGAAAATCCATTAAACAGGTGAATATTTTTAACCGTTTGAAAAGTAAAATCTCCTAAAAAAAAAAGAATATTTTTCTCATAAACTTAGCAAAGTTAACTATATATGCTGCACAATTAAGAACATTAAACAACACAAGAAAAGAAAAGTTAAAGCTATGGTCAAAAAGTTTTGCAAGTGTCACCTTAAAGCTGAAGCTAATCACTGAATTCGAAAACTTATCCTCACAATTCTTAAAAGTACTCTCCATCTCTCTCCACACACAGTTGTAGGCGATATCAAAAGCACTACGGTCCTCGGAATGAGATATTGTCAACAGAGCTGAATTTATAGCTTGAGCAAGGCCCTGCACAGGTCAGGGCTGTAGAGTAGATGGTCAAGCAACTGGACTTTGGAAACTTCCAGTCTCGTCAAACTTGCAGGTGTTCTGCGAGGAGACGCATTGTCGTGCAAAAAGCAACAGCCTTGAAGTTCCTGTTTTTGGACTAAGAACAACTGTTTTGGGCCATCCTCATTTACCTATACGCAGTTCTGAGCTTTATTTGAAGTGGTATAGAAATAAAACCAACTTTCATCACCAGTGCATATATCTGTCCAATGTTTAGGACATGCTCAGCAGTTTCCTTGTACATTCCTTTCTCCTCTTCTTTTCTTCGTTGGTTAGGGAATGTGGAACCCATTTTCCACAGATTTTTCGCAGCTTTAAATGTTAATGGAGTATACCGTCAACGCTGCCAACATTGATACCTTCTTCCGTACTTAGTATTTAACATTAATTGGTCGATTTTCCTGTATCAAGTTCCTCACTTTTTGGATTGTTCTCTCGTTCATAGCTTCCCGAGGCCGGCCAGAGCGAGGGTTGTCTTTCATAGACCCCCACTCTTCTTCAAATGATCGAATTCATCTTGCAATGTTATCAGATGAACACACTTGATCACCATGAATGGCTACCAAGTCTTCATTGATTTTATTTTCCTCTCTCATGCAGTTTATAGTGGTTGAAAATGTAGACTTTAAAGTTTTCTTTAGAAATATTCATGATTTTCCACCGGCTATTGACACAGGACTGAATTCAACAGACTGTACGACAGTGACTATGCAACTTTAAACTAAAACTTAATCATATATGATAGTTTAAGGTCCATTGTTGCTAGCTGCATTAGTTATATTTGGAGGATATTGTTGTTCAACAATGGATAGGCTCGTTCCCAAACTTTCTGAATGTGCCTCTCGTATATTATTGTATGGTTGTGAGCTTTGCGTTTTAATCTATAGAGAAGAGAAGATAATAGAAGCGGCTGAAATGAGATTTTTGAGAAGTTGGTTGTGCTCCCATAGACGCTTTCAGAGAATGAAAAAAGACTGCATACCAAAGATTATTATATTGTATTATCATCCGAAGGGTGAAAGGAATGAAAAAACGGGTGTTGAACATTATTAAAACACGGCGTTGGAAAAGTTTACAGAGACTGGAAATATAAATCAAATCATCCACCCATAATACCCAGATTTGCCCCCCCCCCCTCGATTCCCACCCGTTCCTAAAGCTGAAACACTTTTTCGCTGGCGAGTGTTTTTAATCAATTCCAGAGGAGTATTTGCAAACCTTCAGAGAAATGGCATTAAAACCTCACTGTAATTAATGAATTGCTCTTAAGGGAGATTATGTTGAAAAACAAAAACAATACGCATGTTAAAAATGTATTCCTTTATTGTTAGAGCGAGACCTTTTCAAACCGCCCTCATGATGTCTTGATAATTGATATTTGTGTGAAACGATGCCATTCTGAATCCATAAACGGATTATAGTTGTTCCTCTTGAGGGCGCCGAGTTCACAGCATCCGTAACAGGAAGTAAGGGAGGTGAGGCAACCTGGAAGTGTTTTGTTTTGCGCGTTCCTTGAGGCGTTACATTTTAGTAGAGTGCTCAAACTGCTTTGACAAGTTAGGAGAGAGCTGTGCCCTTTCAACTTCTGGCTTTAACACCTCCCTCCCTCCGTACTTAGCCCACTCCTCGCAAAAGCGTTATAACATTAATGATGCATATGTCTTGCCCCAACTGGGTCAAGCGCAAGAAACTGTGGCATATGCCTGTTCTGCGAATATCCAGCATAACAGAGCCCAGTGTACACCTTGAAAGTTTGCCGAATTTCTGCAGCAGCTAAACGTCCTACAGGGTGACTCAGGAAAACCCGAAAATTTGAATGTAGCGTTGGCAACTCTGTGTCGCCGGAACTGATGCGACATTATTGCGAAAGCTTTGCCATTTAGCAAGGTTGATAGAATACATAAGGTTGCTTCTTGCGCAACTAACGCGCCTCATTAAGCAACAAGAGGGAAACTAGCAAACAGTTTAAGATAAACGGTGTCAAATATTCCTTTATGCATACGAATTGTTCGTCGTTGCGATAGGAATTTGCATGTTTAAACACACTATATGCTTTAATAAAATGAAAAGCGAGGAAAGTGGTGGTAGTTTTCAAATTAAATGTCATAATGCTGACCCGCTAACGTCAAAATGAAACAGTTGTATTCCAAATACATACGGCTTTGTTAACTTCAGCAATGAGAGGACGGCTAACCCACATGCGCAGTGGAGGCTAATGCATCTTCTTCCGCAGAAAAGAAAAGCATTTTTGAGACACAGCCCTAAGTGGCATATATCATCTCCGTCCCAACCCTTTATTTTGAAGCGATCTGATCTGATTGGGAGAAAATATTTGACCTACTATCCTTCTCACCTCTTCAGCAACTTCGCTATTTCTTTCACTGTGAAGTTTGCGAAACGGTGTTTTCGTTTTTGAAATTTGTTGAAGGAGGTCTCTGTTGCGATTTTTAAGTTTCACGCATGTTGCTGCAATTGTTTATTCTTGGTCTCTAATGCTCAGACAATTTTCAAAAGTTTTTTTTTTTTTTTTTTTTTTTCTGACAACTCTAACCGTTGGACTTCAATATCATATATTTCAATACTTTGCGCAAGTCCTCTCTTTTTGGACGACACCTTTTTTAACTTCTCTAAGGCACATTTTCGCGTGCTTTTTATGCTTCTCTGGCCAGTGCGGTACTGGCTACTTTAGATCTGAAGACACTAAACCGGGAACATGACTCTCCGATACAGTGCAAACAGGCAAAGTTAGTAAAGGAACTGCACCTGGTTTTAAGTACACTTTGCTATGTAAGTTAAACGTTCTGATCCAATTATGTCATAAAAGCAGATTACGAAAATGAAGGGAACACATTCTAACATTGGTGATAATTACTTTGTTTTTTCCCGTAACAATTTGATAACCAAATATTTTTAAATCAGAAGCATGTGGAAACCTATGCAGCCATGAAACCATGCAGCGAATATGTGATTTGTAACTCCTCATTGTATCATATATTAAATGCAAAATATATTAAATAAACTATAATACTCACTAAATAATTCAGAAGATACACTCAATATTACTACTGCTACTACTGCTGCTACTGCTACTGCTATTGCTATTGCTATTGCTATTGCTACTACTTTGGGGCAGAGTCATATATAGTGTGCATGTCAGCATGAATTTCTTAGGTATTTTTTCCTTTCAAAAAACAATCAGCACGAGCTTCCAG
Organism: Metallyticus violacea; assembly: GCA_030762175.1. NCBI lineage: Eukaryota > Metazoa > Arthropoda > Insecta > Mantodea > Metallyticidae > Metallyticus > Metallyticus violacea. Next base: position 9,696,858 of record CM060845.1, on the reverse strand, counting down.
TTTCTCAAGAGAATACGCCATCTTGGAATTTCCACTTTATCGCCGTTCTGCATGATAATTGCGCGGTAAAATTTAAGTAATACACACTATAGGGAAGCATGGTCACTTTAGAATACATTTTTTTAAATAGTGTGAGGCACCACAGGCGGTGGACACTGATGATACATGAGATAAAATGATAAACTGGGAAAGAATTTTTTTAAGGAAGGAAACGTTCCAGGCCTAAGTTTAAGGTACCTCCCCGGCATTTGCCATTTATTAGGACTGAGGAAAACCTGGATAATACCTCAGTCAGGGAGGACGGTCCTGGCGGGAATCGTACCCCAGACCTCCCGCTCACGAGTCCGCGCCTTAACAACCTCTTACTTACTTCCAGGAAGTAATATTAAACCTGGAGACACGGGAATTTATCGAAAATGTAAAATATGTTTTCTTTACAGACCACCGTTGTATTCTAGTGGCATGATTCATGTGCTTCCTACGCAGCAGGCAGGAAACTCATTCACGAGGTTTTTCTCAGATATTAAAATAAATGCCTGGGAAACTTCAATAACAAAGTCCACTTAGTTCATTCGGGTGAATTGTTATTGATTATCTGTTCGGCAGCTTTCCTTGGAATAATGTAGCCCCGCCTTCCAGGCATTCCAACCCCAGAAGTCAGTTACATTCTCATCAGACTGGGGGAGCATCCCTTAAGTTGGAATGGGTAGCAGAGTGACATTGAAATACAAAATGCTTTCTTTAGAAACATGGAAGGTTTTTTCACATGTGACTTATTTCAACGAACTCCTCAAGTATGCAAGTTTAAATCTGCACAACTTCCTGCTTTTGTAGCGTAAGTTCACGTTTGGTTCGGTTCTATCTTGCAGTATAAGCGGCTGCAATCATTCGTCGCGTTCAGAAGGATGAGAACTAAATATAAATGTAATCAGTTCGGACAATCTTTCCTCTGTTTTCCCCCCCTCACACCACAAAAAGAGAAATGATAGACGGAGTCCACACCCTCTTCAGCTTAGTGATTGATTGACAGAGACTGTCTATCCGATTGGATTGGCCACTCCAAGCTATCATTACGGAAGGCGTGAGAGACCGTAATCACGCTGAAGAGGGGGCTAATCCACTTCAACACGGAGCTTCTGTAAGCGAACAAAGACACCGTTATTTATTTAGCAGGTTTAAGTACAAAAGCCTGAGATAGGCAAACATGAACAGCAAGTTTCGCAAGCTTAAAACGTGCCAAACATGTTTTATCTGGTATTAAGCAGAGTGAGGGCATGTTTCTTTACGAGACGTATACGATGTAAAGCTTCTCCATTCGCTCGTACGGGCTGTTAAAGGTCCGAGCGCTGATATGCTGACAGCTACTGGAACAAACTACTCACACGTGCCAATTCTGGACATTTTTTCATAACATTTTTATCCTTTTTAAATCTTACAAGATATACAAAGACTGTGTTTGCTAAATCAACAGATGACGTTTTTATTTTGTGTATGGTGTTTCATGCCATGTTTATTATTTTTAAGAAAGGTGGAACGTGTTACATTTTGCATACATATTATCATCTTCAGTAACTTTAATAATTCCGTCTTAGTGCAGCAGCAGCAACGTGTAATTATCGTATTTTAAACCAACAGAACTCTTGTGTTCGAACGCTGTATTCTTTCAGTACCTGAGTCAAGTGTGGTCATCATTGTGGTGCAGCAGTTGCAACTGCTTTTGTGAGGTGAACCTCTTTCAAAGTGAGTTGAAAAGTGATCCTGTAATTTGAAATAATGACTCCTAAGACAAAATGCGCTGAGTGGTCACCATGTAAAAGGAGTGAGAAAGTGAAAAAGGCTGTTCCTGTGAAGAAATATCGAAAGGTTGGCTGGTGGCGCTGAAAAATCAGGCATTAGGAAAGTTTGCAAGCGGTACGAAGTAACTGGGAGCACAAGAACGTCTCGGTGAAGTGACAGAAAACCAAAACTAACTGCTGAAGATTTGCCTCCTTTCTCTACAAAATCGCCGACTTACGGCAAAAGATGTAAATGTTATCTTGAGAACTTCTGGGAGACAAAACCGAAATAACAATCAAAGAAAAACTTTGCGAAAACGTTCTACGAACGGGGACCCCAAGAAAGAATTCTTGTCTGAACCACAAGCAGAGGCAAAAGAGTGTGGAGTGGGTTTTAGCACACAGAGATTGGACACGGGAAGACGGGTAAAATCATTTGGAGCGATGAAACGATCAACATCTTTGGAAGTGATGTCATCACAGGTGAGGACATTACCTGAGTGCACCACCGCATCCTGTCAGCGTCATGGTGTTAGACACCTATCGGTGTTAGAGGGCAACATTAATACAACAAGAAGGGATTTTAGACTTAAATCTGCTGCCTACTATTCGTGATTTGTTTGGGGGTCACAGTCAGCGGTGCATCTCCCAGCAAGATGGCGCAAAGTGTCATACAGCTCGAATAAATCAGAAATTGTTCAGGGACCACCATGTTACTGTCCTCCCTTGGCCAGAGAATAGTTTTGACCTCAACCCAATTGAAAACTTGTGATCAAGGCTGCAAGTTTTGATATCATGTCGGAATCCCAGTAACAAGAGGGAACTGCTAGAAACCATCATTCAATCGTAGTTTAGAGTGATAACACCAGAAGATCTCCAACGTTTGGTGTACTCAATGCCACGAAGAATCGAGGCAGTAATACAATAAAAAGGATATACAATAAAACATTAATAAAAAGCACTTAAAATAATTCATGTGAATGTGTCCAAAATGTAACATTTACAGCTGTTGTTTTGATAAGTAGTAACTGTAATTTATTTTGCTCATTTTTTAAGATATTGAACATTAAAACATGTTTGTCTACTTTTCCCGAACATTTGACTTCAATAAAACTATAAATTGAAATTGAAATGAAAAGATTAATGTAATATTTAAAAAATGCTCTAAAGTGTCCAGAATTAATGCCCCTACCGATATATATATATATATATATATATATATATATATATATATATATATATATAACACTTAAATGGTCACACAATTTTGCTGTATTTCCAATAACTTGTGTTCTTCTTTAAAGACAGTAGACAATGAAGATTGTAAAAATAAATATTGAATCTCGAAGATAATATAATGCTTGGAAACAGATTAAACATATAAGAAGAGGGATAGATATGACATATATAATTATAATATAAATGAAAAATAATGTAACACTGTTAATAGTGTAACGTATAACAATAACTAGAAAGGTAGAAAAGGATAAAACACTAAGTAAAAGTCACAGATCAGTAATTACAATATTTCGAACTGCTTGAGTTCTGATTTTATATATATGGAGCCTGGTGATCACGCTCTTTATGCAAAAATAGCTGCCATCTCTCTATCTCTGAATAAACTTTCAGAGCTATGAGTCGGTAACGCATCAAAAATTGTTGAAATAAAGCACTATCGAAATCTTTACAATGAGACTGTTCATAGGCAGAAAGTGTCTTTCTACTAAGGAATTTTCTCAGTTTAGGAAACAGAAGCAAGTCGGATGGAACCAAGTCAGGGAGTATAGCGGATGTGGCAGCAAATCTTACCCCAATAGATTGATTTTCGCCATTGCAACGGTACATGTGTGAGGGCGAGCACTGCCTTATTTAAAATGACCTTTTTCTTTGATAAACCCGGACCTTTCTCGCGTGTTTTTGTCTTCAATAGTTGTAAAAAGTTAGCGTAATACGCTCTAGTGATAGATGTTCCAGTGGGAAGATAATCAATTAGCAGTATATCCTTGGCATACCAGAAAGCCGACTTCATGATCTTCCCGGTCGAATTTTCACACAACCAGGACCGACAAAGGAAATCCAAAACTCTATATCCCATGGCAAATAATATTTATCAATAGAATTGATATATGTGATAAAACGGATATATTACTGCAACCCTGACACCTCAAAACGGTGGCTTGATCCCCATCAGCCTGCCAATGTCATCGCTAAACAAAATCAGTTAGGCACCAATGTAATATTTTGTGCTTGTTGTAAGTTTAAAGGCGTGATTCCCTATCGGGAATCGTCGTCGATGCGAATCTTTATTCCCAAACAACTGGAACGAGATCATGAAGTTTTGAGACAGAGATATCCAGCATTAGTTAATCGAAATGAAACTCTTTCAGCAGAATAAAGCGAGACCCTATACGCCTTGAACAATCGTGGAATAAATCCCAGGATTTGGGAGGGATAGAATTGCTACTACACCTAGTTAATAGCCCTGCTTTCGCGCCTTCAGATTATCGTCTGTTTTACTCCATGACCCATTTACTGTGTGCAAGAAATTTCGAATACATTGAAGTAGTGAAAATGGGTATCGCCAAATTCTTCGCTCAAAATCCAGAAATTGCTACCGTTGCAGGATAATAAACCTCGCTGAAAGGTGACTCGAGACTATAGTATCTAATAATCTTTTTGAAAATTGGTTTCATTTCTGTCAGAACACATTTGAAATAAAGTTCCAGAGGTCCAGAGATTTTATGAATCCCCTTTATGTTCAAACACTTCTTTGAGGACACACAAAGGCTTCCGCAACAAACGGGATTCCTGCCTTTTGCCTTTTTTACTAAATTGAGCTGAAATATGTACAAGTTTGTCGCCTCTTGCTGCAGAGTAATGGGAAACTGCTCAAGTTCTCTAATACTGCGCACTAACTTATGACAAGTTAGAATTTCAGCCGTCTTCCGTAAACCGAACCAAAGTTCTCGCATTAGATCTGCTAGAAAGTTTGAAATACGATAGAGAACGCTGTAAACGTTTGCTTCACACCTTTACTTAAATCTTCCAACTTCTCGGAATATGGTGGTCATAACCCAGCTTCATTTCTCTTCTTCTCCACTATTTCTCACCCGAAACTGCGATGCAGGGCTCTATAACCAAGAGAAACGATCAGAAGGTAATTAAAAGGGGGAAATAAATTTCTGCAATGGAACGTGGGAAGAATTGAGTTCAATTATGGAAAGGGGCATGTTCTCAAGGAAATCTTCCTCCTTTGTATGTGCGGCGAGTTGCACCGCCAGAACGTGCAAGGCGCAAACTGTCAAGTGCGGGCGGGGCTGGGCAAAGAGACGGGGATTAATTTGAGAAATTTTCCACTTGCAAGAGAAGGGAGCCGAAGACCTGAATAGCAAGGCTCTTTACTCCGATCCAATTCCTTAGTGCAGGAAAGGGAGGGAATAAGTTGGGCTTGATGAAGGTTGATGGTAGTCGAGTGAAAGCCGTCTTGTTAACTAGATTGCACCCAACTCAGTGATAGACACACGGAAGATGGTGGGAGGCATTTTGATTGGATTCCTTAGAAAGCGCCGGAAGGTGCACCCAAACGGCAGATCGAGAGTATCTGGAAATATTTGTGCGGGAAAATAAATGCTTTACACAAAGAATGAATAGAACATACCCTTGACAGTATCCATGTAATTGAAGGTCTTTTAATTACCATTTCAATCAATAAGTATGTTTCCTGTTTTTATATCTAAAACACAGCAACAAGGGATATTTATGGGATAGGAAGTTTTATTATGATGTGTTGGCAGCCCTGAAGGCGTTTCATTAAATGGCGTGCATTACTTTACCAGACATTATCGTGTGACTACACAGCATGCCCGATTATGAATTACATGCAGTAATAAATAAAACAATAATTAAAACGCTATGAATATCCAAGACCTACTGCAATCCTCAGAATTGTGTACTATCGATACTCGCATCGATAGTACACAACATGGCGGTGGTCAAGGCCGTAAGCATGTTGCTGCTATTATTATTATTATTATTATTATTATTGTTGTTGTTATTGTTGTTGTTGTTTAAGGGGTGCAAAACAGCTAGAATCATTAGCGTTGCTGCTATTAGGCACATAGGTTTGTTTATTTGGCTTCTTGTATTTACGTGGTTAATTACAATGGTGAAAGTAAATCAACAATACCATGTTAGTTCTTATGTTTTTCATTAAGTTAATATTGATTTAGGAACTTGTATAATAGAAAGTGCACCACATAGATAGCTCTTGTTCTGTACCTTTCATTATGGCAGTGTACCGCATACTACCATATTTAAATTTCTTAAAGAGCAGAGCAGCCATTAAAGGCGAAGTAGATAAATACTATACGGCATACAAATTTTGAAGTTTATGATGAGCTTTCAAGTCTAAATTTTTCGTGCAAAAAGTTATGGTTAGGAAGGACATTTTTTCGTGGGCAATTTTCCCTAATCTACCATCATATGTGACAGTGAAGCTTAGCAATGAAAGGAAAAGATCTGGAAGAAGGCATGAAGCGAGTTTTGGAGTGGAATGAATGGTGTGAGCAGGATGTTATAACATGTTTCGACTCCTTTGCAAGTGAGGTTAAGAAAACACAGGTACACCTGTTTATAACTATTGCCAAGCAAGACTATGTCCTTTTCATAAAAAATAGAAGATGATAAATATGATGATGTCCCATGTCGATTAGTTTTACGGTGTCCAGTAATTTGTAGGTTGGTGTAGTTTTTAAAGTGTCTATGGAGAAGTTCAGTTCTTTCTTGGAGTGCAGTGGAAGTTAAGTTAAAATGTGACAGATGAAGTATATTTGAAAATTTTGGTGAGTTGCCTAGCTGATGATGGTGATGGTGATTATGATGATGATAATGATGATAATAAATTTTCATTGAAAGACTTAATTAATAAACGTTATCTACCACTAGAACATAATTGGATATAGAAAAAGCTGGTAAAATAAAATTTGCCTTAGAACAATTGAAGTTTTCTTGTAAATCAAATTATATATTTACCAGAACCCTTGAAGTGGGCAGGAAACTTTTCTTACACATATTAAATGAGATATTTTGCATTACATTTTATTTTAGAGTAGTATGATTATAATTGTTTGTTTTATCTGTAGAGAGCATTGTAATTAGATACAAATTATTAACTATTTGTTAGAATACACATAAACCTAGTTAAATATATGAAAGTAATTAAATACATATCAACTTAATTTTACACATATTAACATAATTAAATATCAGACTAAAACATTGTAATTTAGTTAGTAAATATCAATCTGGTTAAATACATCAAATTAATTAAATATATGTAGATTTAATTTTACACTTATTAACATAATTAAATACATTTCCCTAAATATAACATGTAAATTTTCTTAAATACTACAAACTAATTAAGCGCATGTCAACTAGGTGTAATGTGATTGTCAAACTATATTTCTTACACCGTCATTTGGACTCTTTTCCGGAAAATCTTTGTGTGTCAGCGATAGGCAGGGCGAAAGATTTCACTAGAACATTCAGGAGATGGAAAGTGAAATAAAGACTGTTGCTGGTCACTAAAAAGAGATTAACCAAAGTTTTATTCATGAAAGGAACTCTAAAGAGCGTTCATTTCAAGATAGCAGATAAAAGCTGACTAATGCTGAAATATAAGTAATTAAGAACATTAATTTATGCTCCTGAGAGTTGTTTATTTATTAACTTACATTTTATAACACCATAAAATTGATATGACCCAGTTTAATAAAAAGTGTATTTTATTATTTCTTATAATGTGGAAAATTGATACGCGATGAAGGAAATTTTTGTTCATATTTACAATCAGCATGGTCATATTAGGCCTATTCACACATTAGAGTAAACTTCTCAGGGGAAAAGTTAAAATTTGCGTGCCAGTGTAATTAATAATGACCAAATAGCTTAATTAATAAACTACAAAAGCAATTCATATAAAATTTCCATTATTCGTTTTGAAATGGCGTGTTGTAGGAACTTTTTGATCATTTACTAAACTTAATTTACCATAACTTAACTGCTTTAAGTTAAGCAAACTAATATCCTACGTGGTTCTAAACAGAAATATATCTAAGTCTTAATAAATATTTTCAATTTCTTCAGAATTGCATTCTAACATCATAAATGAATATAAGAGTTTGGTAAAAAAGGATATACTAGCTTATAAACAAATTTACAATATGATATTGTAAATATTCTCAATCATCTTACATGCAACAATGACTACTCTCAATTAATCATAAAATATTGGAGTATTACATTATATTTTTGGAGCTTGAGCATGCATATTACGCATTTCATTAATTTTATTTTGGCGCACTGAATTGGGACAAACCGAATCTTTAATTGGAGAGGATCATATCTACAGAGCCTTCGTTTGGACACATTATATATATGAGGTATATATGTTAACGTTCTAGCGGTCGCAATTTTTATTTTTTCTAACGAAACTCGGCATATAATGATCAGCTAACAAATGATCCATAGAGGTCATTAACCAGCAAAATTGGATATTGGAGGTGAGGGTCAACCGAAAGCGAAAACTTGAAAATTGCTGAAACAGCTCCAATTTTTGCTTTTTTTCTGAATGAAACTCGGTGCATGCCATTGAAATAAAATTGGAAAAACATAATTTCCGAAAGTAAGCAAAATCAGACTGTTGGGAGTGGGGGTTTACCTGCGATCCAAAATTTAAGAATCGTTCCGGCTGAATTAATATTTGTTTATTCACAATAAAACTCGGTAGATACCATTAAATAAAATAAAAAAAATCTAAAGTCGATGAAATTGCCTGAAACTCGAAAGTTTAAAATCGCTTTATTTAAATTAAACAAAAAGAATCTTTTCTGAAAATCAGGTAAATCGAACAATTAAGGAGTCAGGGTATATCTGAGAGCCGAAATTTAAAAAGATGAAAATGTTTAATTTTCCTCCCGTTGTTTCAAAACAAAAGTACAAATTAACTCAGCATCTAAACTGTATCTATTCTTGTGTTTTATATTTAACAGAATCATCATTGTGAAGATAGCAAATGTGAAACATTAATCTGAGTGAGAGAATTATATTTATATGTAAGAGCGCTCTGTAATAATCTTCAGAAAACGTTTACGTTACATGTTAATAACATTTACATTAAATTTCAAAGCCACTGAAAATCGATGTAACTTTCGATTTTTTTATTTGCTTTGTACATTGCAATTGTTTTTAAATAGTAACATGTTTTTGTTTTATTGAAACATGAACATCTTAAATACACAATGTAACTCGAAACTTTCTGTTATTTCTCGGTATTTAAGTGAATGCAAAGATGATATCAAGGGCTCAGTTAATAAACATGGTTACATTTAAAAATGTTTAAAAATACCCACACAGTATAACTTTGTTTATCAGTGGTCATATATTTATTTAATTAGTAGTATACTGTTAAGTACTGTGGCTTATTTTCAATAATAATAATAATAATAATAATAATAATAATAATAATGTGATTTCTCTTTTGTAATGCTTATAAATTGTTGCAAGAATTCTAATTCTGTTCCGCCATTACAACACAGTAATGCCATAACTTAATTCATTTCATTAATTAATGTGGGTTTTATGTTAATTTTTAAAGTAACTCTACTAGGGAAGGCATTCGCTTAGTTTACGCAGCTCCTGCATGAGAGATTTTTAGATATCCTATTGTATATTTCTTTTAATTTTTGGGCCGTCTAGAAGTTTATGTATTAATCTTACCTGGTTGGATTCGGAATAATTTCCTATGTTATCTCACACGAAAGAGGAACAAAGAAGTGTTTGGTAATTGTGCAATAATTTGAGGTATATCCGCAAGCGGTTTTCTCTTTAAAGATCAAAGTTTAGGAGGGATGACCCCAACTGATTTGAACTCAGAACCTCCCAAATGAGAGTTCTAGGTGCTATCGTCTGAACTAATCTGTAAACAATAAGGCATATGAAAGAGATGGGTGCCCAAATACCCACACTTGAAATCAAGGAAATATTCCTTATAAAGTTACATTTTACACTTACGGGTTTCGAACAGCCAGACACTGCTTAGAGGTGACTCAAGTTGAACCCACTCCGGCTTCCTGCTGTGCCGCACAAGGAGGCAGCTTTTAATGGATAAATAAGTTTATGACTTTGCATCTATCATACACAGCGAGGCAAATAAGGCAGGGGATTTCGCCGCGCCAAATGTTAGTTTTAAATTAGATTAAGGCTTTATGAAAAGCAAAGCCTCAAAATGGAAAATAAATCACGCATTTCAGCAAGATTAGGAATTCATGGGGCTAAACGCACGCCACTGCTGCTTTCCAGTTTTGTTTCAGAGGGTAAATGAGAACAAAGAATGAATTAAGACGTCTAATTAAATATGAATGCTGCAATTAAGGTGAAAACGATATGCCCATTGTCCCTTAGTTTGAGGACAGAGAAAAATAAACTTTGAAGTGGTTTAGGGGGAAATTGGGGTAATCACAGTAATTGGGATTCCAGGAATAGTTACTGTCATATACTGCAGCACATCTGATTTACACCTACTAAGTATTTAAAATATTACAAGGTTTTATCTCTTTTGAAACTGTTTTAAAAATGTAGAAGTATAATGGTTTAAAAATAAACATTATTCGTTATTTTACCTTGAAAAATATACGTATTTGTTTTGTCTTCATATATTCAATACTTCAAAAATAAGAAGAGCCAATTTAAAAGGAAGGAATTTAAATTTTAAGTATTAAACATATAACATCATTTCTTTTGGTACTATTCCGATTAATTTCTTCGTTTATTTTACTGCTGAAGGCGATTCTAAAGTACTTGTCAAAAATTGTTTCCAGCATGTCTTTGAAGACTGACAGAAACACTGGGACAGTTGCACTGCATCCAATGGGGTAGGGGACTTATTTGGGAAATATAAAAATTATAAGGATGAGTTAAGGTATGTTGTCAAGGAAAATCATGGCCATAGTTTATTGAAAAACCCTCGTATTTCGGAAAAAGTGTAAATAAACCGACAAAATGGATCTGAAGCTACAAGAAAAACAGCCAGCACGAATCTTAAGTTATTTCGTTTTCAGAAGTCATGATTTTTATTGAAATGTTATAAATGCATTCGTAATTATTTGACTAAAATGTACAGATACCGATAGTGGTTATTTTGATTAATAAAGTTAGTTTAGAATTTATTGCTACTTTGTGGAAGTTTAAGTTACAAAACCGCCATTAATTCCCAAACGATTTAAGGGGAGTATGAAAGGCCTATGCTTGTAATTTTAAATTTACCAACTTTAGCTCCCATTTCCTGAAGGACTGTAAAACTAATAAATTGAAACTTTTTCAGCATGCAGATTCACGAATTAAATTTTTCGGATATATTTTCACTACTATATCATGACTCTGAAATTATAAATGATTTTCAATTGTTTGCTTTTTTCTATTTTTTTCCTCAACATTTTTTACATTATTCCATTTTGTAATAACTCTATTTTAATAGATCCACATCACCACAATAATATCATGAATAAGTGGTAAACATTTCAAAGTGATAGTTTGTACAAATCCTAAAAATTGGGAAACGTATGCAAAAAAAAAAAGTAGTTTTTCAATAATTGCAGTCAATGTTTTTACTGAAAAACTGACTTTTTGAGGACAGCAGCCAAATTACTCCAACATTGTAAAAACAACAAAGGATGACGTCTTGCAAACAATCGCTGTCAATTTATGAAATACAAAATTTTCTATCGTTCAAGACAAACCACAGCCTTCCAGAGTAAATAGTTCCTGAGATATAAAATTTTAACGGAACAAGTGCACAGGAAAAAAAAAAAAAAAAAAATAATAATAATAAATAAACGAAAAAGGGGGTACTTCTGCAGTCACATAATTAAAAATGTATTAAACATTTTTAACGAAAGAACATTAATGAAAATATTATCAAAATGAACAACTATTAAAATGGCGCAACAAACAAAAATATGAATATTTGACCCCCCCCCTTCGCTTTACTACTCTTAATACTTAACTATCGGAGTTTATTTTATAAATTTGTCAGGAAACCGTATATTTTCAATTGCATGGCTCTAAGTTAAAACGTAAGCTTAATTTAGCAATTAAACTTCAGAACTACACATATAATATCGGATATGCTGGAGGAATATGCACGAGCGGCATCTTGGGAAATGTGACGTCGACGAACATAACCAAATGACAGTCTGTAGGAAACATTCACTAGCTAGGAGCAACGAACAATTATCCGTTTTCTGGATAGTGAGGGAGAGAGATCAAAGGATAATTATCGAAGAATAAAGAGGTAATTTTGAGATTCCTGTGTTTTATTCCAACAGGTCTAAAAGTGGCTCAGAAAGTTTAAAAGTGGATTGTCAACTGTGAGTGATTGCTCTCTCTGGTCGACCGTACACTGCGATTACGTCAGATACTATCGCTGCAGTAGAACAAGTGATACGGGACAATCGACGAGCAACAATCGATGAGGTGACTTTCATGACTCTGGGCACCACATTATCCAGATATTGTGCAGTTCCGCAAAGTCTCCGCTAGGTGGGTACCTACACCACTCATATTTTCGGAATTCACGACCCTGGTAACAGGTCATGGGAAAATACGGTCGTATTTATATCGATTTAAATTATCAACAATCCCTCTGCAATAAGAGACCACAAATAGTAAGCCATATAATATTTGACTGTAAGCATTTAACTACACAAAGGAAAGAACTGGAAAATGAGATAAGGAAAACTGTAAGCATCTGGCCTGTAACCAACGAATAATTAATTGTACGCACTTTTGTAAAATTCAAAAAATCAATAAACTTTAATGACGTGTAAATAACCAAACACTGGAGACATTTACAGCGATTGTTGATTCGGTTTATTTACGAACGCTCTTTAACATCTCAGGTCATCAGAGCCCCCATTCAATTCAAGGCGTGAAACGACCGATAACTTTTGCTCACAGGTCTCTTTTTTCAAGCTTGAGGTCTTTTTACATGACGTAAGCCTACGACATGGGACCCACGACTTTACTTCCCTTCCCGAAGGAAGCCACACTTAAGGATTTTATTCCCGAAGTTCAATCCTGGCCGGGATTGTACCAGCGATCTTGGGTTTAGAAGGCAAGTATGGTTATCTCTACACTACCATCGACAGTAAGATTGAGCAAGCCAACACATTAGATATTTAAAACATTTTTCATGATTATCATTTTATTCTTGCAATGATTATTATCATGTTATTTTCTATAATAACTTGATAACAATTAATAGTAATAATTGTAATAGTAATAGTACAGTGAGAAAAATGTAAAATTAAATAATTGTAACTGTAGCATTTAATATATTAATTGTATATAGTACTACAATGTAATAGAGCATGCTGTTAAATAAATTAAAAAAAAAACTTTTAAATAGTGTCGTTTGGATGCTGGGTCCTCTACTTCCAGCCAGAAACTAAGCCCAACGTACAGCTTGTCAGCCAGTAAAGTGATGCTCGCGGTCTTCTGGAACTCTTAGGTCCAATCATGGAACGTTACATGCCCAGAGGACGCAATGTTAACAGCGAGTCATACTGTGTTTTGCTTGAGAACAATTTAAAACGTGCTATCAGGTCGAAAGATGATTTTGCTAACAACTGGTGTTTTCTTACAGCATGATAACACAAGACCTTACAAAGCTATGCAACCTCACAAACAATTGCAGATGTTCATTTTTTTGAGTATATACCACATCCTGCTTATACACCGCACCTGCCACCTTCTGATTATTGTGTCTCTGGACTATTCAGAAACAGCAAAAATGTTCACTCTGACGACGAGGTGTAAGACGCGATGCATGGGGTGGTTACGCAGTCAATCTCAAGATTTTTTTTTTTTGTCATAGAATGCAGGTGTTTGTGAAAATATTGTCCTGCATTGAACATTGTTTACTTCCTTATGTATATATTTGATATGAATAAAAACAATATTAATGTTGCTATTTGACCCGGCCTTGTAATACTGGCCATTAACTGCACTTTTTCCGCCTATAAAATGCCGCGCTTCTGGCCAATACTTGTATAGTTCTCTCAGTAATAATACATAACAAAAAGTTTAAACCATACTATAAAATATATCAGTTGCAAGAATATGTTTTTCTGTAACTCCTAAAACGAACGGTACGGTAAAGCGTGTTTGTAGCTGTCATGAAATTTATCTTTTTTTCTTCCATTCCGGCAATCTTCTGACAGTGGTTTAATATTAACTGGGAATACAATCGGCATAGAATTTGACGTTCCGTTTTTCTCTTTGTATCACTGCGCTTTCTCTGGTATTGATTTAACTAAATAATGCCCAGCTATTTTCTGCTGCAAAAGCCACGTGCAAAAAGGAATAATTAGACTTGTTTTGCTCGTAGAGAGCAGAACTGCCGACTGTATTTACTTATTATTCTGTTGCAGTTTAAGCTTTGGAAAAACATCAGCTATATGATCTAGACTCTGTGGTCAGCAGACTGTGTTTTCGCAATGCATATTAATTAAAAAAAAAATTTACCTATTAGTATGTTACTTTCATTTATTGCTACGAGGCATATATGCAAAGCTTTGTACATCCAATATTATCTTTTGCACGTGTAAATATGACGGCGTTAACTTTTTACACAAATCCGGAGTATAAAATGGCCCTCAAAAGGATTTCCGTGTACGTTGTGAAAGCTCGTGTTTAAATATCATTTTATCATTGGCTCAAAGAATTAATGTCCGCGGGATACTTTGTAAAAGTGCATCGGTCATTCAATTAATTAAATGAAAAATTATTGCGAGTTACTCATTACCTAGTTTATTGACGCGTGGTCGCAATCCGTGTAAAATGAAAATATGTTTAAATTGGTCGTTAATATCAATGTTGGCTTTGACCATCGAATCATTTCCGTTGCTATATCGGTCAGTTTTTTTTTTTTTTTTTTTTTTTGCACAGGATTTCGGATTCAATGTACTTGTCACCGCCCTTGGAAAGGATTTTATTTTGTGTTATTCATGCATATAGAGCAAAAAACTGAATACTTTTAAACTTATAATGGTAGTTTAATTGAAAACCGGAGGTGTTGTGTATTCGTTTGTGTTTAACTGACACATTAAAGAGAACACTATCCAGTGTGTTCTACGCGAGCATAAAAGTCAATTTATTCTTTGACCGCCACGGGTGGCCGAGGTCGTTAAGGCGCAGACTTGTGAGCGGCAGGTCCGGGTTTCGATTCCCACCAAGACTGTCCTCTCTGACTGAGGTTTCTCCAGGTTTTCCTCAGTTCTCAGTTATGGTAAATGCCTGGG
Organism: Metallyticus violacea; assembly: GCA_030762175.1. Taxonomy (NCBI): domain Eukaryota; kingdom Metazoa; phylum Arthropoda; class Insecta; order Mantodea; family Metallyticidae; genus Metallyticus; species Metallyticus violacea. The sequence goes on along the minus strand of CM060845.1, from coordinate 9,681,722 downwards.
AGGTACCCTAAACTTAGACCTGAAACGTTTCCTTCCTTAAAAAAAAAATCCTTTCCCAGTTTTATTATTTTTCTTGCATCATCAGTGTCCATCGCTTATGATGCTTTAATAGCTAAAACGGGTGTTAAACAGTATTTAATTTTTTTTCTTTGTGACCATGCATTATCATTCTGGAGCCTAAATTACTCCAATTTTTATTCTTCACTATACAGATCCAGATTTTCAATATTTTTTCCCCATAAATCTATACAGTTGGTTTGTTTTTTCACAACGCTCTTTGGCAACAATAATATTGGGAAGGAACTGTTGCCAAGATAGATTACCTAGCTGGTAGGCTCAATCTGTTCTAGAGTTATCCAGTATTCCGAAAAGCGATGTCAAGTATGAACACCCCGAAGATTGTTATACGAGCTTGTATGCGCTAAGGGAACGATGCAACTACAGCGGCGCGGAAAAACCCCAGGTCGTCGGTTATGGTGCTGTGAATGAACAGGAAAATTCCAAGTAGACAACGAAACTTTCGAGTTTGTGTCATATGCAAGAAATCCAACAACAGCCAGACTTGTGAGGACGTGGGAGGCGATTCAACGTCAGAGTAGATTTTCCGAAGAAATGGTCGACAAAAATCATGCTATTGTGAAGGAAGGTCCTTTGGATTAAGATTCATGAAATTGCTCAGACGGTAGGTATTTCATATGAACGGGTACATGATATCCTGCAAGAATTTCTGCATATGAAGAAGCTGAGTGCTCGATGGGCGCCGCGTTTGTTGACTCCATACCAAAACACATTTGAAAACAGTGCTTGGAAAAGTTACAGCTTAATCCGGATGACTTCTGGCTGTAGACGTAACTTGCATCCACTACTACACCCCGGAGACAAACAGGAATCAAAACAATTGGTTGGCGAAGATTATAGTGCACCGAAGAAAGCTAAATCCATTTTGTCAGCGGGAAAAAGGATGGCAATTTTTTTGGGGGGGGGATTCTCATCAGGTTTGACTATTTAGAAAAGTGACTTGCTGTTATTACACAAAGCCTGTGCACAGTGACCAAGTTTGGCGCGCAAAAAGTGATCCAAAACAATGCGTTTGCTCATAAATCGGCCGTTGCAATGGCAAAAGTGCAGCAACCGGGCTTCGAAATATTCCCGTTCGCAGATTTCACTTTTTAAATTTATATTCCTAACTTTCGTCTAATGAAGAGATTGCTGTAAATGATTTTATGAGGGAGTGAAAAATTGGGAATCTCGCCAGACCATTTGAGTTCTTACAAGATTATGCTAGAAATAATTTTTAGTTTTTGCAAACATATCTTATTTACTCTTTTCACCAGATCTATCAATCCCTCTTCGTGGGTATCCAAATAATTCATTAGAATGCGATATGCTGGTTACAGTTTACATCATGTTTCGGCAGTGTTCTAGAGATTGATGTTATCATAGCAACTGGTAGGGAAACCGCCTCAGGGTGTGTGACGTGAGCTGGGTGGAAAGATATCGTCCGTAAGCTCTATTTGCTGCGTTTCTTTACTGATTCTAAAATGCTGGTTTCTGCTGGCAGGCAAGGATGAGGAGCAATTAAGCCAATTCCTGTAGAAGATGAGATAGGCCAGGCACCGAGGAAAGAGCAAATAGGAAAGCAACAACAACACTGCTGGTGCACTCTATATTTGATTCGGAACACCCGACACATGTATAGTTTCTGTAACCCTCACTAGATGACACTGGTCATTTATTTCTCTTCCATAATACATGCAGTGCATACATCTTTCCTGTAGGAAGTTAGTTACGTTCAATATGCGGATTACTAGAGAGTCAACATTAAAATACGATTATCTTGACCATAAACTGAATATTTCTGACACTTTTTCTATTTCGAACGATGCACTTGCATTCCTCCCGAGGTCCTATTTTTGCCTTTTTGTACTTATTACAGAAACATGTTCTGAAATGTAAATAAGTTAATTACATTCCAAACATTCAACCAAATTTGGTGCTTCCTAAGTAATGATGGACATGGTTAATACAATAGCACTGTTGTCAAGGTAAATTCGAAATCTAAAGCAAGATGCAGTGCTGGGGGTTACATCTAAAATGTTTGTTCTCCATGGCCCAAGCCTGAAAAGGCTGGAAGCTGGGGAGAGGAAAGGGGAAACAAAACGGAATTAAAAATATATGTGATATTGTAATTACTTATTTTATTTACTAGGCGGTTTTCTATGTTTTGGGCGTTTTAGTATGCCAATATTCTTATTAGTTTTGACTAAGTAATAACTTTGTATTTGGACACCCCAGTATGCCTCATTATATTGCACACATTTTCATGGAACCGGAGAAATTTCTATGCTTTAACATGTATAACCTCTATGTTGGACACCCCTGAATGCTGGAAGGTGGACGCCGCTTATGTCCATAACTAGTACAATTCTGTTATGTATTTCTGCTAATTTATTTAAACTTGATTAGCGTTTATCTCAAAAGTTTTTAATGGGTCATTAGCAAGTATACAGAATGTAACATCAAAAGGATGGGGTTTTTTCCGTCTCTAACTGATTTTCCGCAACCTCGAGTTTGATTGGCATTTATCTCTATGTTTTGCAATTAAGCACAGCTATATGGAAAGGGTTGGTTTTTCTGCAACTTTTATTGTCTTTTGTTTTCCTTAATTCTGCATAAAATGTAAAATTGTTAGCTTTTTCTCAAGTACAATGTACATGAATATAAACTTATTGAAACAAACAATTGTATGCTTAAAATAATAGACGTGTTCTCAGTTAGTGTTGAGGTGTGAAATGCTAGTGTTTGTTTTCATTCTGTATGAGTAATCATAAGTTAGTAACTTTTATTGAGTGTTAATGTGCAATATCTAGTCTTAGTAAAATTTGATTATGAGAAAATTATTTGAAAGATAATTATATATTTCTATGAAGAATTAGGCAAATTGTGTTGTTCGCCTGTTTATTAAAAACATGGTTTCTTGGTTATTTAAGAAATCTGACCTGCCCACTTAATGTTAAAAATTACCGCAAAGTAGTTTGAGATATTTTACTAACCTAATTAATAGTTAAATGTAGGTTCATAAGTTTCAGATCTCGCCGATAAAGATTATCGCCTTTAGTAATCCCTTAGCTGGTGTCATGCCTTATCTATTAAGTAAATAAATGCAGCTGTAACTTCCGCTCTGCTGTGTTCAGTTGTTCAGACATAGACGAATAAAAAGCCTATGTGTGGAACATCTGCTGCTTCCTTCCGAAGAGAACGCTTCAAACTTTTCAATATTTAGATCTCTCTTCTTGCAAATCATCTGCTGAAACTTGGACCACAATTTCTTGACCAGGAGGTTTAGGTCCATACTTGCAGAAGGCCAATCTGAGGTCGAAATAAATTTAGGAACTTTGGTCTCAAGACATTGCTGGGTTGTTGATCCTTATGTGCTGGAGCCGAATCCTGCTGGAAGCTTCAGTTTTGTACATGGAAGAAGGTGTTATTGAGTTTCTTGACCAGTCTCTCCAGCACTGTCTTTGATGAACTCTGGCAAATGTTTTGACCCCTTTTTCGCAGAAATGGAGCTCTGTGGTACCTTCATAGCTCACTCCCAACTACTTAACAGATGCAAGGTGATGGCCTCTCTGGACCCTTGGAGCCTTTTCAGCAGTTTCTGTAGAGCATATGACATATACTGTGTCATTTTGGGCATTGAAAGCCTCCTCGACACTGATTTTTTCCTTCTTTTCTTCTTCTTCTTCTTCTTCTTCTTCTTCTTTAAATCAGTGTACAGGATTCTTCCATAACGATTTGCTACACAACGCTGAAGTTAAGAGTTCCCCCCCCAATTCATTTCACTGGTGAGGAAATGTCCTTTCCGTCGTTTGTTAAGCACGGAGTCCCAGGTCTCTGTTCAATGTGTAAAACATAAGACATTTTAGAAATGTTCTCCTCACGAGCCACCACTGACTCTCTGTTTATCGAATTTCTTCGCACATGTGCCGCAACTGCTTTCTCCAATTCTGGAGTGCGCACAGTGCGTGGTCTTCCTCGACTGTGGCTCCAGTCACAAGGAAATGCTGGACACGTTATATTCAGTTTCTGGAGAATTTTGAATATCTCACCTGGAGATTTGCGTATTTTGACTAGCTAACACACACAATTTTCGTAATCGCCCCGTCCGATCTTGAAAATTATCACAAATAACTGCAATTGAGAAGTTACTCACACTACAACTTTCCTATGTTTGTTTTGCGCAGATCGATACAAAGTCATTCGTCAGGACTATTCAAAACTCCCCTCATCCTCTCTATTTCCTGGTATCCGTATGTCCGGAGTGAACGTGCGTTCCTTTCACTAATAAAGGCTGTACTATTTAAAGAGCTTAAGTAAATGGGTTAAGGAGAACGTTTTTGACTGCTTAAAAAGAAATAAATGTACAAGATGTTTAATAGATATTTTTGTGAGGCCAGCATGTCATTTAATTTTTAAACTTTTTTTCGCTTAGATATATTGAAATTCTTTATGTGCTTTTAAAATGCATAAATAATCGTAGAAAAATATATAATAATCTAAAACTGGCAAAGAAAAAAAAATGTAAATTGGGCAATAAAAGGTAAAATAAAAACTGGCCTTGCCGACCCCAAATGTACAGAAACGTGTTCATTTCTCTTACTTAAATGTATGCACCCAAATAGAAGAGGCATTTTCCCAACTTCCGGACTACGTTCGTAACAATAGAGCGACCCGATATCCCTTTTAACCGGCGTACCGAACGCATCTAGGAACATTTGGTTGGTATTTTTAGAAATTCCAAGTCGTGTTTCGGCAGTTTATGTTCGTTTCTGTATGACAGCGGTCAAAGATACTCATATCCAGTGTCGAGCTGTTGAAACGTGTGTATAAGAAAGTTTGAATTTATTGCCAAGGAAATGCAGCCTGGGCCAGCGTCTCTCAAGTGGGGTTGAAGATTCATGGGCCGGAGAAGCCTCGAATATTCATCGCTCCGGGGCATGTGGGAGAGAGGTTCATATGTAAGGACGACCCTAACAAGGGAAGCGCCCCTAGGGTCACATTAGCTAGACATATTGCCGGCGACATTGCCACGCGCAGCCCTGGGACCTTGCCCGCATTAAAGAAATAAAACAAACTGAAATGTTAACACAGAGATACACGCGCCTTCACATTTACATAATCCTTGTATTAGTTTTTCTGTTCTTATTAACAGAGACGTTGACTTTTTAGCAAAGCAAATAATGTGCGACAAATAAATGTTAAATATTACCAAGGTGATTATAAAAGTTCTCAGAATGGCTTAGAAATTGCAGTGGAAGTTCCGAAGTAATTTTGTTATTCAAATTCGCCGTTTTCCATAGAAACGTTTGTGCAATAATACAAAATTTGGTCAAGAATCGAAGTAGCTGTAGCTGTTTGTTGCAATCCAGAAGGGTGTATACGGGGAAAATGACAGATATCGAACATTGCGCAGTTATTATTTCTTAAGAATGCAACGGAAATTCATGCAGACATGACAACGCTCTAGGGAACTTTAAACTGTCATTTTCAGCCGTTTCCAAGTGAACCATAGGGTTGAAATGCGGCGCGAAAGCTTGGGAGATGACCTTAATCAGAAATTATCGATAAGAAGCACTACACAGTTCTGGAGGATGTCCTATTAAAGAGGTTCGAAATTGCTGAAGCTCTGGACATTTCAGGGGAACGCGTATTTCATATTTTGAGAAAAAATTATGCTTTAAAAATTATCGGCCAGATCGGTGTCGGGACTGCTGGCTCAGGATCAAAAGCGAATCTGAGTGCAAATCTCTTAGCAAACTTTGATCCGTTTTCAGAAAGAGCCCGCAGACTTTATGCGTCTACTTGTAACCAATGATGAAACATGGGAGCGCACTATAGTTGGAGAACAACCAACATAGAGAGGGATCGATACCCGGCGCCTCCACCAATTGTGTCACGATTCTGGTGACAAGGGGCAGGAGCTTCAGAACAATAGCTCCAGCTAGACTATGCACATTAGAGTTTATTGATTACAACAAAGAACCTCCGCGAACTCTCGCCCTGGGTCAGAAACTCACCTTGGGTCGATATGCAGAACTAACTGGCTGTGGCGCTGACGTCCGCTTCGTTTCACGGCCTGCAAGAGATCCCCCTGGCAGCCCCATTATCTGACAACTTCCGCTGAGCCGCCCTTATGTTTTTATACCCTCTCGATTTCCGGTTAAATCTCAGAATATTTCAAACGGATTTGATAATGTACATCACAAAAGCTTCTAGAAGGTTCTACAGATTTTCTTTAACGGAATTGGATTAACCAAAGGGTATGTTACTTGAGATTAATAATGTGGACTTAACCGAGGGCTAGATTACAAAACTGTTGTGCACAAAGGCATGGTATAACTTTCCCGAAATTATGCAATATTCTCATAGCAACACATTCTCTATAATTTGAAATGATGACAAATATACTGTATTGCCAGAACCCAATTACTTAGCTCGTCGCCATAAAACAATAGTTTTATTAAACAATGGAAGCATCGCCATTTTGCCAAAGAAGGCCAATTTTCACAAAAGCTTCTGTCTTCACAGAGCGTGATGAATACTCCCGCGGCACGGGGTTTTTCTATGAGCGAGTCGTAAAGAGGATAGCAAATCTGCTTGCTTACTTGTTGACCTTTCTGACTGTCGCAATTATAGCACAGCTGTTACCGGAAGTGTGTTGTGTTGTTCGTTTCTTAATTCGACAGTATACATAGTGTAACATGTCACTTGTGTTTGCAATGGCACAGCGTGTCTTTGTATACCATTCATATTTGTTGAGCATATAATTGATTCTGTTACTTATGCGAATTCCACTCTACTCCTTTTTTTTTCAGAGAATTAAGCGACAGGGAGCGTGACCATACATTTTTTCAATAGAACACTGCACTGCCAGTAAAGCCATGAGAGCAATTCACAATGTGTTTATTAGTAGAGATTCAGTTGCGTTTCATCTAAGTCACATTTGAAATCGTGCAAGAACATCGCACAAAAATACTCTATCTGAATCTCCATTGGAAAAACGTTCACATTGTTCAAACTTAAAACGCAGGAAATTGAACAAAACACAAGAGTTTTTCCTGCTACCACTGCAAAGCATCTCAACAATTTAGGCTGAGAAACAGCGCTTTTCCTATGTGTAGCGTATGTTCTCTGTCTCAATACTTATCTAGTGACCTTCATGTTCGTCAGGAAATTGTTCGGAAGTCTCAAAAATGTATAAATATTCCAGGGGAAAACAAAACTGTAGCGCCGTAACATTCAATGTATGTAATATTAAAAAAATTACATTCGTTATGTAATAAAAAACTTGGTATGTTTTGTGTTCAAAGCACTTTTGTGTATGGATCTTTGGAAGGCAGTTAAATATTATGTTATTTTTGTTAATGTTTCAATTACGTGCCTGTTTATGCCGAAACGTTGGCTTGTAGCTGAAGTTACTGTAGTGATATGTATACAAGCATGACAGATTTGTCTTCTGCCTTTTCTTCCCGATAATTACCATGGTGCAGCTGTAGGGATTGGAAGTTAATTGGGAATGAACAAAAAGTCAAAGCAGTGTGCGCTGTTCAGGAACTTCTCTCCGACGTTATTCTGCAACGAAACAAAGGATTGTTCCTGCCTTCACCCGCCTTATCTTCACCAGCGCTTCTATTTTTTTGTTTGTGGGTTTCATTACATTGCCTGCAGTTCGTGCCATCCATCTAAACTTTCGATAATGCCGTGTCAGGGCGAAAGGAGACCTTTCCAATATGAAGGCTCCGTTCTTGTGTAGCCTTTACCGCTTGTCTGTAGTAAGAGTCACGGAAATATTGGCAAACTGCGCTGCCGCTACACAGATAAATCAAGACTTTATCTCTGCCCTTAGCGGTTATTCCTGTATGGCGGTACGTTGTCAGAAACTGATGCGGTGATACCACGCACAACGTTCATGACTTTATTCTTGAAGGAGGAACGTGCAGTGTTTTAGAAAAATACCATAAATCTATCAAAACGTAACTGATCAAGTTATGTGGACCTTCAAATTCTTTCGGATTTTCTTGTAAATTCTGCTATAAGCTAGATTACCGTTTTAGATTATTTTTGGCACCTTCTGTATTTTAGTTAAAACAAACCGTCTTTTGTCCTTAAATTTGCATACATGATACTTAAATATTTAGAAATTGTGGTGCAATCTGTTTCATGTTCATTACTTTGAAATAAATAATAATATTGGCAATCTCTACTAATTCTAAAGAGCATATAAACTTTTATTTATTTATTATTACCTTTTAAGGTGGTACCATTTCCCCATGTTCTTTCACCATCGTATAGGGTACAGGAAACAGAAAAAATAATCTCAATCGACAAACTTGAGACTCGAAGTCAGGCCTACCCATGCAACAAGATCTGTCCCAATGCACGGCCCAGTAAAACAAAAACGTACTGTCACATTACAACTTCTATTGCTCAATTTTCAATCTGCCGTGAAGGGAAGATAACTCGATAATCGATTAGTATCGATCTCTGGGAACTCAAACCCTATCACCAACCAACCATCGCTGAATGTCGCTGTAGCAATACCACGTGATAACAGCAGCTTGTCATGGCCATATTTCCAAAAGAAGAGAAACAAATTGTTAATATCAAAGCCATTCGCTTTCATATGCTTTAGTGACGCCATAGAAATTGCACAGCAGTGGATTCGAATTTCGCGTTTGGATGGGGGAGAGAGAAAAAAAAAAATGAAAGGCTTCGGTTAGTGAGGTTTTTTTTAATTTTATTTTTTCTTCTAATTTTTCCATGAAGCTTTGTTGTTACAGCACTGGGTTCGAAACTACACGTTCTTCTTTGATTCCTGTTGCGATGTCGTGCTGGACGCGAATTCAGAACTAACTTTCTGATTCAGAAACTAGTAGAGCTTCACTCTCTCTCTTTCTTTCCCCCTCTTTCTCTCCGTTTTCACTGAATTTAGTATAAATTTCCACTTTTAATAGTCTGATTTTCGGAAACTGTTTTTATAGTTTATTTTAATGGCATATACCGAATTTCGTTGAGAAAAATTACAAATTTTGGCTGATAGAGCGATTATTAAGTTTTCCTTTAAACTTCATTTTAGGTCAATTTATATCCCCAATGGTCCAATTTGGCCGATTAACGAACTTCACGAATCGTTTGTCAATTGATGGTTATATACCGAGTTTCGTTGAGAAAATAATAACAGGCACGTATGCCTGCTTAAAAAAAAAAAAAAAAAAAAAAAAAAAACCCACTCACTCTCTCTCTTCACAGTCATTTTCGATGCCTATCGAAATCTCCGATCGATGGAAATCTTTACATGGCTACAATCACAATAGCTCGCTAAAGATTGTTAAAGTTAAACATCAATTAGAAGTACATTAAAAGAATAAAAAAATCACCTAATAAAATAAAAATTACTTCTTGCTACAGAATATGAGCCAATTTTTCATTTATTTTTCTATCAAATTTCGAGCTTAACTGTGCGTCGGGTTGGAATAGCGATTTTTCTTACATACAAGCCTCACCCACTTCCCTTCCCCTTACTCGGATGCAAGAAAAACAAAAGAGTGGGGACAGTAAATTAAAGAAGGGGCTTTTCCCTGTTTGTCTTCTTCAACCCTCGTCTGAAACATCAAGCACGTAAAGATGTCACGAAGACCGGAATAAATTCGGGGCGAAAACACTTTCACTCCCCTTTACACAAGGGAGAGAGGAGAAGAAAAGCTATGACCATTTTTACTCTTCATATATTTCTTAATAAGAGAGAGTGAGAGAGAGAGAGCTGCTTTATTTTCGTCCACACATAAATTTCCTCTCAGTAGAACTAACAGGTGTAAATTTAAATTGTTGACTTTGATAAGGTGTAAAATTTGTGACAGTGTTTATGTGAAAGTTACTTTTTGACCAGCACTCACAATTTCAACTTTGTCTCACGTCACAGCAGTTATCAATACGAAAAGTTTGAGTGTGCTTTTGACAGATGGTTTATATCGTTAGCAATCCTGTTTTTAAGCGAAAACTTATTATACAATTGGTGTAATATTGTAAATATATTTTTTTTGGGGGGGGGACTATCCCGACTAATAACATGCGGATGTACTTTGAACAGAGTAAGCAAGTTAATGTGGAAAGAAAGGGGGCGTGGCAGTAGTTGAATTTAAATATCACCATCTACAAAATTTATTGAGTTAAACATTAAAATATTTTAGTCATCTTTAAATCAACTGCCATGCCGCTTTTTACGAGACCGAATCCAAAAGTAATCTAAATTTAATAATCAAAACTCAAAAATAACGCACAGTGTTATGCTACACATATAAATAATGGATATTTATACCCTTCTGTTAAAGGAACAAGTGCGCGCGGGATCTTGGGGAATTTTCGACCATAATCACAATGGAAACATGTACGAGCAAGGAGTAGCGAACAATTATGCGTTTTTGGGGGGGGGGCCGTGAGAGCGAGAAATCAACAGACATTCATCGACAATACCGAGATTCCTGTGTGGCACAGGAAGCTGAGAAGTGGAGTGTCAACTGTGAGGGGTGCAGCTCGCTCTGAGTGGACCGCATACTGCGATTACGTCCGACACTATCGCTGCAATAGAGTAAATGATACAGACATTTGAAGATCGGTCATGGCTCTGCGCACCCCATTCTGTAGTACCGCAGTCTTAGCTGGTTAACTCACCTCTGAACTAAAAGATCGTTGTGTGGATGTTTGGAAACACTACTACGACGTCATGAAACCGAATGAGATGTTTTCCTAAAGCGTGCTGGTGATGTACTTCCAAGCAAACAGTGGCGACGAGATTAAGAGTTGGTTTATTTACGGACGCTCTTTAACATCTCAGGTCACCAGCGTACCATTCAAGTCAGGGCGTGAAACGGCCGACAAATTTTGCTTAGAGTCCTCTTCTTTCAGGCTTGAGGTTCTTTTTCGTGCCGTAAATGTACCACACGGGACCCACGGCTTTACTTCCCTTCCGAAGGAAGCCATACTAGGGTTTTTACGCTCGAAAAAATCCATCGGTCCTGGCCGGGATCGAACCCGTGAACTTGGGTTTAGAAGGCAAGTATGGTTACCACTACACCACCAGGACCGATAGAGTGGCGGCATTCATCATCGCTAACGTACAGCTGTGTCAGCCGGTAAAGCGATGCTCATGTTCTTCCGGAACTCTTAGGTCCAATAATGAAATATCACATACCCAGAGGACACAATGTTAAAAGTAAGTCATATTGTCATTTGCTTGAGAACCATTTGAAAACCTGCAATCAGGTCAAAACGTCGCGGTTTGCTCACAACTGGTATACTCTTACAAAATGATAATGCCAGACCTCACACAGCTAATACAAAGTCACTTCATTTTGAGTATATACCACATTCTGCTTATACACCGGACCTGGCAGGTTCTGATTATCATGTCTTTGGACCACTCAGAGAGGCAGTAGGTGGCAAGAAGTTTCGCACAGATGACGAGGCGAAAGACGCGATGTATGGAAGGCTATGCACTCAGTCATAAACATTTGTTTCTCGTGGAATCCACGCATTAGTGAAACACTGGATCACCTGCATTGAACGTGATAGAGACTATGTTGAAAAACGAAAAAGTGCTTTGAAACACAATGTATATTATTTATGACTTAAAATATTAAGGCTATTTTTTTGATTCAGCCTTAGTATCGCAAAATAAATAAAAAATGGTCATACATATTATGATCGATGTAAATCGGCGAAGAACAATTAATTAATGATTTAAAAATCAAAACCAATAAAAAAAACACAATATTACACTAAATACCCATACCTTATTGAGAGATGGTAAATGAAAATTATTATAAAAAGCACTTTTAGGCAAAATACGTCCAAACCAATAAAATGCACACTAAATGGCACAGAAAATACCAGTAACAATAAAATTCAAGCTGTAGAGGGCATTAATAGTACGAACAGCGCTATATCTGTCATATTATTATAAATTTAAAATTTAGTTGGATGACTTTGAACTCATATATTAGTAAATACAGCAAACACGGCTCATGTAATAATGATATCCGATTATATATTTACAAATATTCAGTTAATTGCTATCAAACTCTCTTTGACAGTCAATATTGACGATCTATAGACTGGTGTATTCGGCAATTCTCTCTCTGTTACTATTATGAATGACAGAACAACAGATTTACACATTAATTAATTTAATATTAGCTTCATTAATTAACTCTCAAACAGAGGAAGGGCAGCCTGCCAAATCAGGATATATGTATTACCTCGCCTTGCCTCTTTAAACTTTTTCTCTTCAACTTTTCAAATGATTTCATAAGGTTTTGTCATGGAACTAAATAGTTGTCATTGACTTTATGTGCAGTCTTGAATTTTATAATATAACTTAACACTGTATTGAATGTATAAATTATTCTTAACGTTGTGTTTTGTTTTTGATTGGATCGGAGCCCGGTCCCCTGGATATTCCGGTAGGTAGCTGCTGATGAACCGGGGACTGAGGAACTGAGATAATCAAATTGGAGTAAATTTTGACTGCAGTTAGTGCCTTCTGGAATTGCCGAAGGCACTGTTCCTAATCGTTATATTTAGAAGTAATGTTTTTTTTATTTGTGTTTATTTTGTTAAAAAAATTCTGTATGTTGATACATGAGAAATAAATACTACTACTTTTACTACCTATTTCATGACATTCTGATTCTTTTCGACCTATTTTAATTGCAGCATGCACTTTGGATATTCAGAAGCATTTTAGTATTTATGCAATGACTGGTTTATATTCCGTATGTCATAAAAGCCATCAGAATTCGACAGTGTTTTTTTTATTTCAAGTAATATACAAGGTCAACAAAACAGTTTCTGCAAGTAACAACAGCCGCTCAACCCTTGTATTACCTACATCAGACTTTTAAAATGTTCGTAGCATTTCATACCTATCCTTTCTACTTTATCCCCTAATACATTAAGAATTATGTTTGGTATCCCAGTTAGTAACACATCCCTTTTATTGTCCTCAGTACACCATGTTGGTAACACACTACACACTGTGTTATTTTGGGGATCATTGCAAATCACTAATAAGTTTTTAAGTGTTAGTTATAGACGATGGTTTAATTCCGTGCAACTAACTTTAATAAACGCACAAGTGAACACTTTAAACTGTTTTCACACTCTGAATGGAACTGACCAAAAGTGAGGTTAAGAGGACGAGAAACATTCCATTACCGTAGGAGAGTGACAGTAGCCTCTACAATGGGCATTTCCTCCTAAAGATTCACTTTAGCCTCGAAACAGGTAGATCAACACACATGAGTTTTCCTCAAGCCTTCAACTGCAGCTGACATAATTTTACCTGCTTTTTATCATCCAATCCGCATTACTTCTAACTGTGCATTATATATGAAATATGAGATGGTCAATAGAGTAGCTTCAGCAAAACTGCGCTTGCAGAGTCGGACCTAGTACGCTACCATTCCAACAGAAATGGTACACGTCGTACATAGCGAATTTTGTATGTCAATACGGGAACTTTTGGACCCTATTTAGTTTTATACAATATAGAACTAGAAATACTTATTGCATATCACGAAATATTTATGTTTTTCTTTTTATACTCGCCTAAAAATAACAGTATTTTGAAACGTTACTATAATTGTGTTTCTAGGAACAACCAGAATATTTTAAGTCTAAAATGTTAATTTTTACAAGTAAATAATCATAATGTCGTAATTAAAATTGCATAAATCTGATGCGTTCTTGTTTAATAATTATTATAAGAGTCTTTTACACAAATAAAATAAGTCCTTCTCATAGTAAAAATAAATACTGAACCAATACTTTGTGTTGTCTTCCCAAGCCTTTATTACAGCACCATATCGTCTGAGCAATAAAAGTATTAAATGTTTTGACTTGGTCAGGCAATATCTCATAAACAACACTCTATAAATGACTCCAACCGGATCTTTTTTGTTTCTTTGCTACAGCATAGCCAATCATCTTCCAACAGTTCTCAATGGGATTGAGATCTCGGTGTTCCCTGGCCATGTGAGGGTGGAAATTCCTTGTTCTTCAAAAAACTTCTAACCTGTTGCATAAAAGAGTATGTTTATTTTTTAGAATTATGTGGATGTAACAAGAACTTTGTATTATAGTTTAGTTTGTAAAAGTAGTAGTGTTTAAACAAGGTACCTCCCTTTTTTACCCTATGACATGTTGCGAAGTCATTCTGGAAAGTGCAATTTTCTGGTAATACAAACAGCTCCACTATTGTTGACATTAAACATTGTCTTAAAATCATTGTGTGTACATCTACATTTGCTGTTCCCTCAACAAAATGTAATGCACCGACTCCTTTGCTAGAAATACAACCCCATACCATGATACTATCTGGGAACTTCACCTTTTAGTCCAAACATCCTGGCGGAAACTCTTCACCGCTACGACGACGGATGAATATTTTTCCTTCGTTTCCTCTGACATTAAATTTTGATTCATTTGAGAAGGTCACTTTACTCCTTATCTCTTCAGTCCAATGGGCATGTTCCTTGCGCCATTCTAGTCGACATTCTTCATTTTAACTGTCAAATGAGGCTTCTTTTGGGACCGTCTAGCAGGTAGACCTTCTAAAAGTCTGTGTCTGATGATTCTGCTGCAAATCACGACACTAGAAACAACTTCTTACTATATTTTTAAAGTCACTGAAGTCATACGGCGGATTTTCAGAAAGATCCGCTTCAGAAGGCGGCCATTAGCAGCAGTAAAAGTCCTTTTTCTTGTCTCTTCCTTTAATTCCTTCCAAATTTCCAGTTTTCTTGTATTTATCAAATAATTTTGACACAGTGGACTACTTAAATCCTTTCTTTGGTCCAAAATGTCGAGTAAAAAGGCCTCCAGAAGTTATGCGACAGTTACACTCTTTTTGCTATGAGTTAATTCAACTCCTTTACCCATTTTGTGCAGCTGTTATTAAACGCACATCACTGACTACTACATTAAATCCAACAATAAAGGTAGTAGTATCTCAATAATGGAAGTTTTAAAAATCCGTTGAATACATCAACAATATCAACAATAGTGAACCTATTGTTGATATTAAGTAAGGCAGTAAAATATGCAAATGTGATGCAAGAGATTTTTAAGTTGTACTGCATTACTTCACAATTACCAAGACCTGTGGGGCCTCAGTATAAAAACGGGCATTAAACAATGAAAAGGGCGAAGCAGTAGTCAAACCCTGAGTTATTGCCCCATCCGTATTTGAAAGCAAAAGTGTCCATTGCGCGTTATTCTTGTTCAAATGGATAAAGAAAGCAAGTCTTTAGTTTTGTATGATTGCTACCCTATTCTCTCTGTATACCCTTAGCATGGTTCAAAAGCTAGTCATCCGTATATTTTGCACTGCTCAAGGTTTGGAAAACTGCCCAAAGAAATATATCCCTTGAATTCCGGGGAAAGAAGTAAGGGGGTGGAGAATCGATTCAATTTCAATGGAAGGGAAACCAGTCAAGCATTAGAGACCCTTACTGGGCGAACTGTCGAGAGAATTTTCACAACATAACATAAATTGATGAGGTTACATATACGAGCTTGTTAAAATGGTACCATCTAATGCCGTAACTGATTAACTTTTAAACTCTGCGTGTAATATGTAAATAAAGCGAAGAATCGTCACTTACGATGGAAAATTACATGCACTAAAATTAGTTCATAATAATTTGAATGTTTCAACAGGTTGCAGAAACAAAATAACACTCCAGTCGATTGCAGAAAAATAGAGGGTGCGGCAGAAACAGTGGCCCGTTTTAAACGTCATATTTAAGCTTGAGGAACTAGAACTACATGTGATTTATATGCGCTCCTTGAAAGAGAACTTCATACTATTTCTTACACATGTCACGTTTTGTAAAGTATGTCCTTCAGGTGATCACCATTGTGTGCAATGTAATCTTCGGTACGACCACGCACACTTTCCATAATCTTACTAAGAGTGTCACTTGTTATGTCCCCCCCCCCCTTACGGTGTGAATATTGTTTTTCATTTCCTGAGTATTTTCTGGGCTATTGGCATACTTTGTACTTCAGAAAGCTCCACAGTAAAAAATCACACGCTGATAAATCGGGCGAACGGGATGGCCAAACCGGGAAACATTGTTCGTAAGGTTGGCATTGGATGTTCTGGCTGTGTTAGCGGTTGCACCGTCCTGTTGGAACACCATATGGATATTCTTACGGTACATTTGCTGCGTTACGAACACACAACGCTCTGCTGCTGTGACTGACAGTGTTGCCTGTCCAATAATACCTGAGAAGACACTCCACACCGGACAGTAACTTTTGCGTTGTACAGCGATCCTTCATGAAGGTGATGAGGATTTGTAGGCGCCCAGTGCCTGAAGTTTAGTTTGTTTACATAGCCTCATAAATGAAAATGATTCTCGTCAAATTGTTGAGAAAATCGGGTTGAATGTTTTATCCTCTCCAGAAGCTTAGTACAGAAATTTCAACGTGTTCTACATCTCTGGGCAATAATTGTTGCATTTTTTGCTTCTTGTATGGATGTAACTGAATATCCGGATATAACATCCGTCGCTTCTATCCGATATGTTAAGGGCTTGCGAATGCAGAGGAACTGATCGCGTTGGAATTTGCTCTAAAGCAGCTATTCCTGTTGCAATGTTATCCGGAATGCAAACCGTATGCGATGTACCAGTTGGTTTCTTGTTTAAAGCAGATGCTGTTATCCTGAACTGCCTGACCCATCCCGTAATCCCCTTCCGTGACGGAACTTGCCCATATCGGCCGATGTGGAAATGTTGCCGCAACAAATGCTGCGTCCTTACGATCAATCACCACATTTGAAAAAGGTTTCAATTGCAAACGCACCATGCTCTTTCGATTAGCGCTCCGTACCTCTCGTCAAGTAATACTGTGCAGCAGAGCAAAGGCAAGAAAATGCTTAGAACTGCACTACACAATGGTATAAACATCAGCTCTCTAGGAAGCCGTGACTGATAATGACACATAATTTAATTGGGTCATTGTTTTTGCCGCAACCTACATTAAAATAAGCCCAAAATTCGTAATGTTACATAATATATACCAAATTTGAAAATGTTTGCTTCTTTAGTTGGTATCACTCATATCGAATTATATAAATATGGCGGGGAAACTGTTCAGAAGTATATTCTCAAAGCATTTAACAGCTATTATACCTTTCTATTTCGATAATGGTTATTTGATTTTAAAAAGAGATAAAACTTGGCAGAGAGAAAGATAATTCAATAAAAAGTAAAATAGATCAAAATAACAATAAAGCCAATATTGGGCACATTACAAGGACTGTTCAATAAAACTGATCATAATAGATATCTTTATGACAACATACAATATTTAAATATGCCAAAGAAAAATGCAACTCAAGATCCTGGGAATAACTTTAAAGCACAAAATAACTATAGTATTATAAATTAGTTATCTCAGACAACAGATAACGCACAAATAGCTACCAGGAGCAAATGACAATGGGGCGGTCACGTCGCAAGAATGCAGGACAATAGATGAACCTACAAGATCTCCATGTGGGACCCCTGGATAGGAAAAAGGACACAAGGCAGACCCAAAAGAAGATACACAGACCTCTTCAAGGAACATGCAGGTACAATTGGTCAAGAGTTGGAAGAGGAAGAGAAAAATGAGTAGCAACTAATGCAGTGAGAAATGGAGTAACCAAAGAACAAATTAGCCAGTCTTAAACAGCATACGAACAACTAGCGTGAAATAACTCACCACGTTAGGAAAAAGCGAGTTTTCCCTACTTGTTAGGAGGTATTTGCCCTTAAGGGACACAATAGACTATCGTTATCTTTATATTTATTTATCATAATAATTTTGATGAATTTTCTCCAAATAGTCCCCTTGGATATAATGTATTTGTCCCGTGCTTCAAATACATGCTGGATATTTTTAACAGCTCCATTAGAATCGTCTCCGCAGCCTTCATCGCTGTTTCTGATTATGAGAAATGGCCCCCACGAAGGTGTTTCCTCAATTGACTCAGAACTAAATCTCGATTATAAAGGAGGCAAAGGACATGATTCACGTTGATTTTGGTGATATATTCAGTAACAGTATTTGCAATGTGCGGCCGTGCATTATCGTGATACAGCATTCAGCATACTGTAGGGAAACATGTTATAATGCCTTACAGAGTTTTCAGGACATATCTGTAGTATTGCCCTGTTACAGTTGTGTATGTAGATACGATATACCGGTAACCTTTTGACTATCGAAAAATGAAATGACCTTAACTTTCCCAGAGAAGCAATCACTTTGTGTGTGTAGGTGGTAATGGAAATTTCCACACAGAGCTTTGCTGTTTGCTCTCAGGAACGAAATGATATAATGAAGTTCTGTTAGCAGTGACGGCCTTTGAAAGAAACTACAGTAGCATTGGAATCCACCGTGTACTAACACATGTGATAGTAACCTCGCAGACCCAAGTACCAGGGTTCAATCCGCTCAGGTGTTAATGCATTTTTTCGGGCATAAATATCCTAAGCATGGCATCCTTCGGAAAAAAGTAAAGATGAGTCCTGTGACGAGGAACTGCGGCACGTAAAAGAACCTCAAGCATGAAAGAAGAGGCCTCTGAGCAAAATTTATTGATCGTTTCATGCCCTGAATTGAATGGAGCGCTGATGAACTGAGATGTTACAGAGCGTCCGTAAATAAAGCAAAATCATAGTTACCAACATGTGAGTGGCATTCAGTGAAATTTTCAGAATTTCTGAAAATGTTCTTAAAGCTGTGCGATGATCCTCTCTCGCAGCGGTGTTAATACTTTCTTCCGATAGAGCACAAACTGGATCGCCGAGTCTACCTACCTTCCTTTTAACATTTTAAACCACATTCGAACCGTGCTAAGGCAGAACAAACTCTTTTGGCTTCCTGAAGCATTGCATAGACAGGGAAGTGGCTAAGCAGTTAGGCAACAACTGGACATACCTCCGTTCTAATTTCCTGGAGCTTGAGATCCGACCTAATGTACTCCTTATTGTTCTCCCCCTCCATTTAAGGCAAGGGAAGGAATTTCGCCTGAAAAACGACGTGACCAACTTGTGTGGTTCACCGATGGATCCCGTTTAGGGACACAATCGGGTACATGCATATATGGCCTATTTCCAAAGACAAACATCAGTACAGACCTTGAGAAATATTGCACAGTTTTTCAGGCAGAAATTGTTGCTGTCCGGAATTGTGCTTTTAGAGCATGGTAAGCGAATTCTCACCCTCTCAAATAGTCAAAGTGTTTTAAAATACTTTCTGTGATTGGTATGGGAATGCCAAAATGCCCTAACTGTCCTGGCATCTCGCAACTGGCTTGAACTGCGGTGAGTGCCAGGGCATCGGGACATTTGTGGAAATGAAAAAGAACATCGTTTAGAAAAAAAGCTACTAATACTCTTTTTGTTGGCTCTGAACCCCTGTACACGTACAGAAGTAAAATCATGGATTGGGCAAAATAAACCAAATTAGGTGACAAACCTGTCGTGGACAAAAACAAGGTAGGAAATTGGGCCTAGGTCCAAGCAACATTCTTTCCTCGTCTCTTCTAAAGTTGGACAGAAGAGAAATAAGGAAAGTAGTTACTGGACTTTATAAAGAAGAATCCATTTGCAGAACGTGCATACAGGATGTTCAATTGCCCATTTGTGTTAATAAGACCTGGGAACGGACGCTCACATTGAAACTGAAATATTTCAACTTGCTTAAGGAACAGATTTTGGGAAACAGTGAAAGTTTCTCTTAGTATGAGGCTGCACATTAAGCCTTTTAGGTCAGTGGGAGGTCAGCAGTACTCCAACTAACCCCCCCCCTCCCTCGTTATCTAACTGTAACATTTTGCCCTTTTGCTGTAGCGAAATTGAAATGTCTCAATTCGCACATCCCTCACAGGCGGGAACCGGAAGTAGCAACTATGAAAGTATTGCCTCGTGAATATTGCGCATGAAGCTAACAAAATATTGTGAAGCTTACTTTTAGAGTGGTAAATTAAGCCAGTAAAAAATTGATCTTTTTTTTAATAATCAGCCTTGTATTTGAATTGTATGAAAAGCTGTGGTTTTTTAAATATATATATATTGCGCTGTGTCATTGGTTAGAAGTTTAAATGAGTTATATGCTGGATATAATTATTTTTGTTTTCATGCAGTCATTTAACCCACCTTTTCCTCTTTTCTCTCTCTTTTTTAACAGTGTTTAACGCCCGTTTTTACTACTGAGGCATCACAGGCGGTGAGCATGGTGATACATGAAATGATATATTGGGAAAGGATTTTTTTTTAAAGA
Source organism: Metallyticus violacea (assembly GCA_030762175.1). Lineage (NCBI taxonomy): Eukaryota > Metazoa > Arthropoda > Insecta > Mantodea > Metallyticidae > Metallyticus > Metallyticus violacea. Next base: position 9,661,328 of record CM060845.1, on the reverse strand, counting down.
AGGAAGCGCTCCAGGCCTAAGTTTAGGGAACCTCCCCGGCATTTGCCAGTTATGAGGACTGAGGACAACCCGGAAAAACCCTCAGTCAGGGAGGACAGTCCTGGTGAGATTTGAACCCCAGTCCTCCCTCTCAACATTTCGCACCTTAAAGATCTCGGCCACTCGTGGCGTTGTTGATTTGTTTTATTTACGGACGCTTTTTAACATCTCAGGTTATCAGCGTCCCATTCTATTCAGGGCGTGAAACGTCCGATAAATTTTGCTCAGAGGTCTCTTCTTTCAGCCTTGAGTTCTTTTTCGTGCCGTAAATGTACGACACGGAACCCACGGCTTTATGTCCCTTCCGAAGGAAGCCATACTTAGGATTTTTACGCCTGAAAAAATCCACCGACCCTGTCCGGTCTTGAACTTGCGATCTTGGGTTTAGGAGGCATGTATAGTTACCACTACACCACCAGGACCGACCCACCACCCGGTCTACTTTCTCCTGTAGAATAATTACACTTGGAGATGATTTTTTTTTTTTTGTTAATACAATGCAAAAAATAATCTTTTGCATATAAAGAAATTAATTCCGTTGATAAGAGTAGATCTTTCTAACCAAGACAAACTTACCCTATCTTTAAATACTTGTATTTAATTACTTATGCGTTCCAATGGCTTCAAGTTAAAACGAAATTCGCATCTTAAATCACATTTTACAAATGAAATGAGGAGCTAAAGGTTAAATGTCAACTGTCTGGTCTGTGGCAATGTGAACTGTCTGATAATTCATGAATAAAATATGAAGTTTCAGGGAGCACGATCCATGTAAAAAGCAATCAACAGCTTGACGTAGTCGCGAAGAACGAAAAAGTGGCAGTAAAACTTTTACATTTGGCAGCGGCATAACAATAAGCCGGTTCATATTACTTCTGTATCTCTCCATATGGAATAAGAGATTATAAAAATGGCATGAAGCAGCAGCAGCAGGTAAGGCACGGTGGCGTTAATTATTACTAGCACTGAGTGTAATAAAAAACAATAAAAGAAACAAGGTGTTCCTTATTGCATCAGTTTTTGTTGGCATGGTTCCTCGGTGCATCCACTAGTTAGCTTTGGGATTACGTATAGGAGTCGGTGGCTGGCATAGTCTTGACATTAAGGCCACAAAGAGTATTGAGCTGGTTCTAATGCTTTCATTTTATGTTTGTTATGGGAAATATCATCTAAAATCAGATGAAAAATTAGAGCAAACGATGTCACATTTTAAACATTAAATATATTAATATACTTCAACTAAACGTTATCAAAAAAGAAATCGGCGAAAGAGACACGACACCAATACATTTTTTACTAAAAAAGTCCTGAAGAAAAAGAAGATAAGAAAAATGAAAGTCAATACGTTTGTTTCGTAAGTAGCAAACGATGCATTATAAAAATGTGTTTATTAATATTATTAGAAAGGCCATTCAATAAGTAATTTATTTGTTTGAGAAAAATAACATTCCCAGAAAACGTTTTAATACATTTAGAGGTCGATTGGCATGCTGGGATCTGCTTGCGAACTACGAAAATTGCGTGAATAGGCATTTTCCTATCCTAAGTGTGCGAAGCTAGAAACAATTTATTTGCTGGTTAGAACGCAGTAACTAGTATAATATATAATATGTTTCAATTCATATATCCATAAATACCGCTTTTCATATATGAAAATGTTAAATATTTTTAAAAATGTTTATTTATTATCAATATTGCTTTATTTGTATTATCATTTGTTCCTCTTTCTAATTGTGTATCATAATTAAGCATGTACAGTTTACGATCCATGCATAAAATAGATTTGTAATGTGTAACATAATAATGATACACCTACTACTACTATTACTACTAAAGCAACTTTGTTCATTTTTTATCTCTGAAAAACAAACAGCAATACTTTTTTTTGATAAAAACTTTTATTAGGCTGCATTGGCAGCCCTGAAGAATGACTAGAAATGATGGTGGTGGCACTATAATGGCATCATTTTAAAAATACCGCCACGGGTGTTCGAGATCGTTAAGGCGCGGACTCGTGAGCGGGAGGTCTAGGTTTCTATTCCAACCGGACCGTCCTTCCTGGCTGAGGTTTTTTGCAGGTTTCCATCAGTCCTCATAAATGGCAAATGCCGGGGAAGTACCCTAAACTTAGGCCTGGAACGCCTCCTTCCTTAAAAAAATACTCCTTTCCCAATTTATTATTTCATTTCATGTATCATCAGTGTCCACCGCCTTTGGAGCCTAAGTAGTAAAAACGGGCGTTAAACTCTATTAAAAAAAATGTTAAGAATAGGTCCTGATGTAAACAAAGAGGCGTTCACGAAAGTGTAAAACAGAAGGTCTCAATGTACTACCGAAAACTACTGGATTTCATCTGTATCACGTAATAGAGTTGCGTTTAACATATCATATAGAAATAAATGAATCAAAAATAAGTACTTATTCAGAAAATCTACTTGCGCAGACTGTCTTCTGCTGTTAAGTTCCGGAAACGGAAGGGTGGGAGTGTTTAGTAAACCATTGTGGCCTAACACGAGCAGTATGTGGAACATAGCAAAGCAAAGCCTTTAAAAATCTAGTAAACCCATAAAGCCAGTGTTAGAAGTTCTATGTTAGGTGTGCAATGCATCCAGAAGGTATCAGTTCTTCACCTACAATCAAGAAAGTGCTTGGCATTTGTGAATGGTGATGCTCACCTTCCTAAGTTCAAGCAGACATCTTTTTATAAGCTGTTACTTGAGACAGTTTTGAATTTTGCTTAAGAAACGGCAAGAACTTCATTGAAGAACGTGAGGATATATAGTTTTGGCGAAGGGACTAATTTGTGCGCACAGACGGAAAGGGCAAAACTCTACATGGGTAAATGAAGGCCACACAAATTCCAATATTAAGAGTAAAAAGCAAACATTTATGTCAGGGCTAGGTACTGGACTAAAAAACCCAACGCCTCATATTCCACACACTGGAAATGTTGATGACTTTTTACCGGAAGGGAATTAGTCGTGGAACCTTAAAAGATCAGCGACTACCATGTTGAAATGAAATGTGAAGGTTTAAAAGAGTTATTCCCTCATATGGATGATGCATCTGACAACAGTGTAAAACTACATTGCATTCTCAACAGATCATATGTAAAGAAGGACATCATCAGGTGGATGGAGGGTAAACGTTTATCATATGACAAGGTCATGGTTAAAGACGATCTAATACGCCTTGCCAGGAATGCAAACGAGGCCATACCCGCTCAATGAATCTGCAGCCGGCATTTCGTCCCAACCGTAGCAGCGATAGATAAAGTGTTACCATGGAGTAATATTAACATTTTCATATTGTTTTGTTTATTTATTTTTGTTATAATTAAACTAAACGAACCTTACGTAGGAAAAAGTAACATTTATTCGATTAAGAATAGTACAGAACTATTAAATCGAATTGGTAGAGGATGTTGGGAATCATATCCATCTTTTCGGATAATATGAGATAAATTTGGATCTATTTTTAATTGCACTGTGTAAGTGATAGCTACGCCATTTGAAATTTAAATTTAAATTATTTCATTTAGTGCCTTTTTACATACATATTTATTCTAGCAATTAATAATTATAATGTAAAGGCACTAAAATGTCCACGTAAAAATATACTGTGTAAGCAAAGAAATTTATAATATTATCAAAATAACGAAGTGAGAAATGTATTTTTATGTAATAAAACATAAATCTTGGGAGTAGTGAGACAGAACTGTATCGATATCGAATATCGAGAAAATTTAATATGGACTCATGTTTACTAGCTGCTAATATTAATACAGGGAATTAAAATTAGATTTTCCTGTTTTAATACAATTTGTAATTGAATTGATTGAATGAATGAAAGTAATAAGCCGCTTGAAACATCCCAGTTTCGAAAAGGCGTTTTCGTTTTGTACATGCGTGGGTCCTAACTTGTCCAGTTTAGCTCGTCACATACTTGAACCATCAATCAATCTTATTTATACCCTGTTGTTGAAATTGTGCAATAAATTAACTTAAGTTAATTGAAAAGCAACACTCTGGGCTCAACTAAGCTTGCGCCTTGTACTGCTAGAGGCTGGTCTTGGAGGATGCACAGGAGTGGTCTGGTTTTCTTCAGTACTGAAACCTCTGCATTTTTATACAAAGAGTTGCTTTTGGAAGATACTTAAAATATTTTCGGTTATTGCCAGTACTGCAAAAGTGGCGAATGTTTTGGGATAGCAAAGACGTGAGTGTTGGCTGCGTTCTACAAAGAACACTTGCTGAGCAGTTCCTTTCATCCAGCATTGCCACAAGTTAGTATCTAAAAATAAGATCTCTGATCTTTCATGTTGCAATCAGCAGAGCAATGTCTTAGAGTTGAACTATTCTACTGACAACCCTGGTTGTTCTTGCAGCCTCTGATACATTTGTCAGGCTCTCAACTGAATTCACCAAATTAATAATTACGCCAGAATTTACAAATCTAACGGGCTAAATCAGTCTAAAGGCCACATGCAATCGCCATGATGCATGTGTATAAGTGCATTATGATGTATACCATATATGTTAAAATCCTTTACGATTGGAATTTTCCCTGAATCGCTTATTTATGAAAGAGGATAACGATTTATACAGAACCGTAATAAACACACATAAATTCAGTGAATTGTGAAGAACAGAAAGAAAAAGAAATTTGACGGTAGCTGTATACAGGAATGTGGGATAGTTTTCCAGCCTAATACCTAAGCAGTTAAATGAGGCAGATAACTCTAAAAGTTAAAAATGTCTAAGGCTCGGTGTTTTTGTCCTACCATGATCATTTTGATAATGTTCCTAAAGCAAACAGATATATATATATATATATATATATATATATATATATATACTGTTTTTGACTAACAATCGGGTGAATACATTGCTTTTCGCCTAATGATTATGGGAATTCTTTAGGTCTGAAAGTCCGAACTCTCATATGATGATATCTCGTCTAGAATTGGCCAAAAATACCACGTTCACATATAATCGCATCTAATTTTTCTTAAAATCAATAAGCATTGTTCTATTTGAAAAAAAAAAACTCTCTGCTAGAAATACACTTCCTAATAATGTTGCAATCGTAGCATTAGCTACATTCCTCAGTTCTTGACTGGAATTCCTTTCGGCGGAAACAGCACATAATAGCACCTTTCATTCCAGCAACAATCTCGATGGTAATTTCAGGTGATTCATTCTGTAAATTTAATTTAATACACTGTTGGCCACAAGAGACTGTTAAACTGACTCCGCATTTTCTCAGAAGGAACGAGTTTCACTCGTCGAAAACGCTACAGCTATTTCCGCCGGTTGCTGAATTTGATCAAGAGAGAACTGTGGCATATCGAGAGGGAGGGGGGGTGTCATTTCGAGAAAATGGTGGTTGTGTTGACGAAACGCGTTCATAGCGAAACGAATATGAGAACAGTGGATCGAAGTAGAACGAACACACAGGCTTGAAGGATCCCAACGGCCCCGTCAAACAACCGAACGAGAAGATAGACCTAATTTCCACTTTAATGGCCAACAGTGTACATTAAGAAATAAAACAAAACAATAACTACGCGTTTCACATGCTTATTTGATTTGATCCATGTTTTATGCATATCAGTGTATATTTTAACAGAGTTGAGAATATAATTTCCTGTTATTTCGAGTTTTTTTTTTTTTCCTTGTGGTGTTATGGAATTGTTGCAGGCAACAACTCATCACCTTAACAGCCTTGTTCAGGCGTAATTAAAATGAGTTTTAAAGGCACCAGTCTTTAAAAATTACTTGGTTCTGCCATGACAATAGAATTCCATGGACGTCCTTGCTTACGCGATCTGCTGCAGAAATTCCGAGCACGTTTCCAAAATAATGGAAAGGGAGAAGCAAGTCAATTCAGAGGCGGGGGAAGGCATGAGCAAACATTTTGGTGGAATTCTATTGGTTGAAATGCTCCCCATCTTACACTTAACATGTCTGCCTATATATATAGGAGTTTTAGGACGTGATAAGGTGTTCACCTCCATTATTCGGTTAAGAAAAGCGAGACTCATAAAACCATAATTACATACTTATCCTTAAGCATTGAGAGCGTTTAAAGTTTAAAGGGGCTGTAAGGCTGTATTTAATCTTGTGTAAGGTTTAGCTATTATCTTTATAGCTTTTATAAGTTAGAACTTGTCAAAGTTTTTAATTTTATGATCATAATTTACAAGTATTAAAACGTACAGGCCTGTTTCGGTTTTCCATGATTAAATTGTTGCTCCCAACGCTTCTATGGTGTTCAGATCTCTGCTGCTTACATTGCATTTAAAGCTATGAGAGCGAATAAAACGTAAACCAGATTTTTTTTTTTTTTTTTGCAATTTTTGAAACCAAAATAAATAGGGTACATGCTTTTTCACATAATTTCCCATTTAGAAGCTCGTTGTTTTCAGCTGATAGGAAACTTATTAACTCCTTTTTAGACCTGAACCTGCGGTTACACGTGCTGCCAAGACCGCTGTTAAAACATGGACTGGGTATAAACATAAACCAAGGTGGCAAACCTGTCCTGGACAAAAATAAGGTAGGAAACTTAGCAGTACACTTTCCTCGTTTCTTTTAAAATTAGCCAGAAGAGGAACAGGGAAATTAGTTGCATTAATTACTGAACATGGTCACTTCAGGAAACATCTACCAAAAGTGGGACTCTATGATGATGAACCCGCTTGTAGAACGTGTAAATAGATGAGTAATCTGCCGGGTGTACCCTGCTTGAGTGTCCAATGCTGGTAAGAAAGGGATATAATCAGGGAAAGACCTGGGAACATGCTGACAAAGAAACCAAAATACTGCAGCTTGTTCAAGGAACAGATTTTGGGAAACACTGAAGGCGTCTCTCCCAATGGGGTAGCACAATAAGCCGTGCTGGGGGATGTTTAAACTCCATATCCCCCGACGCCTAATCTAAGCTATTAATTCTATAATCAAAGACAGAAGGGTTGACTTTCCAGCCAGTTGCGTACATGATTCCAACTTTTGTCGCTGTCAAATCGTCCACATTCCAATGCCCCTTTTAACAGCCAAAACTATAGCAATCGCAAGGCGCTAAATCTGGGCTGTAGGCATGGTGTTCCAATGCTGTCCTGTGGATTTCCATTGGGTAAGCCAGTGGCGGCTCGAGATATAAAACATTCCTGAAGCTCTATCTCCACACGGGGAGCGTAATTTGAAAAAAATGTTGAGTGTCTTCTGCACAGTTTCGGTATAAAAATATACTGATATACACTATCTATTCACTGCCTTAGGTTAGTTGTTACTCAACAGAATGCTAATAAAGTAAAAACTACTATATTTCAACATAAACTACATCACACCAGAAGCACTGCAGCAGGTGTAAAATAGGAAAATGTTTTTAAAATGTACATTGACGAACTTACACAAGATTTACAATGACCGTAATTTTATGTAAGTAATGACGCAACTTATACACTGGAATGGCGCCATAAAAACCGAAGCTACAAATATTAGTACCACACCACGTGCTTCAATAAACCCGGAGCTAAATGCAATAGTAATTAAAGTTATACGTTAACGATCCCAAACGTTGTATTTTTAGCTATGGTCTATAAAACAAGAAGCTAAATCATTATACCAGTAAACGTAACATTTAAAAAGTGTTTTAGCTAAACGAAGTCTCAAAAATTAGGTTTACAAACTGGCAATGCTCGCGCATCCTTCTAAGTTGTTATGGAAGTTGGCAGCCAATCAACGTCACACATTTCTCCCTGCCCTAAACGCTGTCTACAGTCCGATTCTCCTTTTAGGCTGTATTTGCTATCTCGGAACCTACAGCAAGCGTCTACCGTAGCCACAGAAACCGCTATGAAAACAGTGTAGCCAAATTCATTCTGATGGGATTGGGCTGTACCAGAGAATACCGGTGTGAGAATAATGTTAAAGTAGTGCAGTGTTATTTATAAATTTGTATGTCCGCACTCAGAAATAGTTTGAGTTTAAGCTAAAATAGGAAAATTGTGAAATTAATAATTACATATATAGTGAATGAAAGGTTTGTGATATTTTTTATCGCTAAAACTGACATCCATGATGGAAGGACGAAGATGAGATTCAATTGAGGAGATAAAACAAAATTCACGGGGGAAATTCCCGCAACTCGAGAAATGCGTATCGGAACTACTTTCAGTAGCTCAAATTTGGGAGAGATATCAATAAATGGGGAGATATCTTGCAGGGAGACAGAGTTCAGTAAGATGTATGTAAATCCAAACTTTAAAAAATTAAATAGTTCGGTTATTTTTTGATCAGATGTGTTGAGTCGATTGGTGACCACAGAAACTTAGTTCCACTATTACACTTTGACTGCATCGATCTTCTCGCCACGTATGTAGATTGTAGACGCGAAGATTATAAGTGCAAGTCTGTAGGAATGAATAAAATGAAAGCAATTAATATTGACGAAAACGAACTTGGAGTTCTATGCGTCTTAAAACTATCTGGCATCCTCCTCCTCAGAACCGTCACGGGTGACCGAGGTCGTTAAGGCGCGGTCTCGTGAGCGGGAGGTGTGGAATTCGATTCCCACCAGGACTATCCTCCTTGACTGAGGTTTTTACCAGGTTTTACTCAGTCCTCATAAATGGCAAACGCCGGGGAGTTACCCTAAAACTTAGGCCTGGAACGCTTCCTTCATTTAAAAAAATGTTTTCCCCCAATTTATTATTTCATCTCATGTAGCTTCAGTGTCTACCGCCCGAGATGCCTCAGTAGTAAAAATGGGCGTTAAACACAATAAAAAAAAAAAATAACTCGGGGTAAAAAAATACTGAGGAAACAGACCTATACAACTTGTCCTGATCGGAATCGAACGCAGGACATCCAGATTTGTAGTCGCAAACTACCAGTTTCAGTTAAAACGGACCGAATTACTGTTTGTAACACGATCAATTTAAGATGTTCTAATTTAATGAAAATAATACATAAATATTTTGGCGTAAATCATTCTAATAAATTGAAATTTACTATTCTGTGAATAAAAATATCCAATTGTCCTCTTTTATATTACAGAATTTTAGCTAGAGATATTGCGGGACTAGTGCTAAATATTTCTCAAAATTAAATGGTCCTTTAAAGCAGTGCCATGCCAATGTCATTAAATATATTCGTGGCATTGTTTGCTCAAATCTAGTAACACACCTGGCTGCTTTCTGAAACGTAATGAATATACACCCTGCAGTGTTTACACATCATCCTTGGGTGCTCGTAATTGTTCCTATTTAAATATCTAAGGCTTTATGTCAAGGTGTCATAATAAAATCTTCCTCATCAAATACACTGCCCATCGGTTGTACAGATTGTACACGAAAATGTTACTATTTCCCCAGCTGGGTGCATACAGCGCTACTGTAAACAGGTCAACTGTGAGCGAACACTTGTGGAATAAACAAATGAAATACGCGCAAGGAAAAGGGAAATGTAATGTTATGTGTATGGTAACAAAATTAAAGCAACGTGTGGTTACACTGATAGCGCTAGTCAGTTGTTGGCTAGTGCATGTAAATGGTTTGTTGACTGTACAACTAACTAGTGTGTCTTGTTAGCAATGGGTTAAAAGGCTCTCCATATAAGTGGTTGGACATTAATCTTGGTAAAATGGAACGCCGTGAAGATGCACGTATAAAACGTAAGTTACAAAACTTATTCCAGTGTCTCGTCAACACACAAATATAAAAGCAACCAGGCAAGCTAATTCAAATGGTGTAAAGGTATTGCCAAAGCGGAAATTGAAATTTCGCACGTGTTACAGAAGTCATTTATCGCGTAAGATATGTTTGCCTCCAATAGAACCATTGCACAGTATTTTAATGAAAGTTATTATTGTAAGCTGAAAATTTAAAATCTGCATCTTGTCAAACAGTGTAACTTGAATATGGTGAAATTAATGTACATAATTTCCTTAGAATAGTACAAATGTACCAATGCTAATTTTTATTATAAATTTAATTATTTAAACATGTTAATGCAGGACATTGTTCATATATTCGGTAACAGTTCCGATTAGTTCATTCAATAACATATTCCGCTTTTGCACACGGTAAAAGTTCCGCCTCAATTCAGGCGCAATAAGACAACGCGTGGTCAAGAAAAAAAAAAAAAGTGATAAAATGAACTTGAAATGTAACTGAAACATTTAATTTCTTAAAAGAAATAATATATTGGAGCCAGAAAGCTAAAAACAGCACAATCTTATTTATAAATGTGTTGGAGCACTTTGAACTACTACCTGTTAACCTCCCACCACAGTATCAAGGTAGTGCATTACTATATGGAGACAGGCTCTTCCTGCTAGTGACGATTTCACTCCCTCCAGTTCGGATATAAGAATGGGCAACATAACTGGGATTTCTAGCGGAATTTTATCGTACAGTTCGGAAAAAAATGGAATTCGCTATTAATTTATATATATTGAAATAATTACTATAGTTCTTTTTTATTTAGTATTTGCATTGCCAAATAATACAACGGAAATGAATGAATGGTGTTTTAACGCCCGTTTTTACTACTGAGGCACCACAGGCGGTGGACACTGATGATACATGAAATGAAATGATAAATTGGGAAAGAATTTTTTTTATATGGAAGGAAACGTTCCAGGCCTAAGTTTAGGGTACGTGCATATATATATATATATATATATATATATATATATATATATATTTGAAATAATTACTATAGTTCTTTTTTATTTAGTATTTGCATTACCATATAATACAGCGGAAATGAATGGAATGGTGTTTAACGCCCGTTTTTACTACTGAGGCACCACAGGCGGTGGATGCTGATGATACATGAAATAAAATGATAAATTGGGAAAAATTTTTTTTTATATGGAAGGAAACGTTCCAGGCCTAAGTTTAGGGTACCTGCATATATATATTTGAAATAATTACTATAGTTCTTTTTTATTTAGTATTTGCATTACCAAATAATACAGCGGAAATGAATGGAACGGTGTTTAACGCCCGTTTTTACTACTGAGACACCACAGGCGGTGAACACTGGTGATACATGAGATGAAATGATATACTGGGAAAGGATTTTTTTATTATAAGAAAGGAAACGTTCCAGGCCTAAGTTTAGGTACCTCCCCGGCATCTGCCAGTTATGAAGACTGAGGAAACCTGTCAGGGAAGACGGTCCTGGTGGGATTCGAATCCCTGACCTCCCGCTCACGAGTTCGCGCCGTAACGACCTCGGCCACCCGTGGCTGTAATACAGCGGGAATAATCCAAAAGCAGTTTACTAAAATGCTTACTATTATATTAGTATTAACTTTCAATGGTCAGTTAATGTGGCTGATGTTCAACTGAGTTTCTTCTCAGGGATTCAATAGATATTAAGATAAGATTTGTTAATAAACAAAAGAATCTTAATTGACTTCATGTTACCTACCTGATAATAATTTAGGATAATACATTTTGCACCCTGCTCTACATTTAGACATTGAAAATAGTTTAACTTCGTTCAGTTATATTTTATTTTTCAACCAAATTTCTCAATTACATTACGAAATTGTTTTAATTCTACGTTTGGTTAGTAGCTAATACCTAATTTACTTTTCGGTGACAGAAACTTTGAGTGAAAACAAATTTTATAATTTTCGGTTCGAACCTTGTTCATGTGTGGCTTATAGCTGGTGTTTTGAAGGTTCTGACTTATTCTCTATTTGGTAATGTATTAATTATGTTAGCCACGACTATTTCTAGGTAATGGTTTTGATACCTCGCTGTTTTCTTAGTGCATTAACGGCGAGTGCTAATATGTTTGTGTACCTGAAAAACATGCTTTAGCCGTGACGACGTAACACAGTATAATATAATTAAGAATCACATGTTTAGTCCAATTTGTGTAAATACGTTTTTAGTGAATAAGAAAATTGTCGTTCGTTGTGAGGCGTATATTAAAAATACGCGAAAAAGAAGAACATTTAGTGCACGCTTGTAAATCTGGAAGTTCGTTAAGAGGGCAAAAACACTTTGGTGCACTTTTCCGTTTTGTTCATATTACCACCTCGCCTATGAACTAGCAAAACCGCGGTTTTTGATGCTGCTTCTTTGTGAACGAGTTTATTGTCAACCATGTGCGCTACTATAGCAGTGTGCAAATTTGTAGGAACTATGTTATTAGGTGAATAAGGCAAAATTTGTTTATTTCAAAAAATATTTTTCTGTAAATTCCCTAAAGTAGCCCTGCTAAAACAATTTCCAATATTTAGTTCTTCTTTATTTATTTTTTTTCTTTTTCTTATTTCTTTTTCGCGAATTCTGAAGGAATGTAGCTTTAGCGGTTGTACCCAAGAAAATATTTTTGAAAAATTCTTCAAATCTCCACCTATCTGACTTACTAGTCAACCAAAAATTACGATAAATAAATAAATATGTATGTTTTTTTTTTAAGCGCTATAGAGGCCACAATTTTTGTTTTTGTCGGGTAAGCTCCGCTTATAATGGTCAATTAAACGATTTATCGCATTCGTTAACCAGTTAAATTGGACTATTGGGCAGCGGAGTTAACTTAAAGCGAAAGTATAAAAATCGCACTAGCGACCACGTTTTCCCCCTCAACGAAAGCTGGTATATACAATTGAAATAAAATATAAATAGTATCTGAAAACCAGTGAATTCAAATTATTATGAGGGTGGGTTTACCTGAAAATCAAAATTTAAAAATCGCTTTAGCGGCACCAAATGTGTATTTTTGTAACGAAACGCCGTATGTACCATTTAAATAAAATAAGAAAAACAGTTTCTGAAAATCAGAAAAATCGGACCATTAGGAGTGGGGTATTCCTGAAAACCGAAATTTAAAGAGTAGAGATTAACCTGAAGCGTAAAATTTAACAATCGCTCTCTCTGCAGCAGTTTTGTTTTTGTTTTCTCACAACGAAACTCTTGTGTATATCGCGATGTCTGCGGTACGATCACACAAGCAGTTTTGCAAAAAATGGCACAAAGAACTTTGAGGCGCATTGGAGTATGTGTCCAATAAGGGTCCCTTACTAAGTTCATTCTTATTAAATTCATTAAAATAGGTACAGCATAGGAGTATGCGGAATTTCCCAGCCACACGTGTAACTCTTTCCACCCGGTATATGCAATGTGTGGCATATGAGAATTATTATTAAATATTGTTGATAATATGGGGGTTAACAATATAAGGTGGGCTTACATATTGTAGGACACGTAGGCCCTACGGTTAGGTTCTTTTTTATGTAGTAATAGCGAACCCTCTAATAATAATTTGGGCTGTTATATATTGGTGGAACAATTCCCCATACAAGTGACTGGACATGTGGCGAGCGTAACTTCTTGTACCAGAATGCATTTTGGTCATCTCTTACTAAAACTAGAAAATAATGATACCAGAATATAGATTAACCATTATCCGACATCAGATCAAAACATAATATATAAATGAAATCTTAACTGGCTGTCGTTAGCGTGACCCACCGGAGTATATAACAATACGGTCTTCTCCTTGAAAGGTCCGCTCACATCTGTTCGGAACCACGCTAAAACCTAACATATTTACCTACGCGCATGCGCACAGCTAGTTCTCTCCTCAATTCAAATATGTAACTGTCACTTGCACAGCACATAGAACCAATACACAACTGGCTGGTCTGCGTGCCCAACAATACGTAAATCCACCCTGTATTGTTAACTTACGTATTATCAACAATATTTAATAATCCTTATGTCAAAATGATTTACCCTATGCAAGGCAAATCATGACATGTTATGTGTTCAAAGTGCTTTGTACATGAACCTTAGGCACGCAATTGAATGTTATGACTAATAAAGATACAGAGGACCTTAGGACCTAGCTCTAACCTGCCCTTTTGTCATAGATCTACATATTTCAAAATTAAATGTTTTTCTTTCACGCGTTTTGTAGTAATTTTATGGAGGAAAAATTAAATGTTTGCGCAAAATTATTCTTTCTAATTTTAAATGTAAATGCAATTTCCAAAACAAGCTCTCTTGAAGTGCTGCGGTAAACAAGCAAGAGGGCTGTGTAAACAACCGCCTCTGTTGTTCCATAAACGACAATGGGCGGAGCGCTGTCTTAAAACTGTCCGCTAATACCGTCCTGGATGTTGTAAGAATGCAAATGAGATATGAGAAGGGGCCGAAATAATGTACATAGTTTATAAACTTAAGTACTTATGGTTATTTCCACAATAGCGCGGCAACGCTCAGATTTGTGCAAGAAATATGCGAGGCAAGACAAAGCCTTTCCATCTGCTTGGCGAGAACAAAACAGAGGCGCAGTTGTTGAATTCAGGCTAAAACTAACTGAAATATAAAGACTTAGGTCCGACCGTATGAATTCTGGCTAGCCGCACCTTTCGCAACTAGTGTCCTTTAGTAAAGGAAATATTGTTTTACTCTTTCTTCTTATTCAACATATAATATATTTTATGGTTCAGGTACTAATAAAGTTAACAACCGTTCGTATGAGCCTTAAAACTAATTATAAATAAATCATCTGCATTTGGACACCCCTGTATGTTATGATACCGCATTATATTGGACATATTTTCTTGGAACCGAACAATTTTCAATGCAAAAAATATGTCCGGTACACTCTCTATGTTGGACACCCCTGAATCCTGGAAACTGGACATCCTTTGTAACTAGGACACTTTCTGTTTCTGTTATATAGCTCTGTTAACTTATTTAGGCTTGATTGTCATTTATCTCTTAAAGTTTTAAATGGGGCAGGATGGGCTTTTCCCTAACTAGCTTTCTGCTACCTGTTTGAGCTTGATTGACATTTATCTCTATGCTTTGCAATAGCTCATTAACACGGCGGTGTGAAATGAGTTAAGTTTTTCTTTAACTTTTATTCTCTGTTGCGCTTCCTTAGTTCTTTATAAAATGTAAAAAATTCCGAGGAAGCACGCTATACATGGCTGTAAACTTATTGAAGCAAACAATTGCACGCCTAAAATGAGCAGAATGGATCTCACTTAGCGTTGAGGTGCAGTTTCATATGAGTGTGCGTAAATTATTAACTTTTATTGAGTGGTAATGTGTAATATACATGTAATAGTCTTAAATTATGTACACTCTTTGACAAAAAAAAAAATACTAATCGCCTGGTTCTACATGTCGATCGGAAAACTACCGGGAGGCTGATAAACGCTGTATTCACAACGCGCTTGCAGCGAATGCACACTACAGCGGGCACTTTTTGCCTGTAAGCGCAATGGTCACGATCAAAAACATCTGAAAAGAGAACGTTAGGATAGAATAGCCTTAGCCAAGCGGTTTAGAAGGCATTGATCTTCTGCATAAGCTCCTGGGTTCAAATCCCGCATAGCATTTTTACTTCATCTTTTATTATTGGCTTTATAAGTGTATATGCCTTATAATATATGTTAACGTATAATTTGAGTTTTATGGCATGGCCTATGCACACACCAAAATATAATCACAAGCTAACGTACTCTTTACAACTAACTCACTAAACACGTGAGCAGGAACATTTATGTTCTAAAGTGAAGGCATAAATTAATATCAGGTGTATGAATCCTCAGCATGTATAACTGCTCTCAATCTTCCGGACATAGATGTCAGATTTCTACAGTAGTGTGGACGAGAGGCGACAACATCCCAGACTTCTTGAATTTGTGTCCATAAGCAATCTACTGTCGGAAATATTATAATATGTTTATATATATAAAGTTAACGTTATAGCTTGCTGATATGGGAAACTATAACGAAACTAATTTGTCATAATATGTTACAAGGTGTATTAAAAAAAATGTTTTATGTCCGGAGGCGAACCTACTGTCTTAACCACCGCGTCACTGCACACTGTGCCAGGGAGCCAACGGAACACACGCACTAGTAAGCGTCTTTAGTGCAAATGATATAACATAACTGCTGCAGCTTTCTCGTGAACCGCGTGCTGTCTGGAGTAGGATTTAAAGAATTTGCGCCAAGAAATGTCTCCCCCCCTTTTTTTTGTCAAAGGGTGTTCCTACGTATTTGAAAATCTATTTACCTCTATCATGGACACGTCGTTAAATTGGGTATTTTTTTTTTTTTTAAATTGAACCATACCTGCCCGGATTAGAGAGGTACTAATTATTATGCAAATGCAAGTAAATTTTCTTAATTCTCAATATTTGCGGCGAAACGTTATATAGTTTATCTTCATATATACTAAACACATAAGGCTGAAAGAAGAGGCCTCTGGCAAAATTTGTTGGGCGTTCACACCCTGAATTGAATGGGACGCTGATGACCTGAGATGTTAAAGATCGTCCGTAAATAAACTCATTAAATACATAGAGCTGAAAATAAGCATGTAGTTATATGTGATTATACTACTAAATGTGAGTTTGGTGGAGTGACTAATATTTTTTTTTAGAAAAAGATATTTTTCAGGATTTTTAAATTCAAAATGTATGGTATACAAAATACGAAGTTTGTTCAATAAACAATGGTCATGAGTTTATGCTCAATCATTTTTATAATTTTGATGATCTTTCTCAATGCTTCTACCAGTGTTTAAACACACCTGGAAACCATTTTTGAATTATTCCTCCGAATCGCCTTCGCAGTCTTCACCACTGCTTCTGATTGTGGAAAATGATTTCCATTTGAGATGTGCGGACGTGCATTATCGTGGTGCAGCATCCCGAATAACGAAATAATTCAAACCAGTGAAATGAGATTCCTCGAGATTTCATGCAATCCCTAAGGACAACTCGGTCCTTGGTTTGGAACACCTGTGGGTTAACACATCGACTTGCCCAGCTGTTGCTAGGGAATTGAAGCGTACCACATTAACCTTTGTTCATGCTGAGCTAACACTGGGCACTGCAGTGTTAAACACACGTGAGAAAATTTCCCTGACAGTTCAACCGGCTGGAAGGGTTTTTAAAACATGTTAGGCTCCTTTTAGCGAATTCCAAAGGAATGTAAGCTATGGCGGTTGTGTACCCATGAAACGATCTTTGAAAAATTTCTTCAAATCTCCATCGATATTTTCAAAATAAAAATAAAAATTAACTCCGTATATAAACTGTATTTGTAATTATATATATAATATTATATATTCTTCTTAATTATATAATTATATTCTTCTTGCCATTGAAGAACTCGCAGTAGTTCGAAATACAGCAATTTCAAGTGTGACTCTTTCTCTGTGTTTTATCTTTATCTTCTTTTATTATTAGTGTTAATTTGTTACATTGTTAATGGTGTTTCTTTATTTTTATTTTTCATTAATATATATATATGTGTGTGTGTGTGTGTGTGTGTGTGTGTGTGTGTGTGTGTGTTCGGCATAAAGCAATCAATTAAACGATTGGGGGATAACTTAAAGTGAAATTTTAAAATCCTCTCTAGTCGCTGCAATTTTTTTTCCTCAACGTAACTCGGTATATACCATTGAAATAAATCAATAATAGTTTTCGAAAATTAGAAAATGAGAATATTAGGAGGGGGGTTTACCTGAAAACCAACATTTAAAAATCCTTCTAGCGGCACCAGTTTGTTTGCTACGAAATTCGATATATGCCATTTAAATGAAAAATAAAAATAGTTTCTGAAAATTAGGGAAATCAGACCATTAGGTGTAGGGGTATGACTGAAAACCGAAATATAAGAAACCTCTAGCTTTTAATTTTATTTGTATTGTTTCAAAATAAAAACACAAATTAGATTTGCATATAAACTGTTTTTATAACGATGCATGCGTTTTATATTTAACAAAATCATCGTCGTGAAGATAGTAAATGTGAAATATTAATCTAATATATGTGTGAGAAATATATTTGTATGTAAAAGCGCTCTGTAATACCCTTCAGAAAACGTTTACGTTACATGTTAATAACATTTAAATTAAATTTCAAAGCCACTGAAAATTTATGTAACTTTCGATTGTTTTTATTTGCTTAGTACATTGCAATTGTTTTTAAATAGTAACATGTTTTTGTTTTATTGAAACATATGAACATCTTAAATACACAATGTAACTCGAAACTTTCTGTTATTTCTCTCTCTTAGAAAATGTAAAGATGATATCAAGGGCTCAGTTTATAAACGTGAATACATTTAAAAATGTTTAAATATACCCACACGGTGTAGTTTTGTCTATCAGTGATCATGTATTCCATTATATCAATAGCTGGTTACCGTATACCTGCATATATTAACGTAAATCATTGCATCGGTTCATATTACCTACTTTTTTTTCCTGCATCTCTTGTAAAATCTCAAAGTTTGTCGTAGTGGCAGTACTACTCTGAACCTCAATTCTTCTACCATGATTTTGATTTTTTTAAATATACTCTAGTCAATTTTCAAAACGATCCCTTTTGTCTTCACACATAACAATGCCTTTTAACTCCTGTATGACCTGTTCATTTGACTCGAATTTGTGTCCAGCCAGGAAAGTTGGGTTTCAAAAGGATGGTAATTCGAGAGAGCGATATCAGGTGAATATGGTTGATGCGAAAGCATTTCAAATGTACCAGCGGATTGTAATGGTGAATCAATACATTTTTCTGGCCTTTGCGGACTTTTAACCACGATCGCTGTCCTCATTTTATCGAAAAGTGATGCTTGCTGTTATTCAGTAGTCAATGAAGAGAGTTTTCAAAAGAACGGAAGTCATTTCATTTCCAGCGAATGGACGCATTTCGTTTTTTGCAGAGCCGGTTCGTCTTGTGCGATGCTCTGTTTTTTCCGACGTATAGAAATGAATCCACGTTTCGTCGAAAAACGCCATAAAGTATCGCTTGAATTCTTGTGAAACATTTTCCAAGATCGGCAGACATTAGTTTGTGAATACGCTTTTGCATCGGAGTGCTCAGATGCAACACCCAACTTGCGCAGCTTTTCCATGTGTAATTGTTTAGGGAAAATAAAACGAATTCACTTAATTGAGATGCCCATGTCCTCTGCTAACTCGCGCATTTCAGTGAAAATAATATCATGGAATTCATCGATGTATTCCAGCCTCACAACTGATAAGAGCTCTGGGATTTGGTGCGTCTTCGATGTTTTTTCTGCCACGCTCGAACTCATTTACCCGAAGTAGAAAGGTGTGCTTACGTAAACAAAATCCACTCAGGAATTTCCTTCCCCATCCAGAAAAATAATTAAATCACATCACGAATATTAATCTTGCCTGTTTTTCACTGTTACTCGAAGTTCTTGCGTTTAGACAACTGCGAAACAATGAATTAACATCAGAATGACTTGTGGGCGTAGAGATACACCGAAACCAACTTTTATGACCACTTACACAGGGGATTACTCAGATGTCGTGAAAATGACCAAATTATTGACCATCCATTATATGACACGTAAGTATGAACGTAAACAAAATAGTGTTAACATTTTCTACAAAATAGATAAAACTGAAATACAAACTGTGATGAAGTCTGTGTTTTGAAGGGTTTAACCCCAACATAAATACAAAAGTGAGGGGGTTCTTCCCTTTCGTTTTCTATGATTAAAACGTAAACTGCAGAATTTAAACGTGGTCGTACATCCATTCAAGATGATGAGCATCTCAAAACGGTTACTACGCACGAGCTTGTGACAAAAATTCACAATGCCGTACCCAATGATAGCCAATTTAAGGTATGCGAGTTGGCTGACATTGCAGAGACCTCGATAGGCTGCGTCCACTATATTTTACATAAAGTTTCGGGCATTAGACAGCTTTCTGCTCCGTGGGTGCCGCGTTTGTTAATGGTGCAAAAACGAATTCGATTGAATATTTCACAAGAGTGTTTAGACTTGTTTAAACGCAGTTACAGCGAGTTTCTTTGACGTTTCATAACAGTAGATGAAACATGGAGTCATCACTACACGCCAGAGACGAAGAAGCAATTCAAACAGTGGGTGGCAACAGGTAAAAGTGCACCAAAGAAAGAAAAACGGTTTTATTTGCAGAAAAAGTCATGGCTACGCTCATGGTGTGGTGCTCGTAGGTCACGTCCAGAAGGGCAGAACCACCACGCTGCACTACTGAAACAACTGAAGGGTGCTGTTCAGACTAAACGTCCTCACCTTACGAAAAAGAAAGTTCTCTTTCATCACGATAATGCGCCTGCACGCACGTCTGGAATTGTTGCTGCAAAATTGCGTGACCTTCGCTTCCAAGTACTTACGCATCCGCCATATTCGCCGGATTTGGCTCCTAGCATTTACTTTTTATTTCCAAATCTGAAGAACTGACTGGGTGGATCAAGATTCATATCAAATGAGATTGAAACCGAGACAGTCGCTTAATTTTCAGAGATGAACAACATTTCGCTTAAATTTTGTGATTTCTTTGTCAGGTCGAGAACTTTTAGAACACTCCTTGTACAGATGCTACTGTTGCCCTCTCGTAGTATGCGAACGAAGTTATTTATCAAGCCATGCAAAATTAAAGACAACAAAGTAAGGACGTAAATCTAAATGTGAATATAATGCCACGGAGCAAAAACCGTGAGAGAACGCACAGTAGTAGGGGCCGAAATGAAGAGAGGGGTGTGTGAGAAACATGGAAGTGACACTTGGGAAACACCCTGAAACATTAACTAAGACGAAGTGAATTCGTACGTGCAATTTTTATTTTCCGGCACAGACGTTTCTGTTTCGCGATTGTGAAATAACTTGAGTTTCAGCAGAGCGTGGCAAGAGGAAGGAAGGAAGAAAATAAAACAGCGTAGGCAGAGAGAATGAGCGTATTGTTCGAACGAAATGTTTCAGGACCCCAGGTCAGGCTTTGTCATCATTGCTCTAAAGGGAAGTAAAAAATAAAAAGACTTACATAAAAAGATGTTGGATGACGAGGTCCTTCCGCTCCGGAGGCTGTGAGAGACCTTTCAAGTGCGAGCAGAAACCACCCAAGTGCTCTAACCAGATATTAAATGAAACCTACTCGAAATTAAGCGCTCATTTTCTACGTAATAATTTATTTCGCATAAAAAAATGTGAAACCAACTAAATGCATGGGGGAAGTTTTCATGCGCAAATTCTATATAGGGTTGAACTTGGAAGGGGTGGAAAAACATCAAAAGAATATAATTATCAACAATTAGAAGCATCTGAATTAAAATTATGTTTAGTCCTGCGGATAGAAAAGGAAAAGTCAAGGTACTTGTATAAGGTCCGATCTCACCAAGCTCAGTTAACTTCTAATTCCTATTTAATTCTCCTTTAATTAGGGTATAGAATGTCACCATCAACAAGTGTATGCTAATCCGTCATTAAACTCCAATTAAGTTATTTCGCGTATATTTGGTCATTTATCGAGGTAAGAATTAACTTTTCATCATGGCAAGACAAGGCGGACATTGAATTGATATTTGAAGACGGCTGAGGATAATTTCCTAAAGACAAGATTTATTTAATAGTATGGAGAAAACAGATTTCTAAATGCGGTTTCGTCTGAGTAAAGTTTCTGCATTAGATATTTTAAGCTCTATAGAAAATGACCTATAATTCCCACTGACAGGTGAATTCTTTATAAATAATGCTAAAAATCTTCTTATTATTACATAAAACAGGGATCTTTATGTTGTAGGTTGGAGGTTATGTCTTCCCATAGTTCGAAAGTTGGTTATCTGAGCTGTCAAAACACTCCATTATTCAATGAAATGTAAATGAAAGTAGCGTGTTCTGTTTGTTTAAGGTATCAAGCCATTTCTCCAATGAATGTACACCACGAGTTAACGCTATAGGAAGTACGTGTATAGGAGCAGGTGATTTAGGTGGATTTAGTAGGCCCAACGATTTGCGTATCGAGTGATCGCTTTACACATTAAACCTCTTCTTTCCCTCCATTTTTGATGTGCAGTTGTCATAAAAAACGAATGAATAACGATCTCCGGTATTTTACAAATGGTGTAAAGAATATTCTTTGCTCGGTCCATGAACTTTTAAATCACGATTTTCTATAATTCAGAAGGCCATGATGACTTAAATCCTAATTAGCTAACTGACTGCTTATTTAGTTTGGTGAGTTAAAAAAATATTTAATTGGGAATTAACTTCATCAATTAACCTAAACCTTACTTAGTTAATTCTCAAGTCACTGAACACGCAGTTAATTTCAAACGGACCTGAAACCCCAATAAAATAGATGAAACAATCCTCACATATGTGAGCGAATATACATACATCCTAGGACAATTTCCTTCCATGATAAAATGGAAAAAGAAGCACAAAGAAGGATGTCATTAAGCTGGAGGGCATTTTGCCCCTTAAGTTTATATTGTTAGACGTAACACTAAGAAAATCATATTCCAGACGCTCGAAACCTGTGTATACCCTTTATTACTATATGGGTGCCAGATATGGTCAGTAACAGAAAAATAAAAGAAAAAAAATTCAAATATGCCAAAGAAAAATGCAACGCAAGATCCTGGGAATAACTTTGAAGGTCAAAATACCTATAGTATTAATAATTGAGTTATCTCGGACAACAGACATCGCACAAATAGCTACCAGAAGCAAATGACAATGGGGCGGTCTCGTCGCAAGAATGCAGGGCAATAGGTGGACCTACAAGATCTCCATGTGGAACCCCCCGGATAGGAAAAAGGACACAAGGCAGACACACAAGAAGATACACAGATCTCTTCTAGGAACATGCAGGTCCGGATTGTCAAGAGTAGCAAGCGGAAGAGAAAAATAGAAATCTCTAGAGAAGCAACTAGTGCAATTAGATACGGAATAACCAAAAGAACGAACCAGTCACTCTTAAACAGCATACGAACAACTAAGTCACCATGTTAAGGAAAAAGCAAGCTTTCCCTACTTGCTAGGAGGTCTTTGCCCTTAAGATACACAAAAGGCTGCCTTTATCTTTATCAATTAGTAAGAAATTGGTGAGATCGGCCCTAAGAATACTTTTATTAATATGCCAATATTGTTAAGGGGCTGGAGGTTTCTCAACTTAAAACGGGCGCTAATATTATTTACAGCTTTCGTTCGAAGTTTGATATAAACATAGCCTTATGTAGTGTTTGGTTAGAAAACTGGCGATATGTTCTTGCAGTAATGTATATAACAGCGAGAGAACACGACACCATCATTCCCGTGGAGAACGCTATTTGATGTAGAAGTGGGGGAACATGTGTATTTGTAAGAATTGAGTCATTGGCTTTCGACTGTTGTCTAAAACCACTCATATTTGAAGCCGTTTGCATTACGAAACACACTCTATGCACAGATATTGCTGATTGCTACCACTGCCACAACAACACTACCGCCACTGCTAGAGGGGACTGAGTGGAGTGGGGGAACGGCTGCAAAGCGAGGGAAAATGACCTTGAGTGTATTGGCGAAAACAAAATGACTTTAGTTTTGATAGCAGATTAGTGAATGATGCTGATATTGGTTGATTCGGTTTATTAAAGGACGCTTTTTAGCATCTCAGATCGTCAGCGTTCCATTTAATTCATAGGCCTTTTCTTTCAGGCTTGAGGTTCTTTTACTTACCTTAAATGTACAAGGGGCCCACGGCTTTACTTCTCTTCCGAAGGAAGCCCTCCTTAGGATTTTTACGCCCGAACAAATTCATCGACCCTGGCAGGGACTGAACCCGCAATCTTGGGTCTACAAGGCTCACTATACCACCAGGATCGACAATGATGCTGGTACGTTGTCGTGTTTTATTATCACAAATGTATGCTCAGTGTTTGCTCCTGGGGGGAAGGCAAACACATTTCTAAACATTAAGAACTCCATACTAAGAAACTAAGAAATAAATTAAACAGTTGACCAAAAACTTTGAGTTTTTGAGGCTCTCAAATGTTAAGCTTTGGCAACAATGAAATGCGCAACAAGGCGGGAACAAAATTTTACCTTGTGTTAGACTGTTAACCTTTCATATGCTAATCTGTGCCCTGATCTTAATTTTTATGTCTTAATTTAAGAATTGTTAAATAGTTTTTCAAAATATACTAGCGATCTTAATATTAAATAGGTGTTAATACGAGATCTGTTCAAAAAGTATTTATTTACTCTAACTGCCACGGGTGGCCGAGGTCGTTAAGGCACAGACTCGTGAGCGGGAGGTCTGCGGTTCGAATCCCGCCAGGACCGTCCTCCCTGACTGGGGTTTTTTCCAGGTTTTCCTCAGTCTTCATAACTGGCAAATGCCGGGGAGGTACTTAAACTTAGGCCTGGAACGCTTACTTCCTTTAAAAAAAATCCTTTCCCAATTTATCATTTCATCTCATGTATCATCAGTGTCCACCGCCTGTGGTGCTTCAGTAGTAAAAACGGGCGTTAAACACTACTCAAAAAAAAAAAAATGAATATCTATTTTGTCCCCTTCAAAGTAGTCCCCACCAGATATTATACACTTGTGCCAAAGTTTTTTTCCAATCCTCCAAGCACTTTAAAAAAATCGTTTTTTGTGATTTGTTCAGCTCCTCCTTCGATGCCGTCTTTATCTATTCAATCGCGGCGTAGCGTCGTCCTTTCATGGGCCTCTTTAGTTTTGGGAGCAAAAAAAAAAGTCACAGGGGGCCAGGTCTGGGGAGTACGGTGACTGCGGCAACATAAGTTGTTTTTGCCCAAAATTCGCGAACAAGCAACGATGTGTGAGCACGTGCGTTATCATTGTGTTAAAGTCAATTTTTGTTCTTCCACAAATCCGGGCGTTTCTGGCGGATTGCTTCGCGCAAATTGCACATAACTTGCAGGTAATATTCCATATTGACCGTTATACCCTGTGGCAAGAACACGCCCCTGCAATCGAAGAAAACTGTAAGCAAAACCTTCACATTCGACCGAACTTGGCGCGCTTTTTTCGGTCTTGGCTCGTGTGCTAGCATCCATTGGGAGGATTAAGCTTTTGTTTCCACAACATAACCATAAACCCATGATTCGTCACCAGTTATAACCCTCTGTAGCAAATTTGGGTCGTCACGGACAAGTCCAACAGCTCCTTAGCAACGTTTATGCGATGGTGTTTTTGGTCGAAATTGAGCAACTTTGGTACGAATTTTGCGGCGACCCGTCTCATGTCCAAATCATTGGTAAAAATCGAATGGCATGAGCCAATCGATATGTTTAGGTCCTCAGCAACTTCTCTAACGATGATGCCACGATTGGCCAATACTATTTTCTTCACTTCTTCAATATTTTCGTCTGTTGTTGACGAGCTCGGGCGTCCGGGACGCTCTTCATCGTTCACATCTTCTCGACCCTTTGAGAACATTTTGTACCACCGATAAACGTTGCTTTGGCCCAAGGTAGCTTCACCATAAACCACAGTCAACATTCGGAATGCATCCGCGCACTTAATTTTGTTTATCACACAAAATTTGATACAGATTCTTTGTTCCATTTTTTGGAATAGGCAAAAATCGAAGACGAGCCAAAACACGTCCAGGCAAAATAGCTGTCAACAATTAACTGAACATTGAAAATGGCCGAACTTGTCAACATAAGTGAGGGACATGAGTACCAACATACGCCACAAAACAATCGAAAATCGAATATACATAGCCCGCGGAAATTCAAAATTCGCGATACTTTTTGAAGAGATCTCGTATAGATGTTGGAGTGCACTTAGACCCTTATAGTCTTCGGTGTTACACGAAGTTGGTAATAAGTAAGTGCACCATTCTGGTTTATTGTGTGCCCATTGTTGTCATACATTCTTCAACACAATTTTTCGTATATATTGTTGATTATTTCATTGTAGAGTTTAAAGTGTACTTTCATTCTCTGAAAATAAAAGCAGTCAAACTTGTTGGAGGTCTTCAAATTTTACTGCCGTTCTTTTACGTTTTAAATCTACTTCTAAGCTTTTTGGAAAAAAATGTACATTTTGCCGTATTTGCACTGAAAAAAAGAAAATATAAAAAGTGGCTGTTTAGTACAAAGCAAACACAATGCTAAAGTTGTAGACATAACTGCGGGGCTTGTGTGATGTCTTACCGTTCCACATAGAAGTGAATAGCGTACGTTAAATCAGTGAGAGGAATCCCCGTACAAAGAGCCCGAACAATAACCGCCTGGTTGTACTGGTGTAATTTCCTAAGATGGGTGGTTTATGCAAACTGTCTACATATATCGCGGTTTCCCGCAGAGAAATGTTAGTTCATATAAGCCGCAAGTTCCCGCGCCTCCCCATGTTTATCGTAAATAGAACGCTTTTCGTGACACAGCGGTTTAACCCTCTTAAGAATTCAAGGGGGAAAGGGGTGGGAATTGTTTGCAAACTTGAAGCGATGCAGCCACCGATATGCAGGTATTCCAAACTTTGTCTCGCGAACCGCTTCAAGTTTCTACTGATGCTCTAGATTCTGGAGATTAAATGCAATTGCCACAAGCCACCAAAGTGGCACATGAAGAGCAATCAAAAGAAACCGTTCAGAGGTCAAAAAGTCTCATTGTATAATAATTATTACATCACATGACTGTTAATATGACAACATTTATCCCACAGAGAGATTCTGTTCTTTTAGAAGCTTGTTCTAGGCCGGTCCTTTGTGCCTTTCGAACTCTGTAACAGAACCAGCGGAATGATGCAATACTAGGAGTTGTGACAAGCCAGTGCAGGTTTCCCTAGCCATAGACTGAAGTTTAGATAGTTGCATGTGTAAGTTTGAGCGCGCTCCAACAATGTGCGGTGTATGTGTACGCAGGTGTTGCTGCGCCAGACGCTAGGATGGATCTCAAGCCACATATTTCTGTGCTGTTTTCTATCACTTTAAGGTCGTTTTGGGGGAGAGAGAATACCTTGAAAGATTGCATCGTGCATTTGGGGATCTTTGCCTTTTCCAATTCACAATTTATGGAAGGTGTGCATACTTTAGACGGGGAACAGCAACAGCCAATGAAAATTTGATTGAAGCACAGCGTATGGGGAGGGAAAATCATAATTGCACTTATTATCAACTGGTTACATTAACATGTTTAAAAATAATCACACAATATGACTTTATTTGTCAGTGGTCATATATTTCATTTAATTAATATTATACCATTCTTTTTGTAATTAATAATAATAATAATAATAATAATTTTAAAAGGATGATTTTTCTTTTGTAATACTTTTAGATTGTAAGAATTCTAATTTTGTTCCCCTTACTTTTGAAAATTAGAGTAATTTTACTATATACAATTATTTTGAAGGGGAAAAAAAACTGACAAACCTAGTTAAGTAATGTATTATAATTCAGTTTTTCTTTTATTAGTTTGCTTTAGAGTTTGTCATGTTGATTAACAGAAAGTAATGCCATAACTTGTTTCATTTCATTAATTAATAAGGCCATAATTTCGATATATTCTTTTTTATAGTTTCTCTACTTGGTGACGGACTCGCTTTTTTCACTCATTATAATGAATATTATTTAAAAGAACTGCACCCTTAATATTAGCATCACTACAGTGAACACTATCAGAAACTACAAAATTAAGTAACGAGCCGAAATACCCAGAATTTACATAATTTTTATATATATATATTATAAATTGAGATTGCGATCTCAAGTGTGACTTTTTCTTAGTGTTTTATCCCTTTGTACTATTATAATTACTGTTAATTTATTACATAGTTAATAGTGTTATTTTATTTTATTTTTCTTATATATATCACATTTTGCATTTATTATATTAAAATACATGCGTTTTATGCATTTATTCAAAATGTAACTGATAAGACATATGAATGCCTTTTAAACTTCAAACATTAAAGAACAACCGCTAGTTGAGCGACTGGTTGTTCGCTTTGTCTTGGAAGGTTTCTGGTTTAAATATAAACAGAGTTCATCAAAATGTACTACAAAGTCGAAGTAAAAGTATGTTATTATTTTAAAAGAGCGATTCATTTGTCAAAGTGTGTAAACTACAGAAATTGCACAATTTTTTGTGCAAATAGGGTGCACAATGCTAAAATGCCCAACGTTTTTCTCAGATATTTAAAATCTCTCCCTTGCCCCCCTCCCACGATTCCAGAATTATGTTAATTTTCCCTCGTCCGTGGGAAAGTTTCCTAAGTCTGGCAACACTGCTCTGCACCCTCAGAAAGAATCAATGACGTCATCAGGCAGGCTCTTGAATGCATGAGCTGATAGGCCAAGCTGCCCCTTATGCGTCAGTGTTAGATGAGAAGATTGCAATTTGTGCGCATGTTTAATTTTTACTTTGTACATGTTACAACATGACGAACACGCAGTAAAAAGTGGAAATTAAGCAGTTGGCTAAACTTACTCCAGATCTAAACTTGACAAAATTAATTTATTAATTTATTTGTTTTATTTACGGACGCTCTTTAACATCTCAGGCCATCAGCGTCCCATTCAATTCAGGGCGTGAAATGGCCGAAAAATTTTGCTCAGAGGCTGCTTCTTTCAGGCTTGAGGTTCTTTTTCGTGCCGTAAATGTACGACACGGGACCCACGGCTTTACTTCCCATACTTAGGATTTTTACACCTGAAATCCATCGATCCTGACCGGGTTTGAACCCGCGATCTTGGGTCTAGTCCACCAGTACCGACGGTATACTCGTAGGGGTAGAAAAGATAAGTGCAGTGCATGGGAATTTAATAAAAATGTGTACGCAAACATTTATGCTTTTGAAATTCGGCATGTTCTCTTCTGATTGTCGTTCATATATTTAGTTTGGAATAAGCGAATACTAGGAGTTTAGAGGGCGTGATAAATCATGCATATTTAACATATTAATTAGAAAACAACCTTCTGCATATTGCCTAAGATGTCAGTGCTTTAGATACTGCTAGGAGCTGGAGAGATGGCTAGCCTGAGAAATGTGTTGATAGTGTCCAGCTGTTCACTATTAATGATCTGCTTTTGTTAACGCAGAGACATGGGCCGACTCTATAAGTATGATACACATGCAGTGCATAATGTTTTACTTGACAGATAAAACCCTCTCCCCATATACGTCGCTAGCCATTCTCTCCAGCTCTCAGCACTTCGTATGGTTTAAAGTTTTTGGCATCGAGTTAGTAATGTTTACAATATGTTATGTAACAATAAAAGGTGGTACACCAATAAACTCCGAGTTTTAGAAAGTACTTGTCTGATGTTTTATTTATAGCTTTTGGGGCGGGAGAGGAACGTGAATACAACAGTAATTTATTTTGAAAAAGAAATATAGCATAATCTTAAAAGCAACCAAAATCAATTAATATTTATCGTTTATTAAGAATTATAATAATAATATCCAACCCTTCTTGGTATGTGATAGAAGAATTCTTGAACTCAATTTGGAATTCTGTCATATTTCCAATAAACTTGAACAGTGAAGAATTCATTATTTTTTTATTTACAAAGTTCTAGAAACTGTAAGTAATATACCCTATAACAATGAGTTAATAAGTTTTCCCTTTTGAAATAAATAACTAAGCTCACTTTTAAATTTGAATTTACAGAGCTTAGTGTCGAAAATGTCTTCTCTGGGTATATGGAAGTAAATAATAGTTCCTGTAGGGTTATGTACGGAATCAACTCGAGAATGTTTAAATTAGCTTACACACACACATCGGGTGTTTCACCTAAATCTGCGACCTCAAACATTTTCGAAATGAAACAAGATATGACAAATCTAGTTGCTCAGGAATGTACCCATGAGTTGCAATAATAAATTGTGGGGGGCAAGTTTAAAGGAAGGAACGTTACAGGTCAAAGTTTAGGGTACCTTTCCGGCATTTACTATTTATGAGGACTGATGAAAAACTTAAGTCAAAGAGAGCCGTTCTGCCGGTAATTGACCCCCAGACCTCACCTCCCGCTCACGAGTTCCGCCTTAACGACATCGGCCACCCCTTGGCGGTAAATAATTTGCGTGTGAGAATTATGTTTTTATGTAAGAGCTCTCTGTAATAACCTTCAGAAAATGTGTTTACTACAATAACGTGACTTTCGATTGTTTTTTGCTGGTTCTGCTTAGTACATAGAAATTGTTTTTAAGTGGAAACGTGTTTTTGTTTTATTGACACATATGAACATCATCTTATATACACAAGGTTTCGTTGTTTATTTTTCTCTATTTTAATAAATAAAAAGATGATACCAACGTTCATAAACATGGTTACATTTTAAAATGTTTAAAAATACCCACACAGTACATCTTTATCTATTAGTGGGCATATATTTCATTTAATTAATAGAATTACATTCACATTTATGGTTTATCTCAATAATAATAATGTGGTTCCTCTTTTCTAATGCTTATAGATTGCAAGAATTCTAATTTTGTTCACCTTATTTTTAAAAACTAGAGTGATTTCACGATGTACATTTATTTTCAATTGATTTTGAAGAGAAATAAGCACAAAACCAGTTAAGCGATGTATTACAGTTCAGTTGTTCTTTTATTAGTTAACTTTAGAATTTGTCATGCTAATGCTCTTAATTAATTATTAAGACCATAATTTGGATTTTTTTTTTTTTAAGTTATTTTGTTTGCTAAGAAATTCGCTTAGATTACGCAGTTCCTGCATGACGTACTTTTCCCCTTTGACGTTGCTATATTGTAATAGTTTCTGGCAATAGAGAATAACTGTCAACTATATTTGTTTGCCTTCTTTTTACCCCATTGTTCGTTATTTAAAAAATAGTGCAGCTCACATTTGATTTGTTGTACAAGCAACCACGGCCTTGCTCATTGGCGAGGTTGTAAGTAGCGTATAGTTTTAGGAATCGCATTAACCTCATGTTATGTTATTTTTATACATTTCCATGTGTTTAGAAAGAGGGAAAATATTATGCTTTAACTGCATGTCACTGCAACTTGTTACTTTTTGATCTCCTGTTAGAGCTTCGCAAGGTGTTTTCTACATGTTCACTGTATGTTAAGGGAGGTCATGAAGGCACTGTAACAGTTGAATTTCCCGTGCCTCTCTTGTGCAATTGCCGAAGCGTGAACCGCCACACCACACAACCTGCAGACATACACACAAAAAAAAAAAAAAAACGTCAGCAGCTCCGTTGTTGAGGAATAGCGTTGTGAATTGTCACGAAAGCAGCGACGCGCGCTCTATAAATCACGCGTGCGAAGCGATGCGACACGAGCAAGTTAATTTGTAGCACGTATGGCCGAGTCTCTAGGGGCGGGATGAAACATGATTGTTGCCTCTAGCGCTCGAAGCGGCGGTCCGGAAAGACAAGGGGGTGGGAAGAGAAATATGCGAATCTTCTGGTACACGCTTCTGAAACTTTAACCATGATTTTCACGGAGTGTCTAAGTTATTAGGCACGTTCATGTCGCAGCCAGTTTTGGTGCATCGTTTGTTTTGCACACAACCACAGTACCCAATTGTAACCTCACTTACTGCTTTTGTCTTTCACACGTGCGCATGCGTCCAATTTGTTTCCACTTTTATTGGCTTAAGACAACTTGTTAATATTGGTAAGGCGTAGAGATCGGATATTCAGGCATTAGGAAACTGTATTAAATTAAAGTCAATTAAAATATGTAAAATAGACAGTAAAAATACACTTTGTACTTTTACTAGTAACAAATGGCAACTGGTGGCTTTTTGTATAGGACAGGCTGAGACGTGGAATATCAAAATTCGTTAAATATACCGCTTTCTAGTGTTCTCGTAGCATTTTTTTTTCACAACACAAAAGATAACTACGAAGTCCATTCAATAAAGAATATTCAGGTATTTTTTACAACATATCATCGTAATATTAAAGTAGATCCCGTTGGTTGCAACGCACCTGTTCCAGCTTTTCTACCAGTCTTCAAAGACCTGCTGGAGACCATTATTTGATAGCCCCCGCATCCTTCATGAATGCTTCTGATGGCGAAACGATCGTCCCACGAAGGCGTTTCTTTAATTTGGAGAAAAGGAAAAAGTCACGCAATAGGGAGGCTGAACGACACACTTCAATTTGATTTTTCTGAGATATTCATCAAAACGTTTACGATGTGCTGCAGCATGTTACACGTAAAACTTGTCATTTTGCGTGTGGTATAGCCTTACAGAGTTTTCAGGACATTTTTATAGTACTAGGGGCATTCAAAAATGTATTGCAAGTGTCACCTTAAAGCCCAAGCTAAGGACTAAATTCCAAAACTTGTGCTCGCAATACTTCAAAGTACTCTCCATTTCTCTCCACCACGCACAGTTGTAGAAGCTGCAACCGCTGTCAAAACGGCGACTTCCAGTTTTCTCAAATTTGCAGCCGTTCTGTGAGGAGTGGGATTGTCGTGTAAAGCCAACAACCTTGAAACTCCTGTCTCTGGACTCCGCCGCCTCAGTTCTCCCAATAAAGCAAAATATAAGTGTCATAGTATTCTCCATTCATTGTCATACACTCAACCATTAAAGACCCTTCATAGTTGAAGAAAACCGTGAACGCCTCCGAGAACGAAAATGTTGTCGAAGAACAACTGGCCTTGGGTCATTCTCATTTACCAACACGCAGTTCTGGGTGGTGTAGTAATAAAACCAACTTTCATCACCAGTGCATATATCTGTCCAATGTTTAGACCCATTTGGTGCATTCAGCAGTTTCCTAGCACATTTCTTTTTTCTCTTCTTCTGTTCATTGGTTAGGGAATGTGGAACTCATTTTGCATAGAATTTTCGCAGCTTTAAATGCTCATGAAGTGTACGTCAGTGCTGTCAACACTGATACTCAATTCCATACTTGGCATTTTAACGCCACTCTTTGAATTGTTCTCTCGTTCACAGCTTCCCGAGGTCGGCCAGAGCGAGGGTTGTCTTCCAAAGTTCCTCACCCTTCTTCAAATGATCGAATTCATCTGGCAAGGTATCAAATTAACGCACCTGATCACCATGAGCAGCTACCAAGTCCTCGTGGATTTCTTGCTGTCGTTCACCTAACTTATAGCGTGTGAAAATGGAGAATGTAAAGATTTCTTTAGAAATATTCATGATTTTTCAGCGGCTACTGACACAAGACTGAACTCAACAATCTATACGACAGTGAACATATCAGTTTAAATCTGCACTTGTGCATATTTTCGTAGCTTAAGGTCAATTGTTGCTAGCTGCGTTAGTTACATTTTTGTAGACATTATTGTCCAACAATGGATTGGCTGGTTGCAAAACATTTTGAATGACCCTCGCTACTGATGGTAAACTATTCCTTGACTATGTAAAAGTGAGCTGAAGGTAAGTTATTCTATTGGTGTTGCTGAAGGAGATCTCATTTTCTATATTCAGGGAATGTTTTATCAGCACACACAACCATAACTGTGCAGCACTACAGAAGTGTCCTGAAAGTCTGCATGGCCATATCACATGCAAAGGACACATTTTACGAGCTGGGTGCTACAACACGATTATGGATGGGTGCATCCAAAATGTTATTGCAAAATATCTCACAATGAAGAATGTGAAGTGTGTGTCTCAGCCTCCCTATAGTCCAGATTTAGCACCGTATGACATTTTACTATTCCCCAAATTCTGGAAACCTCTTCGTGGGAGGCATTTTTTATCATTACAAGCAGCGGCGTGTCAAAAATTGTTTCCAGCATATCTTTTAAAACTGGAATAGGTGATATGCATCCAACAGGAACTACTAATGGGAAAGATCATCAAAGTGATGCGTATGAGTAAAGATATTTTCATAACGATCATTCTTCAATGAACAGTGCTCGTGGTTACTAAGGGTTGACGTTTCAACAATGCGCGCCCGCCTTGGTACTTCAGTTAAGGTAAATTCCTATGTACCGTTTATGCATATTGTCGCGTGTAGCTCACGGGAGCCGGGTTCGTGCCACATGCAAGGAAGAGTCTTATCTCTAGTGACTACACTTATCTTAACGTTCAACCTTAGGTTACATGTCTGCTCCCTTTCGTCTCATGCTGTACAACAGCACCACAGTTGTTGGTATATTTAAACAAATAATAAACAGTGAGTAAATTTGGATGATTTTTATTGGAATTAAAAAAAAAATACAGTTGATTCCCATGAAAATTTTGTTGAAAATTTTCTTACAATCTCTTGCGACCGTGCTTTCTAGGCATCAAAAATTACGATCAAAATGTTATATATGTAACCATGAATTAACGCACGATTAATTAATTTTGTTAACTAGCAAAATTTGATCATTGGGGTTAATTTAAAGCCAAAATTTAAAACCCGCTCTACTAACCGCAATTTTTTTTTTTTCTCTCAACGAAACTCGGTATATGTTTTAGAAATAAAATTGGCAAAATAGTCTCTTAAAATCAGCGAAATCGTAGTATTATAAGTTGGGGTTTACCCGAAACCAGAAATTTTAAAATAATTATGTTTTGCAACAAATATATATATATATATATATATATATATATATACCATTTTGATAAAAAATTAAAAATAGTTTCTTAAAATGAGAGGAATCGGGCCATTAAGAGCAGGGGTATAGCAGAAAACCGAATTATAGTAATCTCCGTTGATTAAGGTGGCTCAAAGGAGGAGATGTGGCAAAATGTAACAAACAATTGCTAGTGAGAAAGATGAGAGCGGTATAGCTGTGTAATAAACAGCACTACAATGTGTTTAGTACGGAAGTAAGAGAGATACTAACCTGATTACCCTATAAACGCATAAACAGAAAATGAATTCGACCAGAAACCACTGCGCATCTTTTGCTCATTCGCCAGGACTATTCAAAACTACTTTACTTTGTCTTGATCAACATTTCCATGATGTTCTGAAAGGTGAATATTCTGTTTTTACTGGTATAAGTCTTTCGTGTTAAATGTGCTGCAGTCAATTCAGTGGAAGTAGAGCCTTCTTTTTCTATGATGAAAAATGTTCTGTCTGACAAGCGGCCGACTATGACAGCTAGTACCTTGAAACAACGTCTTCTTGTTGCTTGTAACCAAGGAAATTAAGCTTAAGTACTTTAATTTGATAAGTAATTTATAAAGTATCTTAAATGCCATTATCACTACTAATTAGTGGAATTAAGCTCTGTTTCACTTTTAATATATGCCTATTTTCATTATTTTAAGCACCCTTTTGTCTGCCTATTTTAACAAAAATAAATGGCCGAACTCCGAGCTCTGGCAATGAGTCTTTTTTTAAAGTGAAGCTGATATCATGAGCTTCAGTTTTGCGTAGTTTTATGATTTAAAAGTTACTAAAAATACAATAAATACAATACAATAAATGTTCATTAGGGAGAAAACTGAGGTCAAAGTTTGAGAACATTTTTTTTAGAAAAGTTGAGGAACTTGTAGGTCTTGCAATCTTCTAAAATCCTCCAGCTCTGCATGAAGAACCTTCTTCTCCAATTCTTTTGTGTTCAACCCTCATTTTAGCTGATCTAACTATCTGTTTGTATTTCTCGTATTTTGCTCCGATCCGCTTGTTATAATGTCTGGCACTTCTTCCATCTCTCTTCCTGGCTACGTTCAAGGTATTGTTACCTGGAGACTGTTGTGCTGTTATATATTCCTGAATTATGCTCTACCACTGCTCTCTCAACCGCCAATTCAATTCGATGTTTACTAATAAATGTAGCCTTTGGACACTTGGATCAAAACAAGTCATTAGCATATTGTGTTTTTCCTTCATCACACGTTCCGAGGAAAGTTTCATTTTCCTAGTCTACTGTAGAGAGGAATAATTACCTTCAATACAAAAAGTAGTAAGTATTACTTTGATAAAATAACGTAAATGTCAAAACACGTTTCTAAATTTCAGAAAATGACTTTGATTATTAGCTAGCCCTTCACCATGCGCTGCACGGCACAAAAATCTTCACTGAAATTCATCATTATCATCTCAGAATGTATAAATATTAGTTTTCAATTGTTTTCACAGAAAATAATATACAGAGTGTCTATACCGAAATTCCTATTTATGCATGCTCCCTATACAAAAAGTATATATGTAAGAAACTATATATTCACAAATATATGTTGCATAAGGTATAAAGTTTTGATAAAAAATTTAAAATACTAAAACAAATACAAACAATTACATCACCTTCACGCGAGCCCCTGTGGTGATACTAAGGATGTCAAGTACCCAATTTCCATCCAGGTCCCCTCCAACATTTCCGGAGTGATAGTCCTGCACTTGAGTGACGTACACGCTGTCCTTCTTGTAGTACGAGGAAAGAAAAATATCATGTGATGTCAGGTGAACGTGGAAGCCATTTCATGTGTCCACCTCGTTCTATCCAGAGTTGTCCGCACATCCAGCGACTAGGAGCATCGTCTTGCTGAAACCATTTCTGTTTCTGTGACTGTCGTCTCTTGAAAGAAGAACAGCGCAATGATCCTGGGACACGTTAGGCCACATCCCACTTGCGCTTTCGGGCTATTGTTCCGCGAATGTTCGGACCCCCAATTTGGAACGTTGTCTTATTGACAGTCCCCGAGACATGAAGTGTGGCTTTGTCGGTCAAGCGCGCCAGAAGTAAATTAATATTGCTGTGGCTTAAAAACGGTATAGAAGACATTTTTTCCTAAAATTTATGTCCCCTATTTTTTCATGGATTTGTCGGGCAGCTCTGGTTCATGATATTATCTACTAAGCTAATGGCATCTAGGATACTGGAAATATTTATTGCATCACTCTAAGTTTTTCCTAAATATTCATCAAGAAATATCAGAATTTTGAAATTTTACAATTATGTATTTTAGGTATGTTTAAAAATGTGAAAATTTGATGATAATTATCTTTATATCTGTTAAAAGTACATGTAAACTGTAAAACTGAGCAAAATGTCAAATTTTATAACTAAATAGCTGCAATGTTGTAATTAAAATTGCATAAACCTGATGAGTTCTTGCTTAATAATTATAATAAGAGAATCTTTTACACAAAATAAGTTCTTATCGTAAAAATGCTGAATCAGTATTTTGTTTCGTCTCCCCGAGCTTTTATTACAGCATCACATCGTATGGGTATTGAAAGTACTTGGTCAAGCAATATCTCACTTATCCGCACTCAATAGATGACTTCCACCAGATCTTTCCTATTTCTTGTTTTTTTTTTTTTTTTTTCTTTGCTACAGCATAGCCAACCATCTTCCAACAGTTCTCAATGGGATTGAGATTTGGGATGTTCCCTGGCCAAATTCCTTGCTCTTCAAGAAAACTTCTAACTTGCAGCATAAAATTGTATTTTTTTTAAGAATTATCTGCATATAACAAGAACTTTGTATTATAGTTTAGTTTGTAAAAGTAGTAGTGTTTAAACAAGGTACCCACTTTTCTTCCTCTATGACATGGTGCGAAGTCATTCTGGAAAGTGCAATTTCCTGATGATGCAAACAGCTCCACTATTGTTGGCATGAAACTGTCTCTTAAAATCATTATGTGTGTGTCTAAATTTACTGCTCCCTCAACAAAATGTAATGCACCCACTCCTTTACTGGAAATACAACCCCAGACACCACACTTTTTGGGAACTTCGCCTTTGAGTCCAAACATTCCGGCAGAAATTCTTCACCGCTACGACGATGGATAAAATGGCTTTCTCTGACGTAAAATTTTGATTCATCTGAGAAGATGCTTTAACCCACATCTCTTCAATACAATGGGCATGTTTTTTGGCCCACTCTAATCGAGCTTTCTTCATTTTAGCACGCAAAAGGGACTCGTCTGTGGCTTAGCAGGTAGATTCATTTCTAAAAGTCTGTTTATGATGGTTCTGCCACAAACCACCACACCATAAGCTTCTTTCCCACTTTCTTTTCACACACATCTGCTTCAAAACACGATCAGTAACAGCAGTAGAAGAACTTTTTCTGCCTCTTCCTATACTGCTATCCAAATTCCATGTACTCTTGTATTTAGCCAGTAATCTTGACACAATGGACTGTTTAATTCCTATCTTTGATGCAACAATTTCTCATTAGCTTTATTTCTCACAGTTTTAAAATATAAAAAACCTTTGCATTGAATGCATACCCTGTGTAGTGAGATCGGTCGTGCAGTTTTAACACTGTGCCGTCAGAGCACACTTGAAACAATTAAGCCTCTGCCACGTGTAAGGGCCACTCTCGCAGTGTGCAAACAAGAGCAACTTGCGTGCTGAAACAACAAACAATCGCCAGCACGATTCAATATGCTAGTTCAGAGAACAAGGTGCGTTTCCATGGGACATAAACACCAGAGTGTTTGCCATATTTCGAGATGTTCTCTTTCATATTAGTGGTGTTCTGCTATTGTAAACCCCATCTGGGATTAAGACATTAGTCAAATATTAATAATGCGCGTAGTGAAAAGCAAATAAATTGGTAACTTTACGGTAAAGCGAACTAAGAAGATTATATGGCATGTAGATTGCATACCATTATATACAAACTATCACGCAACGTGACATTTTACCTTCCTAAATCGTCATTCTGTTATCGCAAGGAAAAGAAACAAAGAAATACCCTGTTACAATACAAGTGATACTCAAGTTTCCGTATACGGGCCGGATATTAATGATAGTTTGAAATTAACAGCTACATGTTTTATATAAACGTGATTTTTTTCCAACTAAGATAGAAAGCACTGAGGCCACTGAACCATTGTCCTCGAAATATGTTAGCATTTCCTAAGCTTAGAAATAACTTTCCCATATGCGGCTCTTCACCAAAGGAAATGGGAAGGAATCGCCAAGGTGCCATTTCAGGGCTGTAAGGTAGATAGGTGACTTTACATTTTTTTTTCTGCAAAGCTTATTCCCGATAACTTGATTATATATCAGGACATAATACTCCAAATTAGTTATTATTTATTCCTCTTTTAAATTTATCAATACATTTTAAATTACAATTTAAATTCTACAAATTTTAAAATCTACAGTAATAATACTATAACTAAACAATACTACAACTTCAAAATACTAAACCAGTATTGGAAACCAACACTACGGCTATTTTATCTGTAACTTACAATTGCTACAGATTTCCCAGTAACAATAAATTTTTACATTTCATTAATTTTGCAGACAACGCACTTTTTAGATATCTTAACTTTAACAATTATTTAACTTTCAAGTTTTTATGCAGTTTACTGTCTAAGATCTTCCTTTCTGCTAATGCTCGGTTCCCGGCGCTTCCCACAGGACTTGAACATCAATGAGGTGCTGCCGGTCTCAAGCAGCAGCTATCCTGTACCATGGTGTGTTGACAGTCACTTTCCTTCTCTTCTCTTCTCTTCTCTTTTTCATTTATTTTTTCTACTTTTCAATTTTTATCTGTACCTTATATTTTCCTCCTTTAATTCTCGGTCTACTACTTTTCTCAGCTGCTTTCTTTCCGCCCGAAGACTATCATTATGCTCTACTACTGTTAGTTCTGCTCCCGTCTTCTGATTCATTATGGGTGTCATCTTGTTTTGTAACTGTATATAACTTTCTTGCCTTTCTCCGATTCTCTGGGATCTTCTAGGGGTGCATACGATTTCTGACAGTTGTAGTTTCTCCCTTATTTGATTTTTATTGCTTATATAATCTTCTGTCTTTTTATTTGTTAAATCACTCAATACCTTAAATTATTTTAATCTCACGTGATGTTTCTAATGTATTTCCCTACAAGTAGCCACCTTCAATTGACTGGTATTGAAGAAATGGCTGGACGGACAAAGATTTGCATCAAATGATGAGGTTAATGCTGAGACAAACGCTATGTTTTCACTGTTGGACAACTCTTAGGTATTAAAAAGTTGGAAAGTCGTTGGAATAAATGTATTGATTTACAATCTTACTATGTAGAAACACTTTAAAAACGCTTGTATTTTCTTGGTGAGGCAAAAACTTTTAGAATGCCCAGGTATATATTGCAAGGCTCTAGAATCTTAATATTAGAAATAACACTCATACGTAAGTTTCAGAGCATGCAAAATAAAAAGAGGAAGAGATGGAAATAACAGACATTTAAAGATACAAATTTCTCCGCCAACATCCGTACGTCCAGCTGTTGAGCAAGGTTGAAGTACTGAAACACACTCCTTCACCGTTAACAATCCAGTCCAGTTTAACCCAAGTATAAAGGCACCTTCACTGGACGATTTTTAGTGAAGGAATGTTAAATAAATATTTTGTGGTTATGTTGTTTATAGATGGAAGAAAAGGTCAGTAATGTATTGTTTTCAAGCCCATTGTGCTCACTTTTGCTTGATGAATAACGATCGTTCAAATCAAGCCGTAATTTCCTCTTTTAACGCATTGAATGCCGACTATTTTGTAATTAAGTTACAACAAATTAAAATGTTTTCGTTTTAAATTTATGAACCATGAATGAAAACATAGAAAGAGGAGTGAAACAACATAACGCACTGTTACACCAGACGTGTGTGTCACTGCTCATATCTGGCTTTTCATGAATGTTGAATATACAAACAAATAAATAAAAGAAGTAGTGTACTTTATAAATGGCATTAACAGATTAGCATATGTTTAAGCTGGGTTTCAATTAATATTTATTCACAGAGCTAAGGACCCCCCAGTAGCTGTAAAATGCCTGGCCACTACCGTAACTTCTTTTACAGTGTTGTCGTAACTGGTGGCATGTAAATCTTCCGCACATTTATAACCTTCCATATCGATCTACTTTATTCACGTGTTTTCTCTCTTTCTCGCCATTTTCTTCCGTTGTCTATGTAATCTCCTGTTTCTATGTGTCTGCCTGCTCTATCTGGTTCATCTCTTTTCTGCTTGGTCACCGTCACGCTGGGGCCATAAAACCGCATCTCAAGGAAATATGTCTATCAGGATAAAAAAAAAGAGAAAGGTTTGATCGTAAACTAAAGCGGGTCGAGACGTCTTCCCTTATTATAACCGGGACGTATGTGGCACATTAAAATTGTGCAAGAAGCATTTACATCCGCAATCCGAGCTATGTATTTTTATTGTTTCTGAAGATGTCAAAATGAAAGGTTTGATTCAGTTTTTTTAAAGAATATTTTAGCATTGATTTTATTAAAATGTATGACGTCATTTAAAGCATTCTGGAATAGGTTTTCTCCTTAACGCTGAAGACATGAACTCAGGAACTGTTTCTGCTAACAGCAAAGAAGCCCTGAAGCTCCAAGCATTTCAATACCTTTTAAAAATGTTTGCATGCAAAATTTATGTCCGCTTATTAAACATCTTAGGAGAATGAAATGCAAGGAGGCTTGAACTATTTAACTACACACGTACGAATTTATAAGAGATAGCCATGCTACCAGAGGACCTCTTACACTGATGTCTTGCAAGCCCGCTGGATTTTTAACTATGGGCGAGTATATGACGACACTGTTTTTTTTTATCGGCACCTACGTACGTGAAGATTGTGAGGAGGGTAGAAAAGGTTTACGTAAGCACATTCCTCATGCTTGCCTTCTTATCATCGCCAGACATTTTAAAGCGAAAAACACTGGAGTGTAGACCGTTTGCACAGTTCATAGGCGGGGGAAGTACTAGAGAAGGCATCTCATAGAAAATGAGCTAGGAGTGTAGATTGGGGGGGGGGTGGTAGAAGGGAAAATCCCAATGACGGGGATGAAGTACGAACGTGTCATTAGCAGGATCATTCGATCTATGTTTAGGTCTGCACTTTTTAATGTCAGAAAGAATGGTTGGAACGGAACTGCCCAACGAAATCGAGTGTAGCGGTTAGTGCGTAA
Organism: Metallyticus violacea; assembly: GCA_030762175.1. NCBI lineage: Eukaryota > Metazoa > Arthropoda > Insecta > Mantodea > Metallyticidae > Metallyticus > Metallyticus violacea. The sequence continues at coordinate 9,619,697 of CM060845.1, read as the reverse complement.
CTCGGAAAATGCACGAAGCGAATTTCCGCTTCCTGGGTAAACTTGGCTCGTATCTGGCCTGTTTGAGACCCCGGTACTATAAGCTGGTGGTAGGATAATCGAACGTTTTCAATAGCATGAAACACATTCCACTCTTTGTATGTTCTAAAAACAAGCTAATATTATAATTGATTGCTTTAGATATGAGAACATGCAAACGAGAAAAATAGCAGTTTGTATTGTAATAAAACATGAGACTGTTACTAATATAAGTGAACGTGCCCACTATTTTACCTATTTTTTGACAAGTCCTGCAGAATCATCTCCGCAGCCTTAATTATTGCTTATAGTGTTGGAAAACGCCTCCCGTCAAGTGTTTCTTCAATTTAAGAAAAAGAAAAGTCACAAGAGGCTAAATATGGACTATAGTGAGGATGAAGAACACACTTACACGATTTTGTGAGACATTCAGCAACAGCATTAGCATTGTCCGGTCGTGCATTATCGCGGTGCAGCATTAAGCTTGAGGCCTTTTGCCCTTTTGCATGTGACGTGGCCTTGCAGAGTTACAACTGTGTATGCAGGTACGACCATTCATGGAATATCGAAAAATGAAATGACCACAACTTTCCCAGCAGAAACAACAGTTTTTAGTGTTGGTGACCACACAGTGTTTGCTCCCAGGATCGAAATGATGTAGCAAGCAGTGACTACCTTTGAAAGAAACTCCGCATACTCCTGTAATATGTAAATTTGCAAGCGAATGTGCTTTTGTTAGAGAATCAGTCAGTGAAATATTCAGAATTTCTGAAAGTATTCATAATGTAAAGGCACGATCCTATTTCACAATGTTAATGTTTTCCATAGCTATCTATGAGCTTTGCTAAGGGAACAACAAACACTCCATTGTCCTCTGTACATTGCATGGACTTCAGCTGTTGAGACGAAAATAGAATTTCAGAGCAGTGTATTGTTCGTGAGAAGTCACCTCCAATTTGTTTTAGGGGAACTGAACATGCGTTAACTTGCAAACCTCTCACAGGCGACGACAGTGAATCTGGCACCACATTGCGCATTATGCTAACAAATTTGTAAAAGTTAAGTTTTATCAGGAGAAATTATACCTGTAAAGAAATCGACGTTCTTTATTAACCCGCCTTAGTATAAAAATGCATAGTTTACAGGTGAAAGTCCTTTGCCAAAGCCATGTATTCTTCTTTAGCAGAAATCTGATAATATCTCAGAAACATGAACATGTTAATACACCGAGTGGCCAAATTTAGGTATACAGTACTGATTGAATGATATTGGCAATTTGTATAATGGTTACTACGGAAATCGAAATTAACAAAATTTAAATGTTATCTATGTGGGAAGTTGACAGAAAACCTGGCCGGAAATTTGAATAATGAAAAAATAAAATGAAATATAAAGCAGTACTGGAAAACTGAAAATGCAGAAAGGGTGCGCACAGCGTGGCAAGAAGAATTTGGCATTCTCTCCCACCAATACAAATGACTATTTACCGTATCAGAGACAAATGTAAAGCAACGTGTTCTGTGAAAACTGCACCCAAATCTGGACATCCTAAGACATCTTTGACATAGCTGCATCTCTGGAGCTATGCATACCTTGCAGAGTTAATGCGTAATTTGAAATTGAAACCTTATCATCCAAGACTTCTAGAGGACGACACAGACATTCGGCTGCAATTTTGTGAAATTATGTGTAATCAAGTTAATTATCGACCAGTCTTTCTTAATAACATCATTTATCTGATGAAGCTTGACCATAATTGTGTATACTGGGCAGACACAAATCCTCAACTGAACCACCAGGTGTCACTGTGTGGGGATCTAGCAAAGTGTTGTAAGGCCGGTTTCTGTGGATGGTAACAATAGTCTAAACATGTGAAACGCAGTGTTGCCACAACTCACCAACAGCGATGACTTCCCTGAACTGAACGAGCACCTTGCTGTGCTGGTAAGGAACGCCTTGACAACACTTTCCCACAGTATTGGATCTGACGACGCGATAGCATTGCTTGCCACGTTCACCCGATCTGACGACCATGGACTTCTTTTTGGGGGATGTATGTGAGAAGAGATATCACACAGTAGACGAATTGGAAAGGTTCATCACAGATGCGACATCGAAGCTGACCGTGATTTATGTTATTAATAAGTTCTGCGCAGGTTCTAACAGTGTTGTAGAGCAAATGGAGGACATTTTGAATACTTACAACATAAAACATTCAAGATCACTGTCAATATACGAAGGCTCATCAACAAAGACTGAGACTGATTTTTTCCTGTAGCTTCCGTGATAGTTTCGTATCTGTAACATAAATATTTGAAAAGAGCGGGTTTTTATGTATAATGTTGGTAGGCGGCAGCACTCTCGTATTGGTAGGTTGGTAGTAATGCTCTATTTTGTAGACCCTACGTGCATTTCGCATACCAGACAATGGAGGTGACGCGAGAGGAGGTGATGCGAATGGAGACAAGCCGTGAGGTGCTGCGTCTCTTTGCTGATGGAATGGATGGATTTTTTAAATTGATTATCACCGGTGATGAGTCATGGCTGCATCATTATGATCCTGAAGGAAAACAAGCCAGCACAGTGTGGGAATCGCCAGGTTCTCCAACACCAAAAGTTATTCCATCTGCAGGGAAAGTGATGGTGATGACATTTTTTGACTGTAATGGAATGATTTACCAGCATGCAGTTCCCCCTCACGCTACTGTTACAGCAGCATACTACACGTCAGTATTGACTACACTGAGGAAGCACATTGCAAAGAAACGACCAGAGCTTTCTCGGACTGGGTGGCGACTTCATCATGACAATGCACGGCCTCACGTCGCAAATCAAGTCATGCAGTTTCTGGCTCGATTCAACATTACCTGTGTACCACATCCACCTTATAGCCCCGATCTTGCACCCTGTGACTTTTTTTTATTTCCATCACTAAAGGCAAAGCTTAGGGGTATTCGACTTGAGAACTCTGAAGCAGTGCTCAAGAAAAGTGAGGCGATTCTCAAGGACCTGACAAAGAATGGTCTGCAGCACGTGTTCAAGGACTGGCTATAAAAAGTGCATTGAAGTAGGAGGGGACTACTTTGAAAAAGATCATGTAAACATTGAATTGGAGTAATAAACATCTGTGAAAAAAAAAAATCAGTCTCAGTCTTTGTTGATCAGCCCTCGTATATTGAAAAAGGAAATAAAGTATATGAATTGAATGTTTGCCTACATTTAGGCCACTCTGTATGTAATTTAGGACAAGAAAATGTATTTAAATAAGTTGATAGCAAAACAAAAGTTGCTGTAACATGTAGACTATGTTACTAAGATACGAGCCATAAGGAAGTTAACGGTTGAAGTTCCAGCCAATTGAGCAGAGAAACAAACTTCATTTCCAGCAGATTACTGGGAGTGTTCGTGTATTATACGCGACGGTGTGAACAAGGCTTGGCTTCTGTAAGTCTTGCTGTTGGGAACCGCGTTGAACGCAACGGTTAAATGAAGGCACACCGAACAGAGAGGAAATATCTACACCTCGAACTATGACAATCGTTTGCGGTCTCTTGTCCCTGCAGTGTATGTTCCGTTTAAGCTCTGGTTGTCGGTATCAAAGACTAACCTCGTGTCGGGAACATTTACACTTTGAGGAAGTGATAATTGTATTCACGTTAGGGGCTTTCTTCATTGACACTTTGTGAGATCGATGACAAAGTTTCGGACAGATCTAAACGACAATACTCAAAAAACAAGGTGAATGAATCTCTGCACCAGCGTTAAAGGCTATTTATTTATGAGTAAATTAGTATAAACGTTACATCTTAGCGTACAGCTGCGGTACACCCCCAAAAATAACCGCTCACTTCCAGTGGTAAAAATGCGTGAAGATCCTTGGTTCGAATCCCGGCCAAGGCGCAAACTTTGCAAATCTGATTCTTCGGACTTACATCGTACACACGGCTGGTGTGAAGAACAATTTCTTTGTGTTATTCTCTCTCACAGTGACAGCAGCGGTGTTAATGTCCTCTTCCGTTTGAACAAAACTACAGCGACGGGTGCACCTCCACTCTCATTTAGCGTTTTAAACCGTCCTCAAGCTTTACTGCAGGAAAAAACGAACTCTCCATAGGCCCTCGTAACATTACATAGGCCTCAGCTGAAGATTTGTTGAGACGAAAGCAGAATTTCAAATGATCCCCCATTTTGCTGTAAGTGGACTGAACACTTTTCATCTTGCACACCTCTTACAGGCGGGAAACGGAACTGACAATTAAAAAAATTAGTAGCACATGTAGTTTAGTATTCAGCTAAAAATATATAGCCATGCTTAGTTGAACAGCAGCCCTCATAGTGTGGAAATCGCTTCTGAATTTATGCCATGTTTTTTGTTTAATATTCTACCATATTTAACACGTGTATGACCGGACATATCTGTAAACTTTAAAAGTAATTATTTTGATATATAGGTTACATGTTTATGCTCTAATTATAATATCAAACTGAAACTTGTTTTGTTCAGAATAAGGGGAAAGAACTGGCAAACTCTAGTCAGCAAATTCATTTCAGAAGGCCATGAACTACTTTGCTCAAGGAATGTGAAATACTTCAACGACCCAAAGGCATGTTGTGTGTCCGTGTCATAAGGCCGTTACAGTCCCTTACCTGCGTGTTTAGCGTTTATTACCAACTTGGACTAAAATTCAAGGAAATTCAACCTGTTTTTTGCAGCACGCGATCAAATTCGGGTCAAATTGCTGTGTTATAGATATATGTATGGATGTAGGTTGGGAGAATCCCATAGAGAATGTGAGCTCAAAAGCGAGATTCGTATTTAATCTGCTAATTTTTCATCAATTATTAATAACTGATTTTTAATGTGAAATAAAATCTGCAAGGCCGTTTTTAATTCTAGAAATTTTAGATGCACTGAATGAGGGTCAACTGTAAAGGTAAAGTTTTTGTTCAATCATTATTGAATGCCCCAAAAATAAATAGTATAGATTCGGTTTTTTTTAAAGAGCTATAAACCTCATTTGATATACTGGTAAAAATTGAGTACATTTTTTAGAAAATTTTATTAGATGAGAGTTATAAATCTTGGCAATTTATCCTTAAGTTTATGTTTTAAACTTTTAATAAACGTAATCCTGCTATTACCTATTTTCAAACACTAAAATAGTACAACATACTTTGAAAGTGAACCCCCCCCCCCCTCCAAATAATAATAACACTGTCTTCGCTTTATTTGTCGCACTTTTACCAGTCAAAATTCACAGTTTTGACTGCCGATTTGACTCAGGTGTGCAAGGCGAACTCCAGTTTCTTCACTGTCAACAAACAATCAAAATGTTCAGCGGGTTTAAATTAAATGTTGACAAATTCGCATTGAAAGAGCATGACATTTAGTTAAGTAATTTTTCGGCAGGTTACAACGCACATATTCAGTTGAAATAACTTTAGTCTCAAATGTCTCGTCAAATTTCCCATGGGCTTGCTTTATTTCCGGTGAAGTACAGCCACGTTTAAACTTTTTTCTAATTTTAATTTTTATTGCAGATGCAACAAAGGTCTCGTCAGATGGCTCTCTCAAATGTTAATTGTACATTCGTCAAATCCTTTAACAGACTGTTACTTAGCAACAATAATGCCATCTAATTTTGTGACCGCCTCTTTTGTCTGTGGTCACCGTTGTAGGTTGTTATCCTGAAAGTTCCGGGTGCGATCCACGGTACCTACCTATAATTTTTCTAAGTTATAGTGACCTTTCAGGGCATCATGGAAATGTTGATCAAGACGAAGTAAAGTAGTTTTGAATAGTCATGGCGAATGAGCAAAAGATGCGCAGTGATTTCTGGTCGATTTCACTTTCTGTTTCTGCGTTTATAAGGGAGTCAGGTTATAGTATCTCTTACTTCCGTACTGAACACATTGTAGGAATGGTTTATTGCACAGCTGTACCGCTCTCATCTTTTTCGTTTGCAATTGTTTGTTACGTTTATGCAGCTGAGAAGTTACCATAATCACAAAATTCCTATAATTGTCTCGCGCATGTCGCTACAAGGGCGTTCGCCAGGAGTATTCGAAACTACAGTACTTCCCTCATCCTCTCTATTTCTTGATATTCGTCTGCTCAGGTAACCCTGCGCTCCTTTTACTAATGAAGACCCTGCTATTTAAAGAGTTTAAGTAAAGGGGCTGAGGAGAAAGTTTTTGACTGCTTGGAAATAAAAACTTAAAACAGGCAAAAAAAAAAAAAAAAAAAGTAAGGATAAAAACTGACCCTACCGACCCCAAAGTACTGCCGGGTTCTGATAATCACACACACACACACACACACTCACACACACACACACACATATATATATATATATATATATATATATATACTATTAATAGAGTAATAAAAACTTCTAAAAAGCATAAAAACTCATAAAAAACACTCAGAGTGCAATATAAAAAGGTTCACATAAAATTTCACACTAAAAACCGTAAAATTGAACACTAAAATCACACTATATTTCGAGCTTGGCTCTTGGTGACGTGACCAAGAGCCAAGCTCGAAATATAGTGTGATTTTAGTGTTCAATTTTACGGTTTTTAGTGTGAAATTTTATGTGAACCTTTTTATATTGCACTCTGAGTGTTTTTATGAGTATATATATATAAGTATATATATGTATATATATATATATATATTCGTAAGGTTCATTAGTGTCCTATTGACTATTAGATGAACTTTAAAACTTAAATGGCAAAAACTTAAACAGCTTTCTGAAGGTCTGACACAAGCAATGCCTTCGGTCTTTTCAGTGAAAAGCAAGAAACTACATAAAAGGGTTGTAAAGTAGAACTAAATTAAACAGTACATGCAATTTATGAAAGAACGGTGTACACTGTATATAAACGCTTATTTATTATCTGTCACTTGTGTAATCGCCGTCAAGTAATCTGCTAGCTTGTATTTCAAGAACATAGAAGTTGCTCTGTCCCAATATTCAAGTGAATCGTTCCGAAAGCGTTTCTCGTTGTTTACTCAACGAATTTACAGCGCTGTGCCTTCTTTCGGCAGCAAACATTGCAGCGTCACGAGAAGAGATGCGGAATGCGGTTTTCTTTTGTTTGTCGTATCCATCTGCAGCAGAGATGACAGGAATATATTTCAGAAGAGGAGGACAATGAGGGAAAGAGAAGGGAGAAAAAAATCCTCTCGCCGTCGGTTTTGCGGAAAACTATCATCAGTTGGATGCCAACCACTCCACTCTGTTTCTTGGTGACGGATTGCTAGCCACAAGTTGTTATTGCTAAGCTACAAAAAAAGCTCCGAAGATAAAAACTGCCTTTTGGAGAGGATTAACACATTGTATTCTGAAAATAAAATCATTGTAGTGCACACATGTTCAGTGTTGAAACTTGAAATAGGCTGATTCCAAAGTAACGAAACGTTTTAGAGCAATGAAACATCCCATTGTATCAGTCACTTCAGCGTTTTGACACAGGCATACAAGCATTTATCCGCCAAGTGCCTGCCAACATTGGCGGTTGAAAAACAAATGAGTGTAGGGAGCACCTGCGTAAACCAAGCGAATTCCTCACTTGTACAGCAACTTCAAAAAAGAATACAAAATGGGCCTTATTAATGAAATAAGTTATGACATTACTATGTCGTATTAGGGGAACAATATTAGGATTCTTGCAACTTATAATTATCACAAAAAAAGAAGCCACTTTTTTATAACTATTATCATTATCGAGATTTCATCTCAAAAATTAACAGTATACTATTAATTAAGTGAAATATAGAACCTCTAGATAGATAAAGCTACACTGTGTGGGTATTTTAAAACATTACCGCGTTTATGAACTGAGCCCTTGATATCATCTTTACATTCACTAAAATAGAGAGAAATAACAGAAAGTTTCGAGTTACATTGCGTATTTAAGATGATGTTCATATGTTTCAATAAAACAAAAACATGTCACTATTTAAAAACAATTGCAATGTACTAAGTAAATAAAAACAGTCGAAAGTTACATCGATTTTCAGTGGCTTTGAAATTTAATTTAATTGTTATTAACATGTAACGTAAACGTTTTCTGAAGGTTATTTACAGAGCTCTCTTACATACAAATATAGTTCTTAAACACATGTTAGATTAATATTTCACATTTACTATCTTCACGACGATACTTTTGTTAAATGTAAAACATGTGTATCGCTATAAAAACTATTCATATATTGAATTAATCTGTCCTTTTATTTTAAAAAACATAGAAAATTAAAGGCAAAATCGCTATTTAAATTTTGGTTTTCAAGTATACCTTACTCCAAATGGTTTGATTTCCTTAATTTTCAGAAACTAGTTTTCTTATTTGATTTAAATGTATTATATGGAGTTTCGTTACAAAAAGCAAATATTAATGCTGCTAGAGCGATTTTTAAATTTTGGATTTCAGGTGGAATCTTAATTGTTCTATTTCACTGGAATACACCGAGTTTCCTTATAAAAATTACTGAAATTGCGGCCGCTAGAGCGATTTTTAAATGTGCTTTAACTTACACTCATTTTTTCACCCACTCCCAATGACTCGATCGCCCCGATTTTCAGAAATGCTATTATCAATTTATTTTCGAGTTTCGTTGAGAAGAAAAAGTGAGAAATGTGTGCGCGCGCGTGCGTGCGTGCGTGAGAGAGAGAGAGAGAAGTTCAAAATACAGCAAGTGATAATGTGTAAATATGTAAGTGTTTTATTCTTTTTCTGTTTCTTAGATTATTGTAGTGTGTGTGTGTGGTGCGTGCGTGCGTGCAATTTATTTATTTATTTATTTACGGGTTACATCACAATAGCTACATTCCTTCGGAATTATGTAAAATTTAATGCAACAATTAGTTTTATACTATCACCCTTATGTAAATTGTAATAAAATTAAACAAAATTCAAACTTTTCACCTTGAGTGCGTCAGCCTCCAGTCCCCAGTTCATCTTTAAGGCTATCTTTCTGTCTATTTTAACCATTTCTCGTTCATAAACTTTTCCCTCCAGAGCCTCGTGCCATTGCACTCAAACACTATTATGTTCCATATCTTCCTTTCCCCCACATATTTATCACTGATTCTAAGGAAACCCTTCCTTACTCCTTTTAATCTTCCCACTTTAAAAAAATAGCCTTCGTATATTAAAAACTCATTCTTAAACTTCCTTAAGTGTATTTATTTTACGCGGACGGCGGATAATGTGATAGTTCGGTAATTTTTCATTTGTCGCTGTTTTCCCTAATCTCTAGGGAACGGCGCGGTACCTTGCAAGGATCATTTGTTGTTGATTTGTTTTATTTACGGACGCTCTTTAACATCTCAGATCATCAGCGTCCCATTCAATTCAGGGCGTGAAACGGCCGACAAACTTCTTCTTTCAGGCTTGAGCTTCTTTTACATGCCGTAAATCTACAACATGGGACCCACGGCTTTGCTTCCCTTCCGAAGAATTTTTACGCAATTCCGTCGACCCAGCCGGGATTGAACCCGCGATCTTGGGTTTAGGAGACAAGTATGACTACCACTACACCAATAGGATCGACATATTATATACCTATATTATTAAGTAATAGATCATTCATTTTTTTTAAATTTAAAGTCATTATTACTTCATATTACAGTCTCATAATAAACACATGATAGAATAATTAATACATTATGACAACATTACAGAGTCATTTTCGTGGAATGTTTAATGAAAATTATATTTTGCATTTGCCTAACCTATACAAAAAGCCAGTTTTGTTACAGTTCAAATTGTAACCAAAATTGCTGTGCTGCATCAGTCCTTTCATAGCAGGTTCACCTTGCTTTAAACACGCCTTGTATTAAGCATGTTTGGGTATTTGTATAAATGAATAACTAAGAGTTCCTCAATAATCTAGTTTGTTTTTAACCGAAACGTTTTCTACACCTTGCGCTACTTTTTACTGGTGTTAAAGCCCGAGAAATAGCGTTGCTTTTTGGCAGGTTTTTCCTTCTCTCTTTTCCATTAATATCCCGTTATTAGGGGAAGCCATGTGAGCACCCAAAGTTTGGGTCCACTGTGACAGGAATTATGCTGACCTGTATCGCAAGCAAAGTGTTATTTATGAGCCCGCTCTCATAATAAATTCTGTATGTTGTCGTCTTAAAGTGTGATATCACTTGTTTGCATACTACTGTCGACAGGTTGGGGTTTTTCTCTATGAAAACAAATAACAAATATGAGGGTTATTTGAAAAATTCTAGAAATAAAGCACAAAATGACGGCATACGTTTTAGAAAGTATTTTTATTTTACGACATAGTTTCCCTTTGTCCAGCGTTGCTACCAAGACTTTACATCCCATCACTAGTGATACGCCTCAGCTGATGGTTTAAGCTCTTCATCGGACGAAAGTTTCTTTCCAACGAATTTTCACAGTTTAGGGCACAGGTGCACGTCCGATGCCGCTAAGTCAGGGGAATAAATGTTGGACACCTGTTGTGTAGACTCCTTTAAGTAGCCAAATTAACAATTAAATATATATCTTCTTTTTTTAATAGTGTTTAACGCTTGTTTTTACTACTGAGGTACCACTGGCGGTGGGCACTGATCATACATAAGATGAAATGATATGTTGGGATAGGGATATTTTTAGGAAGGAAGTGTTCCACGCCTAAGTTTAGGGTACCTCCCCAGCGTTTGCCATTTATGAGAACTGAGGAAAACCTGAAAAAAAAAAAAACAGTAGCCAGGGAAGACGGTCCCGATGGGAATCGAACCCCAGACCTACCGCTCCAAGTCCGAGCCTTAACGATCTCTGCCACCCGTGGCGGTACATACCTTCACGAGACCGACTGTGAACAGGTTGAGGAAACAATCTTGAAGATCATAACAAAGTGGTGGAAGTATAAGCGCCGAAGGCTGTGACTTACCAGTAGCCGAAACGTAAAAAATAACAGCGTGGGCAGTGAAGGTACCTGAAGCCTTGTGTGTAAAGTATCTTACACTAGCTGTATGGTTCAATTTTACATACATTTTGACTCTATACCCACGTGGGGCGTTCTAAAATTTCCTGACCAAGAAAATACATTAATTTTTTTTTTTTTTAAAACATTTTCTACATAGTCACCCTGTAACCAATATATTTAGTCCAACGACTTTGGAACTTTTTAATACCCAATAAGATTTGCGAAAAATAAGCGTCTGTCTCGCATTTTACCTCGTCATTTGATGCGAGTCTTCGCCTACCCATTCATTTCTTCAGGTTTGGGAACCTGGGAGCCAAATTCGGCTACTGTGGCGGATGTGAAAGCGGAGGTCATGCAGTTTTGCAGCAACATTAAGGCACATTATCGTGATGAAAGAGAACTTTCGTTGTCGCAAGGTGTGGATGTTTAGCCTCAATAGCATCCTTCAGTTGTTTCAGTAGTGAAGCGTGGTGGTTCTGCCCTTCTGGAGGTGTCCTACAAGCACCACACTATGAGCGTAGCCATGACTTTTCCTGCAGATGGAACCGTTTTTCCTTTCTTTGGTGCACTTTCACCTGTTGCCACTCACTGTTTGAACTCCTTCGTCTCTGGCATGCAGTGAGTGATGAATCCGTGTTTCATCTACTGTTATGAAACAACGGAGAAACTCGCTGGAATTGCGTGAAACTCAAGCATGAAAGAAGAGGCCTCTGAGCAAAATTTGTCGGCCGTTTCACGCCCTGAATTGAATGGGACGCTGATGAACTAAGATGTTAAATAGCTCCTTAAATAAAACAAATAAAAAAACTGGAATTTTGTCTAAACATTCTTTAGCAATGTTCATTCCTATGTGTTTATAGCCCTTTGTTAACAATCGCTGCATCCATCGAGCGGAAAGTTTTCTCATTCCCAAAACTTCGTGTAAAATGTAATGAAGTCTTTGCAATGTCAGCTACAGCTACTCGCGTAGCTACCTCCAATTGGCGGTCATTGAGTACGGCATTGTGAATTTTTGTTACAATTTCATCGGTCGCAGCAGTTTTGGGACGCCCTGAGCGCTTCATCTTAATGGATATACGACCACGTTTAAATTGAGCAACGCACTTATTAACCGTCAAACACGAAGGAAAAGGATCTTTTAATGTGAAACCTACCTTTTTTTTTTTTTTTTAGTTAAGCCCTTTAAACCGAAGGGTTTCACTTTTATGCACTTTGTTGAAAATGTTAACACTAATTTATTTACATGATTCTCACAAATAAATGGTTACGTTTACCCGTCTGAAACTTCACAGCACGCCTTCTTCACGACATCTCTGAGTCAAGCAGATAACTTTTGGAAGGTTTTAGAAAGTAACTTGAATACTAATTTTTCTTGTATTTCACCATAAATTAAAATTTACTTGACTAACACACTGTAATTATTAATATGTCATAACAATAGTCTCTGATAAAACACAAATATTTGAGTTATACGAGCTCTAAAATGCAAACTATTAGGGCTTAAAAAGCCTAAGTATGGTAAGGGAAGTAAAGTCGTTGATCCCATGTAGCATATTTACGGCACGTCAAAGAACCTCAAGCCTGAAAGACGAGACCTCTGTGGAATATTTATCGGCCATTTTACGCCCTTAATTAAATGGGATGCTAATTACCAAAACTTGGATCCACGCGGTCCTTTGTGCACTCCTTCATTCCCAATTTTGTAGTTGCAAGGTTAGAACGTATCTCTCCTAAAGAATTGAATTCTAATAGCGATGTACTTTGTCCTCCCACGTGATAGATTAACCAGCAATCGTAAACTTCCTGGAATATTTTCCGGCTGGACCATATTTTTCAGAGTTTATATTTTTCCGGGAGAACCTCGCATCAGAAACCACCTACTGTGGATCTAAACCTGAACGCTCATTCTACTTGCAGACCGTGAGAGATTTAGAAGGCCGCTAAGCAATAAACATCTCGCTGCTTGTGCCGTTCCAAATTGTAAATCCCACTTTCTGAGGAAAATCCGTTTGTTAGTCACAGGTTATGGTCAAAAGCTGCTGTTTTGCATAAAACAAAGACCAAGCAACGCTGGGGATAAACAGCCTAGATTGATTTTCAAAACTTGTGTATCTGCCTGAGTCTACTTGTTATATTCTCCATGGCTTTTGCTTCACAAACAACTGCCTTTAATAGTTGACATGTGTTTGTATTGTGCATAGAATGTGCTTTATATTATTGTATTAATTTTCCAATTATTTTGCATATGATCAGGAATATACGAGAGAAGATTATTTAGAACACAAGAAATGATTAAGAAGGATGTTCGAAAATAGTTTACAATAGCAGTGCTTTACAAATGCTGCGCAATCTATGGGCAGTAAGCAGAATGTGCAGCGAAAGGACAGTGTCCGTTTGTTGTCAAATAGAGAAATACGTGAGCAAGATGACTGCATGATTTTTGTTGGAGGAAGGCGTCAAAAACTGCAGAAATCTGTAGACGTTTAATTTCTGTATGTGATCAATAAGTCCTGCACAGAAGACCGTTTACAGCTGGGTCAATGAGTTCGCCAACGGCAGGGAATCTGCACACAAGAATGTGAGTACTTAGCGGTCAGGCGGTGTCTGAATTGATTATGACGCATCTTTTGATGAAACAGAACGTCAGACACGCCTCGGCCGCACAACATTATTCACGATTATTTAAACATGAAAATGGTGTGCGCACATTGGTTTCCACTGAACTTGACTGTAATAAGTATAGAGCGTGGCGGGATTTTATAATTTGCCCCACTTTGGGCTGCAGTTTGAAACGGATTTGATAGGTGGGGGATGGGGAATGGGCTGTATGGTTGCTGCGGTACATAATTTAAGCGCAATGATGGCAGGTTTCGCAACGGCTGCTGCAGACCACTGCACTCTTCTTCGATGAGACTTTCTCTTTCTGGATTTTGACGGCTGTGAGCCCAGAATGGGATTCCGATGCAAAAAGATGGCGATATATAACGCTTCGTGTTTAGTGGTGATTTAGTTTATTCTGCTTAACATGAATACTCGAGCAAACTGACGTCTCACATCGAATCACAGGCAAGGTAATCTTGGTAAACACGCGAGTTTATTGCGTTAACAAATTGGTGGCGAGTGAGAAGAAATTGTTAATTCAACAGAGTTCTTAATGCAGCTCAATGCTGACATATTGGCAGTTAGCGTGGTGACTGACACTCAAGCTTCGTTGTCACTGGAACTAGTACTTGGTACTTAAGCTGCTCTTCCACTGATTTCCGGGTGATGGCAGTCACGCTTATCTGGGTCCGGAAAATTCTGAGACTGCGCGACTTTTGGGAAAAATCTATCCCTTTTATACACAATATAAAATGACTATCTACTGCCAGCGGCGCGAAACATTCCGCCAGTTTCGTGTTAACCTCACTCATAGGCGAGTGCTTACCTCACTGAATTTCATTTCTATTCGCTGGACAATTTTGGAAAATAAAAATGCTCCGCTATTCGTCAATAAGGTGAAATTAAACAGATTTCATATGTTACTGTCAACGACTCTTGTACTCGGACACCTGAAGCTTTGTCACCAAATAGGCCGGTGTCTGCCCTGAGGCGCGAGCATTTTCAACCCTAGATACCAGAAGGGACTACCTCGCATTGTCTGACTTTTGCCAAGTCTTTCTGCGTTCGGAGAAAGACGTGACTTTTTCCTTACCTTGCTATATTACTACTTATCTCTTAAATATTACCCTTTGTGAACTCATTTTGATACTATACAATATTAATTCTACATATACGAGTTATGTCATTAAGGTCCCTCCACTGAAAGAAAATGCACAACATACTTGCACATAATTACTGATTTGCTTATTCTATAGTTACAAATATTAATTATTTCAATTACTCTGTAATCGACGGAAGCCAGGGACAGCTCCATGATACAGGCACAGTAGCAGTAAAGTTACAAAGGTTAAAGGATTATTCCGGTAAATTACACGAATGACAGAACATTTTGTTAAGTAGCATGACTGTTGTTGCTAAGTGTGATTCTTGTAACGGTTTTGGTCAAATGTTCAAACAGATGCAACGCCTAGTTCTTTGTTGGCTGCATTTTAAGTGATCGGTGTAACACGTTTCGGGGAAATGGAAAAAAAGACGAGTTTCGCGTAGTTGTAACACATTTTTATTTTAAAATGCATACTATGGCCTAGGTACTAACTGAACTGATGAAAGTTCTAGGGACTTTGCACCAGCACTCAAGACCATTTATTACTAGATAAATTAATTTAAACGTGGCCGTACGAGCACTGCAGATGTTACAAGTTCCGAACTCCGGATTGAGGTTTCTTCAGAAGAAATAGTAGATAAAATTAATGTTATAGTGATAGAAGACCGTCGTATTAAAATTTTTGAAATAGCTGAGATGGATATGAACGGGTACATAATATCCTGCACGAAGTTCTGCACATGAAGAAGATGATGGGTATCGCGTTTGTTGACTTCAGACCAAAAGTGCTCAAGGAAGGGATTGTTTAGTTGCAGCATGACTTCTAACGTCGTTTTGTGACTATAGACCAAATTTGGATTCATTTCTGCTCCGGCTTGGCAAAGGTAAAAGTGCACTGTAAAAAAAAAAATGTTGGTGTAATGGCAATCTTTTTTTGGGGGGTGGACCTACAGGGTATCTTTATGATTGATTATTTGGAACAGGGTAAACGGTGACTGGTTGTTATTATGCTACGTTATTGAACCATTTGCATTGTGATTTGAAGCAGAAGCATGCAAGAAGTCCTCCCCTTCATATGTCGGCTGTCCCAGTGCATGAACTGCGCTTTGAAATAGTTTCCCAGCCACCCCCTCCATATTCTCCAAATTTGACCCTATTTGACTTTTTTGTCATTTATAACCTCAAAACTTGATTAATGTGAAGTAATTTTCATCGAACGAAGATGTTATCTGTGCTGTAAACGAGTGTTTGCACAGTTCGGAAGACGTTTTTTCTTTCTTCTGCAGCTATATGAAATATTGGAATCTCGCTGGATCAAATGTGTTGAGCTCAATGGAAGTTATGCTGAGAAATAAACCTGTTTTTAGACTTAACCACTTCACCCTCGTAGTAGCGAAGAAACAAACGAGTGTTTAAATGGAAACCATAGAAACTGACATGACATGATACAGTTCCTACTTGCTACGTCCCTTGCTGGTGAAGACAGTTCTATGTTAGCCTCTAGAGAGTTGGTGGGAAGGGGGGGGGGGGTTTACACCCGTAGCAACTAATTCTGCAACGACAACATCTTGAACCCTTCGGCACGCTAGGGAACCAAGAGTTTGCACAAGGAAGTAGGTCAAAAGCTTGAATGCATTTAATGCCAGTGACATCTGTACATAACAGCTTCATTCGAGAGATGTTTTGATACCCTCCAGCAAGAAATATGTTTAATAGACATTTAGAAATGTGAGTTTTTGAGATGATCAAAATAGCTTTTCATAAATTTACTGCAATGAAATAATATGTATGTTAAAACTGTTTTTATAAATTGTATTTTAAAGTAATTTTGCCTGTATTTTCAAATCTCAACTTGAATGCTTATGTCTGTAGAAAATATGTTTATATAAATACAGTATATTTTGTTATATGTTCTTATTAAAAAATCTCGAATAACATAAAAATATTGAATTTTTCACTAAAGTAAACAGCACCTACATATAAATAAAATTAATAATTGTAATTTTCAAGCAAATTACTTTAAAGTTTTACCATCAGCATGCTGTTCTGATATTCTGGTTTCTTGTCAACAAATCTTCAACTGATACCTATGAAGAATTCGTTCTTCCCTATAGCACAGTATTTTTAAAGAGGGAAGGCAATCAATTTCAAAAGAAGAGCGCTCCAGTTTTCGCTCTAACAGGAAAAGAAAAAAAAAACATTAACGCCGCTGCTGTTACGTAAGAGAGGATCATTGAATTACATTAAGAACTAAA
This sequence comes from Metallyticus violacea, assembly GCA_030762175.1. NCBI lineage: Eukaryota > Metazoa > Arthropoda > Insecta > Mantodea > Metallyticidae > Metallyticus > Metallyticus violacea. The sequence continues at coordinate 9,602,764 of CM060845.1, read as the reverse complement.
AGTGTCACATGAGAGGTGTTTATGCACTAAGGGTTTCAAGACTGCTGATTCCCGATCAAAAGGATGTTCTCGTGCAGGTTTTACAGGAAGATGCAGCGTTTCTTTCATAATAAATCACTGCAGATGGAACTTAGCTATATTGTTTCGAATCTGTATGCTTATTCTAGGAAAGATGTGGTCATCTTGTTTTTCGATATTCCAGAAATGTGTATCAGCAAATCGTTGCTGCACTCACAACTGTAACTGGCAATACTACAGAGATATTCTGAAAAAAAAAAAAAAAAAAAAAAAACTACAAGGCTATATAACAATCAAAGGACCACATTTCCGTGCAACAAGATGCATGCTGCAACACGATAATGCACGGCCGCATATCGCAAATAATCGACTCGCCCTCTCTATAGTCCAGATTTAGCTCCGTATGATCTCATCGTTTTCCCCAAATTGAAGAAACACCTTCGTTCCATGGTGAAGGCAGCGTAGGCAATTGAAGGGTACAGGGGGAAAACCAACAGAGTTCAAAAACACTAAAAATGAGATATTTTTAATACTGCATGCTTCTTGGTCATTGTTGCTTCGTGTTAAATCGCTAGTAATACGATCCACGCTATAGTGAACTGCGTGCAATGGAAAAGTCAACACATTCTGTGCCTTCTTGATGTGCACAGTCCACGTGCAGTTGAAAAGCTATAATCATTTAATCACTGAATGTACTGAGGTTTGTTGCATTGTTTCAGATCGTTTAATAGCGTGTTTCGCAGTCAAGTAAAATAGATGAATAGCTTTAACTTTGTAAAAGTGACATTTACTTATACGTGGTTGGTCATTCTTTCATGGAGTCGGACAAAACTAAGGTACTGGTCTCCAAGTCTGCAAAGGTTGAAATTCCTGATGGGTGGACAGAAGTGATCGCAGGGTACCGAGCCAAGCCAAATTCCTTTGTTGTGGTCTCGTATGAACAAGCAATTTTAAAAGCTGGAGTATATTTCGTTCTTCCAGTCTTACAAGGAGATGATACTTTTTGCTGTAAGGCCATTGAAACAGCTGAAATTCCTTCAGTCAAAATCAAAAACTTTAGAGCATAAGGAAACAGTGGAAACAGCCACAATATATTTAGGAACCAAGCCAATGCTATCACTTGCCTATTTCTCTGCCTAAAAAGAAGTGTAAGGACCTGATGATCTTCATGAAATTTTGTTACGATGAAGGAGCCAAGCAGTGCTACAGCCTAGTACTTCTTGCCCATCAGCCAAAATTATTGTCATCTGAACACCATGATGATATATGAGGGTAGGTCCATTTGTTTCTGGCCCCGCCGATAAAGATTGTCGTCTTCACAAGTTCTTTATCTGCTGTCATATCTTATCTGTTAAGTAAATAATTACAGATACAACTTCTGCTGTATTCTGTTGTTCAGATATAGTTGCATAAAGAAGGCTATGTGTAGAAGATTGTGGTATGTTCAAAATGGAGTTTCGAGCTGTTATTAAGTTCCTCACAAAAGAAGTACTTACTCCAAATGAAATTAAACAGTGATTGGACGATGTACACGGGGAAGCATTCCCCTCATATTCTACCGTAAAAGAATGGGCCAAACTTTTTCGATTGGGTCGAGAAAGCATTGAAGACGAAGAGCGTGCAGGTCGGGCCTTGGAGGTGCTCACTCCTGAATACATCGTTCTTGTGGAAGGAGAAATTATGGAAGACCGGCGGCTCAAAGTTACAGAAATAGCAGCAAGGTTGGGCCTTTCTAAAACAACAGTCCTATAAATTACTGATGAACATTTAAACATGCATAAGGTTAGTGCAAGATGGGTGCTAGACTTCTTTCCTCCATCCAAAAGCAGTAATGAATCATCTGTTGTCAGCATTTTTGGAGCTCGGCCATGGCAGCGAGAGAAAAGTTTTGCAACCCATTATTACAGGAAATGAAGCTATGGTCCTCTACTATAGCCCCTTGTCAAAAGAGAATTAATGGAGTGGCAGGCGTAAACCTGGCGAAGCACCGCCTCTAAAGCCCAAGGTCACTCAGTCGACAAGAAGATCATGGCCACAATCTTTTGGAACTGTGAAGGAATACTCTTCATTGACTTCAAGGAGAGGAGCACCACAGTAAATGGGGAGTACTATGCTGGCCTACTGCACAGACTACGTGCTTCCATCAAAGAGAAAAGGCGAGGAAAAATGAGTGGTGGTGTGTGTGCGCCTTCTTCACGACAATGCGCCTGTGCGCACAGCTCTTGTTGTAAAGGAAATTGTGAAGAAATGTGACTTCAAGGAGATCGACCATCCACCATACTGCCCAGATCTAGCTCCCAGTGACTCTTTCCTCTGCTCAAAACTCAAGAAGGACCTTTGAGGAAGGAAATTAAGTGTGACGAAGAAGTGATGGATGCTGTTTATGCCCATTTTAAGACAACTTCTGATTATTTTGGGGGGGGGAACTGAAATGTTAATTGAAAGATGTGAGAAGTGTATTGCAATAAAGGATACCTATATTGAAAAGCGAAATATAGTTTTTGTCTTTATCATACCTAGAAAATAGTTAGGCCGGAAACAAGGTCTTGCCCTTGTACACATAACAATTGTGAAATTCATATAAATTTTCGTATTATTTGTGTACAATGCTGGATATTTCTTGTCCGTAAAACTGCCTATTTTATTTAAGAAAATATCTAGGTTTAGCCAGTTTTGTCTATTTACCGTTAAATCCCATTGGGCCAGCCTCCCCCTACTGGAAGTCAAAAATATATCAGAGAGAAATTTTATCCCAGCATCTTCTATCTGTGCACACTTAGCCAAAATGTGCACCCAGTCTTTCGGTTCCGCGCATAATGGGCAAATCCTTCTGCCTTCCTCGTCAACTACCTTACGTGCCTTCCAGTCTAAGCCACGCTATTCCCGACTTCTGTTTCATGCCAGCTTCATGATATAGATCTCTTTAGGGAGGTCTGAAGCTACAAGGTAACTACCACGAGCGTAAGCCTAGCCAACACAGTCAACTCTACTAAAAGGAACGTAAACCTACTAGACTTGACAATGGGAACAACATAGGCCTCTCTTTAGGCTTAGAGAGTAATGTCTGTCAACACAAGTCCAGATTTTGTTTTTGTAATAACATAATACAATTAAAATTAATTTAATAGGCCTAAGCGTACTTTGTTTTACAAAACTCAGGGGAAAAAGCAACGCAGTATAACCACAGGTTAATTAAATAATTCATTGGGCAAATAAAATAAAGTAAAGCTTCTGTAGTTTCAGGTCCAAACAACAATTATTAGTACTTTGCTAAAATTAAAAAAAAGAAAAAAAAGTAAATTAGAAAGATACAAAGGTATATGAGTTTAGCGTTTGAAAGTTCATTTTTTCTCTCGTCTAAAATTACAGTTTTTGAACTCTCTTGGTTTTCCTTCTGTGCCCTTCAATTGTGAAGGTCCTGTCACAGTGTCTTTGAATCGCATGCAACGAGGAGTACTTTTATAAAGTTCATCAAAATTATAAGGAAGAATAAAGGCATTATAATTATTCTTTATTTAAGAACTCTCTTAAAAACAATCAATTTTTTGTTTTGATACTTCTTAATAGTTATTTTATAATGCTAATGTTGAATAACAGATGTCTCCATGTTGGAGAGTTTATATTCTTAATTAAATATATTTTATTTAAAAAAATGACCATATCAATCTTTATATTTTCTAGTTGCCTCAGAAATGTTCCTAAATTGTGTTGTCTTAGGGTTTTCACAATTTTGTTCATCTTTGCATAAACCAATAATTTTGATTTTTTCATAATGTAGGTTGGACGAGATGTTTCGTTCTATTATTATGAAATATTGGATTTCGTGAACGAAATTTATATAGTTGGTACACATGTATACAAAGTCACTCATCCTAAAACGTTTCGCTAGAGAAACTCAAAATCGGACGGAGGATGGAGCGTTATATCCAAACAGGGGCCAAATTCTGCAATCAGGGGCTCGCGTGGTTTAGATTGGGCGCGTGGTGGATAACTAAAGGGACAGACAGAGAGGGTACCAGAATCTGCCCTATATGTGCAGAGAAAGAATCTTGGGAACATATTCTGGCGTACTGCAAGGATACGGAAGAATGAAGAATGAGATATTTATTCGCCTCGTTTGTTAACGGGGGAAGAGGGCAGGACATGGCAGTACTGGACTTTCCTGGCAGATAGGAAGGAGGAGAAGGGAGTAAGTAAATTTTTAAGCAAAGTTCAGATTGGAAGAGACAGACAACCAAAAAGTGCAGTAGGGGAACAAGAGTCACAATTTTTTTAAACCTATTTGTACATATATGTATGGGAGTGTAAGTTATTTACTTTTGTAGTCTTTTCTTTTTAGTTTATGTTATATAGGGATTTAAATTTTTTCTATTATATGTTTTACATATATTTATTTCATATGCATATATTGTTTGTCTCTTAAGAGCCAAATATTGGTTTGTGCAATTTCGTGTATTTTCATTGGGGATGCACTTATGGTCACAGGACCGGTTCGAAGTGGTTGAGTTAAATTTGTAAAAATGTTTTTTTTTTTAAATAAATACACTACGACTACATTTTGTTTTCTTTTCACGGAGCACATTGAGATGTCCCTATCAATTCGTCCTCGTATGTCACAAAGTATAAGTACTGAATGTGCTATTATATGCAATTTCATGCGGAATATAAGAACCAGAAATATAAGCAGAAATATTGGCATGAAAATTTTGCAGACGTTTTCACGTGTAGCATCAGGCTACGTTATTTCGAATCAACCTGTAGAGAGGTACATTAACAATGCATTAGCCAGCTGCACCCCCTGTTTACCGCTAATGTTCGTCCGCCCTGTCCACCTGATGCTTCTTTCATAATTCCCCTTCTGCAGTAGTGACTTTCACGAACTCCTTGCCGATGTAAAATAAGAACACTCTCTAAATATCTAATAAATTGTTCTGAGGTTCAGAATTTACGGCCTACTCCTCCAATCTTTACCGCAATCACAAAGATCTGACCTGAGATGCCAGGGCTGTTCAATAAAAAATTATAATTTTATTACAGGCATAATTCCTTGCGATAAAATTTAACTGTAAAATGCTTCTTTCGCCTTAATGCATAACGTGCATATGTTGTTTCATTGTCTTCAATTACGATTCACGTTTGCGAGAAGTATGCAAGTTGAGACATGTTCAGTTCCGCCTGCATCAAAATGGAAATGATTTATAATGAACAAATCTCAACGAATCTTCAGCTGAGACCTGTGCAGTGTTACAGGAGGCCTATGGAGAAAGTTCGTTCTTTCCTATCGCATGCTCGAAGATGTTTAACAGGTTTAAAGAAGGGAGGCAATCAATTTCAAAGGAAGGTGAACCCAACGCTGCATTTGGTATCCTAACGGAAGAAAAAATTTACACCTCTATTATCATTATGAGGAACGAATAACATTAAGAACACTTTCAGAAGTTCTGAAAATTTCACTGGTTGTCACTCACAAAGAAGTTGCACATGAGTTTGTGCACAGTGTGTTCCAAGATGGCTGCATGCATTTGGCTACGATGATACGAAAATGCGGAGTTCCTATCAAAGAAATCACTGCTGATGAATTTTGGCTACATCACTTCGTAAACAGGACAGCTCGGTGTGGAAATATTCATCATCAACACCAGAATAAGACGAAAATGGTTGCTTGTGCTGGGACATTTCGAGCTCTGCCGTGGCAACAAGAGAGAAGTTGTGCAACCTATTGTTACGGGAGATGAAACTATGGCCCTCTACTATGATCCCTTGTCCAAAAGAGAACCAATGGGTTGGCTTGACCTGGCGAAGCACCGCCTCTAAAGGCCAAGGTCACTCAGTCAACCAAGAAGATCATGGCCACAATCTTTTGGGACTGTGAAGGAATACTCTTCATTGACTTCAATGAGAGGAACACCACAGTAAATGGGGAGCACTGTGCTGGCCTACTTCACAGACTACGTGCTTCCATCAAAGAGAAAAGGCGAGGAAAGCTGAGTGGTGGTGTGCACCTTCTTCACGACAACGTGCCCACAGGGCTTGTTACAAAGGAAGCTGTGAAGAAATGTGGCTTCAAGGAGATGGACCATCCACCCTACAGCCCATATCTAGCTCCCAGTGACTATTTCCTCTTCTCAAAACTCAAGAAGGACCTTGGAGGAAGGATTTAAGTGTGACGAAAAAGTGATGGCAGCTGTTTATGCCCTTTTGCAGACAAGACTTCTGGTTATTTTGGGCGGGGAGGGGGATTGAAATGTTAATTCAAAGGTGTGAGAAATTTATTGAATAAAGGGTAACTATGTTGAAAAGTGAAATAGGGTTTTGTCTTAATAATATCTAGAAAATGGTTTGGCCGGAAACTTATGGACCTCGTAACTTCTCTGCTCTATTGCTCTGTAATAACCATCACAAATTCAATTTGCCGAGGAATTCGCTTAGTTTACGCAGCTTCTGCATGGTGGACTTTTTTTTTAATTGTATGGAATTAACAAATAAAACATATAAAGCCTTCAATGAAAGCAATATATCCATTAAATGCACCATAAATTGTGACTAAAATATGACGGTTGGGAATAATTCGCAAACAAATGTCTGTTGACATGTTATTTTACCAGAGGAAAGAACTTAAAAATAATATTTGATGAAATTCCGGTCCGTAAACATCACTAGAGCATATTATGCATGGTATGTAATTTTTTGATTGTACCCCTTTACTTATCTTGCTGAGATTCAGTAGTCCTATCGATTTGTAGTGAAGTACTGTTATTACAGTCACGCAATACATTCCACTGATTTAAGATGTTTCGAGCCTTCCCATTTGTTTTTAAATTCATCATTAGGTAACGTTCGGTTGGTTCGATAATATCAGATAGGCATTATGTTCTTAAGTTTGCCTGAATCTTCGTTAAACCTTATCCATGCTAAAACAAATACTGTGCGGGTATAGTGCGGAGCGATTGTCATAGCAACGCTCAGGCATTGGCTTGCTTCTGCTGCAGTATTATTATATCTGAGAGGAAATAACCGTAACAATAATTTTTTACTACCTTAGACTGTAGGCTGTACAGACTATGATATAACCTCGGCAAAGAGTAGGCAATATTACCTCCCTCTATGATACTCAGTTCTTCATATTACCTAGAAATAAATTTTCTAAATGTCCGCATTCTGCCTTGATACAGACCTCACTTCGACGCCTAACAACCCCACGAAGGCAATCCCAAATCCCTGATATGTTCCTAGAGAGTGTTTCATAAGTCGCGTTACATACCCTTAATTTCTTTAGATTCATTTTCATTTATCTTCGACTAGATTCTTGTCCGACATTTAAAGTAGTAGTTATTTATGTTACTTTTTAAAATTATTTGTCCCTCATGTTGAATAAGGCATAATCAGACGGATCGAGATCTGGTGAGTATGGGTGGTGCGGCACAACAAGGAGCCCAGCGATGTCAGCTTTGCGGTCATAGTGTTGCTGGTGTGAGGCCGCTCATTGTCATGTTGGAGGAACATGCCTGTCAACCACTTCCCCTTTCGCCGTTACTGAATTCTTTCGTTTAAACTGTGTAACAGCCTCGCAGTACACCTCGCTGTTGAGGAAGTCAATCCATTAGCAGTATGCCCGAATTGTTAAAAAAGACGGTGATCATCTACTTGCTGGTGGATGGAGCGGCACGAAATTACTTGGGCCGGAGAAGCTCTGGATTGGATTTTCTTCTCTGGTTTGTCCTGACACCATGACTCATTTCCATTCGCCAGCTTCTCCAAAAAGTCTGATCTTCATTGTGTATTTCCAGTAGCCGGAGACAAGAGTTCATCCCTTTTGTCTGTCTATGCCTGTGTCAACTCATTGTGCGCAAACCTTTTTCATATCGTTGTGAATAACGATTACGCTGCCGAGGTCTGTCTGACATTGCAAAGGTTATGCACCAGTCATAAGACACAACCTCATTGACCCAGCTGTATATTGCTTCTGTGCAGCTTCTTGTTAAACACAAAAAGAAATTCTCTTGAATGACTATCTGAAGAATGAGAAGCCCATTATTGGAGAATACTTGCATCACTTAGAGATATTAAAGACAAGTGATCGCGGAAAAAGTCCAAGAATGGCCAAAAAGAAGGTGTTGTTTTACCGAGTGAATGCGATGGTACCTTGAAATGCTTCCGCATCCACCATATTCACCTGATCTCGCTCGCTCCCTCATATCCCGAAACTGAAAACGTTCCTGACATGACAAAGATTTAAGATAAATAAAAACGTATTACAAGAGCTAAACGAGTATTTTAAAGCCTAGAAGATACCCCCTTCCATGAGGAACCTAATGAAGCGTTGGAAGATTTGCTTTGAACATCATCCTTTGTCTAAAAATGAAGTACATTGCAAGATTGCAAATATTTTAATATCAAACCAAGTTCTTATTAAACTACCCTCATATGGACCGCTCTTTAAAGATGCAGTTCGTTTAAATCTGTTGATCTTGGTCAACCTGTTCTCCTTTAACTCCAGCATAGAAAGAAAGGAAGGGGGGGGGAACTAAATAAAAACTTCAGAACTTGAGGACTCGGCCCACCACACCTACTATAGCTTGACGCTCTAACCATCTGAGCTATCATACCCTTGAGATAAAATGCCATATTATCTAACTTTATCTTTGGAGGTAACACTACCCTCGGCTCTCTCCGCTACCCCGAGAGTGGCTCAGAACTGAAGACTAGACCCCCAGAATTTTACTTCAATTAAGGAAATTTTTCTTTCACACGAGCAGTCTCCCCGAAACATCATGGGCTATATTATCTTCAAAATTGTCAAGCCCAGAGGCTACTCCGATATTTATTCTGATCACGATTACGAGGGCTAATCAGAAAGACTGTTGTCGAAGTACACTAGGCAGGGTCAAGGTTGATATTTTTTTTTCAAAGTAGTGATCATTGGTTTGTATCCAACGTGCCTGCCAGTGATGGAAAACCACTGGAAACCGTTTTTGGCGTCATCTTCCGAACCACCTTCACTTTCTTCATAACGGCAGTTGATGAATCAAAACATTGACTCTTTTTTTGAGACAAGGGAACAGAAAAAGGTTACACGGAAATAGATCCGGACTGTATGGTAGATAAGGCACAATTTCGATTATTTTTCTGCCCAAACGTTGTCGTGGTTTTCAAGTTTAAATTTGAAAAAAAAAAAAAAAAAAAAAAAATGTAAATTATTGTTGCTAAATTTGTTGAGGAGTATTGAAATTTTTAAAAATAAATTATACTATTATTTAATTTGAAATTCTAAAGCATCCGCCCCCCTCAGCAGCCCCATAATGGTACACTTAAATTTGTACTTAGACGCTATTATGAAGGCCCCTTTCTGCAATTAATATAGAGAAAGTCAGAATTTGGCTTTATTGGTCATTAAAATTAGATTTATTGCAATATTGTATATAGACCAACCTGCATATTAAAAATGTTTTGTTTATGCAATATCTCGTGAAAGTTAATAAAACATTTTTCACAATGCATAATTATTGCGGCTTTGTAACTTAGTAACCAAGATTTGACACCCTCCAGTGATGCCATTGAAGTTTTAGCCTTGGAAGTGCAATGGAAGAAGAAAACCCCCATAATAGGGCTATATAAAGTAAATTTACAACACGGGCGAATAGTGCTTTACAGCCCCAACATTTTATTATATTTGTAAAATATAACACAAACATGGAATAACAAGTATCTTGAAAGTTACACATTTTGTAAATCAACAAAATCTACTGCAAAAGGATTGTTTTCAAAATATCACTTCAATAAAATGCTATGAATTGAATAAAAGATTTGATACAACTATGCATGGACATAGGCGTTTAATAACTCTGTCTCTTAAATAACAGATGAAAGAGTTAAAATTCTGTCCCAATTAACAGTAAATTTTATTCATTGGCTTGCAAATCCAAATTCCCTATTCATTAAGAGTATTCTAAAACACAATTTTACACCAGTATATCCTCATAGCAGCTGAGAGGGGGGGATATAACCTGGGTTTCAAAATTAAGAAGGGTTCTGGAAAATATAGAAATTGGTAACTTTAGAGCGCGGAAACAGGAGGGGGCTTGCAGAAAATTAAGGAACTTTTGATGGACATTAATAGGCAGAAAAGCACTTTTGGACAGTGCAGAAAAAGTTTTGCTGGAGAAACAATCGGAGATGAAAATTGGATTCTCTAAATGTACGGGGAAAATGTTGTACCAGCAAGAAGGAGCGCCGTCACACTTCGCAAGACCCAAATGTGAGTTATTAAATGACAAATTCCACGATAAATAAAATGGGCGTGCTGAGCCTGATGTATGGCTCCGTGAGATTACTTTTTATGCTGCTACAGTAAACTAAAAGCATGTCAACGACACCTTCACAAAAGACGATATGAAGCATCGAATATGACAAACTTGTGGGCATTGTGTTAGGAAATGATAGAGAAAATCTCCGATTGCTAAATGTTCAGACATTCATGGAGATGATTTCGAGTATTTAATAAAATGATGTAAACTAATGGCTTGGTTTAGTGACATGAAGGATGTTTGAAAATTATTTACAGTAACGGTGTTTTAGAATTACCGCGGAATCTATCGGCGCATCGCGGTCTCCCAGGAACATTGAGGCTGTACTTGAATTTATCATAGCTGACAGGCGCATAACCTTTGATGAACTGGAATGTCACACAGGCCGCAAAACCCTGCACAGCATTATTTACAACGAATTGAATATGAAAATGGTGTGAGCACATTGAGTTCTGCGGGACTTGACATAAGAGTTGAAGTTTGTCGTCGGCTACTGGAAATATAATGAAGATCCAGATATTTTGGTGAAGCTGATGATTGGTGACGAGTGTTGGTGTCACTACCACACATCAGAGAAGACAGACCAATCCATGCAATGAAAATATTCAGGACATCTCGACCTAAGAATTTTGCACTGTCCCATCAAGCAGCAAACATCACTGTATTTGGGACACTTCAGGCATAAACCAAGGAACGACTGTCAACAGCGAGCGAAAGGAGAAATGGTTGACGTTAGTGTTCCTCCAACATGACAATGCGCGGCACCAAACCAGCAACACTGATATCACTGTTGTGCCGCACCCCCATATTCACTAGAAGTCACTCCATCTGGTTATGCATTATTGGACAGGGGCTCGCTGCCAGGTAAAAGTTCGGCAGCAACGAGGAAATTCAGGCAGCTGTCCGCGAGTGGTGACGTAGTACTCCCAAACAATATTTCGCGACGCCATAGTGAAGTTACCAGGAAGATGGGAACGAAATGGTGGGAAGTTTATGAGAGATTCCATGTGCATTGAACCATGATGCATAATAAGATACAATAAGATGTAAATAATTTCAGATTACCCCTAAATGTTTAAAATTATATCATTGTTCCATTTAAACTTCTGAAATTACATCCCTCACCCGAGTTTAATAAGGGGGCTGACCTAAGTTTTACTCATGGTGCTGATATGAATGCCACTTTTCCTGAAATAAGTTTTTTTTTTTTCTTTTCTTCAAAAGATATTGTCTTGTTACACTACATCAGGCCACTCTAAGCAATTTCTACAGGATGTATCAGAATAACTATTCCTACTTTTCTGTTATGATAAAAGACATAAAAATAATCCTTTTTCTTAATTAAGTAATGTCCGAAAATGCTTTGTTTTTAAGTATAGTGAGGTATGAAGGGAAAAAATGAACGAATCTCAACTTGGAAAATTACCTTATATACTTTCTATGGTTATACAATAACTTTTTTTTTATCTAATTCCAGATGTTAAGAAAAAGATATTGACAAAGTATAGGAACTGTTAAAAATTGTGACCGCCATTGTTGACACACAAAATCATAACGAGGAACGACGAATTCTTCGAAATACCTCTGGTCGGTTACAAAGGTCATCAAAAGCAAGAATAGTTCTAGCAACCAATTCTACTGCTATGTTGATAGATGTTTCATAAACAAGTGATTTAATATGACCGCAAACACGAAAATCAACCAGTGTCACATCTGGGGAAAGTAACCGCCAAGCAACTGAAAATGTTGTCCCTATCCAATAATTCCGAAAATGTACATTTAAATAATTTCAACAATTTAAGCCGCAATGTGCGGGTGCACCATCGTATTGAAAGATCATGTTTCTCAGAATATTAATCGGGACATCTTGCAGTAGCCCCGGAAGCATTTCCACAAGAAAAATACAATAAATATGTTCACTCAATACGTGCAGGCATAACATATGGCCTCATTAAGAAAGTTATCAACAAACCCAACCCAAATGTTAACAGAAAACTTCCATTGGTTGCGAAGATTCTGCACAGCTTTAGGATTTGTGTCACTCCAAGTGAGACTGTTGTGTATTAAAAAAGCCATGTCTCAGCTGTCCGTAATATACGTCTAGCAAAATCAGGTTCGATTTTAACGGTACGTAATTGCTGTCTGTTAGGATAATCGTCTGGGATTAATGTTTGTACTTTTTGGATATGAAATGGATGCTTTTTACACTCACTCAAGGCTCTCCATACAGAAATGTGACTGTATTCATCGAATGGACAACAGCTTGATTGCTAGTAGGTGGATTATTTTCAAACACCTGCAAAACTCCTTCAAAGTATAATCTCACAGTTCGATTACCTGTAACTGGTCAATATCTCGAAGACGTTGATCCAGTCTTGAAAATGTTGTACGGCAAGGAATATGACGCTGAGGCTGTTGCTCCTCAAGATTCGCTTTACCAAATTAGCATTGCATAAGCTGCTCCAAATGCCTTAAATATATCTGCAAATTCAATACTTGTATTCTTCTTCTAGCCTTTTACAGCCCCATAAGGGCGTTAGCTTAGCGCGACGACCGCTGCGTCAGCTACCTCCATCACGTGATTTCATTGGTAGAGTGCAGTATTGCAGGGGGCATGGGATTAGCACTCGGGATTCCGCCGATTGCTTTATGACGGCTTACTAGATCGAAGATGGCCACCTCTCTATCAGGCAGCTTCCCATTTGTCCTCACGAGGCTGGGCGGACCCCGTTACCGACCTCTCTGTCTTAGAAAAATTCCTAAGTAGTGAAGCCGGAATTAAGGCTGCCTATATTAATTTTATAACCTGAGGCTGCAGAGCGATATTTATAAAGGCATTATATTTGATAAGGATAATTGTTATGTATATGTATAAGAAAATCATTTTGATAGGTATAACAGGAATAGAAATAATTTGTAACTTGTAACATACAAAAGGGTTTTGTATACATTTTGTGTAAAACATGTTAGAAAGAGATTGTATACCTGACGCCTCTCCACTCACGGACCGCTCCTTAGACAAGGCTGAAGAAAGGGTAAACTATCTTTTGTTAGGTCACGAACCTTCTACCCGGGAAATACTTAGGAGTTGACAATAAGAGAAACATGTGGCCGTAACGGGACAGTATTTAACAAAGTCAGACTTAAAAATATTTTAAGAGAAAATGAAAATGTCAGAACGGAGACGAAAATGTTTTATTACAGGAAAGCCGAAAACACACGTGCTTAATCTCTAGGAACATTTAGGAATCTACAAACTAAGTAAGGCAAAAGATTTTCAATAGAAATCAGAGTGTAAGGAAAGGGCCGAAATTTATGACAGCTTGTTCTGGGAAAATTCAAGTTCGTGGGAAGACGTTAGATCAGGGGGGAAAGAATAATTCTAGCCAATGGTCATCGGATAAAAGTTAACGAATCAGGAGAACTTAGATACCAATAAATAAATTTAGGATAGCCAATCACGAACATATAACACAGAAATAGATAAAATACGAGGGAATTTAATTTAGCGAAAGGCGTGGCGATGTAGTAGAAAAACTAGAGTACAGAAGTCAGAAAGTAGTTTCACGCATTCGGCAGAGGCACATTCACACTCGCAGAAGTCGGACATTCATAGATTCAGAGGAACATTCAGACATCCAGATATTCACTCAGGAAGCCAGTCTAAGTGTGTAGTGAGGTCAGCTACGAGCCGTCAGGAAGTAACCTGCTAAGTTAGTAAATAAAGTAAATGTTCAAACAGTGCCGGACTTATTAATACAGCGAACAATCTCCTTCCCCCCCTAGCGACTGTCAAGTCGTTAAAAACAGTTCAAATTTACCCTGAGAACCCATCAATCCCCCCTATAGTGGAACCCTCAAAATAATAACCGTTCCAAATTGTCGACCAACTGTGTGGACACAAACAAAATACCGTTCCAGTAGGTACCGGGAATCGAACCCGGGTCTCCCGGCCCGCAGTCAGCAGCGCTATGTATTTTAATAAACACTTATCACAGAGGATATTTTGTGACAAACTAACTTTAGTTATTTATTACTTGTACGATAACAAGAATAGCTGAAGCAAATGCAGCCATAAGGTGAGTGAATAGCGAAGCATTTCCGACACTGTTTTCATGTTCTGTCACATCAGGCAATTATCAATAATTATTTTGATATAATTTTTATGTAATGCAAACCTTGACATGTTCTCCGTTGTAGGAAGTTCTTAACTTGAACTCTTGCAGCAACGCAATTAAATGTTATGTTGCAATTACTGAAGTTGTAATCACAGTAATTGCGAACCTATCTACAGATCGCAACACAACTGCGAATTTTCCTTTAATGAAGCAAACTAATTTATAGACAAGAATGTACTCGAGAAGTTTGCCCACAACTCCAAGGAGAAGCGTCTCTTGGGTGTTACAAAAGAAAGACGTGCTTAAGTTAATTCTCAGACAAAGTGCAAATACTCTCGCGACTTTAAATTCCATTAACAGACCGTCTCAACGCCACCTGCCGTGTAGTAAGACAGTTCCATAAATTACCTGCTAGGGTCGGCGATGATATTATACAATAATAATTTAAAAGGCACAATTAATATTTTCTGGAGACATTTGACGGCTAACCTTCCCGCCCTGTGGGCGAGGAAAGGGTGCTTGCGTTAATTAATTATGTCATTAATCATGTGACATTGGAAATTATGCTTTCCGCTCCAGCAACCCTTAGGCTCCTCGTTCACAGCCTTCACCTCTCTCTCTCTCTCACACACGTATTTATCTTCCCCAATAAGTGTGGAGAATTTTCATGAGACTGGAATCCGAAAATGACGGGTCTAGGCATGGAAAAAATATCGCTCTGAGGTTCAAAGACATTATCTTGGGAATGGCTACACATTCCAGGAAAATTTAGAAAAATCGCACCCAGAGAGAGAGAGAGAAGTGAAGAAACGTCCGCAGAGAGCTCGTTTTGAGTCATTATCAACGGAAACGCTGTAGAGGTAAAATTATTGTTGATGGTTCTACGTAAATGTGAATAGACAATGAGGGTAAACTTTGTGATTTTGTTGAGTTTTTCATCATCAAAAAGCTTAATGTTTCCTGCCATCGTAATGCAAGAACTTAAAACTGCTTGAGATAAAATAAATGGCTCAGGACTGAATACAAGTTCTTTGGGTTTAGGACAATAATCGCCTGAGAGAATCATTTGAAAAGTTCTCGGAATGAAGCACAAATTGACGGCATTTCTTTTTGGAATTCTTCATGTTCTTATACACTAATGCACTTTGTCAAGCGATGATCCAAAACTTTTATCGGATTCTTCCATCCCTGCAAAATACGTCTTAACTGATGAGTTATGTTCTTCAAGGGCGAAAGTGTCTTTCCACAAGGATTTTTCTCATTTTAGGGAACAATGCGATTAGGGGATGTAGCAGTAAACGCATTTCATTTCATTGATTTTCGCCATTGCAACGATACGTGTGAGGAAGAGCTGTGTTTTGACGCAAGATGGCTAAAAATGGAACAATGTTTTCGGTAATAATACACCAGTATAAGCCTGATGCAGTTATGGTGCTTGACGTCACAGGAAAATGGTTAGAGTTTGTGACTGCAAAGCAGAAAGTTAGGCAGAGTTGGGGTCAGCAAGTGCATTGACGAAGTTAAGCAAACTTCACGTTCATAGTAACAAAGGTTCTATCACTAAAGATGACACTCAACCTTTTCTCGCATGTTTTGGTCCTCGGGTTAGCATAATACGTTCTAGCGGTGGGAAGATAACCTATTGGCATCCCAGAACACCGACGCCATGCTCCTCCCTTACGATTTCGAACACAGGCCTGCTTTGGTTATGGAAGATTGTAATTATTCTATAGTTCGTACTGCTGTTTTGTTTTGAATGCACTACTAGTCACAAATCGACTCGGATCTCTCTAAAATCGGACCAAACTCTTTTGATCCTGAGTCAGCAGTCGATATTTTGAGCGCAATTCTTCCGTCACAATGTGAAATTCATATTCCTCTGAATGCCCCAGAGCTTCAGTAATTTCAGATGCCTTTAATCGTAGATTCTCCAGAACAATGTTGGCACCGCATATATAATTTCTGATGTCGTCTGCTGCTTGGATCATCTTCCAAACTTTCATGGCAGCGTTTGAATTCCGTAATCTACTTGGAAACGGTTGAAAATGCTGGTGCAGAGTCCCCTAGAGTGTTTGTCTTATCTGTTACACTCATATTTGTCTTTACTAAGTACTTAGTAACTTAGCACAATGTTCGACGGTTGTTATTTTTCACGTATAAACGTCTACACTGCAACAAACAGCTATAGGTATTATGATTCTCAAACAATCCACAAATGTTTCAATGGCAGATGGCGGGTTTTGATGATAAAGCTGCTTCGGAAGTGCTGCTGCAATCTGTGGGTCATTCTGAGAACTTTTAACTGCCGTTTTGTCTCCGGGATGCAGTGTTGGATCCAAGTTTCGTCTATAGTCACAAAACGGTACCAGAAGTCATGTGCAACTTTTCCAAACACGATTTGAAATATCCTTCCTAGAGCGTTTTTAGTCTCGACTCAACATAGGCGGCACCTATCGCGCACTCAACTTGCAGAACTTTATGCACGGTATTATGTTTCATTTACACGAGATACCTACCATCTCAGCAATCTCACCAATGAATTTTATCAACCATTTCTTTAGAAGAAACCTCAACCGCGCTTCCGGAACGTGCATCATCTGCAGTGCTCGTACGGCCACTTTTTATCATTTATCCAGTAATCCAGTAATTATGGTCTTGAGTGTTAATATTCATCCTTGTCCATTTCTACGAAACTGTTACACCAATCACTTAAGATAGCTGTCAACAAAAAACTCCACGTTGCATCTGTTTCAAAATATGAACACAAGTGTTACAAGAATTACGCTTACCAACGGTCATTCCGCTTAACAAAATTTCCCTTCATTTCGTTGAAATTTATCAATCCAACCTGGTATATGTGACACTTTTTTTAAAAACACCGAAGTCTTATTTATTAGCTCTGCATTGTACTTGCGAGTATTTTTTATTAAAAAAAGTTCACTGCAATTATTTTACGGTTAATTTTTGCCAGTGCTTAAACGTTGACTCATTAACTTAACTCTTTTGTTTTATTGGTTCTTTGCGTTCTAACAATTTCTTCCACTTGGTTTAAAGGAAATTTTTTACGATCGAAAATCGACTCTTTTACTGTTTTCTTTACTTCTTAATTTGTTTTTAAGGCCAGTGCACTAATTCAGTTTCTCCATTATATTCTATTTAAAACCATTAGCTAAGTTTATGCCGTAGCTATAACAAAACAAACCCCTCAATAAAAACAGTAATAAGATAGGGCAGAAAAAGAAGCGGAAACTTCAACCCTTTATCTTGAAATCGCCCATTAAGGTACCACAAATTTATGTTGCCCGTTCATTACTGTAGCCAGAATTTATTGATCTCTGTTCTGCATTTTGCAGAGCCGAAGTTATTATTAGGCAGCCATTAGCCGCTTTTGTTATTCAGCGCATGGCGAGAAGCTTGCCCTGAATTATTCACAATGCTACCAATGCTGGAAAGGCATTTATCGTCATACCCTTTTGCTGCTGCTGGTATTACCTGCATTCCTGCTTGTAATCAGGGAAGGGCAAGGAATTATGGTCAGGGGAATGTTGATTTTTATTTCCGTCATTATTTATGTACCGTTTTATCCCTAGCAAAAACTCAGGAATATGTGAAACTTTTTACGTGTAAATAAAAACCGTCTAGACAAAGTTTGCTGTTAACGATTCTGATACTTTTTTTTTTAAACCCAGCGCACAACTACAGGAGAAGGATGCATCATTTTATACATGGAATAGACGCACACATCATTTTCACGCCCTCCAAAATCTGAACTCCCAAGGAGAGTTACCTTTTCCCCAATTATTGATGGTCAGTTGCGGTCAAATAATCGATATACACACTTCCTTAGAAATCTTTCAAGAGCAAAAGATCCAGCTCTTTTAACAGCAAATGCTCTAACGTTTATACACTCTCCACACACCACATATATATCCCAATAGAAAATGATATACGAAGTGCGATCCATAAGTTACCGAACTAAACTTGTTAGATACGTGATGCAGGTATCATTTTTCGATGTAGTCATTTTAATGCATTTCTTCCATTTCTGGATTGAACATTTCAATACCTCTTTAATATAGCTGGAAATTTATTTGAAAAATTCTGGAAAACAGTGTCCTTTAGCACATTATCAATCGAGAATCTAGAAGATCGGAGGACAGGTGGTAATCTATGTGGGCAAGGAAAATCCAGCTTCTGGAAGTCACGTGTGTTCAGCCAAGACCCACTTCAATACTCAGACCATAATTCGGGTACGGATAGCACACAAAATGGCGTAGATCAAGGTTCTGACTTAAGCATTTGTTTATTTTATTCGTTGCAGTTACATGGTTTGTTACAGATACTTATACGAGTAGTTGGAAATAAATCAACAGTAGCGTGGTAGTTCTTTTTTCCCTTTCTTTTTTATTAAGTTAACATTGATTTAGTGAAATTACACCAGAAACGTGTGTAATAATGTAACACGGGTGACTCTTGTTATGCGCCTCTAATTGTAGAATTGTATCGCATACTACCATATTTAAATGCCCTAAAAATCAATCATTAAAGGAGAAGTAGATAAAGAGTATCACTATGTAATTTTTTTTTTTTTTTGATAAAACTGTAGTGTGTATTGAACGTTTCGTATCAAAATTTGTGGATAGGAAGGACATTTTCCGTGTACAATTTTATCTAATCCACCATTGTGTAATATGGAGGGTTAGCCTACGCACGAAGCGGGGGTTTTAATGAATGGCGTGAGCAGGATTTTATGTTTCGATTCCTCTGCAAGTGAGGTTAAGACAAGAATGTACACTATTTTATAACTATTGCCAAGAAAGACTATTGTCCTTTTCATTGAAATAGATGGTGATAAGTGAATCAGTGATTTGAAAATGAAAGCAAGTCCAGGGTCTATAGTTTTAGGGAAACACAGCAAAATGCAACAATGTGGAGCTTCGCTTGGGAAAATACAGTAAATTGACAATTGACTGCGCCGCCCGGCGCTCCCTATGGTAAGATAATGCCACCTAAATAATAATATTGAAACAATATTGAAAATTGTAAACGCATATACTTCAATCGAAAGAAATGAAGGAAACTGGAAAGAGCATCACCTAGCGACTAGGGTAGAAATTATTTCACATTTTAATGTGAATAAGGTGCCTTATTCCAATATTCTTAATATATTAGAATTTCCTCTTTGTTTACGTGGAACTAACGCCCTCAATAAACGAGTGTTTTCGTACATGAATAGTTTGTGGACAAGTGGCAAGAACGCTCTTTCAGTACAAACTTTGAAAGCTATTTTCATGAATATGCTTTGTGATAAAAAGGGCTTACTAAAGAAAATCAGCAAAATATTAACGAATGCAGCATTAATAATTCTAAAGAATTGTTTGCCTGGAGTGAATTTAATATCACTACATAGTGTAAATTGCACAATAATTGTTTATTTTTTATAATGTTTCCAAACTAAGTATTTATGACAAAAAAAAATTTAGCGTTTTCTTTTCCCCTTTTTTTCATTAAGGCTAATATTAAAATGCCCCGTTTTCTTGTTTTAAACATATGGTCTCCTTAGAAACAAGTTTACTCTACAAACAGCTGTAAATAAGGCATACTGTTTAACGCTATGAAAAAATTAACCTACCAGTTTGACAATCTACAATTCGTTTCCACTGCAACCTTATTGAATTGTTGCCAACGCTTGAAAGTTGACATAGATAGATTTTTTTTGTGTGTGTTTAACTATATAATTTGTCATCGAACTGCAAGGCACTCTACGTTATTAATTAAAACGTTTCTGTAATTAAATATTGTGATATGTTGATAGACCTCATAGCATTAAATTTACCTTTGATACTCCCGTTCTATTCTAAAATTTGTCCTCCTCTGAACAACTAAACTCATGAAGTATTAGTTGTAAAGAGAACGATTTCTCTTCAGCGGCCAACAAACGTTATATGCAGCATGATCCCCTTGATTTACTTGAGCGTGGCTTTAACGGTCTTCTACAGGAAGACCGAGGAACGGCGAAGGTTTTTGGTTTATGTTTCGCACTAGGAATAAAGGAAGAGTAATAAAGAGGTACTGGGAGTTTATCAGGGGTACTGCAGATAAGCCCGCCTGCTTCCTCTCCAGGACGAAATATTGCCACGTAGAGACCATTAACTTACAAAATGTAGGTCAGTCAGCGAGCTGTAAATATGGTTATCTGCCGCCACATTATGACGAAAGGATGAATTTCTTCTCTTAATGTTCACTTTTATGTCCTCAGACGGGAAAAGAAAACTTAGCATGTGCAACGTTTAATGGCACCGTGTCATTTTGGAGTACAAATATTAAATAGAGCGTTTTTATAACGCTTAAATATAGCTGTATACTAAATCAAACATGTTGCTGGAAAGTGATTTGCTACTGTGTTAATGTAACAAAGAAAAACAAGCTTCCCAATAAGCAGTCTGCCGGTCACGGGTGAAAGCCGTGGCGGTTAATTAACCTATCGGATCCCGGACTTTCTGAACCACAATTTCCCGGTGTAGCAAGCATTCGTTTACCTTCGATTAATCAATACATGCATTTAATCTTATTTTTATGCTATGACGAATATAACTTGTGCTGTAGGAGATGTTCTTAAAATGTATGTTCCCATATGGGCGCCATTTGGAAATGACCCACAGATTACAGTAGTAGTTCTAAACATTGGCAGCTCTTGGCTCTAATATCAGTGCCGCATATGAAGTAAAATACACTCAGGGACCAAAAAAAAAAAAAAAAAACAAACAAACAAACAAAAAAACCCGGATTCTCTTATATTTGGTTATATCTTGTTCTTAATTCTTAAACTTTGTTCTTGATTGTTTTAAAATTAAAGACTGCTCATTTAAACAAAGTGTCGTTTTATTAAGCACATTAAATTACAACAATAGAAACGAAAATTTAACTCTGGCGAGAACAGTTACGAAAAACGTAAAACAACGACAAGTTTTGTTTCAACTTTGAGTATATTTTTTGGTGCTTGAAACATTAAAACGTATTTTATAACGGGCATCACCCCCTCTGGCTTGAATTCATACGTCTTGGCATGCTTTCAATCAGGTGGCTCCTTGAGCAATCTGTTCCCATTCTTCAAGAAGTGCTCGCCTCAACTCCTGTAAGGTTTCTGGCAGTAACACGCCGTTCCAGCTTGTCCCACGCTTGTTCAAGCCAATTCTTTGAACCCGCGATCTTGGGTCTACGAATAAGTGTGGTTCCCATTAGATGTGTGCTACTTAGTAAGGTTCTGGCTGGGCCTTCAAGAATGAGACTGGCAGCAATAATATTTATGGAGATTATTATATCGTGTAATGATTTCCTCCGCAGTGCAAGCCCGCACTTGTTTGGCGGACCGTATATGACTACTTTGCTTTTTTGTTTTACCGCCCCGCTAATCATGGACTGGCTAAATAGTGGCGCGCTCCGCCATAAACAAAACACTCCGGGGGGGGGGGGGCAAGGTGTAATAAGTACGCAGTGTCATTTTGTGGCATCTGACAAGTTTTCATTTTACTACCCCGTAACCACTTTAACACTATTTCTATATAAAAGAATGTTTAATATATTTGAGAAAATAATTGTGTTTTATTTTGTATGTATGTTTTTAACAGAAAAAGATTATATTTTTAAAGCCAATAAAACTGCTCAAAACACCAAACTGATAGCCTTAGAACTAATCGACTCCTATATTTTGTTTCTAAGTACCCAAATATCTAGATAATACCTTACGACTGATAGTAAACTGCCAAAATACACCAATAAAGTTAGCGAGTTCTAATTCTTGGTTGGTTTTCTGTTAGATCTACATGAATCATTAAGATATTGACTTTCACTTACCTCTGTAGTACAATGAATCCTTGCAGTTAGGCAGCGAACTTTCTGAAACGAGAGGAGGGGAAAAAAAAAACAACTATTAATGTAAAAATATTAACGTTATAGAAGTAATTTTTTTTAAATTAATTTTTGATTTTCAGATTTAGCCTCAATTCCATTACATTTTCTCTCAAATCATAAGTTTTTAGTTTAAAATGCAGCATTTCGTGCGAATCAATATTATAACGCAAAAGACTCTAAATCGTAAGATTTTTAAAGTATTCAAAAGGAAACAATAACCTCAGAGAAAAATGCTTATCTTGAAAAATAATCTTAAAGAAGTATTTTGGATAATAGCGTGTAGAACAGGAAAAAGGACTGCTTTAATTCCCTTCATTCTATGTATATGTCAGAAAGCGGCGAGGTAATGGGAAAAACTCGGCGAAAAGGAAAAGAAAAACAGATTTATGAGCGTTAAAATATCGAGAAGGGGGACGAGAGAAAGTGTAAAGGAGAGAAGCATAAGCTACAAGAACAGAGCAGATGTAACTTATTAGGCTAAAATAGTTAAGGCAGTTTTGGCATACACCGGGACAGACTGCCAGTGATGCATAATGACAAATCAAAAAATAAACGAACAAATAGGTAAAACAATAAATAGAAAGCAGCACAGTTAAAAGCTATCATGTTTTAGGAAAGAGCATGAAGTTAACATATAAGAATTGTTTTTATATACTTCTTATTTAATATTACGTAGTTATTGTTCAGTTCTATGGTGTCCTTTTCTATTTCATTATCTTTCATCACCTTCCTTAATGCCATATTTCATCTTTTCCTCTTCCTAAAATCACCTAATAAAGCAACTTATATACTTTTGTTTTGGGTGGAGAGGAAATGGTGAGATCTGTTCAAAAACTTACAAAATTCACCGCCAAGGAAGTGTCTTAGCAAAAAGCGGCATAGCCCTGACCTTGACTGGACGCCTTTCTTTGCCACACAGTATTATCACATTTCAGTCGAGTTCCACGCTACTGTACTTGCAAGTGTTGTGAGTGTTCTGCAATTATTGAGAGGCTAATGAATAGCGTATTAATATTAAATTTTACGTGAAACTTTGTAAATCCTTCACTTATGAGACATGAAAGAAATTTATGCAGATATTTGTTTAAAATTTATGCGTGATATGTGCGATTTAAAAATGATCAGAATTCTGTAGTTGATGAACCTC
This sequence comes from Metallyticus violacea, assembly GCA_030762175.1. Lineage (NCBI taxonomy): Eukaryota > Metazoa > Arthropoda > Insecta > Mantodea > Metallyticidae > Metallyticus > Metallyticus violacea. The sequence continues at coordinate 9,579,266 of CM060845.1, read as the reverse complement.
GTTCTGGACGTCCATTAACGTCAAATGACGGAAAATAGATTACTAACGTCGAGAAATTGCCGAAGAGTGTTACATTTTTATGGGATGAAATCCTGACAAAAATATTTTATGTTTCGTGATGTGGCAAAGTTTGTCCCTTGACTGTTGACACAAGAACAGAAAGACAACCGCATCGCATTCTGTCAGGGGAGTTAATGAGGACGCAACGTTTATAAATAATGAACTGGTGAATAAAGATGGGTCTATGGTTGCGATGTTGAGACCAAAGTCCAATCATCAAAATGGGTTAGTAAATCTTCACCAAGACACAAGAAAACTCTTCAGGTCAAATAATCATCATAGAGCTGTTGACGGTTTTCTTCAAAATTCAGGAGGACCAAACTGTAAATCGCTGGTACCTGCGATCATTGATGCTTTACCCCGCGGCGCAGGCTTTTTCCTATGAGCAAGCCCGGAGGAGAGGGTAGCAAGCCTGCTTGCTTACTTAATGGCCTTGCTGAATGTCGCAATCGCAGCGGTTCCCGGGTGTGTGTTGTGTTGTTCGTTTCTTTATTCGATAGCATACATAAGTACATACCTCGTGTGTTCACAACTCCACAGTGTGTCTTTATATATATAATTTATACGTATTAACTGAGCCAGCTCTTGTTCGAAGACGGTTTCAAGCAAGATTCCCGGGTGTAGACTCTCCAGATCGTAAAACAGCCCACTATCTGTGTAATAAATATCAGGAAAGTGGAAATGTCTAGTATAAAAAAAACACCATAGGGTTCTCAGCGAAAAAAATATTACATGGCTTGGTAATCGACTAGAAAAATCTCTGTGTCGTCTTGCACAAGTGGGAATTTCAGATGGGCCTGTGCGAAAGGCTACTAAATTATTGTACTTCAAGCTAAGTAAAATAATTGAAGCAGTTGCTCTTTAGCCTATGTAGGTCCATATTTATGAGTGAATTCTGGAAAATATGAGCAAATAGACCGGCATTTAATATTCTTCTCGGACGAGGCCTGTTTCTAGCTCCATGGTTATGTATGTATTCAAAACAATCGTTACTGGAGTACTGATAAACCTGACTTCATAATGTGTCTCTCCATGATGAAAAAATTTGTTTATCCATGAGCGTTTTTTTTTATTTATTTAAAGCATACAGTTGATTCTGTTACTTATATGAATACCATACTAACCTCTGTGTTCAGAGAATTAACCTACAGAGAGTACGATCATATATTTTTTTTTTTTCAACAGAACTCTGCCACTGCTCAAACTGCGAATAATTCCATGAAAGCAACTTACAATGTGTTTCCCCAAGACAAGTTATTAGTAGGGATTTGTGGGCCCCTCGGTTCCCCAATTTAACAGCCTGTGATCATAATCTCCGGGGTAAATTAAAAAATGTAGTATACAAGACGAGCCTGCATACCATACAAGAACTCAAAGATAATATTTTGTCCGTATTTCTCAAAATTAACTACAGTGAGTGATCTAAAAAGATGCCAAAAAGTGTGGAGAATGAAGGTGGGCATTTCCAACACCTCATTTGATAATTTGATAAGTAATGAGCCTCTTAAATTGCTTTGTAAGATGTCCAGGCGTCTCCGAGAACACATGAGGCCAGGACAGTGGAAAGACAATGCATGGGTCCTGTAACACGATAAGCACCAATGCATTCATCATTGCTTATGCACTAAAAACAAGACAAATTTTCTTTATTTCCAAAGCTGAAATCCACGATGAAAGAACGAAGATACAGATGATAAAACAAAATGTGTAGACAGTGGAGCAATCCGAAAAAATAACTCGAGGAATGTTTTCAGAAGTTCAAACGCTATATTTCTGAAAGTTGTAATTATACTTATGATCAACTAGTATCAAACCATCATTATAATTACTGAAGTGCAACATTATAAATGACTACTTTGTAGTCAGAACGTCACATATGCCATTCAGCACACGTTTCTCGTAAGCTACACAAACCGCGTTCTGAAAACGAAAACCCGCTCCAGTGACCTAGAACATGTTCGCCACAGAAGCTAAATTAACGACCCATCTGACTCCGTGTGACCTCCCATCGATTTATTGGCCTTCACCGCATTATCGTACTCCGCATCTACCTGTCTGTATGGGCAAGAAATCCAGCACCACACGTTATCATCAGTTGCAAAGTGAAAATTAATGTTTACAGGTTGTTCCCTTAATGAATGTAGCTTATAAGGTTTCCTTTATAAACAATACATCCAAAGTGTACGCATTTCATTCTGGGCATGCACAGGTTTATACAGATTTCCTCTGGTGCCTATTATCAGGCCTTTGTAGAGTGTAATTTGCCACTACTGCTTAATGAGTAATATAGCTTGCATTATCGAAAAAAAAATGGTAGAATTTAAGAATTTTATGTCCAAAAAGTTTAATATTTTATTCTAATTCTCTATATTTACATTGCTTGCCTTGTTCGTGGAAAATTGTTTGCTCTGAATTGCTTAATTTATTCACATATTGTTGCAATTAAAGAACGCGTTTGGTATTATAAAACACTTTAATACTTAATAAACTCAAACGAATGATAAACAATGTTATTAATTATTGCAGCACGCCAAGAAACCTAGGTGTTTATACAGACTCCAATCTAGAATGCTACAACCAGGTAACCCATACATGAAACAAGGTATTTTCTTTGATTTACACATTAAAACAGGTGGCAAAATCTCTACTGTCAATCTCAATCAAGTGTTTGTTATGCCTCACTTGGATAATTGTGCTCTAATCTGAATACTGGACAGATCGACAGGTTGCAACGCGTTTATAATACCTTTGTTCGTTTCGTCTTCAACATTCGTGAATTTCATCATGTGATACCCTTACGCAATCATATGGCATGGCTATCTCTAAAATAACGTTGGACTTTCCATTTCCTTAAGCGCCCATTAAAAATCCTCTGTACCACCCCCCCCCCCCTCAGTATATCGCCATGCGCTTCGTACATCTGTCCCGAACCTGGAATATGACTACTTTCTAGCTCTCGTCACTGAACACATTTCTACTCAACCCCATTCAGCGTGTCAGTTCCCAGAATCTGGAACTCCCTTCCTCCTGAAGCCAGATTGTCGAACAATTAAGCAAGAAAATGTAGATTAGAGTGTCATCTCTTCAGCTGTAGGAATCACAATTAGTCTCTGGCTCTTTCTCTTTCCCCCTCCTCCTCCTCCTCCTCCTCCTTTCTTTTCCTCCTTCTTTCTCCCCGCTTGTACTAAAGAAAAAATATTGAAAAGCAAGTGAAATGCTAACACAACCCTTATCAACTTTCTAACTATATTAAAATATGTAATATTTACATGCAGAATAAATGCTTTTTATCTGTATTTTATGTAACTATGTATACTGTACCCTGTATTTTTGCTGTCCCCCCCGCCTGGTAGAGTGGAAGTGAACACTCCATAAACTTAACTCTTGTCAGGGTAAATAAATAAATATTTTAACAAATATTTATGTTTGGGAATGTATTAAAATCCAAATCTTAATGTCCAAATTAGTCATAATCTCTGTTTACCTCTGTCTACGTACAAAATCAAAAAATTAAATTGCGACAACAGAAAGATTTTTAAAAATTTAGCTTTAGTCGCCAATAGTTTTTTCAGGTATACTCCAACATCTGTTGGCCCGAGTGCCCTGATTTTCGGAAACTATTTTTATCAATTTATTTTAAAGAAATACAGTAAGTTTCGTTGAGAAAAAATGAACATTGCGGCCGCTAGAGCGTTAACTAACACACACAAGCGCGCGCGCGTCTACGTCAATGTATATATTCATTGTTATTTTCCTTGCCTAGTCAGCAGGATCAATTCTTTCGGAATTCGCTATAAGGATTAAATTCACCCATGTTACTCAAGAAAATGTTGGAACTGCCTGCTTTCATTTTCCACTTACTTCTGGCATCTGCCTATGAAATTACCCATTATTCTTCCCTAATTCTCTTTAAACTAAATGGACATCTTGACGAATATCATCCTTTAGCTCGCTTTGAAACAGGTAGTTGCTAACCATATACGATGTTTTTTTTTTCCCGCCGCAGTGTCTGTCATCAGATAATTGGATAACAGGATATGTAAATTATCAAAAGTGCCTCTCTCTCTACATTTTAAAAAGATGGTTATCATCATAAGGCCAGCGTCGATTATAAAGTATATTTAATTTAAAATATTTTTAGTTAAACAATATGTATTACTTAAAACATAATGTGTGTGTGTGTTTTTTTTTTTCTCTCTCTATCTATTGAAGGCTTCAAATAATTATGACGCCCATTTTCTCCAGAATGTAAAGAATTTTAAGTACTGCTCTTGATTCCAACAGATTCCAATTCAAGGTTAACCAAATGCAATGCAGGTTTGGCCTTGGCATTCTAAACAGATGTGCTGCTGCTATATGTCTCACGGTGATGAACAAACGGAACTTAAAGAGTTGTGACTAAGAACGCAACATCTTAAAACAAAGCGCATATCGCTGCCAAGAGCGGAATCCTCGCTCCGAAATCCTGTTAATCCTACCGCTTAGTACCCAGTATTTCGAGTAGGATTAAATTACGGCCCTTCCAAGAGGATTGCGTTTGATAGCGAGATGCACTGCATTGCTGAAAGATCCACTGCCAATATCTTTACTCTCAGTTTATTCAACGGTTCTTAAATAGTCACTTGCAATAAAGAACTTGGCACTCGAAAGTATTCTGTACTGAATGTTTTAAGTAATAAAAAGGAAAGCCTCTTTAAAGTGGCTAATTAACCTTCAAATTATTTTTTACAGCACAAGTATACATTCTAGAAACGTAAGTTGTTTCAGTTTGTCTACTCTGAAGAAAGGGGTAAATAATACTTAACTCTTCACTTTATGGGACAGGCTAGTAACTGGCTTAGAGCCAACGGATTTCTAATTAATGAGGGTAAAACTCAAAATTTTATCTATAATTTAAATCGTTTAGTCTGTTTAGACATGCCGAATATTCATGAAACGAATATCACTATCATCACACCAGAGGAAACTCACGTTTATGTATACCTTGTCACAGATTAAGTCCTTAAGTAATTTTTATGTTATGGGTCTAAATTTTTATAATATTTTGGACGATAGTGTGAAAACATTGTCTGAAAATGTATTTAACATTTATAATTGGTTAATTGGTTTTCCTTTGTATAAGGTAGATACATTTTTTTTTACTTTAAAACTGTACATTTTTACTACATCTTTTACCTGACTTTGAGTATTGCAATTTTGTATTGCTTAACGGCAATAAATATTTTAATACAGAATTACAGGATGTACTATGGAAAAGAATAGTTTAATTGATGAATTGATAGCAATTAATTCAGTTCGAAACTGTTAATGTGGAATAATTACTATAAAAGAATGATATTTCATTTCTTTTCCACACTATTAGTACCAAAGATGTTCATAACTTACCCATGAAATGTGGATAAATCATCTAACACATGACCGACCTTTATTAGAAGTATGAGGGTGCCCAGAAAGCAATGCTCCATATTTTTTTTTCTTCAACAGTTATTTATTCCATACAATGAGAATTACCCACACGAAACAATGATGTTTTATCTACACACTCTATTTTCCCACGTAATCTCGTTCTATGACCCTCCTCCAGCGAGACACAAGGGCATGTAGGCCCTGTCTCGTCACGAAGCCATTTCTTCACTGCGCGAATCACCTCCTCGTCCTGCTCAAAATGTCTTCCTTTAATGGGCCAAACAAGTAGAAGTTCGAGGCAGCTAGGTCAGGGCTGTAGGGTGGATGGGATAACACTGTCAGTTCTGTTTCGTGATGTGTTCAGAAGTCCTCAAACTTGCGTGAGGTCGAGCGTTATCGTGTTGAATCAAAATATCCTCTAGTCGTTATGGCGCCGAAGTGGCTGGAAGCGCTTCTAGAGTTTGATTAATGTTGATGTACGGATCTAAATTAATGGCACTGCCTCTTGGCATCACACAAATGAGAATCACAACCTCACAGTCCCAAAGCACGGTGATCGTCATGACCTTACCGGCGGAAGCAGTTGCTTTGTGGAGAGCGAGGATGACGTCATTGCATGGATTGTCGTTTTGTTTCGGGCTGAAAGTGGCGAACCCAAGTTTGATCACCCGTCACACTCCGGGACAAGGCGGCCTCCCCCTCAATTCAAAAGGAATGTTTTTTTCTGTGAGATTTGTGTTCCACCGTAAGACAGCGGTGAACCATCTTGCACGCACTTTTGAGTAATCAAGAGTGCGGATAATTGCAGCCACATTTCCGTTGCTGACTGACAGCTTCAGCCGACCTCGCGAATGAGAACATCAGCACGCTACATGTCAGGTGTGACCCTCGCCCGCAGCAAATCTTGGAGCTCCGCCGAACTGCCTACTGATGGCCTCATCCTCTGTGCCCAGCAATCCTGTCGACTGCAGATGCTCCATAGACTTCACACAAACTTTTGTGAATATTCCCCCCAGTTTCTTTCTTCGCAGTGAGAAATTCAGTGACGACACGCTGTTTGCAATGTGCATCATTTACAGACGCAATTTTGAAACATTGCTGCAGCTACGCTATCTGTCGTGGAAAACGGAAATTCAGCAAAAATGTGGGGTGTTACTTTCTTACTTACCCTCGTGCTAATGATTTATACTCCGTTCATTCTTAGAATGTAAACATTGGCCGCATGACATTCCATTCACACAAAAGCAGTGCACAGTAAATATGGGGAACAAACATTTAATACTTAAATATTTTATATTCATTAAACTCCATGGCCTACTAACAGCTATTATTGTTCGTATCATATTAAAAACGCAGTCGTTTTGTTAAGGTGAGTTGCAAAATTATAGATTTTTTAACATTTCTCAAAAAAGTGAATTACAATAAATTGTTGAAATTATTAATTATGTGATATATTTTTATTATCGTACATGACCTAGAAGTATTTTATTAATATTTGAAAGTAATCTGCATATATTTCAAAAAATTCTGATTTTGACACTAGCCATTTCAAAATGATACACCTTTTGAACCAACTGAGTTAGCAAGTTCTGTTTTTACATTCGTTGTAGAAAATTTTGCTTTTGACGTTGGCTAATCTGGTGTAAAGAGTCTGAACAGAACCTGGTTATGGTGCAGGCATGAATCTATTGCATTAATTTTCTTGCAAATGTTAGTGCTGTTTCTAAACATAACCATGAAACTACTAAAGCATAATTGTGAAGAAAAATTATATAGCATAGAAACTATCAAAGTTCTTGTATAGACTGTTTGAAAAAACAATGAACTTCAATTAAAAAATATATATAATTATTGTTGCAATGATTAAATTCTAATAATTCTGATTCAGTCAGATAAAATGCGTCAAAATAAGATGCACAAAATTTTATGCTATAGTCTTAATGATTCTGCTACAGAAGAAATATAAACTAATTTAACATTTCTAATACTAATTCGTAATTCTAATTCCACTTAAATAAATCAAAATCAAATGTTATGTTGAAAGTTCAATTTCAATAATTATTAAAGAAAAAAAAAAGTGAAGGCTTTAAGTAGGGTGAGAAATCAATAGGTATAAATGTGTTTAGCATATTTGCTGAAAAGTATTTCACGCTCGCATTGAATCACATAATAGTATAGTAAAGAAGGCTTGAAAACAGGAAAAATATTAATTTATATAACAATAATCTTTTAAACTTCTGAGCAGTTGAATGTATGGAGACTGTTTCCTATATGTTAAACCTCATAGAAATGATAAAAACTAGATTAAAAAAGTATTTACCCCACCTTAATTAATGGAGTGTTCTACATAATTGCTATCTTTTATTTACATATCAATTACGGGAATTTCATGTGCATTTTGAAAAGAAAAAAATGCATTTTCATTGCGGTTAAATGTTTAATTAACGAATCCGCAACTTCCACATTTACAGATGATTGTTAAACACAATTTAGCCGCAGTAATAAAGTGTCATCTAATGGATTCAACCCGGAGCCCAATTTTAGGAGCACAAACATCAAAGGTGCCAGCACAAGCTGCCCATACTGTACTGTGCTAGAGTTGGTCATGATAGAACAACCAAATGTGTGATATACTAAAGGTGACCATCACTTAGAGAGAGCGAAGTGGGTTAATTTGCTCATCTCTGGCTGCCATACATCACAAGCTCCAATTAAATTTTTAGAATCCTGAAAAAAAAGAGTAAATGGAGGAAGTTGTACGATGAAAGAAAAGATAAGGCATTAAACTCGTTTTTCTCAAAAGCTAATTTTTCGATATTAAATGTATGTTTTAAGAAACTAGAAATTCACTAAGAAAATTTTGTGCTGACATTTATCTTAATATATTACAAAAGTTAAGCATTTATTTTGAAGTTACTCATCCCTCATTCAAAATGCATGTTAAGCATATCGAAAATAAATTATTAGTAATTTCTTGTTTCTAGGGACTGTTGTCTTCTGTACATATTGCTTGGTTCCATAAAGACACCGTTAAGTTTTTGTTGATATAGTAACTGTGTCATGCTGGTGCACTGACAGAAAGTTTTGAGCAATAACTTTTAAATTATTCTAAACTTAGTCGAGAAATGAATTCTGCTCTGTAAAATAATTTCGTAAGCCGGTGAACAGATTTGACGAAACTGGTGCAGTTCCCGATGAAAATATAAACAAACAAAAACGATTACATAGACCTAAATGAGTGGAAAACCAAGTGAGTGCATCTCGAGATGTAAAAGAAGTCCAGGAAATTCTTGAAAATTCTGCATTTAATGTTCGTAGTGCTAATGAAGTTGCAAAGCATTTGAGATGAGTTATTCGATTTAAAAATAAAAATCTGATTCAAGTCCCTTTCGCTTTGTAAGTGTTGGATGACAAAATCTTGCACATTTCGAATTAAATGTAGGTGTTAACACTCAAAATGGCAGGATATGGAGGAAAATAATACGAGCACAATTTTTCAGCAGGGTTTACATGATGTCAAGGTTAATGTCTGGTGTGGTTTCACATCGTGACTCGCCGTGGAGGGCGTAGCAAGCCTGCTTGCTTACTTGTTGACCTTGCTGACTGTCACATTCGTAGCGTAGCTGTTCCCAGATGCGTGTCGTGTTGTTCGGTTCTTAATTCGACAGCATACATAAAGTATATTATACCTCGTGTAGCTAGGATAAGACTTATGAAAAAGTACACAATGTGTAGCCAAATCCGTATTTTGGAGTATATGAATAGCGTAACGTGACTGAAAATATAGAAAATGCATATTTTTTAATGAAATTGCATTTCCACTGTTTTGAAAAAGGGGTATAAATATAGAATCTGTTGAAAGTTAAGTTTAGCTAAACCAGTGCATTAAAATGATAAAGTAATTTTTTTTCGTGTAAATCTAACAAAAATATCGATAAACACTCTTGTCTTTCTTCATTTTCAGTAAACACAATCAGCACGTAACACAAGAGCTTGATCAAATTTCCCGTGGTAACTCGGAAAGCAGTGGCAGTAGTTTCATCAAAAATGTCGTATCCACTGTCTCTTTATTAAAAACCGCAGCCGCACCCTTCCTGCCCTCTCACTTAAAAATGATGAGAGGTTGTTTCATTTTGCTAATTGGAATACCAGCTTCTTGCTAGCATAAAAAAACTTGATCTCCTTGTAAGAGGATATTTAAGTAATTTTTCTCCCATTGGCCCCATACATAGTTCAGTAGCCTCACTTTCTGACATTTTTTTTTTTTTTTATTTTACAGACAACTTTTGTCACTTTAAATATTTGCAATGCTTTAAGGAAACCCATCTTTATTTCTCGTACTTGTTTTATTGCTTTCTGCATCGCATGTAATTTCTGGAGGGCGATGAATGTTAGTGACACTGCAACCTTTGAAATTCTAACCTATAACATGCGGAAACGCGCATGAAAGACAAACAAATTATACAAAAACGACGAAAAGTAATAAACAATATGTTAAACCTATTTACTCTCAAACATTCTAGATTCTTCAAAAAAATTAAATTGACTTCCGATTGTAAAGTATAAGAGCGGCTTGTAATGGCCGGAATTCACATTGGTCACCACTTCGTTTGTCCTCCTTCCAAGTGCAGCAACTGCAAGGCCAGTAAACGTTGGTACCCCATTATTGCCCCCTTTCCTGTAACTGTTTTTATGTTCTGTTTTAATATCAGGCAACCCTCGTATTTCTCATTTAGTAATTTTAGCAAACATCATTGTAGGATTAGATTGTTTCTTTTACTGTTCAAACCATACTGGTCGAGTGGCGTGAGACTTTAGACCAACGTAGCAGTTCGCTAAAGCTGCCTGCTCCAAATTATATAGTCCGGCTGGCCTTGAGCGATAGCTTATTCACCCCCGGCGTCATGTTGGTCAATAAGTTATCGTATGACCCAGTATATAAAGTGCTCCAAGATGATTTCTTAGCCTTTTTTATTAGTTAACTCGGAACATCAAAGTAAGTTTGTGTATGTGTTAGTAGAATTACTGGATTAACCTAATGGATTCAATATGACACAAGTATAACTTTGTAACGTAACGTACCGTACTGTTCTACGAAAATTAAAATCGACCTCCAGGGTTGAAGAGAAAGGTTATTACCTGATGTTACGATTCCAATTTCTCCGGTTTGGACAACTGCGTCATATAAAACTGTTGATAAGTAACTTATATATCGATTAGTCCTGAACACGTCAAAGCTTTCGAGACTGACGTCACAAGATTTAGGGAGTTTCTTTCACGACATTAGCGTGAATGGAACTTGACCGCAGTAAGAGTGTTGTTTATGAATTTCGAAATCTCTGGTTGTATCTACGGAAATGAGTGGGTAGTGTTATTTATGGCCTCCTATGCCATGCAGGCCTGGGCGAGGGTAATATTGATGAGGGGGAAATTGATTTCACTGAACCGAGGGCCGTCTCCATTCAGATAGGGCGGTCGCCCATATTATTCTTGTGGTCTTCCGCCACGTTGTCACTTCTGCTCTGCAACTACTGAATATGTAATGTTGGAGAAGGGCAAAGGCCTAGACTGGGCTTCTTAGAACAGAGAAAACGTTGTTTTTTTTTTTTTTTGCATAGAATAGTTATTAAAGAATTATCGAGGGGGTTAATTAATACAGATTTTTTTTATAAAGGAAATAATAAAATCTTTAAAGGTGCAGTCATGTGATGTCAAAAAGTCCTGATTTTCAGAAACTATTTTTCTTATTATATTTAAATGATATATGCTGAATTTTGTTGTGAGAAAATAAAAAAAATGTTTGGTTTTAGGTAAACTCCCATTATTAACAGTTTGATTTCTCTAATTTTGGGGAACTGTTACAATTAATTTATTTTAACGTTAACACACGCGCGCGCGCGTAAATATTATCATTGTCATTTTTGATACCCTAATTTGTAGGTTCGATGGAATTTTTTTTTTCAAAAATATGTTTAAGGGTACAACCGCTTGGTATTCGCTCTTTGAAACACAGACAATTGTAATATACGGGTGAATCAAATAAAAATGGTATTTTGATATTGTGTATTACTGTGGTATGTTTATCATATATAGTGGATGTCAATAAAAGCATATGGTTGAAGTAATTTTGTTTGACTGACCAGCCTTCTTGTGCGCCTTTTTTTTTTTTTTTTTTTTTTTTTTTTGCGAATTCCTAAGGAATATATATTGAGGTTGTACCCGAAAATGTTCCTTAAAACTCCATCGATCCTATTTACTAAGCACCAAAAATGACTATTCAAAAATATAAATGTGTATATATATATATATATATATATATATATAAAGAAGCATAAATATATAAATGCACTTTAATATTCATACAACTTTCGCTACATCTCGTATTTTTCAAAGACAGAAGTGAAATGAAGGTGAAAATAAATATTGAATATCGAAGGTAACGTAATGCATAAAAACAATGTGCAGAAAACTGTAGGAGTAGAAAGGCAGTACCAGACTAAACATTTTGAGGTTAGGAACATGTGGTTGCAGATGCAATATAACAACAGGAGCGCTACATGATCATAACTGAAATCTGACGTTATGAATTGTCTTCGTTTGCCAGAGAAAATGAAATATAACTTAAATGACAAGTGTGTACGGTACACAATGAGAAACTAAATATTACTTAATTGATGTACCGTGGAGACCACCGTGTTGGTCCACCGTGCTCTATCCATCTTTCACCAAATGTTCTGTTTAGGTGATTTTCAAGACCAGCGTTCAGTAGGCTTCAACACACAAACGCTGCAGTGAACATCAGACACCTAGCAACAGTAACTAGTACTGTTCACGAGTGCTTACATCCGGCACGCCACAAACAAGTTTCACAATCTGAGACGATTTAATGTTGACGCATGTAGCGCAGTAAAAATACTTCTATAATAACCCCATGTTCCTATCTCAAAATGCTTAGCCTTTCTACTCTACAATTTTCTGCATGTTGTTTAACCACCCAGTTGACACAAAGAGCCCATGATCTCCGGGGGCTCATTACCAGGTAATTTCATTGTTTTGGTTTTGTAATAATTCAACCATTTGTACCTGCTTACTCGGGATATGATTGTTTCCAAACAAAACACAACGTTTGACTTCTGTAGAGCGTGTGTAATTATGGTTCACCACCAATTAATCAACTACTCACCTCATGACAATTGCAGTTATTTATTTTTAAGGATAGATGTCCAAACATTGCAAAAAAATGACATGAAACCCAAGCCCAAATTACGCTGTTTAAAGCAAACGTTTAAAATGTCGACCGCCTTGATAACGACAAACTTCTCAGCGACGCCTCATGGACTGTCGCATATTCGAGGAGATATGCGCACATCGTCAACGGCTGCTATAATCCTAGCAACCAGGTTTCGACAGGAATCGCGTGCGCTAGGCTCTTCACGTGACTCCAGAAGAAAAAGTTCATGGGTGTCAGATCTGATGACTGAGCTGCCCATGGAACAGGAACATGACGACCAATCCATGTGTTTATTACATGCAGTAATTTATATAGTTCATTAGGCGTCGCTGTGAAGTTTTTCGTGATCAAGGCCGTAGACACTTGGAACATTTACTTTAAACAGATTTGGATATTTTCGTGTCTCCTTTTGTAGTGTTGGGTCATCTGTCCTTAAAGATAAGTCATTGCAATTGTGGTGATGAGCAGGTGATTAATTGGTGGCGAACCGTAACGTAAACACGCTCTACAGAAGTCAAATGTTGTGTTTTGTTTGGAAACATTCATATCCGGAGTAAGCAGCTACAAAGGTGGTTGAGTTATTACAAAATGAAAACAACGAAATTACCCGGTAACGAGCCAGCGCAGACCACTGGTTTCGGGTATCAAAACAATCAGAAAAGTTCCTGAACAACTTGTGAAAGTTTGTCAGTAGAGTTCGGATTAACTCTGTGTATTAATACGAAATGTTTATACCTGGGCCGTACGCTCTTTATGCTGCTAGCTGAGTAAACTTTCACAGCCCTTATGTCGGTAAGTGTTTTGTTATCGACTTCTGTACTATTTGCTTTTATTCTAATGTAAATATTAGGGATACTTAAGGTATATTTAACTTAACTGATGGACACAATGCTTTGAAAGGTTATTAGTTTATATACACACATAATTGAATTTCAAACCAAAAGAAAAGCACTGGCTATATGGCAAGATAGTCACTCTTGGTGCTAACCCTATCCACGTTTTGAAAAAAAGAATAAGATAACCTGAATAATTGCTGCGTTATGTCAAAAGAGTGAGTTCTGTTCTGGGACCTTACTCATGCAAACTTCATCTTCTAAATTATCGTGTTCGTTAACTTTTACCAAAGTAATTTGCATTAAATAGTTTTTGCTAACAAATGTACCTTCCAAAGGGCAAATGTTTTACAACGAAGGCTAACAAGAATACGGGGTAAGGCAGAGAAATGTTTCAGGGTTTTCTTCCAGTGTAACGGATTACACACATTTCCGTGCTCCGGTACTTTACTTGATAATCAGATCACGCAAGGAAAAGCACGGGAATAAAAATGCCTCTAATAGATGGTTTGATCACAAGGTAAGGTATCTTAACAACAGCGCAGTGTATCTAAATGAATTATCACTCAGCAAGATATAGAATTAGATTAGCACGTAATGTAGTATAGTTTTAAATGCCTTTGCAGAGAAAGCTGCTACCTTGCGTTCATTTTCTTAAAAGCACTGCACACGATTCTACAAAAAGTCAAACTCTGAACTTTTTAGATACAAAAAGCAACATTAGAAAGGCTATGTTTCTGTCATTCTGGCGAACAGAAAATATCTTAATATATAATGCTGTAAATTTTTGAAAGCAATATTTATTTTGTCAAGCAGATAAACCCAGGGACTGCAAAGGCTACTGTTGAATAATACCAGGGCCATCCAGAAAGTAAGGTACAACATTTATGTAGGATCGAAAAATGTTTGTATATAATTTAAATTCACAGGACACTTTACAAATATATTACATACTTTTCAATGTAATCGCCATCGATATCGATAGATTTCTGTAGTCGGGGCACCAGCTTTTGTATGCCAGTGTTAATAGACCTCCGCCGCCAGCTCTTTCAACCACTTTCTCACAGCTTCCTCGACCTCCTGATCGTTGAAAAAACGTTTCCCACTCAAAAACTGCTTTAGTTTAGTAAACAGGCGATAGTCTGAAGACATCAAGTCGGGTGAGTAGGGAAGTGGGGGAGAATATCCCATCCAAACGGTGTCAGCAACTCCTGTGAAACTCCCGCGGTTTGGGGCTTTGCTTTGTCATGCAGGAGGCTGACTACCCGGGTCAGCATTACCCTTCTGCTGTTCTGAATGGCTCTTCGGAGTTTTTAGGGTATTGCAGTAAGCCTCTGCATTAATGGTAGTCTCTTTAGGCAGAATATCCACACTTACGGTCCCCCAAAAAAACAGATGTCATGACTTTTCCGGCTGAAGGGATGGCCTTGAACTTTTTGGTGGCTGGGGAAATGAATGACGTGATTGTCTTTTGGGTTCTGGGGTGTAGTAACACACCCAGGTTTCATTCCCCGTCACGATAGAGTCCAGCAAAGTTTCTCCCTCCTGACAAAACGACACAAAAATTCACGCGGGGCGGTCACGCGTTTTTGACGGTGCTCCGGTGTGAGCATTCTGGGAACCCATCTCGCACACAACTTCTTGTAACCAATATCACCAAGGAGACTTTCAGAAATGTCAGGAAATTCTTCGTGAAGGTCGTCAAGCGTCACACGGCAGTCATTTCGCAATATTCTTCTCTTTCTTGCACAAGTTCGTCAAAAACACTGTTGATCTCCCACTGCTTTCCTCGTCCTGAGTATCAGTACGGACTTCTGTAAACAACCTAACCCACTTCGTGACATATTGTCGACTCAACTTCCACGAGCTCCCGGTGGATATTCACAGCGTATTGTTCTGCAAAGTCAAAAAACGGATGACCGCGCGGATCTCGCACGGGCGGGAGGTGGCGGGAGCGCGCGACGACCTCTCCATGGGAAGACTTTACTGTGACAACAAAATGGCCGACAAACACGCGGGACCAAACGAACCGACCACGCCAGGTGCCCCAACTTAGAAACAAAAGCTTTCCCCCGGCATCAGGAGCCCTTGTAACCTTACTTTCTGGATGGCCCTCGTAGATCATAAGGTTCTGGAATATTAATAATTAGAATTAACACTCGTCCGTAAGAGGCTGAAAATCAAAACAGAAAGAGTAAAAGACACGTTGAATTCTAAGTAATTAAAGTTGTTTACTGTTATTTCTATGCTAACGTGGTGTAGGTGTTTTCTCACTAGCTCCAGTGAGAAAACAATACGAACAAGAGAATAAGAAAAATAATTTCTGAAAATCAGTGAAATCAAATTATTAACAGTGGAGGTTTACCTGAAGCTCAGAATTTAAAAATCACTGTAGCAGTACCAGTACTTTGCGGGGGGGGGGGCGCAATGAAACTTGGTATACGCCATTTAAATACAACAAGGAAATATTTTCTGAAAGTCAGGGAAATCAAATTAATAGGCAGAAAAACGGAAAACTCCAGCGCTCTGTAATAACCTTCACAAATTCGACCTGCTAAGTACTTAGCTTAGCTTACATAGCTCCTCTGTGACGCACTTTTCTCTTTTTACTCCAGAAACCTGTAGGACGTACTTCTCACGAAGACGTAGAGAGGATTTTCTCTGCAATTGTGAAATATGCCTATGTCCACTTTTAAATTAGATTTTTTTATACTTCTGTATTTTTGTCCCGCCTTCTTCCTGGAAAAGCTGGATGCAATAACACAAAAGCATTTCTCTCCACTCTCTTTACTAATAGCTGTTTGAATTATGTCATGACCAGCGTCCCATATGCTCACTGCGGCTGTGTGTGATTTCGAAAATCACTGGTATAAAGTGACAAAGATGATGCAGCAATGTTCCCTTTTTTTTTCCTTCTTCGTCCAGCTTTTAAAGGTAAAAAGGACATTTGAAATTCGATTTGCTCATTTATAAACGAAATTGTGACACTTGCCCGGAGATAAAATTTAGACACATTTGCTCGGAGGTTAAAGTACTAATTAGGTAATTGAGAAAAACTTCTTTTAATTACAGATGAAGGATATATGTCAGATAGGGGTACAAATCTCCCCCTTGGTTGCCAGCAGTTGCTTTGTTAGCTAAACTTAATAATTCAGTCGCAATAAATTAATTGAATATAATTTTTTCGCTAAGTTCCCTTAGGTAAGTACAGTACAATATACTAACAAGGAAACGTCATAAGTAGAAAACTGTAAAGGTCATCTTTCTCGAAAGAGCATGGCCATTTCAGGAAAACAGCTGGATGTATGTGTTCCGGATGAAGCAACAAATGGCTAATGGCAGAAAGTGAGCAATGGAAACAGATGAAACAGTATCAAAAATTTATGCGGAAGACTTAAAAAGCATTTAATTTTGTTACTGCGATACCAATGCAGACAAGCATCGCATCGCATCGCACTCGGAGGAAATACTTGGAGTCAATAAAAGATCCAGCTCGTGCGGAAGATGTCAATTTGACTGAACAATTACTAAATGTTCCTTCTACATATCTAAGGATCACCGCTACAAAGAATTACTTGCCAGGGTGGAATTCAAAGACATTTGTTGCTGACTATCTGATGGTTGCCATTGAGTCAATTATGATTTTGTTTCCATCAGCAAAGATTTTTTGTCTCAGTGGTTGTGGAGAAAAGTACAGGAACTTGATTTAGTGACAGGTTCCCTGCAAAAAGAAGAAATTCGGTTTCGGGTATGCGAGCATACCTATAAACATAATTGACAACGATATACATCCAAGGAAACAAACCTAAATTGAAAGATCCCGAAGCTTCTATGATTACTTCCTTGATCAATTGTTGGAGAGCGAAATTTATGGAACTGCTCAAGCAAACAGCACAGTACCAACATCTGAAGGTTGAAATCGGAGGCTACCAGTTTGGTTTGAAAAACACATCAAAATATATACTCATTAATGAACACATCCAGATGATGCTGAATAGCTGAAAAATGATCAAGCCGTACGCAAAGCATTGAAAAAAAAAGTTAGAAAAATTGAAAGTAATTGCCCAGGTTTAAAAATGCAGAGATGATTAGTCACGTAAACATTCTACACAAAAACTGACTATCTTATTGGTTTAAAAAAAAGCGGGAACTGCGATACTAAGCTAATACCTCAATAAGGTGAATTTGTGAACATTGCTACAGAACGCTAGAAGAGAGAAGTTAATCGAGTTTACAGAAATTGGGAGGAAGCACTAACTCTGTATCTACTACCACAGTCCACAATTCAAAGCACCCACCTCTGGTCATTTCTCTTCTCTTGTAGAAGACGGGCCAAGCCAGTTGTACATAATTAGTCTGCACATTTTTTTCAGGGTCTTTGATAATACAGTGATAGAAATTTTCTGTCTTACCTCACCAATAATATTTTAGCTTCAGCCAATAGCAGTCTAGGATTAACAGCAGACAAACGTACAGTTACGGGAGAGTTTATCAATGTTATTGTTGCGATATCGAGTAACGGTCATATCAAAAGTTTGTCTTCTCTTTTGATATCGGCTGGGTATACGATGAGCGTGGCAGTAATAGATTAATATTTCACAGTTGCTATTATATTCATGTCGGTGCTTCTGCCAAAAATAAAACGTGCATCGTTATATGACTTAATTTGTTCCCTTTTTTATTTATTGAACAATTGAAAGAGATTTAAATGCTAGAGCGCTTTTTAAAATTCGGTTTTCAGGTATACCCCTCTCGTAATTGTCTGATTTCCTTAATTTTCAGAAGCAATTTTTGTTACTTTATTTAAATATTATATATCGAGTTCTGTTGGGGGGAAAAAAACTTTGATGCTACTAAAGTGATTTTTAAATTTTGGTTTTCAAGTAAACCTTCACTCCTAATCTAATAATGCTTATATTCAGAAACTATTTTTATTGTTTTATTTCAATGGCATACACGGGGTTTATTGAGAAAAAAATTGTGGGCGCTAGATTGATTTTTAAAATTTGGGTTTCAGAGAAACCCCCACTCCTAATTGTCTAATTTCGACGATTTTCAGAAACCATTTTTATTTATTTATTTATTTCAATGGCATACGCCAAGTTTTGTTGAGTAAAAACAAAAATTGGTGCCGCTAGAGCGATTTTAAAATTTTTGACTTTAGATTAACCCCTGCTCTTTAAATTGTGGTTTTTAGGTATATTAATGGCCCGATTTTCTGAAATTATTTTTCTTATTTGATTTCAGTGAAATATACTGAGTTACGTTGGGGAAAAAAAAAACATCGTTATTTTTGGTGCCTAGTAGATAGGGTTCGATGAAGATTTGAAGAAAATGTTCCCAGGTACAACCGCAATAGTTGCATTCCTTTGAAATCCTGTGAATTTATGGGGCACTCAAAGAGAACCACATCCAGTTGGCTATGTGTCTCTTAAATTGTAATAATAATAATAATAATAATAATAATAATAATAATAATAATTAGTATATCTTATTTTTTGAATGGAGAAAGATATCAACTTCTTTTGTCTTTGGTCAGGTACCAAGGTAATTTGTGAGTAACCAGTTTAAATTTAAGTATAAATGGGTTCTGGGGAAGTGTCTCTCATCCTAAATAAATAACGGCTTACCAAAACAGCCCCCTGCACTGCCTCCGTCCCAAACGATACAAAGAAACACGCTTACGCCATATTCCCATAACTTTCCTTTTCAAAATAGGTAACACATTCTTTTGCATAGCAACAACTTCCTGTTTGTTTATTAATACAACCCTAGACTGGCTCTATGTTATACATTTTAATTAAAGTTTTGAATGTCTTAGTTTCCTGCGGCTGGGATTTCTGTGATAAAAGAGGCAAGCTCCAAAAGAGAAATGTGTTCAGGAAGTGAGCCAACAGACTGTTCATGTACTGGCCCCATTTGTGGACTAAACGTCACCAGTAAATTCTTGGCGACTGCTGTCACACTGGGTGGGGTCTGCCCTCCTTATCTTCCCCAGTGTGGGGAAAATTTACTTCCGAAGTCCTTCCTTGATCAAGAGACGTATATCATAGAGTCACGCTAACATCTCTAGTGCGACACGGACCGCAGATACCGCCGGCAACACCCTAACTCAGAACTTGTTCAATAACGTAACAGAGAGACGTTTTCGCTTCTGAATACGGCCCGGATTTTTAGGTTCCACAATTTTATTCATGTTTATTTATATCTTTGCATGTTGTCGACTTTAAATAAATTGTAATTATGGAGTTAATTTGCATCACCCCTGGTATTATAGGTGATTTTATGTCAATTTGTTTGAAATATGCATTTATTTTCATGTTAATATTACAATGCATTCTTCTTTAGAACTTTAGTTTCTTTCTCCCTTGATATGTGGCTGAAATATTTTACACGACCAAATCCTGGTGGTTTCAAGTAAACTTCCTTAAAGAATATATATGGAATTGCGCGACACTAATGGGATGAGCACAGTAAAATTTTAAAAAAGGTACTTTCTATAATGTTATGTTTTGCACCTTGATCCAATTTACAAACTCTCCCCCAATCTTTCGAGGGGTTATCAGCAGGACTAGAATTTATACCAGGGTTACTGTCACCCACTCCCACATTCCAGAGTGTGGGGGTAAATAACGCCTTCCCTGCAAACTGGCAGCCACTCATTTCGATGGTGCAGGAAAAGTTGCATTTTCGCGCCGCTATGATTCATAATGATTTCAAACGTGGTTTACGGGTGGCCACGGCCGTTAAGGCGCGGACTAGTGAACAATAGATCCGGGGTTTAACTCTCACCGGGACCGTTCTCCCTGACTAATGTTTTTTCCACGTTTTCCCCAATCATAAAATGGCAAATGCCGGGGAGGTACCGTAAACTGCCACGAGTAGCCGAGGTCGTTAAGGCGCGGACTCGTGAGCGGGAGACCTGGGATTGGAATCCCGCCAGGACCGTCCTCCCTGACTGAGGCTTGTTCCAGGTTTTCCTCAGTCCTCATAAATGGCAAATGCCGGGGAGGTACCCTAAACTTAGACCTGGAGCGATTCCTTCCTTAAAAATAATAAAAAAATCCTTTCCCAATATATTTCATCTCCTGTATTATCAGTGTCCATCGTCTGTGGTGGCTCTGTAGCAAAAACGGGCGTTATACAGTATTCATTCATTGGTACCGTAAACTTATTTGTTGAACGTTTCCTTCGTTAAAATAAATCTCTTTCTAATTTATAATTTAATCTCGTGTTACATCAGTGTCCGTTGCCCGTTATGCTTTAGCAGTAAAAGGGCGTTAAACACTAATTAAAAATGTATAAATGTGTCCCAAACCACGTGCTTCCCGGTGCCAAACAAATCCGCGTTAAGCCGGCTACGTGTCCAAACGAGGGTTCATTAGATATTCTTGAACATCACAATCTCACCTAACATGATATAAATTTATAATTAACAATCCCGAAATTTGGGCAACACTGCCATTTTCTTGTTAGTGGATGCAATTTGTAAACTGGTACGCTTCATTTATTAAAAATTAAACAATAAGGTCTCCAGCTATGCTGTGCCAAGGTGTTGGTAATACCAGCACTGTACTCAACTCCTGCATAATTGCCAGTTGGTGCACATAAAAGGAAGCAGCGTTGACATTTTTAGCGAATTCTGCAGAAATCTAGCTATACAGTTGTACCCATGAAACGATTTTTCGAAAATTTTCGTCAAATCTCTATCAATCCTACCTACTAGACACCGAAAATGACAATGGATATATATAACGCTCTAGCAATTGCAATTTTTGTTTTTTCTCAGCGAAACTCGGCATATAACGCTCAATTAACAAGTAATTCGTCAAGCTCGTTAACCAGCAAACCTGGACCGTTGAGGGTGGGGTTAACATAGAGCGAAAATTTAAATAAATAAATAAAATTGCTTTAGGGCAACAAATTTGACTTTTTCTAAACAAAACTCAGTAAATTTCTTGCAAATAAATTGATAAAAGTATTTTTTTTAAAAATCAGGTCATTAGAAGGGATGGTATACCTGAAAAACGAATGTGGGTTAAAGCGAAATTTAAAAATCGCAGCTCCTGCGTGATGGACTTTTTTCGGCAGAATTTTTTTATAGTGAGTTTGCTTTTTTCCGATGATAATTTCCCCTTTGGCCGTAATTCTGTAATAGTGAAGAGAAATCAGTAATAAGTTATGGGCAATGCGGATAAGAGGGCAGTTGATGGCGAACCAGTAACTAGATTATTGTACCTAGAAGTTTTCTAGTGCCCTTAGTACTAATTGGTACCAGGAGGTAGCTATCGCAGTCTTTGAACCAGCTGGTCTACTGTCGTTTGTCTACCTGCAGACAATACTTGCAATCCCCGTGGCGCTCTTAGCAAAGTAAATTCACTGTTCATAAATCTGGGCCTGATGAATGCAAACGTTTACTTCTTTTATAGATTACAGCCGTTGACCCGTTTAACTCCCTTAATGAGCAACCCACGCAATCACTGGACTCACCTTTGAACTTTGTGGATTAAAAAGAAGAAAGGGGAACAACATTCCGGCAGTTCACAAAAGTCTTGTGTGCTATTCCTGGTTATAATTTGCCCGCACTGCAGCACATGGAAGTTTCAGGTCAACGGCGTATGTATGTGAGAAGCCTGACATTGTGCAGATAGCGGTTGGCTTTGTGTTTATGCAGATGTACCCATCCGTAATTCGTAAAAACAATAACAGCGGTGTTGTGCATGTGTACAGTGGTTATTGTTAGCCGTCTTTTGTCTTGCCCCTTGCTTCTTCAACTGCGGCGGTGCCTAAGTGAATTTGGGAACACCGTTCTGTGATTGTAAAACTTCTCTCCGCAAAATATTTTGTAATGAATGCACCGGTACGGCTAGCCTTAAGCCCACTGCAGATTTTCACGGAAAGGTTTGAGAAAGTTGCAGATTGCGGCAAACAAAACTCTCGCGCAGCTGTTGCAATCGAAGGCAGGGAAACTCATTCTACAGAGTGATTTATATAGAATTAGCACTTTATTTATTTCAAAACAAATGATGCTAGCCTTAACTTACTATAACTCAAAAGTACAGTGTTTTTGGAACATTATGAACCTGTATAGAAAATGTTGAAAATGTCCTCCCCCTTACATATGCCATAGCTCAACGTTTCGTTCCATGTTACTGGCCGCTCGTTGGAGGATTGTGTTGTCAATATCATCAATCTCCTGTGTAATGCACCATGGTTCTGATCGTCAAACAAACTTTCAATCAGCACCATGGATTGGTTTGATGTATGGCATGTAGCGCCATCTTGTTGAAAACATCCATGAAACAGCTCTACATCGTCAAGTCGCTCAACAAACTCCATGATAATTGGGTGGTACTCTGCAGTCTCCAGCCTGGTCAACAAATATTAGTCCTACTATTCTCTGTGCGGATATTGCGCACCAAGCCCCGACTTTAACTCAGTGTATACGTGTTTCAACAATGACATGGGGATTTTAGACGGCTCAATAGCGTGAGTTCTCTGAGTTCACATAAATGGAACCATGCATCATCTGTGAGTCATGTGATGGACAAAATGTCAGGATTTTGCACAATGAGCTCCTGCAATACTTCACTATTTTATCCTTATCTGGTTTCTGCAACCGATGAACAACTGTAACCCTGTATAGATTTAGGTGAGCACTTTTCGCAGCTCTGTGACACATTCAGTAGGTGTACCCTGTCTCCTGCGACAAACGTCTTAACGATGTAACGGCTATAGTCGTGCCCGGATGTCTACAACAACCTTGGACAGTCTACATGAACGATGTTTGCCTTTTTCACTCACCGGAGATCCATTTGTTTACCAGTATTGTGTTTCTTTGGTGGCGTTTGCGAACACCTAATTGTCTGTGGTATGCCATTCGAGTAGCTTTAATTGAATTCGTAACTCAGTATTGTTCATAAGGAAGAGCCGTTTTAATGTGTAATGTACGTTCACAGCGATTAGAACAAAATATTGAAAACAGCTGTCACACATAAAAGCCATCAATAAAGAATAAACATGTGTACATCTCGTAACACTTTTTTTAGTGGTGTTTAACGCCTGTTTTTACTGCTGAGGCACAACAGGCGGTGGACACTGATGATACATCAGATGAAATTGTATATTGAGAAAGGATTTTTTTTAAGGAACGAAACGTTCCAGGCCTAAGTTTAGGGTACCTCCCCGGCAATTGCCATTTATGAGTACTGAGGAAATCGTGGTCAGGGAGGACCTTCCTGGCAGGATTCCCGCTCACGAGTCCCCGCCTTAATGACCTGGGCCAAAGTGGCGGTTATCATCTCGTGACATATCCCGCCTAATTTGACGTTAAACTCGGAACATTGAGTGAATTTCCAGCCGAATAAATAAATAAATAAATAAAGATAATAGTTCTGTACAAATCTTCTGTATAAAAGCATTCCGAGCTATCTTTTAGAAGTAAATGTATTTTGTTTCTTAAACTGACAAGTTTGAACACTTTAAGAGCACTGTTCCGTAAGACCATGCAAACACTTAACGAAAGCTGATATGCACTGTCAACATACATACCTAATATCCTTCCCCGCTTATGAGTGACGGAACGAGGAAAAGGTTTGAAGAAACACTTCGACAATGATCGTTGTCTGTTTCTTGCACGCGGCGCAACAAACAAGAAATGATTACAACGTACAAAAGGCGCAAATAGACAACTGCTATTCTTTATAATAGCTTTTTACTTTTCATTTCCCCCCCCTCCTCCTTTTCCAGATAGGAAGTAAATTCTCAGTTATTTTAGAAATAAGTGTGGTTATTTAGCATTGTTTTCGTCCAGAAATTTTTGTTATTCCAGTAAAATTGGGCGAATGCCATAACGAATTAAATACCCGGGAACAAGGGGGCATGGTAGCGCGTTCGCACCTTTTATAAAATTCATTTCATTTTTCCAAATTGCTCCATTGAAATTTAGCACTTTTGGTCATAAATGAAACTTAATTGTTTGGCAGCCTTGAAAATTGTGTTAGTAAGCCTTGTCTTCGGCAATGCTGTCAATACAACATGAATACATTTGTTTATATGCTTTGCTTTCTTGTTTGTGTGGTGGTTATTTTCATTTCCGTAGTAAGTAAATAACATCACAGCGCACTTATGGAAGAGTTATTAGTATTTTAGTGTATGATTTGTGCTTATTTAGACAGCTTTACGTCATTGAATAAGTTAATTATATTAGGGTGCTAGGTTTAATTCTTTACTGAGGGTTAGGAATAGGCTGAACAATCAGAGGCGTGGGAAAAAAAAAAAATATCTATTGGCAAAAGAACTCAGGAAAAAAAAAATAATAAAATACTTTTGAAGAAGAAAGTTATCAAAACACGTGTTGTTACTTAATCAAGCTCTAAAATGACAACCGTTTCATCATGTGCAGGCATGGAAGGCAGCTCCTGAAATGATAAAAGCTGGAAACTTGGAATGATTTTGTTAAGAATTTCAAATGCAATGCATATGAAAGCCTCTGTAAGTGAATTCATGTGTATGTTAATTGCAATGCTTGTTGAATGTGCGGTGCCAAATGTCCAAGGTTATTGCACACAGATTCTATCAGTGCACCTTATAATATAAATAAAAGATGGATTTTTGAGCACGGGTTAAGGGACTGCTGGAATACAAAAGTTATTTCACTTACCATTCCCATCTATAAACAACTGTGGAAGATAACACCAAAATAAAGGACAAAATCTTAGAAATGGCCAGGAAGTACATATATCTGAAAATGTAGAACTCACTGTAGATAATGTTATTGACATTAAACATTTCTTTTAATGGAACATGACATAAATGACGCCATACATCCAATTATCGTATAAACTTTGTCATGAATGCACTGACAGGTCTAGTAATACACTATAATTTATCTTTATACTGTGGTATGTGCAGCAAAACACAAGCAAATGCTACTTTTAAAATTTGGCAACACAACAGTAAAGAAATTGGAAGGTGTGAAACAAAGATTTCTGGCTCTGCAGATGATGGCAGCAGAAAGAATATGAGTAGAAACGTGCAAAAGTATATACACTACATTAGTGTCAGATGGAGCTGCCAACACTTATAAGCATTTGGTCGATATAGCGGTAACATAGAAATAAATATTAAATCTCATTGCCAAATACTTGGGTACAGGTCTTCGCAGTGTGGTGAAGAATGGATAACCAAGGAGTGACAAGAAGCAGGGCAGCTTGAAAGAAGAAATCACGTTGGTTAGTATATGAAATCTGCTATTTATGCAACCTTGTATCGTTGTATTTCCACAGATGATGATCGAAGACACTTCAAAGGAAAGATAGGAGAATCTTTCTAGCGCTTTTTCAATGCAATAGCTAAAGGAGAACCAATCCTTAAGAATGAGAAAAATATGAAGGCATGTCTCTCTCCACTGTGCTTTATGCATAAACCAGAAATGCTCTTGTTCTCTAGTTAGCATTTTAAAAAGTAGTATGAACATGATAGAACTTTAAAAATGTGGTTCTGAAAACAGGGACTAAACCATTTAGTTTACTAGTGAAGGAGAACTTTCTTCTTTTTATTAAAATAAAGAACAAGGTATGTGCTGACATTCCCTCTCTTACAGTAAGATTAAACTGAATGTTCTTTAGCACACAGCATATTGTTATTTAGAATATTTTAAAACAATTCCCATTGATTTTATTTTGTGCATATATATACACACAAATTATAAACACAATTTTATTAAAATTGTATATTATATATACACAAAATCTTTCTTAATTTTCTCCGGTTATGTTTGTCTAAAGCTGGTGTTTTATTAGATTATGATTTTCATGTTTGTTAATTTAAAATAGGTTATGTATTTCTATATAAGAATGTTTTAATATTTATACACATTTATTGACAGGAAATTAATAATACACACATGCACAAAATCTGGCATAAGAGCCTAAAGTTGGTACATATTTAGTTAGAAAATGGTTTACGTATTTGTTTATTTTGAAACACTTTTTTCTGTATTTCATTTATAAAATATAATTTTTAATATTTATACACATATGAAAAATACGAACTCCCAAGATCTTGCAAAAGAACATAGGTTATGTTTACCTGAAATTCGTAATTAGCTAAAAAACACTTTAAATATTCGTTTATTTTTAAACAAAAATTTTTCATATTTACAAGATCGCGGGTTCGATCCCGGCCAAGACCGATGAATTTTTTCGGTCGTAAAAATCCTAAGTATGGCTTCCTTCGGAAGGGAAGTAAAGCCGTGGGTCCCGTGTCGTACAT
Source organism: Metallyticus violacea (assembly GCA_030762175.1). Lineage (NCBI taxonomy): Eukaryota > Metazoa > Arthropoda > Insecta > Mantodea > Metallyticidae > Metallyticus > Metallyticus violacea. The sequence goes on along the minus strand of CM060845.1, from coordinate 9,552,461 downwards.
TTACGGCACGATAAAGAACCTCAAGCCTGAAAGAAGAGGCCTCTGAGCAAAATTTGTCGGCCGTTTCATGCCATGAATTGAATGAGTCGCTGATGACCTGAGATGTTAATGAGCGTCCGTAAACAAAACAAATCAGCAAACATCCTGTATAAATGTCGTATTTAGTTAGAAAATGTTGTTTATTTTTAAAAGGTTTTCTGGGTTATTCTTTATAAAATAAGAAAGTCAGTATTTATACACAGTTTTTGGTGGGAAATGAATAACGTAATGAAATTTTTTTAAAAAATATTACATTATATATAATGACTTACACCCTATACGCCATACATTTTGTTTTGTATTAAGGTATGCTATGTGCAGATGGTCTAGGGTTAGGTAATTATGGAGGCATGATTGGTTTGTGTTTCGGAGTCAATCATAAGCAGTAATTTTCATAATAAATTAGCGTCTTTTTTGCTCGTTTACAGCAGTTCCTTGAGGAAGGCCAGAGTGAAGATAACCGACGATACAAACGTTACTCGGCTGCAGATTCATGAGGTCATCATAAGTCGTCGTAAGTACTTTGAATAATATCTAGTCTGCTAGGATTTATAAACCACTTGATTTCTGCTCTGAGTTACTATACAAAAACAATTCGGTGTAGTCAAGAACCCTTAGTAAATTATGTTCTTACAATAACGTTGAGTTTGTTCCCGACAGTATCTTATTAAATTTACATAGCATTTTCCGAAATAAATTGTAGATAACTGCGGTAGTCACACTCTTACCGTGCGGCAGAAACAATGATCCGTTTTAAACATTGTATTCAATCATGAAGAATTAGAACTGCATATTATTGGTGTACACACCTTGAAAGAGCACTTCTTACTATTCCTTACACGTGTCAGCTTTTGTAAATTATGTCCTTATTGGCAATGCAATCTTCGGCACGAGCACGCACACTTTCCATAGCCTTACGAAGAATGTCGCTTGTTATGGCCCCCCATTAAGGCGTGAATGTTTTATATATATATAAAATTCCGGAATATTTGCTGACCTTTTAGCAGTTTGGATTTCAGGAATCCTTACAGAAAAAATCCACACGCTGATAAATCGGGTGAATACGATGGCTAGCTGATATCACCAAACCGCTGAAAATTTTGTTCGTAAGATTGTCATGAACGTTCTGGCTGTGTAAACAGTTGCACTGTCCTGTTGGAACCACAGCGATGCATAAGCATTAATTAAGAGTAAATAATTTATATTATAATCATGACTCATTTGCTGTGGTTACGAACATCATAACACTCTGCTGTAACTGTGACAGGGTCGCCTGCGTTATTCCCATTAAAATAAGTACCAAGAGAAGACACTCGCTGTTCAATGGTTGTTCATGAAGGTGATGAGAATCGGTTGCCTTCCAGTACCTGAAGTTTTGTTTATTTACATTGTCGGATAAATAAAAATGGTTTTCATCATATTGTTGATAAAGTCGGTTTGAGTGTTTATCATCTCCAGAAGCTTTATACAGAAATTTCGACATATTTCTAGATCTCTGTACAATAATTGTTACACTACACTACTTTAAAGTAGCTAATCCTATTGCAATGTTATCCGGAATGCAAACCGTATGCGGTGTACCAGTTGGTTTCTTGTTTGAAGCAGATGATGTTGTCCTGAACTGCCTGACCTATTCTCGTGATCCCCTTCCTTGACGGAACTTGTCCGTAAAGGCCGATGTCGAAATGATGTCGCAACAAACGCTGCGTCCTTACGACCAATCATCACATTTGAAAAACGTTTCAATTGCAAACGCACGATGCTTATTCGACCAGAACTCCATACTGACCGCCAGCTAGTACTGAGGCCAGAAAATGCTTTGAACTGCACTACACAATGGTACAAATATCAGCTCTGTAGGAAGCCGTGACCAACAATAGCGCACGATTTAAAATGGGTCACTGTTTCTGCCGCACGCTGTATAACAAGTACTGCTGTAAATACGGCTACACACAGACTGTACACAAATGATTATAGCGGTTTTAAACTTATGTTTTTTTTTTCTCTGTGGTATACAATATAATTTTGAATCATAACTTAAATTTAAGAAAAACTATGGTAGTTGCCATAACACAAATTACAAGTATTCAATATGGGATCCATTTGTGACATGACATACATCCAACCGGTAGTCCATTTCTTGATACACTGATGTTAGCATGTCTGGTGTAACTGCTGCAATAATTCTCCGTCTCAACTCAGGTAGGTCTGCAGATAGCGTAGCATGTATACACGATCCTTATGTACCCCCACAAGTAAAAGGCACAGAGGGTCAGATCTGGGGACCTCGGAGACCAACGGAGAAAAGTCAAGGCGTTCGGACCATGACAACCAATCCAACTTAGGGAAATTTTATTTTTATGTAAGGACCTTTAGCAATTGCAGACGATATGCTCTCTGTTGAGATGTTTTCTTAACATCTTCCACACTGTCATTGTTGGAATTGTCTTTCTCGAGTTGCCCGCCCCTCAGGTGTTTTTAGAACTGCGCGCGAAAAAACCGTTCTCACTCTGTACACATTCTCATCTGACATGCGCATATCGTCCGGAGCTCTTTCCTTTACAGAGACACCCCGTCATTTGGATCTGATTGTATCACCTGTGAATGCTGTTACCAGAAGGGGCGTTAAGACTTAACCTTTGCCTATATGCCCTCTGGACTGGTTTGTGTTTCGCGATTTCCAAGACATAACATTTTGTACGCGAGTTGTCTTTTTTTTTTTTATTTTGTTACCATGACACAAAACAAAATCAGCGCACATAGAATTGAAACTTCCGCGATTACTCTTCAATTTAAGTTAGGATTCAAAATTATATTGTATACCGCAGAGAAAAAATATGAGTTTGAAATCGCTGTAATCATTTGTGTACACCCTGTACTTTAGAAAGGAAATGTAGTAGGCGTTTTGCTGCCAGACATTATCACCTTTATTGTTCAGTGCAGATGCACAAAAGAGGTTCATAGCTTTGGATTTAACCATGAAATGGTGAGATTGTGGCACTGTGTCCCCTAAGGAATTCCTTAGGCAGAACCTGATAGAGGTCACCATGTCTAAAATGATATGAAAACTGGAGAGCTGAAAGGGAAAGTCACGCCAGCATTCACTTAAGTATCTAAGGAAAACGCCCACAGTCAGCATGGTCGATTCCAAGAGATTCGAACCCGAAACTTTCCGAATGCAAATCCCAAGCGCTACCATCTGAACACGTCGCTTTGTTTGTTCTCCTTCATGAGTTCCTTTGGTGTGGAAAAATGAAATAAAATTCACTACAACTCTTGATAATTTAGTAACAGAGAAGTTAGCAAAGAGCGAGCTCTGTAAGCAGCAAGGAATTGCGCTAATTAAAGAGTACCGAATGCTGATACCTTAGCTGATAAAACAGCTGCAGGCCGCAGTTTAACACAGGCCTATTTAAATGCCAGCAATTAGTACGGAGAAAACTGAAAAAGTTTTCTGAGCGTCAAAACATTGTTTGTTATCTGGTTTCCAGTAATTAAACAAAATATTGCGTGTGTATGAAGTTTATCTCTGTTATTACATCGCACCTAATTACATGTGTTTCAAAATCCCTTGCGTTCTTCCCCCATACACCACGAGCTCTGATCTGTAAATGATTGTACGTGATGAATGTGTCATATGATCATGTTACGTTACCTTCAGAAAATAAAACAAAACGCGTTAAAAGTTACCAATACTCTGTGCGGGCGATTCCATATGAAATCACACGGAAAATAAACAGTAATTAATGTCATGTATAACGTATATGTTAATGCATAAGTTTGTTCCGTATTAAGGTAGTGATAGGAGCTTTTATTTGGAATGAATAGCACACAGAAATTAATAAATAATATATTCTCCTCCATTATGTGTCCCAACTCTGGGGGAGTTCCTCGATTCCACGCCTGAAAAAGTCGTCAATCAAAGCATCTTCGCTATATGTTTTCTCGAGGCTGTCTAAGATACATTCACTTCAACACATTTTCTGCATGTTCAGGCGCTCTCGTAAAAGTGGTGCACTGTTTTTACCGGAATTCCTGTTTGCTCTTTTAATTCCACAAGTGTCCAGCGTCTATCACACGTGCATCTTTGTCCGCAGACACAGAATACCCACTGCGCGGCAGATCGGTAGTCGACATTCTACTGTTCTTTAGGGCAAGGTACGCGCATCCAGTGCTTCCCAAATCTCGTGTGGCAAATTGCCGCAGAGAAACGTTATTTGTTGTTCAGTCTTCGTGACCTCCATTCATCATCACTGTCGTTACCAACTTCGGGACATAATGAGACATGCAGCTCTGCTTACATACATCATCTGGTGGCTTCATTCGAAAGTACACCCTTTGACATAAAAAAAGAAATCCCTTGAATGCAAAAGTATTCTAAGAGTGCTCTATTCGTAACAGCCTGGGGTTTACAACCGCAGCAAGGCTTGTAGTCACAGCAGTTGTATTATATAGACGCTGTCTAGTATGTGTGTTCCGTTAACTCTGTGGCAGAGTGTCCAGTGATGCCGTGTTTAAGAGAGTAGGTTCGTCTCCCGGCATGAAACGTTTTTTTTATTTTAAATGAACCTTTGTAACGTATGATGACAAATTAATTTAATGATATTGTTTCCATTCACAGCAAGCTACAATGTTAACATATTATAATAAACATTATAAGACAACACAAACAGAAAAACACGCACTTCGGATGGGTAATTAGTACGAGAAACGTGCACTAATTGATTTATGCCCTTATAGAAAGTTCATGTGAAATATCCCACATGCACGTTTGCTATCAGTTATAAACTTTTCTTGAAATGTCTAGCATTCTTCTATTGTGAAACAATCTTATTTTAAATAAATTTACCCCAATACAGCGCCCTCGTTTGGACGTGTGGCCAATTTAATGGTATTTGCTTACTTTGTTTGATACTGGGAAGCAAGCTGTTAGCCGGCAGAGTCGAACATTCATAGCCCCTTAAATTCAAGCACATAGATTTCTGTACACATGCGCAGCACACAATGGTATTTCGTGTACAAGATCGTGTTTATCTACGCAGAGAATCTGCCTATAAATCGCCATCTCACTTCTCTACATGATTTGTTATCACATAGGAAGCATACATGAAGGTTCTATGTGCTAAAGTATATAGACCTTTTGGCATTATAACAGCAGTCCTACAACGTTCAACTCCTGTACAGCACACGGAGAGGCAGGAAAATGGGGGGTGGGAGCGAACCGGTAGAAACAAAGAAGGCAAATTCTCATTAAGCAGGCCACGCTTCCAGATGAAGGCTGTGTATGTGGTTAATTATGAAGACTTAGCCGTAAGGTAGATAAAAGTTAAGTGACTAGATGACCTTGGAGATATCCAGGATATATATTTTATTTATTTATTTATTTATGGACACTCTGTAACAGCTCAGGTCATCAGCGTCCCATTCAATTCAGGGTGTGAAACGGCCGACAAATTTTGCTCAGAGGCCTCTCTTTCAGGCTGAGGTTCTTTTTCGTGCCGTAAATGTACGACACGGGACCCACGGCTTTACTTCCCTTCCGAAGGAAGCCATACTTAGGATTTTTACGCCCGAAAAAATCCATCGGTCCTGGCCTGGTTCGAACCCGCGATTTGGGTTTAGAAGGCAAGTATGGTAACCACTACACCACCAAGACCGATATCCAGGATATGACAACCATATATGGCGGGGATTTGCGGTTTGGTCAGAGCATGGTAGCTCAAATGATAAGATCGTCAGCACTGCACGACAAAGGTTCCCTGCCGTAATCTTGAGTTTTTCCCATCTATAATATTCCGGTTTAATTACAGAATTTAGAAAATTATAATAGTAGATAAATTTTTCCTATTACTTACAATTTTTTGAACTTGTAGTTCAAGCTGGGAGATAAAACATTAAAAATTAATTTTACTACTGGAATAAAAAGTAATTTTGCGCTTAGCTTTTAAAGAATTGCAATGACAAGTAACTTGATAATGTCACCCTCAATCTCTGAAGATGACCATCTAAAATACATGTGAATTTTATTCATTGAGAATATTAGCAGAGCTCTTTCCACTCTCAACAAGCACGGTGGGAGGTTTTTAGAACAGAAAACCAATTCGAAACACAAAATTTCACGCCAAGGCGTGATACTGCTTCCGTTTCAGTCACGAACTAGGGAAGGGGGAATGGAAAAACAAAGCGTCTTGAACACAGTCCACGTGCAGTTGTGATCTTTTCGCTTCGCAATTTGCATAAGGATTGAAAGTCCCTGTCGTCGTCGCCGCCGCTTCTTTCACAGAATTTGGATTGCAGATACAGCAGAAAGAATCAATTGGTATAAAGTCGTGTCATTAAAGGTGTTTCCAATATTCACAGCACGTTTTACTTCCAAATTAGAAAATGGTACAAGGGCGCCATTTATACCAGCGAGGGTTTCTAGTAAAGTAAATGAAAAAGTGTAATTTTCTTCAAAAGATTAAGAAATAAACGTTATTTTTCTGTCTAAATGAAGAATATTGACTCTTAAATGCTTAGAAAAATTTTGTGTGTTTCTCATAAAGTAATTATTATTACTTAAAATGTGTATAGGAAGTTTATACATAGAATATTTTAAAAATCACTTGATACTTTAAAGTGTTATATATTATATCACTTGAGGCAGATAAAAGTCTCATGCAGTAACTACATAAACTGAGGAATTCCTCAGCAAATTGAATTTCACTATTACAAAGCGTTAGAACGGAGAATGTAGTAAAAAAACAAGTAACGATAACTGAAGAGACATGCATATGTATTTAATAAAAAATATAACTTTCAGGTTTAAAGGTACGTGATTTTCCCCGATCATTATTTTATTTACATGTTATATTGTTAGATTAACGTTTTCAATTGCATTTATCTGTATAACAACTAAAATGGAATGTGATTAACTTTAAAGCTACATAATTAATTTTAGGCGTACGATTGCTTTGTTTTTTCATGATCCAGAACAACTGTGTTCTCTTCGCCTGTATTTATTGTACACTTTACATTTACCAAGGTTGGTAGAGTGCATACACTACCTCTTAAGATTTGTACGTCGGTTCATATCGCTCCAGCATTCCGTAGAATTCGGCTTTTGCCGCTGCCGTTCGGTACTGAAGACGCGTGACGGCCGCTGTCTGTAAGTTCAATAAAAGGTCATGCAAAAGTGCAGGCTATTTGCCCCACACTCTTTCATATGACACGGAGTTTGTCGCCTGGCAGGGATACCCAGCTGTTCATGCTAAGAATAACAATCCCCTGTGTACATCACCCCCTCCCACACCCGGGCCGACGTTAGCGACGTTCTCCGCGATTACAAAAATTCGGTTTTGAGGTGTACCTCTGCTCCTAATCCCCCCCCCCTCCCATCTAGCCGGTCGGTAGTGGTAACCATACTTGCCCTTTAAACCCAGGATCGCTGGTTTAAACCCGGCCAGGATCGAAGGATTTTTTCCGGAGTAAAAATCCTAAATATGGATTCCTTTAGAACGGAAGTGGGTCCCTGTCGTACATTTACGGCACGAAAAAGAACCCCAAGCCTGAAAGAAGAGGCCTCTGAGTAAAATTTGTCGGCCATTTCACGCCCTTAATAGAATGGGACACTGATAACCTGAGATGTTAAAGAGCGTCCTTAAATAAACCAAATCAACAAATCCTAACTTCCCGATTTCACTGACTTTCAGAAACTATTTTTCTTATTTTATTTAAATGGCATATACCGAGGTTCACTGAGAAAAAAAAACAAACAAAACTGCGACTGCATGAGCGTTAACAGACACCAAAATTTATGATGAAAAAATATACAACAACTTTTTCAAAAATGTTTTCATGGATACGACCGCAATAACTTCGTTCCTTCGGAAATCGATAAAATCTATCATTATATTGGGCAAAAGAATAGGGTTTGCTTTATATTAAACATGGCAATAAGCCCGCCATTCTTTCTGCTACTCCGTGCACAGCATTTTCTTTACAATGTCTTTCAATTTCCATAGCTTAACCCAGGTCGTTAATATTATCAAAGGATGGATAATTTTCGATGCACAACACTTTCTACTGACTCCCATAAGACAACGTGTGTCAGCAATATGCTTGACGTGTGGTTACGTACAGGAATAAGTCTGTCACACAGCAGCTGCGCAAACTAAGCGAATTCCTCACTATCTTGAATATCTTTAAAAATGAACATAAAATCCAAATTAATTAATGAAATGAAACAAGTTATGGCATTACATGTGGTATTAGGTGAACAAAATTAGAATTTTTGCATCTATAAGTATTATAATTTTAGAATTGTTAGCATTTTTAGATTTATTATATTATTGTTATTGTTGTTGTTGAGATTAAACCACAAAAAATGAATGGTGTACTATTAATGAAATATATGACCACTGATAGACAAAGATATACTGTGTAGGTATTATTAAACATTTTTAAATGAGCCCTTCTTTATATCATCTTTATATTCACTAAAATAGAGAGAAATAACAGAAAGTTTCCAGTTACATTGTGTATTTAAGATGTTCACATGTTTCAATAAAACAAAAGCTTGTTACTATTTAAAAACAATTGCAATGTACTAAGAAAATAGAAACAATCGAAAGTTTCATTTATTTTCATTGGCTTCGAAATTTAATGTAAATGTTATTAAAAACATGAAACGTAAATGTTTTCTGATAAAAATGTAAACACACACACACACACATTAGATTTATATTTAACATTTGCTATCTTCACGACGATGCTTTTGTTAAATATTAAACATGTGGATCGTTGTAAATACAGTTTATATGTCGAATTAATTTGTCCTTTATACAGAAAAAGGCAAGAGCGCTTTTTAAATTTCGGTTTAAGGATATCCCTACTCATAATGATCCTATTCCCCCAATTTTCAGAATCTATATGTCTTACTTTATTTAAATGGTATATACCGAGTTTTGTTGTGAAAAAACAAGTTTTGGTGCCTCTAGAGCGATTTTTAAATTGTGTGTTTCAGGTATACCCTCATCCATCTTAATATTATTTCATTGATTTTCATGCACTTATTTCTATTATTTTATTTCAATTATATAAACTGAGTCTCCCTTAATTTTTTTTTCTTAAAATTGCGGCCGCTAAGACGATTTTTAAATTTCGTTTTAATCCCCGTCCCTAATGGTCCGATTCCGATTATTATTTTTAATAATTTATTTAATGAAATAAATAAGAGTTTTGCTGAGTAAAAACAAAAATAGTGGCCATTAGAGCGATTTTATTATTTCTTTTTTTTTCTTTCTTTCTTTTTTTTTTCTTTAGGTTAAACTTTCACCCCCAATGGCCCAATTTTGCTCGGAGAGGACAAACAAAATTGCCATCACTAGAGCTTTTATATATATATTGCCGTTTTCGGTTTCTAGTAGATAGGATCGATGGTGAAGAAAAGTTTCAAAAACATGGGTTTCATGGGTAAACCGCAATACCATAAACCGAATTCTTTTGGAATTTGCTAATATACAGGGATCTCATTTCACTACGCAATGGGAAATTTTATTATGTCATCATTAATTCATTTAATTTCATACATCTTTGATAGTGTACGTGCGAGCAAATTCCTAGACAATCTGACGTTAATAAAGCGGGCTCACCTGCCAAAACAAACTGCGCACAGGGCTAATTGAAAAAAAAAAAAAAACTATCTAGGCTGAAATTAAAATCGCGCGTTGGCCAAGCGAACATTTTAACGATCTCAGGTGCGTTTCTCAACGCAGCAAGGTAAAAAGTTCCAATGCTGGAGACGCAACGGCATCGCTTTATAGCCCGAGGGCTAGTAGCACTGCCGTTAATTGTCTTCGTGCCTTCCGCAGTCACTTTATGCAGTCGTTCTTCAGACATTTTCTTGCGCAGTAGCGATGTCTTGTAGGTAAGTCACGTTCGACAGACCGCCTGCCTCCTTGATCGTTATAGCTCGGAATTGGGCTGCTTTACATCCAAGTCGCCGTTACTGCAGGGTGTGGAACAAGCCTAGTGACGCAGGGAAAGCAGCGTCAAGGAAATAAAGCATTTTCAGCAGGTTTACACACAAAAGAGAAATGTCTAGGCTGTTGTATAAAGAATAACACAAATGGTTATGTTTGGTCAAATTTAAGGCTAAGTTATCTATCTCTATTTACCTTTGTTCCGAATTGCAATAGTGATGTCATCATTTATTAATGACATTTTTAATTTCCTTTTATATTTACCTCCTAATTTTTACTAAATACTGCGGCACGACTTTTTGAAAATAATATTGCATTTTACTTGCTTATTTTTATTTATTTAGTTATATTACGGACGCTCTTTATCCATCTTTCCATTCAATTCAGTGCGTGAAACGGCCGATAACCTTTGCTCAGAGGCCTGAAGCTGAAATAATTGGCATAGACATTCCCGTAATAAATGTTAAGAAATGAATTAATTATTATCAAGAAATATTCTTGTACCATAATTGTAAGGTTATTGTTATTCCATGTATTATAATTGCAAGTTTATATTGCTCCCTGTAATACGATATAATTTTCTTATAAGGGTGGAAATACTGCTTAATTTCTGTTCTTGGCCTGGAAACGGAAACGGAGAAATCTGTTGCCTATCATAAGCAATATTTGTATAGATGACCCAAGATGGTATTAAATCCAGGCAGGATCGATGACTTTTTTCGGGCGTAAAAATTCGTAAGTATGGCTTCCTTCGGAAGGGAAGTAAAGCCGTGGGTCCCGTGTCGTACATTTACGGCACGAAAAATAACCTCAAGCCTGACAGAGAGGCCTCTGAGCAAAATTTATCGGCCGTTTCACACCCTGAATTGAATGTGACGCTGATGACCTGAAATGTTAAAGAGCGTCCATAAATAAACCAAATCAACATCAATAAATGCAGGCGGAAATAAAGACTCGTTACGCAAGGAAAGCAACCAATCGCACACGAAAGCAACTTTGTAGGAAGCATCATAGTATGTAACAGAGCGAAGTCAAATGAGAATCTGAACTGCAGTAATTTAACACTTAAGGGAAAAGGCATGCACTTTTAACACTAAAGGTTTTGCATGTATTTCTTAATTTGAGTTGGGCCTAATGACTTCTTTTCCAGAAACAGTACGAAAATCACTATATGGTACAAATTTCGACCACGTTTTGTTTAATTTTCCTGTTTCCTGTTTTAACATCATCAAAGGGGTGAGAATGTAATCCTTTCAAATTTATTTTTATTTCATGTACTCATTCTAAATACTCAAATAAAAGAAATTCCTTTGTTGTTTCATGACTACGTAAGCTGCACATTCTCGCTTATCCCTCACCATGGTAATCTCGCTGACGGTATTTGATGTTGCGTGCATCATTGAAATTCTTGTTCACCTCAAAGTGATAGGCGGATAACACCCCAACTTTTCCTGGTGTGCATGCTGTCTTAGATTTCTGTTGTACTCTACACCCTCCCACTTTTCAAGCATACGCTGTTTTGATGCACTCATTATAAACAAACAAATACAGCACACTAGTTCCACACTAGCACTTTCACTCCACATCAAAAGAAAGAGACTTTTTTCTTTAGAAGAGATACTATAATATAGGCGCGAAAAAGATAGCTTTGTTTACAACAGGCGCGATAACTTTCACAACTCCAAAACTAAGGAGGCGACTTACGGTTTTCCCCGCTGCTCTCCGCACTTGTTCCTGATTGCAGTAGCCGTTGTAACTTTTAAGTCAATTTTTTGACCACGGAGTATTATGACGAGTAGGCTGGGCATTTCCGGAAGCCTGCTCGCGTATTTTTCTTTGAAGACATTTAACGCATGTGTGTATGGTGATTGTTGTTTTCAAGAATAACTGACCTGTAAAGTGAACAGTGCATCGGAATGATAAGTATTTACATTTGAGTGTGCGATGCCAGCTTATATCTTGACATATATAAATTTTGTGAAGTATTTGGTGCTTAGCATACAAGTTTGAGGTTGTTAAATAATAGTTCTTATTTATTTATTTGTTTGTTTTTACTCTGCACTTCAGAAGAGATAGAAGCAGCTATCTTGAGGTACTGGAGGAGAAGGAAGATTTATTTGATTTTTCAAGCGAATCTGACAGAGAAGATGAAGTAGTTCATCAAGATCTCAACATTCCGAGAATGTGAGTTTGAAAAGATTGAGCAACAAAATGTAGATTATCGCCATTCATAGGAAAGAATGTTGAAACTGTTTAGATTGGTACCCTAAGGGGAATATCAGCCAAGGCTAAGTCTAAAAATTTGATAAAAAAACCTTGCCAGGACCAACATGAATTGCCAGAAATGTAGCCACTGATTTAGAAGCTTTCTTAAGATTTGGTTGATAAGGTTGATAAAATTGACTGATTGGTTATATTATGAAAAGAAAAGGAATATCAACTATCGGAGAGAAAGGGATTGTAAAGCTACAAATTCTGCATATTTTATGACTCTTTTTGACGTACTATTCCTCATAACTGCCAAAAAAGGCAGGCATGCAAATGTTTTCGTTGGCACTGGCATGATCATCTTGAGAGCTGCCTTCAACTGCAAAATGTTCCTATTTTCACCGCGGTGTATCAGATTCGATGTTGTTACAAACAGATGTGAACGCCTTTAAACCGATAATCTAGCGGCACTGAGCGAATTTTACACAAACCTTGTAGCTTTGTAGAGTTTGTGACTATAGATGAGATGCTACATCCCTTTCAAGGTCTGTGTCACCTTATATGCGAAATATGGCCTAAAAATGTACGCAATGTGTGACAGTCGCAACTTCTATGTCTACAATTTTGTGTTCTACAGTGGCAAGCAAAGAGAAGGTCCTTACTTCATGTCGAACTAACCTTTTGATGTGGTGAAAAGACTAATAGAAGGCATCAAACATTTTCACATGTAACATATACATATTGCATGTTGTAACACTACATTTTGTTCCGATTCATTTTTCTTTTTGAAATGAAAATTTAGGGAGTAAATACATACGGTATATTTGTACTATTCTTTTAATTAGTTTTAATGTACAATATTAAAAAAAAAACCAGAATATTACACTTATAGTCCTTATTTTCGTTATTTACTAATGCCATCTATTTTTAATAAGTTATACGTCCAAAAAAATGAGAAATAAAACACCCGGCACTGAATGCCACGCACGCCGGTTAAACACACTCAGCGATTTTTCCTTACCTGGTTTCGTGTAACTCTACATACAACTCAGTGCTGCTGTTGGTTACAGTCCCGAACGATAGCGGAGAGAGCCGAAGACACAACTTAGATAATAGGGCTCTTCAAAGGCATAATAACTCAGACGGTTAGAGCGTTATGCTATAGTTGTGAAGTTAGTGGTTTCTAATCCTTACGTCTAGATTATTATTTTTTTTATGCCGGAATTAAAGAAGTTTTGCCACCATTACAATGATTTACTCGGTAATTTAGTACCACGAACACAATGCGCTATAAATTGATGTTTCCGGTTTTTTGTTCTGCTGGAATCAAGAGGAACTTTTCCACCATTACAGTGAATTACCCGCCCCTATCAACTTATATGTACGAAAAGGAGGCGAGCGTAGGCCATCAGGGAGCCTTAACAAACCAATGGTTCCACCGCTTTTTAGGATTTTCCCGAGTTTAAGGTTAGTGCAAGTGTGTGTGTGTATATAAATTAATTGCGAATTTCGTTAAGAGCAGATTTGCCACCGTTACAATATTTTATGCGCCTAACAATCCGCTATCATTTTATATTTAGAAGTTACGGAGGACAACGCATAGATTACATTATGTTTAACAAAATATAATAAAAGAGCACGTTTGCTACTTATAATATTTTACCCGCATAACCCTATCAACTTACATTTAAAAGTTACGGAGCACAACGAGTGGGTTACATGATGTTAAACAATACACGCAACATTTATACTGTTACCAGCGGCTACGCATACAGTTTCGTTCTGCCGCCTGTTGCACTAGTGATTTCCGTCCAGCGTGTATGGGCAAGTACACAAATGTCATGCTATTATAAGTAACTTGTGTCTTTTATGGTTAATTTTAATGAGTAGGGCATAGTAATTTGAACCTTATAGTTATTTTTGTTCGTTTGAACAACCATTGTTGCAGGTGTTCTTTGAGTGCACATTGCAGTATCGCTATATGCAGAAGTTATTTATACTGCAGGAAGGTAAAACTGTAAAATTTTAATGGTCAGTATCGCTATCGTAGCAGAAACGTTTATTAAGTGATTAATAAGTTAATGGTAATTTCTGACGAAGTTACAGAAGTTTTATTAGTCCACTTTTCTTTGTACCAGGCAGTGACTTAAGGAGCAGGGGCCGCATCCTAAGGTTCGGTGCGGCAGATGCGGCCCGCGGATAAAGTAAAAACAAAACATAAAAGAGCCAGACTAACACCAGCTACTACATTTTTTTTTAGATGTTGAACTCTTGTTGTCCGATAACAAATCCTCATGAATCAGGCTCTGACAAGAACTCCCACCGCCGATGTTCATGACCTTTGCAACGTGTGAATTCACCTGAATCGCTGTGACTTGCTGCCGCCAGTTCGGGGTCAATACTAGGCGCCGTTTGGCATGCAGAAAGCGATGAGCCTGCAGAGCGGAGATAAGGCTTTAAAAATAAACTTGCCATTCTAGTCAGAGGTCTTTCCGCCCACCTTTACATATCTCACTCTGCAGAATGCTCTTTAAAATACTCCGAAATCAGTTTAATTGCACACATGTGCAAATATAGGGAATTAATTGGATGGAAGAGATAACTTTGCGGTTTTCGTTTTAATGTTCCACAAATGGGAATTACAAGAGGGAGATAAAAGATCTTCCATTAAAAATATAAAATACAATGAGAAACGAACATAAAAATTACCATTTGAGCGTGTAGATATACTGAAAATGTTACAGTGGCTCCCAAAACACTGTACAGTACAGTATAATTATGACTGCAAAGGAGCTGAAAAATACAGAAATTTATCTCTTAAAGACGTGAACCTGTACGCATTTTGGCCACATTAATTTTGGACACTTTAGAAATTTTGTTAAATATTACATTAAGTTTTTGTTTTTAATTGAAAGTTATGCTTTATAGAAATCAAAATTTTAGGAAAACTACACAGGCATGTCTTAATGTTTACTGTTTCAAAAATGACCAAACTAAATGGCAATTACCGCTTATCAAAACTGTAAACGATACATTTTGGGCATTAAAGTGGATTACTGTGACTGCATTTTATTAGTGTTTTGTTGGACATTCTTTTGATTTTGATTACTGTCTCGATTATTCGTGTCATTAAGTACACCCAACATTGGAGATCTTCTGATGTTATCACTCTAAACCACGATTGGATGATGGCCTCTAGCAGCTCTCTCTTGTTACTGAGATTCTAACGTGACACCAAAGTTTCAACCTGATCACAAGTTTTCAATTGGGGTGAGATCAGAACTGTTCCCTGGCCAAGGGAGAACAGTAACACAATGGTTCCTGAACCATTTCTGACTGATTCGAGCTGTGTGTGTCATCCTGCTGGAAGATACATCGCTGACTGTCACTCCCAAACAAATCACGAATAGTAGGTAGCAGTTTTAAGTTTAAGACCCCTTTTGGTATTTTTTGGTATTAATGTTGCCCTCTAACACAGCTAGGCGCCCGACAACATACTTGCCGTGCGTCCTCATACCATGACGCTGACAGGATGCTTCATAGTGACGGTGGTGCACTTAGGTCCTATATGTTTGGCGACGCACAAATTTGATGCCTTCACTTCCAAATATGTTGATCTTCATTTTATCGCTCCACTTTACTCCAGTCTTCTTCCGTCCAATCCCCGTGTGCTAAAGCCCACTCCACATGTTTTTGGTTCAGATAAGACTTTTTTCTTGGTGTTCTCGCCCGTATGCCATTTTCTCAAAGTTGTTGTTCGGTATGAGACTTCTAGCCCAGAAGCTCTCAAGACGAAATTTATATCTCCGCATATAAAGTAAAACAATACACTTAACACGGTAGCTCATTTGTTTAGCATGGAAGGCAAAAGATCCGCGGTTTCAATCCCTGATGTAATTGTTTTCCAAACATTTTGCAACCACTCTTATGTATTCATATATAATTTCTTGTTATTGTATGAGCATGAAAATGAATGCAATATAATCACCTTTTAATCTAGGCTAATTGAAATGTCTAATGGCATTGTTGTTACCTCTTCTATTCTATTATTGAGATGAGGTAAAGATGCCTTGAGTCTACAAGAGGCTGCTAACGCAGTTGTCCTGTTGCAAGATGGGCGGTTCATGCGTTATATTGCCAGGTGTTACGAGTCAATGTCTCTGCAATGCAAAGGACATACGGAAGGTTCAGGGAATTTGGTGTCTACTGCAAAAGGATGACATCGGCCAGAGATGATAAATTTCTACGGTTGCAAGTTTTGTGTGGTCGTGACTCAAGAGCCGTAGAAGCTCAAAATCGTTTACAAAGAGCATCAGGAGTCAATGACAGTGAGAAGGAGATTTGAAGAAGAACAGCTCACAGATATAGGCCCCTTGTTTACCGAACAACATCGGCAAGCACGCCTTGCCATTACTCGTCAACACCTGAGTGTACTGAGGAAAACGGGGCCTGAATGTAAACCGGTACATTGAGGAAATTCTTCAGGAGCATATTATCCCCATGCCCCATGATGATTTCTGCCACATGCATGTCAATGCCCCTCCACATGTGACACAGTACTTGCGTGAAGTGGGGATTCAGGCGCTAGTTTGGCCAGCACAAAGCCCTGACCTCAACCCCACTGAGCATATTTGGGACAGGATAGGGAAGAATGTTTATCAAGTTCTTCCTGAGAGCCTCAATTAACTTCGGGAGGCTTTGCGTGAGCAATGGGAGACCATACCACAAGAAAACCTAAGGACCTTGATCCGCAGCATGCCCGTAAGGTTGTAAACTGTGATACAAGCCAGAGGAGGAAATATCCGTTTGTGAGAGTGCCATTGATTGAGTTCTAAAAGATGTTTCGTTGTGTTATCCTGTAGGTAAAATCGAAATCATTATGAAATGTAACTTCATTCATGTCCATGTTCATACAATAAAGAAAATTACAGACTCACAATGATATCTGAATACATAAGAGTAGTTGCAAAATGTTTGGAAAAGAACTTGATATTCCAAAAGTGAATGGAATTATGATAATGTGTAAAAGTAAAAATTGTTGAAAAAGTTTAGGTATTGCGGTTTTTTCTTGGTTTATTTCTATATAAATATAATTAATTCATTACATTACAGGCGATAAAAGCACTAAACTTCGAAAAATGAGAGCAATTGTTACGGTGCCTGTTGAAGAAACATTAAGTACATGTTTGATTTCCGGACAAAAAATGCACTGCAACAGATTTTTTATAATCAATGCGACCTCTATTATCAAAATACTGACATAGCTTTTCCTGCGGCACTGTACTATGGGAAAATGCCGAACATAATTCTATATCTACGTAAAATGAACTCTTCTGTGTTTATCCAACCTTTCAAAGCATGATATATGAAGAACTCCAGTTTCATAACTCCCTGGCTCTTAAAAGTTCTGTTTTTATTCCATTAAAAGCTAAGCCTTCCATGCAGGGTAGCGAATGTTCATAATTAGGGAGCAGAAAAACGCCCTTTGAATAACTTTGACGTACAGAGAGGTACAGCTTTAGTAGCATCTTCATAATGACCAACTGCAATGCGAAGAAGAAAAAAAAAAAAAAAGACACACGCAATGTACTAACTCGCGTTTTCGCTCTTCTTTTTCTGTGATATTTCCTAAATACCTTGCTGGTGTGTTTGAATTGCTTGTATAAATTAAATAAAATCATCTATAACATTAGGCGTATTTGTGTCAAAATATATAGAAAAAGAGAAAATAATTTTTAAAATTTGGCATGGATCAGAAATGTATTTTACATAATTTAATGTTTTAAATTATTAACAGAATGTACCTTTGGAACTGTGCCAAAGAAACCTTACGAACGGAACCAGTTTATTTCGCTAATGCCACACGTTGGCTACTTACTTAAGAGCAAACGTGCGCTGTCTTCCTACCCATGCGCATGCACACCGCGAGGTGAATAGTTTATTAGCTGGCGGTCGAATGCACCAAGACCATCTGCACTACACGGATCACAGTACTGAAAAAATGGCGGCCGTCGTCGCTTCACTACTGCCAATAGCAATCGCGAATGTTTTACTTAGTATTGTGTTTAACAGATAGCATTATTTATCATTAGAAAGTATTTCGATAATTTTTAAGAATCTGAAATTGTTCACAAACAATATTTTTCATATGCAGAACCAAGAAGTTAAGCAAAATACCTCTTCTATCTGGGTGGATAAACCTAGAAGTCAGATAGAAATAAACATTTTCCGTCCATTTCGGGTCTGTATGCCTATTTTAAGGTTTACAAAATTTTTTTTGGCCTGTTTTGGACGTTATGGACTTTTTCGAAGCACTTTAAAAAGTACATAGAGATTCAATATATGGTAGAGTGAAAAAAGTTATAAAATTTAAATGGCATATTCACCTCACAAAAATGTCTATTCAGAATCTTGTTACACATTTCTTTTTAAGCAGGCAAAATGTTTCTCCTCAACCCATTCACTTAAGCTGTTTAAATAGCTGAACCTTCATTAGTGAAAGGCATTTCGGATTACCTCGATCATACGAGCACCAGGAAATAGAGGATGAGGGAAGTACTGTTGTTTTGAATAGTCCTGGTGAATGACTTTGTGTGGATCTGCGCGAGATAATTCTAGGAAATTTGTACTGGGTTAACTACTCAGCTGCATAAATGTAACAAACAATTGCAAGCGAGAAATATGAGAGCGGTACAGCGGTGCAATAAACCGTCCCTACAATGTGTTCAGTACGGAAGTAAGAGAGATACTAACCTGTTTCCCCTATAAACGTATAAACAGAAAATGAACTCGAGCAGAAACTACTGCGCATCTTTTACTCATTCGCCAGGACTATTAATAATTACTTTACTTTGTCTTGATCAACATTTCCATGATGTCCTAAAAGATGAATGTTCTGTTGTAACTGGTATAAGTCCTTCCGAAAGAGCTTGTTTTAAATATGCTACAATCACTGCATTGAAAATAGAACGTAATTTTTCCATGACTATGACAGTTGATACCTTGAAAAAACATCTTGTCGTTGCTTGTAACCAAGGAAAAAAAAAAAAAAACTTAGATACTTTAAGTATGTGTTTAAAATTATTAACTCTCTTAAATATCTATTTTCGTTAATAATGATGATATAAATTCTGTTTTCGCTTTTAATAAATGTCTGTTTTAATTATATTTCTGCCTATTTTCAGTATTTTAAGTGTCTTTTTGCCTGCCTATGTTAACCAAAATGAAACATAAAATAATATGAATTCGGCATAAATAAAATCATCCATGTGTAAAAAAAGGTTAATCAACTATTGCTGTTTACTGCAGAACACAAGTATTAAATAATAATAATAATAATAATAAAACCAAAAATATACATAAATAAGAATAATTTAATCCAGTATTTTTCATTGGTGTAACATATATAAAAAGTATTTTAAGTAAATTTACTGCAGTGCAAAATTAGGAATCATTTAAACACTTTCTCTATATACAGATTTGACTCTCAGCTTTTGTACAAGTATAAAGCGGTTAGCCATTTATATATAAATACAATGTTCTCTACAAATAGAACAAAATATACTAGAAAAGAAATGTAATGCAAAATATTTTTACCAGAGTGAGAGAGAGAGAGAGTGTTGCAGCTCATATTAAGAGCTCTACTGAATATGTAATTTGATTTGCATAAGAAAGTTTAAATTGTTCTAATGCAAAATTTATTTACCAGCTTTTTCTGTACCCAAATCACCAAATTCTTTATCACACATACTTCCTTCGCGGTACACACATATGTAAAGTTATCATATTGTAACAGCAAGTTTAATTACAGAAGAACGAGTTCAGATATTATTATTATTATTATTATTATTATTATTATTATTATTATAATTATTATAATTCGGAGTCCTTGGTCACAAGTATCCGGTCGTAAACTTGGATATTGCGTTATGAATGAAGCAAATTTTCATATTATTAACACTTTTAAAATATCTTCTGTGTACCTCCATGGAAATTTCACATCATTATCTAGTGGTACACTTTGTTTAACAACGTTTATTAATGAAGTCACCCTTTTAATGAGCAAATATAATTATTATTATAATTAACAACAACTCGGCAAATCATCCAATTTGCACTATTTGTTACATGTTAATTACTTACTTCTAATTAATTAACAACAGAGGCCAAATATTAATGTTATTGTGATGTGGGCTTATTAACTTGCATTTAATAATAGAACATAAGTTTTATAGGACCGGGTGTAAAAAAGGGTATTTTATGTTGTGGAAAATGATACGTAATGTGGGAAAATTGGGTCCATATTTATATTCAGCGTGGTCGAATTGGGCATATTTATATATTAGAATAGAAACCTCAGGGGAAAAGTTAAAATTAGAACACCAGTGTTATGTATAAATCTAAGAATTTGGGACCCCTCGTGAATATTTCTTGTTTTAGAATTTATTACCCTTTAACGTTTGGCAGAAGGTTTTTATTTTTCGCTAAAAGCTATTCTCCTTTGCACCCTTTTCTACAACCAAAACTTAGGTTAATATTATTAAAATTAGAGAAACGCATAATCCTTCCTTCTGGCGTAGAATTCAGCCAGGCGGACTACAATAGTTCCATCAAGATGCGCACAGATTGCTAAACTCAATGAAAAGGTAAAAAAAAAGCAATGTGGGGTTGTAGACATATTTGATTTACGACCGTGGCTTCTGAAAGAGAAATGAGGTAAATAAAAAAATAAACATGCTACCATCGACCCATCAAATAAAGAATTCCGTTCTGCCATCGCTACAAAATCACGTTATCCATCTTTTGCCTCGTCTCGACAGAAACCCAGTTTTCGTCATGGCTTCAGCCAATTAGCTCGACGTGCATGTGTGTATATGTATTATCGCCGTTCTGCCGCCTTACCCAGATGAACTGTCAACTTAGATTTGCATGCTAATGGCATGGAAACCCGCAGAGAAGGCGGTGTAACGCACCTGCACTTTTCTGTAACTCGTTCAGGCAGTTTTGCTTCTACAAAAGGTATACCCTCTCAAGATATTATCTCAAGAGTGTCTTAGATTTAAAATAAAATCACAAACCTAGGGAGTGATATTTATTATGACTATTTCTCGAGTAAAATAAAATTTTAAATTAAATTTCCCTAAACTGGACTTACAATATTGTAATAATTGTATATTTGCACTTAACATTTTCAAGCAAACTTGAAACATATGAATGTCGAATATTAGTAATGCAAATAGAGAACAGCTAAATACAAGACTAGGATTGTTCATGAATAGAATAAGAATAAAAGTAATATATATTATTATTATTATTAAATTCGCATACAGAATATTAAACATTGTATAAAATGTTATACCTATCCATTCACAAACCATGAGAATTACTAATACCAACTGAGAAAAGCAAAACAAACATATTTTATCATTCTGAATAACGTGTTTATTAAGATTTATGACTGCTTAGGCAGATATTGTTACAAAATGATTTACGACTGAATACGCAAATACAATTGCTCGAGTGAATACACATTAAGTTAGTTAAATGTACTTCTTATACCGAAAAACTGTGGTCGGTGATTCGTGCTCGGGAATTATATAGTGGGGGTTATAGAGTTGGCTACACTGACAAGAAGACAAATACTTTTCGCGTAATAAAAAGGAGTTTGATAAAAATTTACGATAATTTCACTTCGATATCGGGCTGTGATTGGTCAAAATTTAAACTTTTCTCTCATTTCATTAGTCGATTTTATGATTAAGTTACATAGTCTTTATAATTTATATATAAATAATCAGAGTGTCTTTGCAACATACAGGAAACAACTTAATATGAAACCTGTTTTCATCTACAGTGCGTCTATTTGAGTTACAGGCCGCCGGAAATTGCCAAGCGATGTCTGTCGTTGCAGTGTTTCGGTGACTAGACCTTATGAGGAGCTCGAACTCCTTTCCTCCCGGAGATGTAGGCAAAAGGCCAGCCGTTGAGCAAAGCTTAAATACCGAAATGGCTTCTTTCTCCGTCCAACGCTAGCTTACTAAACTGTAAAGAGGGGGGGGGGGATAACACTGTCATGTGATGATTAGGTTAAATTGTAAATTAGGTTAATTTTAAAAACAGGGGGGGGCAGATGATCCTTCCAATTACAGGCGTATTTCCTTGGAATTGAAAGAATTATGCAAATACAAATCTTTGAATGTTTTGAAATAAACGGCTTGTTTTCAAAGAATCAATTTGGTTTTAGGAATGGCCGAAATACTACTAAAGCGGTAAGTGATTTAGTCAATTTTATTTTAAATGCTTTTGAAGATCATGAATCTGTCAGGGTTATTTTTTTGACCTTGGCAAGGCTTGTGACTATTTTACACATGATCAACTTGTAACCAAAATTGAAAGTTTTGGGATCAAGGATGTACTACTGAAATGAATTAGTCCTTGTGTTTGACATTCATTCAACATGAAGTGCCACAAGGATCCACACTTGACCCGTTTTTATTTTTAATGATAATTAACGTTTACGTAAATGTACCGACTTAACTCTATTGGTTATGAGAATGATACAACCTTTTTATTAAGAAACATATTCATTCTGAACTTGAAGCAGGCAGTAACCATATTCTAGGTGTTGCAAAAGCCTGGCTTAATAATAACAGCTTTATAATAAAGAAGCATTATATATATATATATATATATATATATATATATATATATATACTTTGAAAAGTAAACCAGAACTAAGCCTAAGATGCTCGGCGTTTTGTAGATATTTTCTTGAAATCACGTCGATTACTTGAGCAATAAACTCTGAGAATAACAATTCTGTTACGTGCCAGTAGATAACGTTAAGATGTCATGTTTTTCTTATTTTCAAAGTAGTATCAAATATGGCCTATTGTTATGGGGTAACTCTGTGAATATTAATTTTGCCGTGGGTCCCATGTCATACATTTACGGTACGAAAAAGAACCTCAAGCCTGAAAGAAGAGGCCTCTGAGCAAAATTTGTCGGCCGTTTCATACCATGAATAGAATAGGACGCTGATGACCTGAGATGTTAAAGAGAGTCTGTAAATGAACAAAAGAAAAACGATAAAAAAAGAATACTCATATAATATTAACTACTAAAAATTGTCTTTAAGACCTGTGTATGAAGTGTCTTATGTAAGCTATTGTAAACTTTTGTTTAAGAAATTAAAAATTTTGACTGGGTTATCTTTATTTTAGAATTAGTATTTTAGCCATTGATAATATTCTTATCTTTCCTAAATATAAAAAAAATATAATTAGTATTAGATGAAAGTTTTTAAATTTCGGTTTTGAAAAATACTCCTAATGGTTAGAATTCTCTAAATTTCAAAAACTGTTTCTCCTATTTTATTTAAATGGTATATATCTAATTGTTGATGCCAATAGAATACTTTTTAAACTTTGGGTAAAACCCCACTTTAATAATCTGATTTCACTGATTTTCAGAAAGAATTTTTCCTAATTAATTTCAGTGGCAAACACCGAATTTTTTTCAATTTTTTAATTGCGGCCTCTAGAACATTTTAAAATTTCGCTTTAACCTCTGTTTTAAAGCTTTTAAAGTATACCTCCTCTCTAAATAACCCCATTGCCATGATTTTCGAATACCATCTTTATCAATTTATTTTAAAGAAATACACAGTTTCGTTGATAAAAAAACAAAAATTCTGGCCTCTAGAGCGATTTAAATTTTTTTTAATTGTTTAGGTTAACCCTCACCTACAATGGTTCGTTAGCTGGCTAACGAACTTGACGAATCGTTTGTTAATTGATAGTTTATGTCGAGTTTCGTTGAGAAAGAGCAAAAATTGCCACTACTAGAGCTTTAACGGACGCGCGCGCACAATCATATTGACATTTTCGGTGCCTAGCAGGTAGAATCGATGGATATTTGAAGAAAATTTGCAAAAATCGCCTCATGGGTACAATAATTCGGAATTCGCTAAAGCATTCAAAAGTCTACACGTCTCCGTGACAACAAATGGCTACCATATTATTTTGCGGCAAGCAAATATAAAGGTTTTATTTATAATTTTTGTCCCTGAATGTAGGCTTTTGTATGTGTGTGAACAATGTTTTGTTTTTGTATTCAAGACCTATGTTGCCCAAAAAGTGCGTTATTTTTTTCGAAACACTCTCATATATTTACGTGTATGTTGTTTAAATCAAATTTCTTTTAAAGAGTTGATTATTCAGATTTGCAAATTTTAAAATGAAAACGCGGTATGAGTAACATAACAGATTTTTTTATCGTGCCAATCTTATTAACAGCGGAGCAACTGAGAAAGATTTCAACCTGTAGGGTGCCGTTCTCAAACCCTCGTTCGGGGCAACGAAGATCGACTCCAATAAAAGCTGTTGCCATGACTACAAAAACCGATAAAGCTGCGATGTTATTGCATTTCCATGTCGGTGTTTTCGTTATTAGGTCCCGCTTATAAATGGTTTGCTGAAACAGTCATTTAGAAATGTCACAGTACCGTCATTACGAGTACACAGTCATCAGTCGTTCCATTCTTTTCATATTTACAACAGTTTAATCTCACTGCAATGCTACCTGCACGATTATTGATCCTCCCTTTCTCTGAGCGTGCGTGATAAATTTCAATTTGCTTTTTCGGCAGATCGAAGGTGATGAGATTAGAGTCAAAACCGCGTTGACGATGGTTACGTGTCTTACAGTCTATCCCAAATTCTGAACAAAGTAATATCTTTAGTATTAAATATAGTTTCCATTGTCATTCAGGAACTTCTTCCAAAGAGGGGGGCTACGAATTACACCGGCAAATGTTCGCAACTTCTGTCCTTCCTGGAAATCCGCGAGACATATTTGCATCATTTACAGTCAGCAACATCTGTTGCTTGGCATATTTTCCGTATCGCTGCAGTGACATTGTTCCCCAGATGAAATTCATAGATCATGAAAACTCGTGTAATTATCTTCGGGGTGCTGATGATTGACCGCCTTCTTGGTTGTTTTGTTGTTTTATTTACGGACGCTCTTTAACATCTCAGATCATCACGTCCTATTCAAATCAGGGCGTGAAACGAACGGCAAATTTGTTCAGAGACCTCTTCTTTCAGGTTTGACATTCTTTTACTTGCCGTACAAAATACGACAACGGACCCACGGCTTTACTTCCCTTCCGAAGGAAGCCATACTGAGGATTTTTACGCCCGAAAAATCAATCGACCCTGACCCGGATTGAACCCGCGAGCTTGGGTTTAGAAGGCAACTGTGATTACCACTAGACCACCAGGATGACGCGCTTCTCAAAACACTAAGAAGCCTGTCTAATTTTGAACATATATCTGAAGACTGGCAACAGGCTCCTTACATCCAATGGGGACTTTTTTAAAAAAGATCGTCAAAATTATGCGTATGATCATTCTTTTTTATAAGATAAGTATTGAGACATGAAACATTGCCTACCCATAGGGAAAGCATTGCTGCAGATTCGAAATTGTTGAGGTATTGTAGCAGGCACAGCTCTGCTGGGTTATTAATTTTCCTGCATTTTATTTTTAAGTCTGGAAAGCGTAAACCTTCTTATAAGTGCAATGGAGATTGAGATAGAGCATTTTCATGCAATGATCTTGTACGGTTTCAAAAGTGACTTAAATAAAACGAAATCACTTGAGTGTCCAAGGGGGCTTTCAAGGACATTTGAAATTTGTCAGTGCTGCTGTGTTTCGCCGGTTTGGAGAATCAAAGAGGAGGCAGCAATCTCTTAAAGATGAAGAGAAGAGTGGCAGACCAACAACAGTAGTGACTGAATCTAGTGTCTCTCGTACAGCCCTAGTACATGTAAAGTTCCAACCCCGCCAGGACCGTCCTCCCTGACAAGTTTTTTTCTAGGTTTTCCTAAGTCCTCATAATTGCAAATGCCGGGGAGGTACCTAAATTTATGCCTGCTTCCTTCCCTAAAAATACTTTCCCAATTTATCATTTCATCTCACGTATCGTCAGTGTCCACCGCCTGTAGTGCCTCAGTAGTAAAAACGGGCGTTAAACAACATTCATTCTAAAATGCACATAATTCACATGAATATATTTTCTATCATATTGTTAATACTCAAATTATGAAATGAGTGAAAGGGCTAAAATGTTTGACAATAAGATAACAGTTATGATATAAGTTTGGTCATTTAGAACATAATCGTTAGCTTTTAGCTCTTATATGTAAACAGTTGGTTTTCATTTGAAAAAATAATCGAGCAAATCTTATGAGTGTGCGAGGCCAAGTCATAAGTCATACCAAATATTTTTTTGTTCTCGTCACAGCACCAAAAATCTAAGATATCCGATTGAAAGTGTGCGGAATGTACTTTCGAATGAAGCCAGCAGATGGTGTACGTGATCAGAGCTGTGTATCTCTGCACGTTATAAGTTCAGTTGGTGAACGACAGTATTCAGGAATGGGGGACACGAAGAGTGAACAACGTGCATATGTGAAAGTGGAATTTTTCTGCGGCAGGAATGCATAAGAATGACACTCAGGATGACTATGACTTTTGTTGGTGAAGTTTTTATGTTTGCGTGTGATCCAGGGTGACGCCATTCACTGGACTGTCGCTTGAGTTCTGGTTTATAGGCCCCTGGTCATGTTTCATTAATTGCAATGATGCGATTCAACATGACATGCCCCCTTCCTCCTGAAATCTCGCCAGATTGATGCGACATGTTCGCAGCGGGTCCACTTCTGTACCTCACTTAGTTGACGTGACATCCACTTTGCACACATTTTCCGCATGTCCAGGGCCTCATGTAAAATGCGGTGTACCTTTTGTTGTTCTAATTCCGCAAGTGTTCAGCGCCTATCATCACGTAAGCAATCTTCCACGATCACCCTTGCTCGACAAATCGGCAGTCGACACTCTGCCCCTTTTGAAGATCTCTGTATACCTCGGCACTCTTCGGTAGGATAGCGCCCGGGGACCTGGTGCTTCCCAGCTGTGTGTGTATGGGGCATTCTCATGCACTCCAGCCATTACTGACCACCGTCACTCATTTCGGGGATTGCCGAGACACGCAGTTATACTCACACACACCATCTGGTGGCTTCATTCGAAAGTACGTTGCATACACTTTAACCGTATATCTTAGTTTTTTCGTGTTTTTCCTTGTTTGCGAGAAAGAAAAGATTTGTCTTACCTCTCATATTTGAAAGTATTTGGGAATGTAAATTACTGGTTACAAGTTAAAATGTATATAACTATAATACAAATGACATTTATCGTAAGGTACAAACACTTTTCATAATACTAATGCTTTACGATCACATGCAGTGTTTTTATTGTTCGTTTTGTGCTCCATATCTGAGTGTACTGTGAGATCAGGTTTGACCGTTTCTCAGCGGCCTATGTTTCACAATCAATACTTTTATCCAAATTAGTAATTTACGTTCATTTGGGAAATATCGGTTCTTTAAATAATAATGAAACAAAATAATCGATAATATTTCATCCCAATATCCCATTCTTCATTATAACTCACCACATTTATTTGAATCGAAAGTTTCAAGCATGCCTGTATTTTTATTGCAACAGAAGGTTAAAGGTTCCACCTCCACAATAAACATCCACGCATGCGTAACAAGAAATTTATACGTGAGCAGCACAAAAAGACCAGTCTAAAATTACCTCATGCTTGAATTTAGCTGGAATAACTGAGCTTGGAGGTGGCGTGTTTGGCCAGGTGCTTCATTTTCCCATTGCGGACTGTAAGGTAGTTGCTATCCCCTTCAAAGGGGTTGGGATACCGATAACAAAGAGGTGATGAACCATTGCTGTAGACTACACCATAGCCCTTATCAGAATGTAAATGTTAAAAAACAAGGGTTTACTGGGCGGCAGAAAAGTATACAGTAGGAAGGATAGGAATATGGGGTTACAGAAGTATTTTTACTGCACTACATGAGTCAACATTAAATTCATGTTAGTCTTGGATTGCGAAACTTGTTTATGACGTGCTGGATATAAGCACTCTTGAACATTACTGGTTACTTTTGCTAGGTGTGTCTGATGTTCACTGCAGTGTTTGTGTGTTGAAGCCTACTGGATGGTAATGAAATACCGAATGCTTGTCTTGAAATTAGAGGCAACTTATGGTTCCAACATGACAACGCCCCTGCACATTTTTCATTTGCAGCTCGATATCACCTAAACAGGACATTTGGTGACAGATGGATTGGGTGAGGTGGACTAGCTCGGTGACCTCCATGGTCGCCTAACTTGATTTTTTTTTTTTTTTGTACTGTGAAAAGCATAATTTATGAAACACAAGTTGAGGATCTGCAAGACTTGGTAGGTAGTACGGCAACAGTGCTTTAGACTACTTCTGGTTTATTTCACAGAACACGCCGATTCTTGTCACACCGCTATGTTGTTTGCCAGAATGGCATTGGTAATCATATTGAACTTCAATATGTATGTTGACATTAATTAAGAAATGAGAATCGTAAGATTTTTATATATATTTGACATTTCTCTGTAACTGTACATTAAGAAGCAAAAGCGTTTGATTTTCTCCATTCAGCATTGATAAGATTTCATGTACAGTACGTCAATTAAGTAAGGGCATGGAATGTCTAGTTTCTCAATGTGTACGCATTAGTTAGGACAGCACGTACATACTTGTGTGAGTTTCATTTCATTTTGACTGCCAAATGAAGATGTTTCATAATTTCAGATTTCAATAATGATCATGCAGCGCTCTTATAATTATACGACATCTGTGACTCCATGTTCCTAACCTCAAAATGCTTAGCTTGGTACTTTTCTACACAAATAACAAGTTAAAAATACTAATTTTGAAAAAAAAAATATTGAGCATTCCTTCACCGAGATATATATTCACATTGTCCAATTTTTTCAATGTGTCCAAAATAAGTTTTTGTCAACTCTGCGAAAAAGCCACTGTGTAATAACATTTCATTTTTTCCTCATAAAATAGGTAATTTTACACACATTTTTCAAGCGTCCGCGTCCAAAAAGTTAAGTCTTAGGGAACAAAAAAAAAAAATATCCAAATGATCAGCATGGGTACGGTTTTGTGATCAGCCAACTTTTCTTCTTTATATCGTATCCAATGCTCAATTCTGGATATGAGCTGCAGTTACAGAAATGTGCGGTTATTCTTAGTTCAGTACGAGAGCAGTTCAGAAAGATTTACAGCCGTAGTTTTTGTACCTTATTTATTATACACCATGGTTCAACGCACATGGGATCTCTTAATATACTCCCAACTAACGTCAAAGCAGCGTTGCCTTCCTGGTATCTTCATTACGGCGTAGCAAAACCATTTTAGGACAGCTGCCTGAATTATTAACTTGTAGTGTGTCCATATTATCGAATGAGGAATAATCAAACACTGCGAAATCTGGTGAATATGGTGGGTGCGGTACAACAATAAGCTCCAGCCATTGCAACTTTCTTGCGTGGAGCCGAGCATTGTCATGTTGGAGGAATACTCCTGTCGACCACTGTCTCTTTCGTCATTACTGAGCTGTGCAAGAGGCTCGCTGTTGAAATCGTTTCTTGCAAAAGCCAGTCCGTTAGCAGTATGCCTGCAGTGTTACCCCACCCAAATGTGAAGGTTGTGCGGCCGAGGCCTGTCTGACATTCAGTACATCAAAGGTTATGCTCCAATCAGTCATAATCAATTCAGACACAGCCGGAATGTTCCTGTGAGACGACGAGGTTGACGGACGGCCACTACGCGTATCTTAGTGTGCAGATTTCGTGCCGCTGGCGAACCCATTGACTCATTGTAAACCGTCTGCTGTGAAGCTGACCACATTCCGCAGTTAAACGTCTGATTTCTGCACTTTTGCCCTTTCTTTCCACAAAAAACACGCGGTCATTACTACATGAAAAGAAAGAAACGTTGTCCTTTATTGTGGCTGTGGCATGTCCAGCCGCCGAGACGGAAAACTTTGTGCAGGCGGTAAGGAGGAGTTCTGGAACCTCTGTATTACTATACATTTACATAACGAAATAATTTAATTCATATTCTTTTGTAATACGAACGACAAAAATTATTTTTGTCACAGATTAAATCTTTATAATCTTCCAGTCACAGAAATCTTCGGAAACTTTTCTTGCGGAATGTAGATATATAGACATGAGCACCAAATCACATGCAAAGAGAAGATAACTAGAAATGACTGCTACTTAAGTATAGAGCAGCGGTTTCCAAACTGATTCTATCTGGGGAGTCGCGATGAACCTTTGGGAAATTACTTTTATTTACGAACTTATCTTTTTTTAAGAATGTTTAACAAACTATTTCATTATGATTATTTTGACCAGGTATACAGCAGCGCAACAATGGCTATTGTGGTTGAATAGATGTCGCATTGTTGAAGCGTGCGCGCATACTTGCAAATTAATGAATATTAAACAGGAGAGTGTATGGACAGTTTCATTCGTCGTGCATGCAAGAGTATGGAAATAGCTGGTACACAGCATTGTTGCTGAAGCATTCAAAACGCTGTTATTAAAACGTTAATCAGATGTAACTAATGTCAATTAAAGGTGGCCTGGTGTGAGGTTCGCCTTTTTATGATCACTCGAATTCGCTTGAAGTTTTCCGCATCCATTTCTGTGCGTGAGACCAATATAGAAATAGATAATTACATAATATTTTAAAATTTAAAAATTAAATGGATATAAAAAGTGTTAAAATGGGGGTTAGTTACCCTTTTTGGACATTTTAGGCGCTATCAGCTTATGATCAGTTTTGTTTTCACCCGAGTGCTTTGCCCGTGGGCGAGCGCGCCGCTTGTTAACCTGTCAACCGTCCAGCCGGGTCTCGGTGATTAGAACAATAAAAAAATTTAAGAGGATCATCACTTACCATATTATCAAATGAGATGTTAAAACTACCCGTCTTCATTCTCCACACTTTTTTTTTTTAGTCAGTTCTTTAAGAAATTATTTAACACTCACTGTAGATCATTTTGAGAAACCCGAACAATTTCCTGACGAAATCTTTACGGTGTGCGGGTAAGGCATGCACACGGCAGTTTTCAATTTATCTCAAAGACAATCGCAGGCTGTTAATTTGCACATACCCATGTAAAATTCCTACTTGTTGTGACGACGAAGAGATTCTCTAGGGGGATTTTCTAAACGAATGCCGATGTCATGCAACCTTTCTACTGTAAAAACCCTAAAATGCTTTTTATGGTGTCTTAAGCTGAACACTTTTCAATTTTCTGATATTTATTATACAGATTATAGACTGTTTTATGATCTGGAGCGTCTATACCCGGGAATTTTGCTTGAAACATTCTTAGAACTTTACGAGCTGACTGAGGTAACATGAAATGTACATAAAGACACGCTGTGCCTTTGTAAACACACGAGACATAAAACATCTTTATGTATACCATCGAACGACACAACACACACCCGGGAACAGCTTTGCTACGATTGCGACAGATAGCAAGATCAACATGTGAAAGTATCACTGATCACATAGTAAGTGCTTTCATTAGGCCTGCCTGATCTTTATTTATTCGTAAACACCTGCAGTTATTTCCTACATCCCTTTAAAGGAACTAAATAAGCATTTGCCTTAAAAACCAAGGTCTACGAACATGACAACGATAAAAACAGTAACATAATTTTTTTAAAAAAAAATAAATAAACGGACTGTCACTAAATCCAATGTCTTATTGGAAATTTCTTCATTTTTTTAATTCGAGATAACACCATTTTTTTTGCAAAAAAAATATTGATTAATATAATGAACATGCCAAAATAAAGAAAATAATGCAGCAAGTGTAGTGAGAAAAATGCTGAAATAATAGTTGAGAATTCATACTGACTCTGTGTTATTAAATTCCATCTAGAGATGTGCTTTCAGCCAATTAAAAACGGGATAGCAAAAAAAATAACAAACAGACGTTGCACAGGGAAGCTCATTTTCTGGCATTAATGGTAAGGTGGGTAATGTAATTAGTACAAATGTGCCGGGATAATGTGGTGAAACAGTTTCCCAGATAACCGTGAACAGAGAATCTCCTGCGAATCCAGGACGGGCATTAACTCTCTGGAGACTTAATTGTTTATTCTTGCTTACTGCTTCTTTGTGGATTAAAATGAAGGAAGAAAAAATATTTACATCCACAAAGGGTTGTCAGCTCTAACATGCATTAATTGATATTAAAACCACTTCAATGTATTAAAATAATCACATATTGTACACAGAGCGTGTCCGGAAAATATCTGGGTTTTTTTAAACAGCAGGTAATCGATATAAGCACTTATCTTGAACGTTAGTGCTTTAATTTTCTCCGCATTGACTGCCACTTTTCTTTTTGAAGGAAAGCAAACGACAAAAAATGAGGGAGTTACAATGAGAGGGAGAAAAGAAGTACTGGATTTAGGGATGAAGTTGCTGGGAAGCTGAGTGTTTGCACCCCCGAATTCAAGGTGAAGGATGATTCAGATGCCGAAACCCAGATAAGATCTTTGTTGCTCGCATTGTGAACGGCCAAGATAACTATGCAGTGCCTCGGAACACCAGCAAAGACAGACCTATGTGTCATTTTGTTGACTTGGCTGGGACAGTTGACAACTGGAGTTGCTGGTGAAAGCTCGGAGACTGAGTTGTCAGAGCTGTCAGGTGATTTGGCGGAAGATGCTGCGGTTGTGGTGGCGTAAGTTGAATGGTCGACTTCGAAATAGTGTGAGTTGTGCAGTAAGGTCCCCCTTAATTGGGGGAGGGCTTCGGTCGCTGCCCTTCATATGTTTCGGTACGAGTTCTGCGGACCTGAGCCCCCATGGCACTTCTTATGTTACTAGAAAAACACAGGACTGGCCATTTAAGCTTCCCTTCTGGGAGTGTCCGGATAGGTTGGTCTCTACGCGGCATGTGGTTCCGTAACTCATGGGAAACTCAGTATCTGTGGCTCAAAGAAGTGTATCTTGCTGACAGGGGTTAAGTCCTCAAGCGCTGTTCGTTGCAGGGAGGGTGGTGTACGATATGCGCTGAAGGTCGACTGTTAGGTTGGTGGTGATTGTTTTCATGTTCGGCAGGGCTAGCTTGAGGTTGGTGTGGCAAAACTGAAGAATTCATTGACTGGGCTTGGTCTGTAAAGTGCTCCTTGCTTTTACACAAAACGCAGAATCTGCGTAGGCGGGTTAGGTCGTGAGATGCACACTAGCAAGAAAGCTCACAGGCAGTTTAGTTCCCTTTGCAGTCCGTCAATTGTTGCCAACATCAAAATCAGATCATCCGCATTGTGGAGAGGTGGTATGCAAATGCCTCCTATATTCGGCGCAGTAGCTTTTGCAACACACATTTTATCCGGTAGTTTTCTAATTCTACAACGATCTACTTGTAAAGTAAGTGATTACCAATTTCTTTCAATAGTCCTCGTTCTTTTAATGGATGGTCACCAAGAAAGAAGAATACGCTTGGCTTCAAGATCAAACTGGTAGATGCAAGATTCATCTCTCTTCAAAATGTCAAACTCTAGTTGTTGAAACTTTGAAGCATTTCACTCTTCAGGGTTTCTTCCTTTCGGTTAAGCTTGAAGCACCCAACGTTGAACAATCATTTTCATTCCTAGAAGTGTATGAACATCCTTTAAACAAACTATAATTCTTGTAATTCAACTTTAAATGTTCTGTGATCTTCAGAGCCCGGAAGTTAGGCAAAATACTTTTTCTCTGTCAAATAGAAAGGAACATATTCATACGTCTAGGGTCGGTGTAGCCAGTTTTTATTTTGCCTATTTTAAGGTTTAATTTTTTTGTCTTTCCCCCCACCTGTTTTGGATCGTTCTGTATTTTTCTTGTGATGATTGTCTTGTGTATTTTAAAAAGCACATAAAGAATTTGAATATATTGAAGTGAAAAAAAAATTTAAATACATCTATTGATAATCTTTTTATCCATTTGTTTCTTTTCAAGCAGTTAAAAAATTTTTCTCCACCCATTCACTTAAGCTCTTTAAATAGCAGAACTTTCGTTAGTGAAAGGAACGCACGGTTACCTCGTGCATACGAACACCAGGAAATAGAGAGGGTGAGGGAAGTACTGAAGTTTTGAATAGTCCTGGCCAATAACCTTGTATCGATCTCGAGGTAATTCTAGGAAATTTGTAGTGGGGTAACTTTTCAGCTGCATAAAAGTAACAAACAATTGCAACCGAGAAAGATGAGAGCGGTATAGTTATGCAATAAACCGTGCCTACAGTGTGTTCAGTACGGAAGTAAGAGAGATACTAACTTTTTTTTTTTCATTGATTTATTTATGGACGCTCTTTAACATCTCAGGTGACCAGCGTCCCATTCAACTCAGGGCGTGAAACGGCAGACTAATTTCGCTCAGAGGCCTCTCTTTCAGGCTTGAGATTCTTTTTCGTGCCGTAAATGTACGACACGGGACCCACGGCTTTACTTCCCTTCCGAAGGAAGTCATGCTTAGGATTTTTACGCCCGAAAATATCCATCGGTCCTGGCCGGGTTCGAACCCGCGATCTTGGGTATAGGAGGCAAATATGGTAACCACTACACCACCAGGACCGACGAGGGGCTAACCTCATTCATCTATGAACGCATAAACAGAAAATGAACTCGACCAGAAACCACTGTCCATCTGAAGCATCTAAAATATCCATTTCATTAATAATGAGTAATATTATTCTCTGCTTTTACCTTTAATAATTGTGTATTTTAATTATATTTCTGCCTATTTTCAGTAGCTTTTTGCCTACCTATTTTAACCAAAATCTCTACACATTTTTGCCTTTGGAGGCTGTCATCTCCGCTTAAATTCGAACGAAATAACGTTGCATGTGAAGGAGAAGTTGTTCAAAAGATGTTCATGTGACTTATCATATTTAAGTCACTTTCAAAGCCATATAAAATAATCTTTTTCCAATCTCTCTTTCGATTCCGGTAGCCTTACTCAGTACGTAAAAATCCCACAAGCTTCGTTCGGTCTTTGAACCGCTCTGACAATTATGACTAGGAAGATTTCCAATATGCAAGAATGGCTAATTTCCGCTTTGCAACAGCTTCTAACCCCAGAGGTGTGTCTGACCCTCGTAGAATCCGGAAATTATATGCGCAAAGAGATGACAGTGCTTTTGTATCAAATGGGGGAGTTTTGGCATCAGACAAGATACATCATTGTGTATCTTAAAGCGCGAGGAACAGTTTTATCCCATATCCTGCCTATTACATCATGTGAAGCTACTATATCTGTCACTTCCGAACCATCTAGTACACTAAACGTTTGTATTTTACTGTTGCAAGAGCCTCATGCAAATTTTATGTACGGGAAAACAGCTTTCCTGTATTCCATGGAATAAATTATGATTCTGGAGGATAAATTGATAATGGCTTTGAAATTATAAATGTTGTAGCACGCCATTAAAACTGTTATTTACATTCGTCATTAAAACTGTAATTATCTACAGAGTGGGATAACCAAATATGGAGCTCATTACTGATTCTGTTTTCCTTTTATTTTTTTTAATAAATAAATTTCATTTTATGTAAATTCCAGTTATTCAGTATAATTCACGTAATAACTTAGATTAAACATAGATTTTCCTGAATTAAATGAATTGTTGAATAATACGCCCCCACACTCACTAGATACATGATTTATACAAAGTGATAAATATCCAAGCACACTGCCTGCCTGTGTGTCCGCTATATTTTTGTCAGTTACAGTTAGCTGTTCCGTAAATGAACATGTGAAATAAAAATAGCTTAAGTGTTTCAAAATGGTATTTGTTTCCATAACAATAATGCTAGGAACATTAATTTTGTTATTGATTTGTTTTATTTGAGGACGCTCTTTAACATCTCAGATCATCAGCATCCCATTCAATTCAGGACGTGAAACGGTCGATAAATTTTGCTCAGATGCCTCTTCTTTCAGGTTTGAGATTCTTTTACTTGCCGTAAATGTACGACACGGGATCCACGGCTTTACTTCCCTTCCGAAGGAAGCCGTACTTAGGATTCTCGCCGGGATTGTACCCGCGATCTTGGATCAGAAACATTAAGTATTTCAATATTAGACTGAAAGGCAGAAGAATGGTGAAGTTACATTTGTAGACACGTATCTTAATATTAACTCAACATTTTTATTTAAATATTGCATATCTTGTGCTTTCAATGTTTTTCTTGTCAGATAAATTAAAAATTTATTAGCAACATTATTTCAGTTCTCAATAAAAATGTGCCCTTTTGATGCAATGTGCCTGTCTCTGCGTTCCTGCAAATGTTCAAAGTCATACTTGGCCGCCTTCAGACCGCCTCCACCACTTCGTCTGATGATGGAAAATGCCTTTCTAGTAGGTGCTTTTTTAGTTTTCAGAAAAGAAAAATGTCAACTTGGGCTAAATTGGTCTATAGGGCGGGCGACAACATGCTTCAAATTGATTTTTGTGACATTTTCAGTTTGTTGTCGACAAAAGTGACATTTTGCATGTTATACTGCCTTGCAGAGTTTTCAAGACATCCGTTATTCTTTTGCTACAGTTACGATATACCGGTAAACCATTCCTTAAATATCAAAAATTTTCCTCTCTCAGGATCGAAATAATGTAGCCTCTCACCCTAGGGATTTCCTGTAACATCTTCAACTGTACGCGAAAGTCCTTGTGTTCCGGGACCACCATGCACAAACACGTTTCATATGCAACATATCAGAAAATGTCAAAATATCTGAAAGTGTTCTTAATGTTATCAGACCAACCTCTCTCCCAATGACTGCACCGGTGTTGATGTTTTCTTCCGTTAGGGCACAAACTGCGGCTCTGGGTTCAACTTCTTTTAAAATTGTCTCCCCTCTTTAAACATTTTAAACCATTTTTGAGTTGTACAGCGGGGAGAACAAGTCATCTAATATTTCATAGACCTCAGCTGAAGATTTATTGAGACGAAAGTAGAATTTCAGAGCAGCACATTGTTCGTCCCGTATTACCTGCATTTTGCTTTAGGGGTAACTGAACATGTCTCAACTTGCACGCCTCTCATAGACGATAACCGGAAGTGACAACAATAAAACTAGGTGAACATTGCGCATTAAGTTAACAAAATGTTGAAAATTAAATTTTAGCACGAAAATTTGTGCCTTTAAAAAATTACCATTCTTTATTGGATATTTGATAATTAAAATTTAGATTTTCCATAACACGAGTAAAATTTTTTTTACTAAAGAGAAGGTTTTAGATATCAAACACACAAATTTTCATTTTAGCTCTTATAAAAACGCAGAAAATGTGAAAACTTGTACAAACTTTTAAATGTCAAAGTATTTTGTGCTCCTTTAAATGCTCAACATTTAGTACTTTTATTATATCCTAATTCAAACAACAACAACCCAGGTGGTCAGCAATGATAGAAAAAAGTCTTTAACGTAGGAACTATGTTCCTTAGGAAGTTGTGTAACTGTAAAAAAAAGAATATAAAATCCGAATTATGGCCGCCGTATTGATTAATGAAATGAAACAAGTTATGACATTACAAGTTAATTGGCATTACAAACTCTAAAGCAAACTAATAAACGAAAAACTGAACTATAATACATCATTTAACTAGGTTACCCTATTTTTTTCCTTCAAAATCTCTTGAAAATGCATAGTAAAACTACTCAGAATTCTTGCAATCTATAAGCATTAAAAAAAGGTATCACATTTTAGAATTATTATTATTATTATTATTATTATTATTATTATTATTATTATTATTATTATTATTGAGAATAAAGAACAAAAATTAGTGTTATAATATTAATTAAACAAAATATGTAAATAAGGGTATACTACGTGGGTACTTTGTAACATTTTTAAATGTAACCATGTTTATGAACTGAGCCCTTGATATCATCTTTACATTCACTAAAATAGAGAGAAATAACAGAAAGTTTCCAGTTACATTGTGTATTTAAGATGATGTTCATATGTTTCAATAAAACAAAAACATGTCACTATTTAAAATAATTACAATGTACGAAGTAAATAAAAACAATCGAAAGTTTCATCTATTTTCAGTGGCTTTGAAATTTAATTTAAATGTTATTAACATGTAACGTAAACGTTTTCTGAATATTATTACAGAGCGCTCTTAAATACAAATATAATTCTCAAACACGCGTATTAGATTAATATTTTACAGCTGCTATCTTCACGACGATACTTTTGTTAAATATAAAACATGTGCATCGTTATAAATACAGTTTATATGCTGAATTAATTTGTCATTTTATTTTGAAATGATTGAGATAAAGTTTAATGCTAGAGCGTTCTTTAACGTTCTCTATTCAGATATACTGCTACTCTAACGGTCCGGTTACCCTAATTTCCAGTAAATATTTTTCTTACTTTATTTAAATGGTGCCCCGATATCCCTGAATTACGGGAACTATTTTCTTATTTTATTTAAATGGCAATGCACAGTTTCGTTCCTATAAAACCAATATTGGTGCCGCTAGGACGGTTTTTAAATTTTGGATTGCAGGTTTACCTCGCTTCTATATCACCTGATTTCACTGGTTGTTAGAAACTATTATTCCTCTTTTACTTCAATTGTTTCCTTATAAAAATTTAAATTTGCTGCCACTACAGCGATTATCAAATTTCGCTTTAATCCCTATTCTTTACATTTCGGTTTTCATGTATAGCCCCCACTCATAATGACCCAATTTCCCGGATTTTCAGAAACTATTTTTCTTATTTAATTTAAATTGTACATACAGCGTTTTGTTGCAAAACACCTTGCTACCGCTAGAGCGATTTTTAAACTTTGGGTTTTAGGGAAACACCCGTTTCATTTTTGCTGATTTTCGGAAACTATTTTTTATTAATTTATTTTTTGACATATACCGAGTTTTGTTGATAAGAAATATTACGGCCACTAAAGCAACTTGAAATGTTCGCGCTTTAAATTAACCACCTCCCCAATGGTTCAATTTTTCTGGTTAACGAACTCAAATTGTTTGTTAATTGGTGCTTATATGCCGAGTTTCTTTGGATATAAACAAACAAAGTAGGATCGAGGGGATTTGAAGAAAAGTTTCAAAAATCTTTTCATGGGTACCACCGTAATATTCCTTCGGAATTTGCTTATGTTTACAGCAATTAAGTCGTGTGAAAACGTTTCATAACGTAGCGGTACAATTGTTGGGGTTGAGGGAATGAAACAGAAAATATAATCAACATTGGCTATGAATTTCCCCCTGAACATTTTTTTTTCTTTTAATTAAATTTATTTTAAATAGGCGGTTATTGAGATTGGTAAGTTTTGAAGTGAAAACTGTGTATTTTTGAATGTGTGCAGTCTTCTGACTTGTGGGCTTGTCGCGTCGCAGAGTTTTATTTGACTCATCTTTTCACTACAGAAAGTCAGCCGAGAGGAAACACTTTGGGCTGTGCGGTAGAGGCAACCTTTAAGACGGGTCATGACCTGGTATTTTCGCTGACTGGCGCATCGCTTAATCTTTTTGCTACATCGCCTGTCTGAATCAACCAGCTCTTCATGGCTTCGATTCACCTCAGGCTATATTTGCTGAAAGGATCGACCGTGTAAGCTTATCCCCTTGCAGTGAAACGTTCACTTTTATTGAAAAATGTTACCAGAAATACTTCAGAAATAAAATCTGCCTGAAATTAGAAACGCTAGTGGAATTATTGCTGCTGTGTATATCTAAAATGTTTATGTTCACTTTTCTTGAAGATTAATGCGCTTCTACCAGCGATACTGCTATCCTTTCTGCAACGTCCTGGAAAAATAGTTGTCAACCTGTGCATACCACTTGCTTACAGCCTTCACAACTTCATAATCTAATAAAATTTCCCTCCCTGAAAGTTTCCCTTCAACTAATTGCAACAACCTAAAGGCATTGTTCCAAACTCTCAAAAATACAAGTGGATTTACATTTTAATTAGGGAGACTGGAAAAAGCTGTGAATCCTTTTGCATTATTGATAATAAGTACGTGTCTGCGATCAGTTTTGTTTTTCCCGGAATGTTTTGCCTATGGGCTGTTATTGAGGTCCAAATTGTTTCGCTTCAAACTTGTTAAACTTAGATGCGAAAATGGAGTCTTCAATAAAAGCTCCATTTAAACAGAAATGCTTTTTTTTTTTTTTTTTTTTTTTTTTTTTTTTTTTTTTTTTAACACAGTGAAAGTCAACTTTCCACTGAAAACAGTAAGGAAGTCACCAAAATTCAAACAAAGTGTGAAAACAACCCCTAGTCAGTTATGCGTGGTTTCAGTAACACCTCAAAATCTTGCTTCTTAATAAAAGAGAGAATACCGAGCTCTGACCTTGTGTCGTTTTCCTGCTGGCACAAGAGAACGAAGAAATAGTCATGAGAACGGCTAACCCATCTTGTAGGAAGACATATATAAGATCTTGTAAATTTTTGCTGGCCCATGAAAGTATAATTTTAAACAGTAAAATTTTCCGGACTGGGCCATTAGCTTCCTATTGGAGGGCCCGCTATCGCTACTGCATTACAGAGGAAATGCGCTTATTGCATAAGATGCTACTAAGAATTAACCGGTTATATATCGCTGTTTTCAAGTATTTTTTTTTTTTAATGTTTACCAGGATAAGAGAAATTAGTAAATAATTATGACATTTTCTTTGGAGGGTGGGGGCCTTATTGAGCCACCGTCCCTGGTTCAAGTACTGCCAACTATGCATTATTTATGAAATTACAACACAATCATGACGAAATGCAACAAAAATGCAATTGTGCATACGACGTTTATACTCATTCTTGCTGCAGAATAAAAATTCGAGAGTTAGTTTCAGAAAGCTTCAACATTTATATAGCTCGGTATCAAAAAGTTGAGCATTTTGAATCAAGAGCAGAGTATATCCCCTACTCTTGACATTATGTAACTCTCTAAGGCAGCAATGCTTTACATCTTTTATCGGTTATCTGGGGCATAGAAGTAATAGCCCCACTTAAGTGTTATTAGAAAAATTTGGCGCACAAACTGTCATAAAGATGTCCATAAACCCGCTCTTTCATGTTCGCCAGCTAAGCCGGAACTTTTTTTCAAATTAGTTTGAAGGCTTAATGTGTGAACTATTGCATTTTATGACCGCTATTTCGCTAACAGTAAAGACAATTTTAAAGTGGGAATAGCTGGCGGATATTACGTAATTTAGCAGCATGGCGGCCAGTGAGTGATTGGTTTTTCCTGTACATGCGTGTCCACTCTGTTCGTGGTAGAGATGATGGAAGTGACCTGCAAAATATGAAAATTGCTCTCTGCTTTTTTTGCTTTTTGTATTTCATTTTTATTAGCAATATAATTCCTATGTCAAGAGGAAGGCATCTGAATGTACAAACTGCTGATGGCGCGATGTAACCTAACCCGTGTTTCATAAACGGTCTGTTTGTGGACTGCAATATTATATATATATATATATATATATATATATATATATATATTAACAGTAATTATAACAGCAGAAAAATTAATAGTAATTATAACAGCAGAAAAGGATAAAACAATAAGAAAAGTCACACTTGAGATCGATATATTTCGGACTCGTGGAGTCCTCTATGGCAAGAAGACAAGTGGCAAGGACTCCAAGAGTCCGAAATATAGCGATCTCAAGTGTGACTTTTTCTTAGTGTTTTATCTTTTTCTGCTGTTATAATTACTGTTAATTTGTTACATTGTTAATAGTGTTACTTTATTTTTATTTATATTTTATATATACACCGTTATTACGCGAATCTAATGCGCACATTTCTGTCCTAACGCAGTATTCCATTTTACTGTGCGCATTAGATTCCAGTGCAAATCCGTTCCATAGTTCGCCAGTAACTTCATTCAAATTTATCGTTTATTACGTCATAATGCATTGCTGCAATTCTCGACTTCGCTACATTTATTGTTGGTTTATTGTTGTATATTGTATAGAGCGTTTGAACGCCAGGCAGTCACGAAATGGAGGACAAAAAGGGAATAACATCTTATAATGCTACTTTCAAACGTAAAGTAATTCTTTATGCTGAAAAAGGGGGTAACTGAAAGGCAGGAAAATGGTTCAATGCAGTTGAGAGCAACGTTCGTTTGTGGTGGCAACAGAAATTGACATTATTTGCAACAAAAGCTAGCAGGAAGAAATTCACTGTCCTCGCAAAGGAAGACATCGTGACATTGAAGAAAAAGTTTTGGGATTGGTACGTGAAAGGAGGAAGAGCTACCAACTTGTGACTAATAACATCATAAGAAATAACTTTTTCTTCTTTGACCTAATTCAACTGTCCCTGGCAACAGCACGAGTGATGGATTTTGTCCTACGTGCTCCAAGATGTTAACAATAGTTCACTTATGTTCTGATCGTTTTATGATCTTATCTCTAAGAAGCCGTAAAATATTATGCGTTTCTAAATTTGCGGTGCGCATTACGTTCGGTTGCGCATTAGATTCGTGTAAATATGGTACTACGTTGAGAGGGCGGTCATATGAATGGTTTCCATGTCTAAAAACTTTAATTGCATCCTGCCTGTGTCGGTCCTGGTGGTGTAGTGGTAACCATACTTGCCTTCTAAACCCAAGATCGCGGGTTCAAACCCGGCCTGGATCGATGGATTTTTTCGGGCGTAAAAATCCTAAGTATGGCTTCCTTCGGAAGGGAAGTAAAGCCGTGGGTACATTTACGGCACGAAAAAGAATCCCAAGCTTGAAAGAAGAGGCCTCTGAGCAAATTTTGTCACCCTAAATTGAATGGGACGTTGATGACCTGAGATGTTAAAGAGCGTCCGCAAATAAGCAAATCAACACCCTGCCTGTCATATCGAATAGTGTGAACGAGAGACTACAATACCCCAGGCTTCTAGAATTTGTGCACACAAGCCACAGGGAATTCATGTGCAGTATATTGCATTTAGATAGAACAAAAACTGAAGGAAACGTTATAATATGCTAACGTTAAAGCTTGCTGTGTAAGGGAAACAACATTACAAAACTAATTTATCATAATATGTTAAATAGGTTTATAAAAGGAAGGTACTTCATGGCGGTAGGTGAGCTTGCGATTTTAACCACGGCATCACTGCACGCTCTGCCACAGAGCGAACGGAACACACATACTAGACAGCATCTCTTTAGTGCATACATATAACACAACCGCTGCTGTGGCTACACAGCCTTGCTGGTTATCTCGTGAACCGCGCGTTGTAATGAGTAGAACTTGTATGAATTTTGCGTTCAGGAGATGACTCATTTTTTTGCCGTGTACATGGAGATTACGTTGATAAATAAAACTATTTTTCAAACCGGTATCTTAGTTGTTTAGAATCTATATTCATTTGTAACCTAATGGCTTATCCACATAGAAATGAACTGATTGGCAGAACGTGTCATTCTTTCAGTTACACAAAAAAAAAATTAACTACATATGTGAATAATATTAATAAATATAATTAAATTAAAATAAAAGCCGAAAAACTGAAGAATAAAATTTCAATCAAAAAGAGTTAACTTAACTTATTTACTTTTAAATTTAAAATAAATGTAGCATATTTTACAATACATTTTGTCAAACTTCCGGTCTTATTCATTTTCCAGTAAAATTAATGAAACATATAACAGACGTTAATCTACTGCAATTATCAGATGCGCACTGTAGCCTGCGTTAAGGGTAGTTTTATTATCAGAACAGTGTTCTTCATGAAACTCTATGTTAAGATTTGTTAGCCTTGCCTTTCTCCTCGTCGCAGTGGACCCCTCCTCTGCACTACCACATTTTTCACAAATCTTTCTTCCTTTGTGTTGCCGGCGCACTGGGTCATTATGTTCAGAACACACCACCAAAATAAGAGGGTGCTTGACAATCCCTCCCCTCGGCTTCTGTGGGGCCACAAATTGCTTCTATACAGAGCTTCGCCAGAAGGACTCAAAGGAAATATTACTTGTGTGATTGCTTTGGACAGATCTTCACTGAGAGACCAATCACGTTCGTTGTATCTCTTCCATCCGTTTGACGGTACCAGTTTGTAAACACTCGATGAATTTTCGCTTGAAAGACTTGCAATATTTTGGCCTCAAGGATGCTCATTAAGCTGGAAATTTATATGCGTATCTCGTGTTTAATATTTATTTTCACGTGGTGAACATCAAGGAAATCTTGCAGATTAAGCTCTTTGGAAGTTGCCAGGAATATTAAACCTGATCTGGATTTTGATATGAATTATCTTTTCAGGAATAAATACATTCGTTCTGAGGAGTTTGAGGCGAAAACCTCATTGCTTTCAAAATTTCCATTTAGTTTTATGTACAATTTCCAAAATTATGTCCGAAAACAGTCACTGCTTCTAATGTTTTGTCACCATGTACGTTTATTAGGTGATTTTAACTTTCACTCAATGAAATTAAAACTACTGGGTCTATCAAAACGGTTTTCCTGATTTCAAAACGTTATAATGCATACATATCAACAGTGTATTAATTTTGCATTAATGAAATACAAGAGGAATTCTCCAAATTTTCCAAATTAAA
Source organism: Metallyticus violacea (assembly GCA_030762175.1). Classification (NCBI taxonomy): domain Eukaryota; kingdom Metazoa; phylum Arthropoda; class Insecta; order Mantodea; family Metallyticidae; genus Metallyticus; species Metallyticus violacea. The sequence continues at coordinate 9,507,719 of CM060845.1, read as the reverse complement.
TCCAAAAACTGCCCCAAAACCCGACTCCGCAGCACATTCGAGCAGCACAAAATTTCTTTGATCGCAGACTCCCTGGATTGACTTTCTTCTAGCGACATTATGCATTTCCAGTAGCCGACGACTTTTGTCCTTCTGTGTTAGTGTCAAGTCCGTGAATCCCAATGTACGCACACCTTTTTCATGTTCAAACCGTTGTGGATAAGATGCACAGGGTTGCGAGGCCGAGGTGTTCCAGTTCATCAAAGTTTATGCGCCTGTCAGCCATAATCAATTGAGAAACAACCCCAGTGCTCCTGGAAGATCGCGATTTTGACAGATCAGGGGTCTATTCCACAAAAGTATGGTTTGATACATACAAGTCCTTGTAAAGTATGGTCTCGTTCCATGAAATAACGTACAACATTTGTAAGTATTAGTAAAAAGTTACAAGTGAAGAAGAGCAAGATGGAGAAACAGCTGTTTGTCACACGTCGCCTTGCCTTTGAATGGCATATGTCCATTCTTAGGGGATTTTTAATGTACAGTGGCGATTATTGTCATTCCTGCTTGTATTTTCTTAGCTAAATGATAATTTAAGTACTTTATTATGTATTTATCGGTATTCAAGTGTAATAATCCACTGTGAGACGATGGACCCTTACACCTACATTTAGGTGTAGCATCACTTTCAGCCGCCGAGAGATGGCAGAAGAATCGAGCTTCCCGAATCCGTTCATTTGATCGTGTGTATTTATTTATATGTTTATATTGCTTCACAATCACGTTCTCATAAGCAAAAAGCTGGGAAAACTTTGTCAAAAGGGATTATTTTAAACGAGTGTGAAGAATGAAAAGAAATTATTTTCTTAGCATGTAGCAAGAACCTTAAAAATACACCAACTACGGGCAGGTATGAAATATGCATTTGTAATAGGAAACGTCAGTTCATAAGCCATACTTTAATTGCACTTAACCTGACTTCATCTTTCTTTATACATATTCTTACTGATCATCACTTTCGCCTAATACTTTGCACATTTAGGTCAACTGTCTATAATAATATAATAAATTTTGTGCTAGTATTTGAAGTTACCAATGTTCCTATACTTGTAGAGAAATTGATACAAATTATCAGTGCCTGACTAATACTAATACTTCTGTGGGACATAACAATGCAAACCACTTGTACACTTGTAAGTATGGAGTTGTAAAGTGCAAGTATATGTATTATATCATATTTTTGTAGATCAGGCCCAAGTACTGACATTCTCACGCATATGCAGATTTCCTGCCTGGTGAACACGTTGACTAATTTGTGCAGGAGCTTCTTGACCACATACCGCAGTTAAACATTATGACGCCTTCCATCCATAAAAATCATGCAATTCAACGGTGTCCTTGATAGTCGTCTTCCATCTTGTCCATGTCTTTCTCTATTTGACAACAAATGAACACTGTCCTTTCGCTACACGCACTACTTATAACACGGCTATTGTGTAACATTTCCTAACGCCCCTTGTATATATTTATTTACGAAAAAATCTACTCATGCCATTTTTCGTAATATATATCGAGCTTTAAACATTCTAAAGATAACTTCATTAACAAATAAATTATTAGAGCAGATAATACAAGTTGTAAATTCACTTAATAGTTTAATAAAGATGCCAAGCATTTTGACAAAGACATTTGTAAGTTGTTCGTGATAGAATAAGGTTAGTTCTATAGAATTTAAAGTGTAATATCGTTTTCTAATTTTAAGCTTTATAGAAAAGAAGGCAAGAGTTAGTTTTGTAATCAGTTTAATGCTGTTATAACTATTATGGTGTTTTGATAAGGCATACAAAGAACATTTTCGGTGTAACTGCGGTGCCGGAGTACATGATCCAATAACAAGAAGGGTTTCTGTTTTGTTCTCGTCTAACTGCATTACTAGCTCTTTACAGACATTTTGGAACTCAACTTTCAGCTTGTTCTTAATTAAACTAATAACACACAAAAAGTATCTCTCTAAAAGCGTTGCTGGTGCCTGAGGTAATGGCTAGCGCTCTAATTAAAACGTATAAAGGACGCGTGAGGGAAGGACTCTAAAGCTAATCAAAAGCCAATACAATTTCTAGTTTTCCGTCAACTGCGATGAGGTTGAAGAAGGTGGTTTTCTTACAACGTAGCAACTTTGGGTGTGTAGCGTTTATACAGGGCGATACTCTCGCCAGACGCCTCTAAATATCGTCTATAAAATACACGTGATTAATAGTAACTTGCATTCCAGCTCAGCCTACCCCGGACCCTGTGGCGCTAACACTAGTGGCTATTTACGAGGGTGGATCCATAAGTTTCCGGCCTCACCGATAAGGATTATCGCCTTCACAAAACCCTTATCTGGTGTCATACCTTATCTGTTAAGTAAATAATTGCAGCTTAACTTCCGCTCCGCTGTGTTAAGTTGTTCAGATATAGTTGCATAAAGGAGGCTATGTGTAGAAGATTGTGACATGTTCAAAATGGAGTTTCGAGCTGCTATTAAGTTCTTTACAAAAGAAGTACTTGCTCCAAAATAAATTAAAAAGCCATTGGACGGCGTATATGGGGAAGCATCCCCCTCATATTCTACCGTAAAAGAATGGGCCGAGAAAACTTTTTCGAATAGGTTGAGAAAGCATTGAAGACGAAGAGCGTGCAGGTCGGCCCTTGAAGGTGCTCACTCCTGAAAACATCGCTCTTGTGCAAGGAGAAATTATGGAAGACCGGCGGTTCAAAGTTACAGAAATAGCAGCAAGGTTGGGCCTTTCTAAAACAACAGTCCTTCGAATTATTCATAAACATTTAAACATGAATATGGTTAGGTACTAGACTTCTTTCCTCAGTCCAAAAGCAGCAACGAGTCATCATCTGTTGTCAGACATTTTTGGAGCTCTGCCGTGGCAACAAGACAGAGAGAACTATACAACTATTGTTACAGTAGATGAAACTATGGTTCCCTTCTATGATCCCTTGTCCAAAAGAGAAGCAATAGAGTGGCAGGCGTAAACCTGGCGAAGCACCGCCTCTAAAGGCCAAGGTCACTCCGTCAACCAAGAAGATCATGGCCACAATCTTTTGGGACTGTGAAGGAATACTATTCATTGACTTCAAGGAGAGGAACACCACAGTAAATGGGGAGTACTATGCTGGCCTACTGCACGAACTACGTGCTTCCATCAAAGAGAAAAGACGAGGAAAGCTGAGTGATGATGCGCGCCTTCTTCACGACAACGCGCCTGTGCACACACCTCTTGTTGCAAATGGAGCTGTGAAGAAATGTGACTTCAAGGAGATCGACCATCCACCCTACAGTCAATATCTAGCCCCTAGTGACCATTTCCTCTTCTCAAAACCCAAGAAGGATCTTCAAGGGAGGAAATTTAAGTGTGACGAAAAAGTGATGGATGCTGTTTATGCCCATTTTGCACACAAGACTTCGATATTTTGGGGAGGGGGAATTGAAATGTTAATTCAAAGATGTGAGAAGTATTGTAATAAAGGGTAACTATATTGAAAATTGAAATATAGATTTTTTCTGTATCATACCTAGAAAGTGGTTAGGCCGGAAACTTATGGACCTATCTTCGTACATGCAAATGGGTACTGGGAAGAATGCGGAGAGGTATTTATTTATCTCGTAACGCCATTTCTTTTAAAATTCACTAAAGCATGGTTTTACTCCTGCTAAAATGGACTTTGTTCCTTACAGTAAACAGAAGCTATTTCAAGGTCAAGATTTCCTTATGAAAGTCACAATATTCTAAAACAGTTGTGCGAATTACAGATTTGTCAAAGTCTTTCAGCTGAACTGATTTTTTCAGTTTTTTGGGGGTTTTACCGGGAGTTGTTATTTTGATGCCTGGTCTTTCAGCTCTTTCGTACTCTGCTAATTGTCCTCAAGGCTTTTTCGCTTCCCCCGACAGCCTCTGCTGCTCGTTCTATGGCTTTTTCTACAGCAGCAGATGCGCTAGTAGAGCTGTTGTTATGAAGTAATATATTTTTAATGCACTATTATTTTTTTGTTTTGTTAAATTTAAACTGAACTAATGGCAAAAATAACATTTATCCGATTTATTCGATTAAGAATAGTGCAGAATAATTATGAAGATTAAAAGAGAAAAAGAGAGAGAGTAACGAGCTAGAAATGGTTTTTATGACGTAATATTCCTTTTTTTATGTTCTATTACTTTATTTATTTATTTTTTAAACTTAAACTAACCTAACCTATGAAAAAGTAACATTTATTGGATTAAGAATATTGTATAAAAAGGGTTATTATGAAGAAATATTATTTAAAAAAAAACATTTATTGTGAGAAAGAAAAAAGTTACCCATGGGGATTCGAACCCAGCACCTTCACTCAATAGCGTCATCTCTAACATCATGAGCTACCAGGGATTCATGTTCGTAGTACCGCCACGGTGGCCGAAGTCGTTAAGGCGCGGACTTGAGAGCGGGAGGTCTGGGGTTCGATTTCCACAAGGACCGTCTTCCCTGATAGGTTTATTTCCATCTTTTCCTCAGTCCTCATAAATGGTAAGTGCCGGGAAGATACCCTAAACTTAGGCCTGGAAAGTTTCCTTCCTTAAAATAATCCTTTCTATTTCATCAGGCTGGTGACAACTAAATTATTGATGATATAAGTATGTTAATTTTTTTTAGCTCTGAGCCTCTTAGCATTGCCTGAAGAACTAAACACTCTATAAATTCTGCAATATATTACTGCAAACATCACTTGTGCTTGCGTTTGCTCTGGGGGCATCCTTAAATACAAGGACTGTTAACTAAAGAATATTCATAATTATTTTTAACAACATATCTCTACTCATTCTCATATTTTTGATGATTATCTCAAAGTATTTCCCGTTGAATGCAGTCCGACATGTTGAAAGCAGTTTTTTGACAAATAATCGCCTGCACGGCCTTCACCAATGCTTCTGGAAATGGAAAATGCCTCCCACGAAAGCGTTTCTTTAATTTGAGAAAAAGGAAAAAAGTGGCACGAGGCATAGGACTCTAGGAGCAATAATTACGACGTGCGACGGTGTAGCAACCATCTTGTTGCTTGGAAACGCGGTCTTTTGCCTGTGACACCTCCCTACAGTATTACCAGTTACAGCTGTATGCTGATTATCTTGGCATGGAGATTTCTACACAGAGCTTTGCTATTGGCCGTCTTGGATGCAAATGGCGAAGCCAAATTTCATCAGTAGTGATTACCTTTGAAAGAAACTGAGCATCTTCAACTTGCGAACGTCGTTTTGTTCCATGTCCGGGACTTGGCAGTTAGAAATGAATGCACCTAAAATCGCTAGCCAGAAGTTTTGCCTAAGATACTGTGTGCAGTTCACACTGTAGGGTTTTAGTCCGCGTAAATGCAACACCTAACAGTTGTTACTGGTATTTATTGCCCTTAAAAACATAATATAGTAGGTACAATATATCCAACTGGTGATGCGGTATGTGAACATTACAGGAGCCAAGTAATTAAGGAAAATTATAGAGCGCGCCACACGTTAACAGATAACGACACAAGGAAGGGGGGGGGGGAACTGAAAGTGCTCTGACAGACGGGTCGTGAATGCTCCAGGCGTCTGCACCGTGAACATTTAAAAACAAACAACAGAAAGAAGACAAAGGTACAAAAGAGGGGAGTATGGGGCGAAAAATTCAGCTTTGGAAATAATCAGAGAGGAAATGGCTTCTCTGAAACATGTGGTCGTTAGTATTATGACGTGAATGAGGGAGGGATTTTTCTGAGCCAAGGAAATAGACTACCACTGGAATCATTTCAAGCTTCCATAAACAGCAGTCCTAAAAACGAAGTGACGTTTCTCTTACATGTCCCGCAGATAACCACGACGTTTAATAAAATGGAACCAGAAATGCGTATAAGGAACTTGGAAAATGGAAATTACATCTCAAATACTATTTTAATGGTGTTTAACGCCAGTTTTAACCCCTGGGCATCACCAATGTGCGTCAAAATAAATGTAAGAATAATTAAAGGGTAACAAACAACCCTGTGGGCAATATGCGCCCACATTAATTAAACAAAATGCTAGCGGAGGTTATACAACGAGAATTGTCAAAAATCGGTTAAGCGTTATTTGGCAGAGGCATAATGAAAACAGGTACAGCATAATGAAAAAAGTCAAAACTACTTTACTTTGTCTTCATCAATATTTGCATGATGTTCTGAAAGGTGAATGTTCTGGTAACCAGTACGAGTTCTTCCGAAATTGTCTGTTTTAAATATACTCCAATCACTTCATTGGAAGTAGAACGTTTCTTTTACATGGTGACAAGCGGCTGATTATTTATGATAGTGACTACTTTGACATCTTGTTACCAGGATAAATCCATAAGTTTCCGGCCTGACCATTTTCTGGGTATGATAAAGACAAAAACTATGTTTCACTTTTCAATATAGTTACCCTTTATTGCAATACACTTCTCTCATCTTTGAATTGAAATTTCAATCCCCCCTCCCTAAAAATAGTCATAAGTCTTGTCTGCAAAATGGGCATAAACAGCATCCATTACTTCTTCCTCACACTTAAATTTTCTTCCTCGGAGGTCCCTCTTGAGTTTTGAGAAGAGGAAATAGTCACTGGGAGCTAGATCTGGGCTGTAGGGTGGATGGTCGATCTCCTTGAAGCCACATTTCTTCACAGCTTCCTTTGCAACAAGAGCTGTATGCACAGGCGCGTTGTCGTGAAGAAGACGCACACCACCACTCAGCTTTCCTCGCCTTTTCTCTTTGATGGAAGCACGTAATCTGTGCAGTAAACCAGCATAGTACTCCCCATTTACTGTGGTGTTGCTCTCCTTGCAGTCAATGAAGAGTATTCCTTCATAGTCCCAAAAGATTGTGGCCATTATCTTCTTGGTTGATGAGTGACCTTGGCCTGTAGAGACGGTGCTTCACCAGGTTTATGACTGCCACTCCATTGATTCTCTTTTAGACAAGGGATCATAGTATAGGACCATAGTTTCACCTCCTGTAACAATGCAGAACTTCTAGGCACCCATCTTACACTAATCTTATTCGTGTTAAATGTTCATTAAAAATTGGAAGGACAGTTGTTTTAGAAGGCACAACCTTGCTGCTATTTCTGTAACTTTGAGCCCTCGGTATTCCATAATTTCCCCTTCCAAAAGAGCGATGTTTTCAGGAGTGAGCGCCTGGAAGGGCCGACCTGCACACTCTTCGTCTTCAATGCTTTCTCTATCCATTCGAAAAAGTTTGTCCCATTCTTTTACGGTAGAACACGAGGGCATGCTTCCCCATACAACGTCCAATCGCTGTTTAATTTCATTTGGAGCAAGTCCTTCTTTTGTGAAGAACTTAATAACGGCTCGAAACTCCATTAGGAACATGTTACACTCTTCTACAGTAGCCTTCTTTATGCAAATATATCTGAATAACGGAACACAGCGTATCGAAAGTTTCAGCTGCAATTGTTAACTTAACAGATAAGGTATGACACCAGATAAGGGTGTTGTGAAGGTGATACTTTTTATCGGCGCGGCCGGAAACTTATGGACCTAGCCTCGTATTGCTTGTAACCAAGAGAAGTAAGCTTAGGTACTTTAATTACGTGATAAAAATTAAGTTACTTATCCATTAATAATGAGTCATATTGCTATCTGTTTTACTGCCTATTTCTAGTATTTAAAGTGCATTTTTGCCTGCCTATTTTAACCAAAATAAATGCCTGAGCTACTGTGTTCAAGTAATTAATATTTAATATTAAAATACTTATTTATCTTTGGCGTTTTGGGTAAATGTTTAAGCAGTTAATATATGTTTACCACACATTACAGTTAGCTATGAAGACTTAACCAATTACTGAAATAGACAAAAGGGACTTGAAGTGCTTTGAAACCGCGTCACACGTTCCGAAGCTATGGTCTGTGATAATGGGAACGGGGGATGTTGATTTGGTGCTAATTTGATTAGAACCCAAATGCAAGTGAAGCGTGAACTGAGGACGGCGTTGCGGTTTGATTAGAAGCAGTTGCCTCTAGCTAATTGTTACATTGCTCAGAAACAGGGTATCGCAAGTGTCAGCTAACGTCGATCGAAAGTTTTCGCTTCTGAACGCAATAGGGAAGGTTTATTTAACAGCTGTTTAATGTTGAAACTATAACGTGTTTCTAAAATAGCAAAGTAATACAAAGCTGGTGTGCATTCTTAATAAATTTTAAAATATACACAATAGTGTTAAGGAGAATACGTTTTAGTTTTGTATGCATTTTTCACTTAGTCACCTTGAGAAAAAAAAAAATAGGGGAAGAACAACGGCCAGAAATAAAGACCGAATCGGTAAACATCGGAATCTTTCGCTGACGCGGAGTTCACTGTGCCACCATAAACAGGAAGTGTATTTACTCGGACATGACTGAGCAAGTGTGTATTTTGGCCGCATGCTAACAACCAATCCGGATGAAAACATGAGTAAAACATATTCATTTCTCTGATTAGAAACACTCTGGAACAGGTGGATTGAATTCAACGGAGACTACCTTGAGAAAGATCATGAAAATTGCATTGTCAAAAAATGTTAAAATTGTTTATTCAGCAACACATGTACTTCAAAATAAAAGAACAGGTTGCATTTTGCAATACGTTCGTGATAAAGAAAAAATCTTCCTAAAACAATTATAAACCACTGTTTATTTCAACAACAACAACAATAATAATAATGATAATAATAATAATAATAATAATAATAATTTAAATTTTTATGTAAATTAGTTTTGTCATATTTGCCCAAAGGATTCTCTGCACTGTAATTTATTAAATGAACTAAGTTATTAGACTAATACCCTTTCATAAATAAATGCAACATTTAGAAGTTTATTTCATAGCACTTTTGAAAAGTTATCAGACTTATTGCAGAATGTGCATCAACAACATAGAAATCAATTCAGCACAAAACTCATTTCGCCAAAAACGTAAGTCCTCTATCAAAAAACCGACCCAAATAGTACAGCTGAAGAAAGTTGGTATGAACACACGAAAGTTAAAGAATAATACATCACCAAATGTCCTAAAGGCATAGGAGGGAACAGTGTTTGTTAACATAGTCCACTTTGTAACGCGGTTCTAAAGGGATACACGGCATAGATCATGTCTCCTGTTGTTCTTTATCGCGGTTGATCAATTGGAAATTGGTCATAGCTTGGAACAAATGGATGTCTTGACCCATAACCGACGGCAATGAGCAGGGTGTAAAGCAGGGGTTAGCATATTGCACCATTAGGAATTCCAACCCCCTACCCACTACGGTACGCTAATGAACATAATTAGGAAAGCGTGTGTGCGCGCGCGCGTGTCTGTATGCGTGTGTTGTATTAACAGAGAGCTCTGGGAAAGGTTTGTTACTGTACTACTGTAACAGTAAGGGAACGGATTTCGTGCATAAAATAAAAAAAAAAAAAAAGTACGACCCGTGCAATATTAACAGTTGCGGTGTTGGCAAAAGCTGAACAAGTTCATATTTTATATCAGACTTGCTTACCCAGCCAACATTAACAGTAACTGCGAGCTGGAATCAGCAAAACGGAAAGTGTTGTTACAGAGTTAGCTAGCTCTGCAAAATGTTTACTGCAAACTTCCATATCACGGCACTAGGTCACACCATTCTAAATGGTGACCGTTTCATTTTAGTAATAAAAGGTTCTCTTGTTTTTTCTTCATTGCGTTATAAACCACATTTTAATTTGTTCAGGTTTATTCTTTCTCTGTGTGTGTTCTTTGGGATTTGTGTTGAAGCATATTTCACTTTCTAATTGTACTGCTGGATCAAATTGTGAGGTTAAATCGTTAAGTAACTAATGGACATACAACTTAAACATAGAAAAGTACTGATTTTAAAAATACTTTTATTTCTCAACATAATCTCCCTGTACATTCAGACACATGTTCCGTCGTTTCACAAGACCCTGAAACCCAGAAGCATAAACGTCTTTGTCAGACTTTTTTTACAGCTTCATCGTATGCAAAATGCTCATCCGAAAGATGATGTTTAAGAAATAATAATAGAAAGTCTTGGCTATACGGAGGATGCTCGGGGATTTCCCTCTTAAAATTTCTCATCGTCTCATTTGTCTTGTTGGCAATATGAGGACGCGCGTTGTCATGCAAGAGCAACATGCCTTTGATGAGGAGTCTTGGTGACCTCAGTTGAATGACCTTACGAAGTTTCCTGAGGATATTAGAGCAGAAGTCGACATTTACGGTTTGTCCTTGAGGCTGGAATGCGTTAAGTCAGATTTGTGATCCCAGAAAATTAAATTTTTTTCGCAAGCTACACAGAATGTTTCTACTACAACAACGTGCGCCTTGTCTCGGGCTGGTAATAGTGAACCAAAAACCCATCAGCTGTTACAATTCAGGGTAGCATATCGTGTTCTTCATGACGGTAGCGACTGAGATGAGACCCGTTGTTTGCATTTTGTGTTATGCGGTGAGCATGTACGGTACCCCATCATGCACAGACTTTATGTTTTGTTTTTTTTAATAGTATTCAAAATTCAAGAATTCCTTTGGATAGTCACTTTTTATTCTCTGAGCAAATTAGGGCACATTCTCAAGGTATTAGACGCAGTGACATTCCTTTTTGCATTCATCAATTTTCACCACTTTTAGAGAAGCAAATGCGATCTAGGGGCATTGCTCCCATATTAAACTGTTGAGGATCTAGTTGGAATCCTGTGTTTTGCCTTGGGTGCATTTTGACTAGAGTTTTGAATCTGATGGTGTTCTGAAAGTTGTGACTGCTTCTGGAAGGTTATGTTTATGTTTATGGGTGTACAGAAGTGAATACCTTCTTGTCTGTGCACCAAGAGTTCGTTTTATCATTCGTATTTAACAGGTAGAAGTAAGCGGTCTAAATTTCTTTCTCATTTCTTGTGCAACTGGAATATTATTCCCATATTTTGGGCCAATGACTAATCATTTTATGAACCATTTATTAAATACTTCCAGAAAAATATTTTATCGCTAGACAAAAAAAAATTGCAAGCCCATACCCGTAGATAGCAACAGTTTTCAGTTCTCTTTTATTTTTGTTCAGAATTTTCTCTCCACCGCCCTTTAGTGGCTAAGGTAACGTGGAGGTTGTTAGCGGTGAACAGGCATTGTCGTTAACAATCCTTACTGGCCCATTCTTATCACATCTACCGCACATCATTAGGCGGGCGTTGTAAGAGGTGCTTCCAGGCGGATTGCAATTAGGGGCTGGTTCCTTTATGGCGAGAAAATACCTGGCGCTTAAAGAACTTCAATGCGCGGTAAAGAAATTAACCTCATCAAAATCTGAGCATTGGCGTAGCAGTGGGCAACTTGGGGTTTACCAGGCAGGTATTATTCTTTTACACTCATTCAGAAGTACTTTTACTTTCAACTTTATAAACTGGTTCTTTAACCTCAACCTTTTGTCTGAAGGCCCCATCTTGCATATAAATTTTGATAAATCCGTCTCTTGTGTCTTAAATACTGTTTTAGATAGCTCACACTAAAAATTAATTCTTTTATGATGGGCATTCAAAAAATTTTGCTACCACCTAACAAAATATGTATAAGTGAAAGTATAAACTTACTTAGTCACTGTCGTACAGTCTGTTGAGCTCAGTCCTGTGTCAATAGCTTGTGAAAAATCATGAATATTTCTAAAGAAAACTTTACATTTTACATTTTCACACGCTATAAGCTGGTGAAAGAGTGAAAAACTCCACGAATACATGGTAGCTATTCATGGTGATCAAGCGTGTTCATTGGATACCATTGCAAAATTAATTCGATCATTTGAAGAAGGCGAGAGACTTTGAAAGACAACTCTCACTCTGGCCGGCCTCAGGAAGCTGTGAACGAGAGAACAATTCAAAGAGTAAGGAACTTGGTGTAGGAAAATCGACATATTACTGTTGAAATACTAAGTATGGAAGTCGGTATCAATGTTGGCAGCATTGACAGTATATTCCATGAAAATCTGTTTTATCAATAACTGAAACTTGTAAGCTAAAAGCAAAAAAATAGAGATTTCAATTAACTTATTGAAGTTTTAATGTTGAATTAGTTAACTTGTTTTTTTTCCGGACGCTGTTAAACATCTCAGATCATCAGCATCCCATTCAACTCAAGACGTGAAAATGCTGATAAATTTTGCTCAGAGGCCTCTACTTTCAGGCTTGAGGTTCTTTTACATGCCGTAAATATACGGCACTGGATCCACAGTTTTTTACTTCCCTTCCGAAAAAAGCCATACTTAGAATTATTATGCCCGAAAAACCCGTTGACTATGTCTGGGATAAAACTCGCGATCTCGGGTGTACAGGTTATGATTACCACTACACCACCAGGACCGATGGTTCATTACTCCCAAACAACCAAAAGTACGGTCGAAGGATCTGATTTTCCAGCATTCTCTGCAATAATAAAGACGCTTTGTGCTTATTTTCAAATTGATACGAAAATAAACATTTTATTGTAGTTATGCTGCACAGACATTTAAGGATTAGACAACAGTATAAGGTGGGAAGGAGAAAAGTTTGAAAGCCTGTAAGAATAAAATCCTTGCTATAAACTATAAAATAAGACGGGCTATTTATGATCAACTTCGTTAGATTATAAACTGCAGTATCTTACCTGATAAGCAGAAAAGCAGTAAAATATCTAACTCATTCTCAAACTATACCTCTGTCTCCAGTCCATGATGGGGAACACGGTACACCTGACATTGCTTTTAACACATTATTTACCCTTGTAGAGTATATTTCATAACGGCAAGTGTATAGTAACACCGCGGTCGATGTCGATACTAACTTCATGATGTAATTCGATTCCTCCGGGCGATGCGGCGATGTGAATCCGAGAGTTATCGACCGTATCGATCCTAGAGGTCGAGACACTCCTAAGATACTGCAGTATTGTAGATAAAGTAAACAAGTTTCTTCTACAGAAGTGTTGAGGAAATTCCTCTTTCGTCCCAGATACCCTGCTCCGCCTGCAAGTTCCTGAGCCCATTTATAACCTAGGACAGACAATACCAAATACAGATTCCCAGCTCAAGGAGGATAATCTCTATGCACTGCCAGAAGAAACAACCTACTACGTGTGCTAAGTAACAAGTATAAAAAATTGCAATTGATGAGTTAATTAACTTGAAAAAAAAAATAAAAATAACTTCAAACTATCTAATTTACAAAAACAGCACAAACATAACTTCACTGTATGTAAAATTATTTGCAAATTATAACACCATTATGCAATATAATTAAAATCTTTCTGTTTATTTATAATATATTATGAAATCGTGAAAAAATACAGAATCCTTTTTATATATAGGTGTAGGGTGTTTACAATCACTACTCCAATTCCTGACTCAAGATCTTTTCTGTTTTCCCTTGATCCTTTAACCAAATTTTGCATGTATCCCCGAGAAAGAAATTCAGAAGAGTCAATTTCTTGGTAACAGTTCCCAAGGCCAGTGTATCTGTTGCATTAAACTAGACACCCATAGAAAACATGGCAGTGAGCAGCGGCGCCATAATGCTAGAACAATATTTGGGGATGGACTTCCAAAGGCACCATTCCCAGCAGCTAGGTTAGGGTTTCTTGAGAAATAGTTAGAAAACCAGTGAGTAACAGAGGTAATGGATATGGACCCATTAAATAGCAATTGATATAATACCTAACACCATTGACGCTGATGACGAAGATGCACACGAGGACGGATTGATAAGTCTGGTAAATTTCAATGAAATGGTGGGAAATGTTGTTAAGTGGCATGACTGCTGGTAAGTGTGATTTTTGTGACAGTTTGGTTCAAATTTTCAAACAGATACAACGCTCAGTGCTTTGTTTACCGCTATCTTACGTGATCGTGTCACCCGTTTCGTAGAAATGGATAAAGGCTTGTATCGTACAGTTGATAAAATATTTTTATTTAAAAAAGTGAACTCCATATACAACTCAGCTGAAGGAAGTTTATGGGAGCTCTGTACCAGCACTCAAGATCATTTATTACTGGATAAATGAATTTAAACGTGGCCGTACGAGCATTGCAGATGCTGCACGTTCCGGACGAACATTGAGGTTTATTCTTAGAGTTGGTCAATCAAATGCATGATATCTTCATAAAAGACGTTTACAAGATTCGTGAGCTTGCTGAGATAGGTATCTCACATGCACGGTACGTAATATCCTGCATGAAGCTGTGTATATGAAGAAGCTGAGTGCGCAAAGGATGCCACGTTTGTTCACTTCAGACAAAAACACACCTTTCAAAATCGTGTTTGGAAAAAGTGTAGCCAAATGGTGCCGTTCTGTGAGTGCATCTCCCATTACACCCAGAATACAAAACGGCAGTCAAAACAGGGGATTGGCGAGCATGAAAGTGCACCGAAAAAAAGCTGGAAAGCTTTCCCACAAGGCATCGTCACAATTGACAATGTGGAAAAGCGTAGCACGGTAACTGGCTGTTATTACACAACGCTATTGGACCATCTGCATAGTGTGTTGAAGAAGAAGTGAGTAAATGGATATTTTTAAACAATTTAAAATGTAACCATTTTAATGAAATGGGCTTTTCATATCTTTACATTCGCTAAAATAGAGAGAAACAACAGAAAGTTTCGAGTTACATTGTGCATTTAAGGTGATGTTCATATTTTTCAAAAAACAAAAACATGTCACTATTTAAAAACATTAGAATGTAGTAAGTAAACAAAAACAATCGAAAGTTACATTGATTTTCAGTGGCTTTGAAATGTAATTTAAATGTTATTAACATGTAACGTAAACGTTTTCTGAAGGTTATTACAGAGCGCTCTTAAATACAAATATAATTCTCAAACAAATATTAGACTAATATTTCACATTTGCTATCTTCGTGACGATACTTTTGTTAAATATAAAACACATGTATCGTTATAAATGCAGTTTTTATGCTGAATAAAAGTGTCCTTTTATTTTAAAACAATGCATAGAAAATTAAAGCAAGAGCGCTTTTTAAATTAGGTTTGCAAGTATACCCCTCCTTCTAAAGATGCTTATCCCAATTTTTTGAAACTATGATGAGAAAAAACAAAAATTGAAGCCGCTAGAGCGATTTTTAAAAGTTTTGTTTTTTATATTTTTGCTTTAGATTACCCCACCCTAATTTTGCTCGTTAACGAACTGGACCAATCGTTTGCTAATAGATGGTTATATGCTGATCATTGAGAGAAAAAATTGTGCCCTAGTAGGATCGATGGAGATTTGAAGAAATGTTTTAAACATAGTTTCATTTCTTCGGTATTCCCTAACATTTCAGAACTAACCCATCTATTTACCACAGAGAGTTGTAGCATTTGTTTCCAGTCGGTGTGACGGTACTTGGAGTAGCCGCATTAACACTCGCCCACTGGCCTCGTCAGAAAATATCCATCTCTTTTCCGGCATAGCCATCTTTGAGACCGGGCTTTTCTATTATAACAATGTTTAACAGACTTCTCTGGTCGAAACTGTAACATTATCCAGTTTTCCGAACACGAAATTCATGCCGTAATCTTTAATTCTATTCTTTTCTAAATTTAGATTTTTTTGTAGCGCAGTTTAAAGTAACTGAATCACGAATCTTAGTTGCATTCTGCTAGTCCATGGCCTCCTGTACATTCCATGCTTACCTTAAAAAAACTTTTAACACGTTCAGGTAATACGGGAGATAGAAAATAAACTCAACACCATTACGATGCACATACGTGATCTCAGAAAATGGTGCATAAGGTTTTAAAGATAACCGAGAACGTGCTAAGTGTTCTCGCAAGGGGAAATGGTTGAACGCAGAA
Organism: Metallyticus violacea; assembly: GCA_030762175.1. Classification (NCBI taxonomy): domain Eukaryota; kingdom Metazoa; phylum Arthropoda; class Insecta; order Mantodea; family Metallyticidae; genus Metallyticus; species Metallyticus violacea. The sequence continues at coordinate 9,491,876 of CM060845.1, read as the reverse complement.
TAGGCAATCACAAATATACGTGTCCTCTTTACCGACAAATGAATGTCTATGAACATACGTGAGTGAATTCAACTTAACAAGAGAGCGGAATGTTTCTGCCAACACACATAAAGTACTCAGAGCACGGCTGATACAAAGCACGATGCTGGTTATATGCATTGCATCACCCACAACATTTGTGATCTGAATACTATTAAATTAAAATTAGGAAAAGCGTTACCTGGGGGTTGTAATTTTAATATATTGGTTTTAAAATATAAATATTTCATGTCTTTACTTAGATTTCTATTAAAATAAATTTTCACAGCAAAATGGCGAACACTATACAAGTTAAGTGAGTATTTAAGCATATGTCTCGCATTGTTTTTGAAGTGCGAGGGTAAATAATAATTAAGTTATAAATAAACTGAGAATTTTAACAAATTAGACTATTGATTAGGGGAAAAAAAACACAATCTTCCTGTGTCTCATCGATTTACAAGCTCAGCGGCACGAAATTATTGACTTGTTGTCAGAACCAAGCGGCAAAGTTCCTTTCTATAGCTACATCGTTGGGAAAATGTCATGCGAAAGGTGATGTTTAAGAGGGCCGAACAAATGAAGTCACTTGGAGTAAGGTCAAGCTAAACGGAGGATGCTTGAAAACTTCCCACTTGAAATTTCACAGCATCTCATTTCTCTAGTTGGCAGTATGAGAGCAGGCGTTGTCACGCAAGAGTAACTATCTTCGGTGTTACTTCCGTTGAATGGCCTTGCGAAGTTACAGCAGGAATTTGAATTTAATATGTGTCCCTCAGGCTGGAATGCTGTGATCCCAGAAGGCTGTGAGCTCACTTTCTCGGCGGGTGATATCACTGAACTCTTTGTTTTTCAAGAGACGCAGGATATTTTCACTGCATACACGCACCCTTTGTCTTTCTGGGACTGGTGAATCCAAGACCTGTGGCAATTCGGACCAGCATATCGTGTCTTTCATCATGGTAGCGATTGAGATGCTGTATCCTTTGCCTGTCATGCATTATGAGGTAGGCCATGATGTGTGCACAATCAATAGCAGCGGCTACAGTTACCCTTCTGTCTGCTCGGATTAACTCGTTGCAAATTCTCCTCTGTGTCAATCTCCGTTGGCGGTGTTTGTCTTCGATACGTGTTCGCCCTTCACAGAACGCCTGCACACAATTGTAAACAGCTTGACGTGACAAGCACTCCTCTCTGTAGATGAGAAGCATTTCTTTGTGAGTGTTCTTTGACCCATAACTTTTGCCTATAAAAAGCAAACGACGGAACGCTGCACGAAGGTTGTATACTCATCCACATGGCCGCTATCTTGCAACTACTGTCTCACTATTGTAAACATCTCGTTTTGAATGCCCTCAAGTGCCTCATTTAAACATGTAGTAGGACCCCACACCACTTTGTAACTTACTTAATGCCTTATTCTAGTAAGAACATAAACGACAGTGTTTCACACACTATAAAGTTCTTTTCCTTATTTAAATAACTGAATATTTTGTTGGTCTCCCCGAGTGTTTATTGCAGCAGCACATAGATTTGGTATTGAATGTAGAACCTTTCTATCTTGGTCTGATAGATCTAATGGTACCACAATGTGTGGATGGTTTCAAACAGGAGGGCCATATATTTTTATAGTTTTCTGTACTAGTGCTTTGCCAGCTTTGGTCTTCAAGGTGATGTCTAATCTTTCGCGAAAAGTAGTTATTTTTATAGAATATTTCAACATAAAATAGAACAGGTTAATTGATGTATGTTTATTCTACTGTGGCTGATGCAGAATCATTCTGGAAAGTGGAGTTCTCTGCTCATGCAAAATGCCCCACAACTTGAAGCGGTTTTATCATATGACGCTGTTGTTAGA